>CAWTZC010000330.1:10637500-11237500 GCA_963919715.1 Microtus obscurus
ACCCCCTCTATCCTCTTGTTTATCTAATTTTCTTGCCAAACCAGAGACAACACCAAGGATGTCATCTCCCTTTTTGTTGCAACTGCTTGCTCCTTTACACAACTTTCTGTTGGGCCGCCATGTTGGCCTCAGCTGCATTTCTAATTAAACAACAGAGGCCAGAGTTAGCTGATTGGCTACCACTGCTTGCCAACAGAGGCCGGAGTTAGCTGATTGGCTACCACTGCTTGCCAACAGAGGCCGGAGTTAGCTGATTGGCTACCACTGCTTGCCAACAATCTGTACCCTTGTGCACCGATCTCAAAGACTGCAGAATCTCCTCTAAACTATGAACTGTTTTTAGGTCCCCTGTGGATTCACATGGTGGATCCTACTCATCAAGCAGGCTGCTACTCCATATCACAGAGACAAAGGCTGCCATCCTGGGATTCCTCCCACAGACACTCCTAATCCTGAAGGCTCAGCCTTAATTGCTCATCTCACTACCCATAGTAAGAACCAAGCAACCACTGTCATAGCACATAGGTACACTAACACACACCACACAAGAAGGGGCAACTGTATCAGAATTTCCTCCACAGATGCTCTCCCCCAGGCTTCTCAGCCTCAGTTGCCTGCTTTGCTACTCAGAGCCAGGACATTGCACTCACTCCTCCCCAACTCATCTTTGGTTCGGTTGTGTCCTTGTTCGAAAGCCAATGCTGTGTGACAAAACTTTTCCTAGGGAGATGGAACACACATCTACTTACCCTAGATAGGAAGCGCACCGCAGACCACAGAAGTCCAACGTAGTGAACCATGAGTTTTATTGGGGACAGTTACAGGAAAATGGATGAGGGCTTACTTATAGTAGCAGAAATGACCCAAATGTAGCTGTAGCGCCAAAGCCCACCCCAGCATTTGTGACAGCTCACAAATCTGGAAACCTGTGTTCTGGGACTGGGGTCATTCAGAGATTCACTAGTCTGACCATGAATATATTTTGACAAAGTTGAGGCTTTTATTCAGATACTGGTGTCAGGGCTATACCTGGCAACATTGGTCAGGGTTCTATAAAGGCAAGGAATATAGTTACATTCTGTTGTTGTGCAAACACACATCCTGCAAGCAGAAGGTTATGTACTGTTTTGTAAATAGATGTCTTAACAGGTGTCCTGGTTATCTCCAACAAAACAAGCTTTAGGGAAGCAGAAACAGCGGTTAACCTTGAGGCCTATTATCTTGCATAAACAACAGGTTTGATAAAGTTGAAAAGACCAGACTATTACAAAAACAACACTTAACTTTTGTAAGTCCAACTTTGCTTTGAAGTTCTCTTAAACACAGTCATTTTTTAAATATAAAGTTAGTGATCAACATAACATTAGCCATCACACCTGGAGCCCAACAGGTTGGGGGTGTCCTTTCTACCCACCTCAATTGGTCTAGACCTCATCCAGGCAGCTCAGCTGGGTTTTGACTCTTTAGGGTGCTTGGTCTGCCCTCAAGATCTTTACACCTCTGTCTGCAAGCCTTCTGAGCAGCCTGGCTTCTCTTCTTCTGACAGGGATTCTCAGAATTT
The DNA here is from genome assembly GCA_963919715.1 of Microtus obscurus. Taxonomy (NCBI): domain Eukaryota; kingdom Metazoa; phylum Chordata; class Mammalia; order Rodentia; family Cricetidae; genus Microtus; species Microtus obscurus. Next base: position 10,639,062 of record CAWTZC010000330.1, read on the forward strand.
ATTGTTTACTCTGGCAGGCAGGGGACTAATAAATCTGATCAGATTCAGGGACTTCTTAAATCTACTTGAGTTTATCTTCTTTTTAAAGAGCTTCCCTGCTGAATGGAATGTTTCGGTCTTAGAGGAAGCTGGTGCACAACAACCTACCAAGCCTACAGAAGACAGATACCTGGAAACAGGTTGTTCCTAAAGAATGGCTTAAAAAGTGTATATGTGTGTGTGTTTACATGTGCAAGCATGCACAAGGGTACCTGAGGAAACCAGAAGAGGTCATCAGATCCCCTGTAACTGTGGTTATAGGTGGCTGTGAGATGCCCAAGTGGTTGCTGGGAATGAAATTCCAGTACTGTGAAAGAATAGCAGCAAGTGCTCTAACTGCTAAACCATATCTCCAGGTCCCCCAAATCAGTGTAGAACAGCCAGGAACTCTAGAGGAGAGCACAGAACAGTCTGAAGTAAGCAGAAATTTATGGAAGACTGTCGCCATGCTAAGTTGTAGGTAGACTATTCTGTCCCACCATCCAGGTCCCAAATAACCACACAGATTATTCTAAATTATAAATCTCAGTCGATGAGTTAGGCTTGTTTCTAGCTAGCTCTTATAATTTAACCCATTCCTATTAATTTACTTTCTACCTCATGGCTTTATTACCTCTCTCCCATTTTGTGTGTCGGAATCATTCTGCATATGGCTGGCTTCTCCCTGTATCTCCTGGCAACTCTGCCCTTCTTCATTCCAGAATGTTCTTTCCCTGTCTGCAAGTCCCGCCTAACCTCTTCCTGCCTAGCTATTGGCCATTTAACTCTTCATGGAACCAATGAAAGCAACACATCTTCACAGTGTACAAAAAGTTTGTGAAAGGTTTTTGTATCCAATATTAAGTCTCTTTGTCAATGCAATAAATCAGATCAGGCCAAATTAATAAGATGAGGTTTAATCTGAGCAAAGCAACTCCTGGATGATCTCAAGGGAAGGAGAAATCGCGTGACAGGTCTATGGGCCTGGTCTTAAATACCCTGTAGGCGTTGTCTTGAGCATCTCATGGGGAGGAGCCACCACTTGATGAGCTTTCTTAGGGATGGGGTCTGGAGAGAGAGGTGGGGCCTAAGTGGAGCTTTAACCTAAAACTCCCAGTATTCTTGGGTGTATGGTCCCTGGTTCAAGTCTGGCACTTCCTGTAGGTATGGGGAGATGTGGGAAAGGGAAGTCGGGGGTGTCAGTGGGCTCATGCTCAGTGGGAGGTATGGGTGAAGAAGCACTCAGTTAGCGGCCATCCTGGAGACCTCAGGCATCTTTTCCTTGAGGAGGCAGAGAAGGCAGGTTGCTATAAAAAAAAAAATAGATTATTAACCCTATGAATGGGGCTAACCATGGGAAGAATGAAGACTGCCAGAAAGAATGGAACAGAGATGTGTCTGGTTGTACAAAAGAGACAAGGGTGAATGAGTGAGACACAAGAATAGATATGCCCTTCATTGGACATCACGGAAAACCAGATCCCAGTTGCTGGATAGGTACCTGCTTGATTCTGGAGGGGTGGTAACAGCACTGATGTCCCAGGAGCCTGGGGGATGGTATACCAAATCAAGGGATGATGTGATCCACCTGATGTGAGCCACCACACCTGCTGTTTCCCTGAAGGTGGGGAAATGCCTCTATCCATCCTGTAAAAGCTCCAACAAGAATTAGGAGATAATGGAGATTTTATGAGTGGACGTGTGGGTGAAGTCAGCCTGCCAGTTCTCTCCCGTTGTGTGCTAGAAGCTGATTCAGGGGCTGGGGTTTCCAGAGGGCTCCCTGCAGGTTGAACTTGGACAAGTCTAGCAGGAGGAGTGGACCTGTCTAGAGATGATTCACCAGGCCAGATTCCCTGATACAGTGGCAGAACGCATTCCCAGAAACAAGCAGATGTCTGTAAAACAGTTGAAATAGATTTACATCTTGGTTTCATAGCAAAAGGCTATGGCTTGGGGCTAAAAGACATGAACATCTTTAGAAGACAACCAGAGGAAATCTACTGAATGAAAGAGGTTGAGCAAGTAAAGAAGGAGAAGAAAGTTGAATATGTCTGCAGGGTCCCATACCCTCTTTCATGCTAGCCTGTTTCAGAGAAGGAGGAGGTGGAATCTCAAAACTGCATTTATTAATACTAAAACTCTGAACCTCCAGTGATATCTGAAACCTGTTTATTCTTTGCTGTGAAGTCTGTGAACGAGGCAAACCTGTCTTTACTTCTAACAGGAAACTTAACTAATGAACTAAGAGCTACCAAGGTGGTTGTAGCCTTGGGGTGTCTTGGGGAGAACTGTTAAACTGGCAAATCTGTCAGTACCCTAGTCATCAAACACCATCATATCTGAGAAGGATAAATTTTACCTTAGTAAGCAGAAGTGAGATGGCTTTCTGGCTACCCAGGTACCTACCCCAAGTCTCTCCTTGGCAATCAAGGCAGTATCAGTCTTCAGCTGCCAAGTCCTGGAGACTTGACAGACTTTTTTTTTTAAGATTTATTTATTATGTATACAATATTCTGCTGCATGTATGCCTGTAGGCTAGAAGAGGGTAGCAGGTCTCATTATGGATGGTTGTGAGCTACCTACCATATGGTTGCTGGGAACTGAACTCAGGTCCTCTGGAATAACAGCTAGTGGTGCTCTTAACCTCTGAGCCATCTCTCCAGCCCTTGACAGACTTTTCTATGGAGTAGGAATTTGAGGATATCAACCTACCTTGTCTTGGCAAAGTGGGGAAATTAATTCCTAAGGGCTATGCTTGATGATTGCTGAAGGTCGCATTTGCCTTTTGCTGTTTAGCACAGGGCTTATCAGACCCCAGAAGATCCTGTGGGCTAAGAAATCTGTAGGAAGACAAGCCTACCTTGACCTGAGCAGCTAGGCTATTGATTCCAGCAATTCTGTCCATTGTCTGGTGATCTGCAGTTTAGATGAAAGGCAGTTTTTCCCACTGGTCAGTGCTTGGCAGTTGAAGCAAATTGCAGATGGACGTTGTTCTGTGTCTTCTGTCTCCTTTGGAGGAAATAGAGTGCTGCTGCTAGGACCCAACCTGTCTGTTTTTGCTATGAAAAACTCTTTAATAATTAAATATTTAAATGCCATATTCCACATATCTCCGAGTAGTTGAGGGCTGTTTACCAGATATAGATGAGTTATAACTACAGTATAGAATCCGCCTGGAAAGCTGGGTTCGAGCTTGACTGTACTGGCTCTCAACAGGTAAAGCAGGGTTGATTTAAGAAACTTAAAAGTACATACCAATTTAAAACATGAGACTTACTGCTTTGTAGTCTGGAATGAGATACAATGGACAGACAATTACAGGTATGCACACACACACAGAGTGAGCAGGAACTGGGTGAAGTGGATGCTTTTGGTGGGCCCTACCAAAGGCATGCCACTGCACAAAACACACACGCAACAGAGTCAGCATGGGGGCGGAGGTGGGGAGCAGACATGGAATACCTCCGTAAAGATGGCGGGACATGGTCACCTGACCTTGCTCTCAGTTAAAATGGTCATGAAGTCACTTGACCTCAGTCAAAATGGCAGCAGTCATGAATTATATGGAAAAGCCATATTTTTTGAACAGCAGGAGTTTTAAACATAATAACAAGAGAGACCTAGAGGTGTGATCTGCCCTGTCACTGAGCCGCCATGCCACAAGCTGTGGTGGGGAGTAAGGACTGGAACTGAAAGCAGCTGCTCGCGGATCTGACTAACCTTGTCAGTTTTCACGGGACCAGCAGTAGTGTGGCAGGGCTAGTTTGAGGGAAAGCAGAGCCGGCAGGACACCAGCAGAGCATTCACAGGCAAGTGGCTGATAGTTTGCGGGTTTATATTCCATAACTAAAAACGTAAAAACCCACAAAAACAATGAACGGACACCGCAAGGCCTGTAGAAGAAGGTCTTCTCTCTATAGGCAGGTGTTCATGAAACCTGACTGGCTCAGTTCCCAGCGACTCAGAAGCCAGAGGCTAGAGGTCGCTCCAAGCAGCCTCTCACAGTGGAAACCACTTATGAGTGGTCCAAGAGAGAAGAAAAGAGAAAGAAAAACTCGAGGGACCCCTGGCCTCAAGTGTGTGCAGTGCTGGCGCTGGAGGACCAATCTGGTTAGTCCGGTCACGTTTTTAGCTATGGGAAGCAACCAGAGATAAATGTTCGTGAGGGGCTCAACCATAGCTGTGAAGGCTGTGGTTGGCTGGCTGAAAGGGGAAAACTCACCATCGAAGCTGCTGGTGTGCATAGAGGTCGGTGTACAACACAGAGCTATTGTAAAGAAACCCGGTTCCCAAGCCCAGGGTTCCAAATGTTGTTTAGGCTTAAGCTAAATCTAAACATATTAAAGAAGTTAATTCTTTATGAGGTAACTGATGGTTAACTTGTATGTCTTAGTAGTTTACCAAATTAGCTACAGCTTACCAAGGTTAGTAAAAGCAAGAAGGTTAGGCATATTTTTTTGAATTGGTTTTTCTTAGCCCCAACAGACCTTAGATAAGGAGAGACCCTTTGCCAGACTGCTTAGGCACCATAAAATAGGAATGTCTCAGTCTCTGCTTTTCAATTGTGGTCCTAAGACGTAGAGCATAACCTTAATCTATGGGAGGCAAAACCAAGTCTTCACACTGTAAACAATTTGCCTCAGTAAACCACCTATCTTTACATCCTATCTGTCATAAACCCTGGTTTTAGACAGGACAGGAATTATCATACATAAACACATCCTAAACTAAATATGCTGGAGACCTAACGTCTCCTTGGCAGGGCCACTCCATGTGGTCACCTTTATTTTTTTATTATTTATTTATTATGTATACAACATTCCTTCCATGTATGCTTTCATGCCAGAAGAGGGCACCAGATCTCATTACAGATGGCTGTGAGCCACCGTGTGGTTGCTGGGAATTGAACTCAGGACCTCTGGAAGAGCAGTCAGGGCTCTTAACCTCTGAGCCATCTCTCCAGCCCATGGTCACCTTTATTTAAGATAGTGGTGAAGTCATATGACTTCCCTCTTTTGCAAAGTTAGTCAAAATGGCAGCCGCCCACGTGGTGCTTCCAGAGCAGTTCCAATGTGGAGTTACCAGTTTCAAGTTAACCTTTGTTACAGATCTTTCACCATGCCCAATTTCTTTGCTGTTTTTCTTTTATATAAGGTAGAACAGCATAAAACAACTTTCTCAGTCATCACATCAGATTCAGGAAATTGCAGAGGCAAATTCGGAGCCCAGGCAGCTAGTTGTAGTAACAGCTGAGCTATAACCAAACCACATGGAACACACAAACCCAGGCATCCAAAACCAGTTAACAACAAGCATGCAGTGGTCACAGCATTCACAGGTTTCCATCTGTACACACAAAATAGATAGGCCTTTTTTTTTACAGAAAGGTGAACAAAACTTTTCCCAGGAAAGCATGTCAGATGACCAAATTAAAAGTCCTGTAAGCGTTTTCAACAGGAATAAAAGACTTCTTTGTTGAAGGAGCTGTGGGCTACGTTCCTGCCACCCTGCTCCCAGCCGCCTGGCTAGCTTATGCCCCAAAATAACAACACACAAATTGTATTCTTTTAAACACTACTTGGCCCATTATATCTAGCCTCTTCTCGGCTAACTCTCACACCTGGACTAGCCCATTTCTAATAATGTGTGTAGCACTCCAAGGTGCGCTTACAGGGAAGATTCTAGCCTACATCCATCCTGGATGGGAGCTTCATCGTATCTGCCCCAGAGAGGAGCATGGCCTCTGAGCTCACTTCCTCTTCCTCCCAGCATTCTGTTCTGTTTACTCCACCCACCTATGTTCTAACCTATGAGGGCCAAGCAGTTTCTTTATTTTTTAACCAATGACCTTTCTCCATTATTTCTTTGTTCCCAGACAGGGGCTAGGTGTGGACGTTCCCAGGTGGAGGGAGGAGCCTGCCCCGATGACACGCATTGCATCCCCCCATACCTCTGACACCAGCTCTGGCATGCTAAGTCACGATGCTGTTCCCCTTCCCACAGCAAACGAATGCATGCCACCCTTGTATAGAGGGGAAAACCAGCAGTGGCAGTGGTGGCCAGAGGAAGGGGAATTAGCTTGTTACATGTTGTAACAAACAGAAGGAAAAGACATACAGACGAAGAGCAGGCAGAAGCAGAGAGTGGTCGAGAGTGGACGGAAGTACAGAGTCTAAGAATCCTAGGTGACTTTGGATAAATTTTGCAGCCATTGGGTTCGAATTTAGACCCTGTACTGCCCAATTCCAAGCCTGTGCTGTGACTGAAGACTAAGGCATTGGGTGTCCTCTTCAAATAAAAAGAGTGGAAAGTGCGGGGAGCAGCATAGCAGAGCCCTGACGGAGACCAGACTGAGTTTCACTTCACTAGAGTGGGGCAGAACTAAGCAAGTAGGTCTCATGAAAATCACAACTTAAGGGTGACCATCAGTAAGCACCCCCACAAGCCTTTTTGCTGGCTAAGAAGAACCCAAAGTCCTTCTGCTGGCGCAGCAGGCCCCCCAAGGCCCCTCTGCTAGCTCAGCAGATGCCCCTCAGACTTCTGCAGGCTCAGGATAGCTTCCCCTACTCTGCTGCTTGAAGGTCCCTAACCACGAGGACCAATCAGCCCCAGATTAATCTCTCCTCTCTGGAATTCCCCTAACTCCACTTAAAAGGAGCTTGTGACCTTCTTTGGGGGTCATCAATTGCCACCCTAACATTGGAATTAATAAAACACCCTTGTTACTGCATACGTGGCTGTTAGTCTTCTTTGGGGGCATCTCTCATACTCTAATGTGGTAGCCGGGGTCAAAATAAAAGGGGTGTATGGAATGCACCCTTGAGCAGAATGTCTTCTGAGGAAAGGGTCCCATAGAACAAAGATGGTCTTTGCTCTGATAACGGGTCTGGGTTCTGGTGTGGGCATCTTTGGCAGGGTATCCCGAAAATTGGGAAGGGTCCTGGATCTCTAGAGGTGGTGACTTGGAACCTGCAACCTACCTGGCATGAAGCTGATCCAATCTAGTGGAGTGTGAGTGTAAGGAGAAGAGAGTGGTCATCCCATGTGACCAGGGATTCATGATTTAACTGACACTAATGTAAGAAAAATAATCCATACTATTAGTATGGTAATTAATATCTTATAAATAATAGCCTTGATGGATTTTTATGCTAAATATGACAGGTGGATTAATAGGATGCTCTTGTTACAGGACTGTAATCAAAATCATTTAACCTCTTTACATGAGTTTTCCCATCTTTATACATATCACTAACTTCCACCCCGTAAGAAATTCCTAAGGACTCATTTTTTTTTCATTTGCTTTGGTTTAGTTTTTTGAGACAGGGTCTCCCTAAGTAGTCCTGGTTTTCCTGGGACACTCTACATAGACCAAAATGGCCTGGAACTCACAGAAATCCTCCTGTTTCTGCCTCCTGACTAGTGCTGGGATTAAAAGTGTGTGCCACCATGGCTGGCTCTAAGGACTCATTTAACCCTTTACTCACTGAGCATAACACCCAACACACAGTGGTTAACTAGCTCAGGCTATGGTGAGTTACTATTGTTAGTGTTTTGGAAGATTCATTTCACAGCACTGTTATGCAACTGTAATTCACCTATTTGTCTAAGCATTAGACTGCAAGTTTCTTGGAGGTGAGATCTATGACTCAGTTACCTGTTTTCTTAAAGGAGTGGCATGCGGTTTGTTTTTTATCATGCTTGCTTGGTGAACGATAACGATGGCTTTTCAGATTTACTGTTGTGCTCACTCTGGTTAAAGTGCTATACTTCTCAAGTGGTCTAAGTTTTCAGGGTGTATGGGTGTCTCGCTCCATTTGATAGTTGTAACAAAATAACATAAGCAAAATGACTTGTATGACTTTTAAAGAAATCAAACTAATTTCTTCCAGGTCTGGAGACTGGAGAACATGAGACCAGGGCACCAGAAGACTTGCTGTTTGGCGAGGACTTTCGGAGTCACAGATGTCAATTTCCAGCTGTGCTGTCACACGGTGAGGGGGTTGGGTAGCTCTTGAGGGCCTCTTTTACAAAGGCACCAACACAGTATGTGGAATATGTGCTCTCATAACCTGTGACCATCCAAAGGACTTGCTTCCAGATATTACCACATTAAGAATTAAAATTTCAACACACTCATTTTTTAGGGGGAGGGGGACTCAAACCACATCAATAAGCCTAGACAGACAGACAGAGAGACCTGACAGAAAGGTCATTCACAATGGGCTGCTCTGGGATCTAAACTGTGAAGCCTTCCTCTCTCCTCCCAGGCTTTCATGCTGTGTGTTGGTTTTCTCAGCACTGTGGTTAGGAGAGGGCAGTAAACAAGACAACAGAAATAGAACCTGTTGATTGGTACTCAGGCACTCAGCTCCTAAGATGGTTGGACATAGATGAACAGGGTGAAGTACATCAGTGGGATCCTCAAATGCTTTGCCTCTCTCACACAGACTGGCTGACTTTGGCCACACTGAGCAACTTTCATTGGCCCCGTATGTGATATAAAAACACTGAGAGTGTTTTTTGAGAAGCATACTATGAGGAACAAGATGAGGAGATTGTTTGAGTCTGTCACCCTGACTTTGGTAGCTCCGTCTCTCCTGCACACATTCCATGACCCTTGCCTCTTCTCTGAGCCTTGCAGAAGGCTTTCACCTTAGCTTGTGCTCCCTCATTGTGACCAAGCTCCAGAACATTCTCTGTGTTCCTGTCACCAGAAGAGCATGCACCGGGAACAAAGCAAAGTAGCGGCTCTGTTGATAATGCTCAGAGTATGATTTGAGGGGGCTTTGCGATTTCTTTTATTTGCTTTCTGCAATGATGGTGTGAAAATGAGGGTGGACTTGTGGGCCAATGCACTTCACTCTGGAGGAAGGGTGCTCTTCCGAGGCCCCACAGATCATGGCCAGCCGGTAGTCAGCTGCCGGTGTATTGTGGGTACTGAGACATGAAGTAATGGGAGCCTCAAGTGTTCTCAGTCCCTTCTGCACAACCTAGTCATCTCGGAAACTGGTTTAAACATTTTAATTCTTTGTTTATTATTTTAAATTGCGGGCGTGTGTTTGCATGTGGGTATGTGTAGGTGTGCCCATGGAGGCCAGAGACTTGATCGCCTGGAAGAGCAGCAAGTGCTCCTAACTGCTGAGCTCTCTCTCCAGCCCCAAGGGCTGTTTCTTTAAATGCCACACCCCAGATCAACTAAATTAGAATTTTGGAATGAGGAGGTATTAGCATTTTTGTCAACTAGCCAGATGAATCCAATATGCAGCCAAGATTGAGAAGCCACACTAAGGCTGCGCAGCGACACAATTAAACTCTTCTAATGAGCTTCCTTCTGGCTCCTTTGTAGGATGGCACATTCACCTGGAAGGTTATCTTACGGTGCTGTCATTGATATTGCCTTGAGTGGGGTTTCTTAGGACAGTAATTAGTACTAATTAAAAGATGAATACGTAACCGAACACTGGCATAACGTTTTAAACATGTGTTTATCATTCTAAATAAAACCAACTGGTAGAAGGCCAAAATAACATAATTGGCAACGGAAAGCACCAATTTCTTATAGCTCATTCAAGGCGGGTGCCAAACATGACTTTGCAAGTGTTGGATGGTGCTGCCATCTAGTGGCAAAATGTGATCATTGCAGCACAATCTCTTTCCTTTCTCTTTGAATCTGTTTGTTTATTCACTTATTTTTAACATTTATTTTATTTTCGAGAATTTCATACAGGAGTACTGTGTTTATTTCCACCCCCACTCTCTCCCTGATGGTCCAGCTCCTCCCATACTCCCCCTACTCCATCTCAAATTCATGACTTCTTTGTTTTTATTTTTTGTCTTTATTATTGTTATACACACACAAATATACAGATGCATACACATATAACCTGCTGAATCCATTCAGTGTTGCTTATATGTAGATGCATTTAGAACTGACCACTTGAGACTGGAGAACCTAACTGTGGGGAGCTCGTCCCTGGAGAAGACTGGTGATTTTCCAGGTCTTTGTCTGCAGTTCCTCATGTAGGGATGAGGATGAGGCCTTGTGAGAGTCCCCTGTCCACTCTGGGATTGCAACCCATGTCATGCAGCACTGTCTTCAACTTTCTGGAGACAAGGTTACTAGGAAGGCTGTGACAAGCAGGGGCTGGGATCGGCCTGGGAAAAGCAGGCTTTTCCTCCATGCATGGCTTTGTCCATCTTCCAAGGAGTCTTACCTAGAGCCTCATAGTGGTGACTAAATCTGGTGCTCAAAATGATGTTAGTGTTAGATCAAACTGTGTTTTCATACAGAAAGGATGCAGTGAATGAGAATATAGAAAACATATACACAGAGGAAACTAAGGTTTGTGTAGGTTAGAGGAAAATGTCAAGGGCTTATAGGTTCAGAATATTAGAAAGCTAATTAGAAACCTTGATTTATTACTTTATCAAATTATGTCTCTGTGTTATCTCTGTGGGGGATGTTCATAATCTCTTCTCAACCTGCTATCACCACCACCCTAACCAGCAAAAGTCCAGTTCTGCTTAAAGCAAAATTACCTTAATCTACAAAACTCAAGGGATGTCTGGCACGCCATCTCTTCAGTTAGGCATGGTAATGTTCTCTGTATGGTAAAATTATCATCATTAATCAAATATGGATCTTCAAGGATTTCTGGGAGGAATGTCGGCTTCCTAACAAACAGGAAACACCTTTTACATTCTTCCTGCTAGTAAGGTGAGCAGATTTGTACATCCTGTGGCCTTGGGAACAGAAGTCACATGCTAAAGACGAAGCGGGGTACAGAGCCTGCTGTATCAACGTGGAAGGACAACCTTCTAGATTTTCATATGAAAAGGAAATTACCCTGCTATGTACTGAGTTATAGTTCCCCACGATTCTCATTCAAAGCCCTAATTCCCATATACAGTCCTTTATCACAGGGCTTTTAGGAAGTAATTAAGTTTAAACTAAGTCATTTTGATGGGGCCTTAATCTGGTAGGATTATGGCCTTATAAAATGAAATCTCAAAAAAAAATTTTTTTTTTGTTTTTCTGAGACAGGGGTTCTCTGTAGCTTTGGGGTCTGTCCTGGAACTCGCTCTTATAGACCAGGTTGGACTCAAACTCACAGAGAATTTTTTAAGGATGTCCAATATTGGATTTCTCAGCCTTAGAGCTATAAGAAATAAATTCTGTTGTTGTTGTTGTTGCTTTGGTTTTGGTTTTAGTTTGTTTGTTTTAAAGTCTATAGCAGTTAGTTGTAGCTCTCTAAGCAAAATGATTCAACACTCAGTTAGCTACAGTATGACAGGCTTAGTGATGCCTAGTGCAGAACCTACAAATAGAATGTTTCATGTGTCACAAGGCCATTTCTAGACAAATTCACAAAGTAAAAGTTGATAAAGAAGATTGAGAGATACACAATTTAGTCCCATTTGTTTCAATCCAGAAGTTTTATGAGCACCAACTCAGACATTTGAAATCATGCAGTTAGTTGTCTACTTCAACTTCAGCATAGAGAATGTCAGGAATGGTCAAACTGTGTGTTCCTTGCTGCTGAATCTTTACAAGCCATCCTTGAGAAAGATTATCTCACACTCAAGGAGGTCATTCTGCTACCTAACAGCTCAGTTCTCCCTCTGTGGCCAACAATTCAAGTTGCCAGCAGCAGTCCTAGCTCTGAGAAGAATGTCTACAGCTTTCCCAGGCCAAACTGAAGTCCTCCAAGTCAGAGCCAAAGGTAGCAGCTGCTGGAGTTTCCAGTCCTTCCGTCATCTTCTCTGCTAGACAAAGGAATGTGCAGAGAATGCTGTTCTAAGCTAGTGGGGGAGAGGATGTATCAGTAATCAGTGTGTTGTCTCCACAAATACCATTTTTGCTGCACTCATGTTATTAAACCACTTTAGAAAATTACTCACCCCAAACGGAGAGGGAAAGGGAGAGAAAGAAGAGGAGAAAGAAAGAAGAGGAGGAGGAAGAGGGGAATGATCAGAAAATGAAAGAAAGGGAAATAAATAGCACAGGGAAGGAAGAAAGGGAAGTGGAGAGAAGGCATGAAGAGACAAAACACACAAGGAGACAATGGAAAACTTTGCAAACCTAAGCCATTTGGTTTGGGAAGAAAGAGTTATAGAAGGATGAAGATATCCACAAAGGGATACAGTGATAAAACTAATTGCCTGCACTATATGATTATAGCTCCAATTATGCTTTCTTGAAATATGCTTTCTCCCAGTGCCTGGTTTCATATAGGAAATACCCTGATGTGTGGCCACCTACAAATACACTATTGGCAAGCCATTTCAAGGGCAAGTCCCTTCGCCCACAGTGCAGCTCACTAATTGACCTGAGGAGCAGTGTTTCTTTCAATCTCACAGGAAACAAATGAAGCCAGAATGGGTGGTAAACTGTGTATCTGGTTGAAAAACTCAAAGATATCGAGTATCTCCATAAATGTTAAATGTTCAGTATCTACTAGGTCCTTTTGACATTTTCTGTATTCTGATGTGGGAGGTCCTTTTGTATATGTGTTGCTTTTATTGGTTAATGAATAAAGAATCTGCCTTGGCCTGTGAATAGAGCTAGGCGGCGGGGGGGGGGGGCGGGGAACTAAACTGAATGCTGGGAGAAAGAAGGCAGAGTCAGGGAGACACCATGGAGCTGCTAGAGGGGAAGGATGTAAGCCGCCAGCCAGAACCTTGCTGGTAAGCCACAGCCACGTGGTGATACACAGATTAACAGAAATGGATTAACCAAAGATATGAGCTAGCTAGCAATACGATGAAGTGATTGGTCAAACAGTGATTTAATTAATATGGCTTCTGAGTAGTTATTTCTGGTCTGAGCTGCCAGGCAGACAGGAAATAAACAGCCTTCCAACTACAGTATTCATACATACATACATACATACATACATACATACATATTCTGTACTTTGTCTAGCATATTTTACAGGTTTCCAACTATTGTGGTTTGAATATTTGTTTCTTCCCAAACTGATGTTAAGTTTTTATTGTAATGGTATTAAGAGGTGGAATTTTGCTCTTGTTTGGTTGGTTTCTTTGAGACAAGCTCTTACTATCTGCTGTCTTGGAACTAGCTACAGACTGGCTTTGAACTTTCATCAGTCCTCCCGCTTTTTCCTTCTGGATGATGGGATTATGGAAATGCACTACTTTGCTCAAAAGCTGTAAATTTAAAGTGCAATTAGGTCATGAGGATGCTGAGCTCAAAAGAACAAGGCAATGTTACCTACCGTGAAAGCACATTTTCAACCTCTGGTATATGCTCCTCAGGAAAGAATGAGTGTAGCCTTTGTGTGTGTGTGTGTGTGTGTGTGTGTGTGTGTGTGTGTGTGTGTGTGTGTGGTTTTTCGAGACAGGATTTCTCTGTAGCTTTGAAACCTGTCCTGGAACTAGCTCTTGTAGACCAGGCTCACAAAGATCCTCCTGCTTCTACCTCCCAAGTGCAGGAATTAAAGGTTTGCGCTACCCCGCCCAGCAAGTGTAGCCTTCTTTTGGCTTTCCCTTGTCTCTCTCCTTTCCCTTCAACCACAGGATAGTACAGTAAGGAGGTCAAGACCCCCAAGGACCAGCTGTTCAGTTTTGGACTTCCCAGGCTCCAGAACCACAAGTGGATAGATTTCTCTTTCTTGTAAACTTCTCCAAACTGCACCTCCCATGGTCTTCCATTATAAGTGCACAAATTTATCAAGTTCTGCTTAACAAAGATGAATGTTCTCATTTATAGACTTTTATTTAGCCTTCTGTCATCTTTCACTTTAACACCCATCACAGAGGATAGACGGTGTGCTGCTATCTACTATGCCTTAACTGGGCTTCTCAAACGTACATTTTATTATGCAATGATTCTCTTATTTTCAAAAGGGAAACAATGATTTTTTTTTTAGATTTCCTTATTGTTTAGTTAGAATGTAATTGGCCCCATAAACTCATAGGACGAGGCACTATTGGGAGGAATGGCCTTGCTGAGGTAGCTGTGGGCTTGTTGAAGGAAGTGTGTCACTGTAGGGACGGGTTTTGAGGTCTCTTTTGCTTAAGCTTTGCTCAGTATCACAGACCACTTCCTGTTGCCTTCTGATTGACATGTAGCCAGCACCGTGTCTGCCTGCATTCCACCATGCTCACTGCTGTGATGATAGTGGACTGAACCTCTGAACTGTAAGCCACCACATCAAGTAAATGTTTTCCTTATAAAAGTTTCTGTGGTCATGGTGTCTCTTCACAGCAATAGAAACCCCAACTAAGAAGCTTATAAGTCTACACAATTTTAGATTTAATCAGCTATAGCAAAAATTTCCAGCTAAGTATTCTATGAAATAGATGATACAGTGTTAGTCATTAGATTAGCACCATACCCCAAAACTATCTCAAAAAAAAAACAATAGAACGCTTTTTAGATCCATTGTTGCTAGAAGAGCCAAATATCAACATTCCCAATAACACCAAGATTCATTTCCAGTCTCTGCCTCAATGTTCATATGGACATCATGGTAGAGGTTACACCTATACAAACATGATCTATGGGCATGGTAGTAAATATCATTAAACAGATCAATTACGTACTTACCTGAAGACACCTTTGGGAACTTCCTCATCTAAGAGATAAAGACCTCCATCCAAAGCAGCTGGTGCAGAGATGCTGCGGTGGGGATTCGTTCTGAGAATCGAGTTTCTGTTATGCTCAGTTAGTGCCAATTGCTCTCACTTGCTCATATTCTAGATTATGGTTGGGTTTTCCCACTTTGCTGTTTATGGAATAGAGTTATCATTTAGTACTTTGCGGTAAAGAACATTCCCCATAGCTCCATCAATAATGAGCTAAATCACTTCACAGGTATTCCATCCTCTGTTTACGCTCAATTGTTTCCAATCTTTTCAGACTATTTTGTCACACTGAATTTTCTTATCTTAGTACAAAAGAAGTTAAAAATAGATGAAACTTGGAGACAATCTACTTAGCGTCTGCCTTTACTGGAAATTTGGTGCGGAGCGCACAGAAGAGGAGAAGGAGCCAAGTGGTTTCCCCAGTGCCTCACTCCTGGAGCTCACTTGCTCATCCAGTGCTGGCAAGAGACAAGTTCGCCCCACAGCAGTCTCTACTCTCCATGACCAAGCCCTTTTTCACTTATGGTGACTGTGGATATCAGCGATTTCTAGAAGTAGAAAGATGTGCTGGTTGTTTTTTTGTCAAGTTGACCAAACTGGCATCACCTGAGACAAAGGAACCTCGACTAAGAAGTTGCCTCTATTAGATTGGCCTGTGGACATGTTTGTGGTGTATTTTTTGATTGATGATTAATTAGGGAGGTGACATCCCATTGTAGGTGGTGCCACTCTTATGCAGATAGATGTCTCAGATGATGTAAGAAAGAAAGTTGACTTTGTATGAACTGAGCACATCGTATTTATATATTTATGAATAAATATACATATGTATACTATCCTTCTATATGTAATAACAATTGAATAGAAGTCATGAATTTGACAAAAAGCAAGAGGTACTAGAGGGCTAGAGGGAGGAACAACAGAAATGGTTTAGTTTACATTTTTATAGTGATAGTTTATTTATGTTTTAATAAATAAATAAAGCTTGCCTAAAGATCATAAAGGCAAAGCTAAGCCACTAGAGGTCAGGCAGTGGTGGCACACACCTTTAATCCCAGGGTTTGGGAGACAGAGGCAGATGGATCTTTGTGAGTTCAAGGCTACCCTGGCCTATACAGGATCAATGTAGAAACAAATCCAGATGGTGGTGGTTTACATGTTTAATCCCAGCACTAGAGGGAATATAAGATGGGAGGAGGGAGAGGCTCTTTCTGCTTAGTCTGCTTAGTCTGTGGTCGCCCAGCCTTGGTAGAGGTAAGACTTCTCTAGTGACTTGGCTGCTTTGCTTTCCTGGATTTCAGGTTGAATTCTGATATCTGTCTCTGGATTTTTATTATTCGTGCTACACATTTTAATTAAAAACAAAAAAAGGAAGAAGAACAAGCCATGGAGAGCAAACCAATAAGCAAAGCTCCTCCACAGCCTCTGCGCTCGGGTTCCCACCTTGATTTCCTTCAGTAATAGACTAAAAACATATACTGAAATAAACCCTTTCTTTCCATGTTGGTTTTTGTCAATGTTTTATCACAGTAATTAGAACAGATCTCAAAGGAGGATCAGGAAGAGGAGTGCAACCCCTTTTTCCAAGTAGATCTGATCACCCTACCCCAGTGTGGGGTGGAGGATCTCAAATCTGGAGAAAACACAGGGCAGGCTTCTGTCTTAATAAATGTTCTATGCACCTGTGTGCTTAGCGTCTCAAGTGTATGCCAAGTGATATACTACAGGATTTCAAGAGAAGAGGTTTCATTCAACTTTAGCCTGCAGCAAAGTTCAGAGTATATGAATTATTCCTGTATACAGCAAATGGAGGGATGATTGAGCTCACGGTAGGAATGCTAGCATGTAATGAATGATTGAAACTATACACACAAAACCTACACACTGTATAATCTCATGTATATGAAACCCACGAATGGTCAATAGTAATCTAGAGCAGTAGCAGCTTGTCTAGAGTGAGTGGGAGAGAGGGAAAAGTGAATGGAAGAGTCACAGGGGGCGGTGTCTGCAGTGATGGAATGGTCTAGAGACAGGGGGGGGTGTCTGCAGTGATGGAATGGTCTAGAGACACAGGGGGAAGGTGTCTGCAGTGACGAAATGGTCTAGAGACACGGGGGGGGGGTGTCTGCAGTGATGGAATGGTCTAGAGACACGGGGGGAAGGTGTCTCCAGTGACGAAATGGTCTAGAGACACGGGGGGGTGTCTGCAGTGATGGAATGGTCTAGAGACATGGGGGGGTGTCTGCAGTGATGGAATGGTCTAGAGACACGGGGGGGTGTCTGCAGTGATGGAATGGTCTAGAGACACGGGGGGGGGTGTCTGCAGTGATGGAATGGTCTATATCTCATTTAATAGTTTAATAGATGTTTATAGTTGCCAAAATTTGTTAACCTGAACATTTAATATCTGCGTGGTTAAATATGTAAATAAATACTTCCCCAAAGCAAATAAAGGGTCTTCACAGTTACCACCCACAGCCTTGCAACAAGTTCCCTAAGTCAAGGATCCTGAATAGCAGATTTTCTTTCCAGAAGAACAGTTAAGTAGCAAGTCAGTTTCCAAAAGATGCCATACTCCTAAGCACACGGTGCAGAGATGGGCAGTGAAGGAAAATGAAACCAGGATTGATGAGTCCCGCTCTGTGTTAGCCAGGTTATTTTTTGATGCAGTTCCTAAGCAAACAGGACTAGAGGCAATTAGCCATCCCCTTCCAGGCATCAGATCAGGGAGGGGCTTTTCCAATGTATCAGCAAATTAATACATCACCTTGTTTTTGTATACACGTTCAGATCTTCCCCCGGGGTGAAGAACAAGAGTTTGTGGTGCTAATTAATCCCAAGCTCTATTACAAACTCTTCTTAAATCGTGCGTTTCTATTAGTGACACTGCCTTGCTTTCCTTAAACCCAATGCTTGGAGACAGATAACCAATACTTCCCAATTTCAGCTTGAACTTGTCAAACTACAAACTATTTCTGAGTGAGTCTGGAGGGAAGCAACAGGAGGGTTAAACGAGATGATGCTTTATATTGCCAGTTGAGGTCAATAAATGCAAACCCTGAGATTAGCACTGTTCACTACTTCTGAAGACCTATGTGCTCATGTTGTATGTAAAAAGACAACTGTGGTTTTTCTTCTGAGGAAAACAGGTGGTCAGAAAGATAATTGGGTCTTTAGTAAGTTATCCACTATCCTTCCAGGCTATTCGCTTCTATGGTTTCATACCTGTGAAAAATGTCAGAATACCTGTATGCAGAATAAGAAGGGCTGCCTGTGGAGGAGAGAAGCAAAGTTTTTGGTGTAGAAGGAGAAAATGCAGTCTGGATGGATGGGAACATCTGTCTGGATGCCTCAGAGTGAACTACCCTCCACTTCATATTCAAGTACTCTGCCCCCAATCTGATGAATGGCATGGTCATATACTCAGAACTGCAAAACTGGGATAGGAGAGGATTTAGGGTAGTGGTAGAGCATTTGCCTAGCTAGCAGAAGACTCAGTTCAAGGCTCAGCTCAGGGGCTAGGGAGGGAGAAACAGGAATTGACACTGCTGACTTATTTTCATCTCTAATCAGGGCTGCTGCTTCTACACACCCTCCTAAATGTGTTCGTCCCTCTGTGACGTCAAAGATTCTCATGATGATCTTTTTCTCCAAATTGTTTATTTCCTGTATTGTCTTTCATGCTTAGACTACTCCATGACTTTTTTTGCCTCTTGTTTTGTTTATTTGAGATGGAGTCTCATGTCTTCCAGGTTGGCATCAAAGGCTCTATGTTGCTGAGAGTTGCCTTGAACTTCCGATTCTCCTGCCTCTGCCTTCCGAGTGCTGAGATTTACCACCATACTTGGTTTATGTGGTGGAGAAGATCCTTCATGCCAGGCCCTCTATCTGATGTCACAAGGCTCAGGTCAGTATCCACTGTGGCAGAGTACCTTGGAATGATCTGAATGCTGCCCTCAACCACACAGGGTATCAAGATTTAGACAGACACCTACTATTCTCCAAACACTATGCTGCAATGTGCCTCTGAGACTGATCACCTGCACTGACATACTTCACTGGAACACTTTAAACATTCTGGAGTCATTGGCTTTGTTTGTTTGTTTTGTCCTAGAGTTTCAATGAGTTTTGAGGAACAATTGGACTCAACTCATTGACACCATCTAAGTCTGAAGGTGAAGGGCTCTTAATTCTGGAGAGCTGCCTGGCCCTCTGGCCCCATAAAGGGCCTGACAGGAGTAGCAATGCATGCTCCACACCCTAGGTATCAGATGGAAGGCGTTTTAGAGATGAATCTTTTTACACAGTACACGTTAACACTTCCTGGTGAGGTCAGGCTTCTTCAGTCTAGTAGGGCATTGAGCTTCACTTTGTTGTTGTTCTTGTCTTAGAACTCTGTCTTGAAGACTGAGGACCCTCCTAAGCTTCCATTTAGTGCCATTAAATTCTGGTGGCATTTGATGTCCTTAGCATATTGAAAGTGAAAAGAATCAGATAACAGGCACTATTAAAACAGTTTTTCATAATATTTTGCTGACGTTCTGAAAAAGTTTCGTGGAGGCCCAGGAACTCCTGGGCTACTCTTTGAAAAACCACTGAATGAAGTATTTGCTGAACAGCAGTTGTGTACAAAGCACTGAGGTGAATAGAAAATTTGTAAATGTAGGTAAAACAGAAGCAGAAGCAAAGGCAGTGCGCTGGGAGTGAGATTACCATGTGGACACAAGATGATGTCACCAACTAGGCTGGGACATGCTGAAGATACAGGGACATAATGATGGAAGGGCATCTTGATTTACCTTTGGTGTCTCTGGGCAATGATGTTATTTGAGAAGTTTTGCTATATAAAATACTCTAATAAGTGGCCTTTTCTCCTCAAAAGATAATAGTGAAGACTGTGTTGTCTGTTTGTGGTTTTAGGGACTGAAGCCAAGTTTCACATGGACAAGGAAAACACTACCATTGAGTACACCTTTTAGCCCCAGATGCAGGATTTTAAACTGAAATTCGTTAAATGCTGGAAGGTGTGGTATACCTGGAGTGAGTGTGACTTCTCAGCAGGAAGGAGAGTGGTAATTTCCTCATCTGAGTGCTCCAAAGGTCAGAGAGATAAGCCGACGTGGGGTAATACCTCTTCACCATTTTGCGCACCTGGAGTCAGGTGAACTATTTTTGTTTATTGCTGAAGGAAAGTGAAACTTTACACCCATATTCCACCCACTTTCTGGGAAGCAGGGGCCTGACCACTACGGGGTGAGCAGCTCTTCTGACAAGTGCTTCCCACGGCTTCCTGGAGAGCTGCCTGGCTCGGCACTCAACGTGTGACTCACACGGCTATTTGCCTATGTCTCCTCTCTGTTCGTGCCAGGGCCGACCTGGAGACCACCCACTGCTCCTGAAGAGCCAGCGCCAGAAACTCACATCAGGTGAAGCGAGCCTGGAGTTTTGGGGAAGCTCCAATGACTCAAGCAACCAACATGGCTGGAGCTTCTTGGCGTACTTTTCTGGGACCAAATGAAACTGATCAGCCGCTTGGGATAGATCTTTGTAAATACGTATTATAAGAAATGTAAAAATTCTATTGAATAAGCTAGTGCACTAAAGCTATATATAACACCACCAGAATCAGATTGTGAATACTGCATCCTATTTTAAGATAAAAATACACACAATTCTGTAAAGTTCAAATATCTTTGTGCCCAGTTGAGGACATCCCCCCCCCCCCCCCCACGGCCTGAGATGACAGCCAGCTTGTGCTTGGTCGTCATGCTTTCTTATTCCCTTAGATCCTGTGTTATCTGCACTCCCTGTCCTCTAGGTCTCCTCACCAGGGTCCAGGGCAGATGACTTCCGGCCGTCTCTGGCTCTGTGGAGATGGAGATACATGCTGTCTTTCCTACGCTGCTCATCTTCTGAAACTGAAAGCATCAAGAAACCTGTCTGTTTTTGCTTTGGGATTCTGAATATTGTGCCATGTTTTCCTTTCATCCCAGGATTACTAAGTAAACAGTCGAAGAAAGGGAAGCAAGGTGGGAAAAGCACAGAGCTCCATGGCCATTTTCTCATGTTTGAGTTCCTGTTTAGGAAGTGTCTTCGCCTCACCTTCATGGTATCACAGCAGTAGCAGCGGCAGCAACAGTGAGCCAGCCCTCTCTGCACCATCTCCACCTTCCTATCCAATGGGCCGAGAACTAAAACTGTACCTAGACTGTTGGGGAGTGGTCCTCCGCTCCAGAAGCCATGCTTGACAATCAGCTAAGTGTATGCCTGGCCTCCTATTCTCTAAATCTGGCCATCTCCATTAACCAGAGAATAGAAAAGCGGTCTTTTCTGAAGAAAGCCAGGTTCCTTTTCTTTCTTGATATACACTGTGTATTTCCACACCATCAAACTCCCTGTTAAACCAATGGCAGAAAAATGGCACATGGGCACTCTGCTATTTTATCTTTTATGCATGCACCTATGCATGCATATTAAGGCTAGTGAGAATTCCAACACACACACTCACTCACACTCACTTTGAAACAAGAGAAACTCCCAGGATGTACTCTTTACAGAGTATGAAGGCTTCTCCTTAATTATCGCTCTCGGAGAGAGACAGGCAAAAGGCTAAGCCAAACCCAACTGCTGTACGAGCTAAACATAAACCTTCCAGTGACTGGGGTGTAGCATGCTTTGTATTCTGTAGCGTTTCAAGAGCCCTGAACAGCACTCTGTTGTGCAACACCCAGTGCTGCACCCTGCCTGCTGGAGAGACCTGGGTTTCCATGTCTCACCCACTCGTAGGACTTTCATAATATTTACTCAAGGAGAGCATGGCCAGGAAGAAATAAAAGGGTCAGAATTGTGGAACAGTGGCCACCCTTGCAAAGAACCAAAATAGATTAGTTGTAAAGAATGAAATTTAGTCAGGGATAGTCGAAGAAATAAAAAATAGTTAACCCAATACTAGATGTGGTAGAAAATACATGATATTGCTTTAGAATAGAAGAAATATGTGCTAATATTTATACTGTGAAGGCCATCTCGACTGTCAACTTCATTGTAATGAGAAAATAAGATTGTCAAGCACACAAGTGGAGTGTCTGTGAGGTCTGTTCCGGAGAGGATGAACCAATCGGGGAGAGAGTATCTAACCCAAGGAGGCCTGCATGAGAGCATTCTCTCTCCTCCTGGTAGTCATTGTGGTGTGCTCAGCTTCTCTGCAAGCTCCCTGCTGTGAGGGCCATGGGTAGAGTGGGGTGAGGAAACACAGGTTAATTTCCTCCTAGGAAGTTGTGTCAGGCAGAAAGGAGAAAGCTAACATCTATGTTATCTTCTCTTTCGATGAACACTGAATTGTTATTTACATAACTATGGTGTTGAAGATCACTTTAGAAGACTACTGTGATCAGCCAGTAATATGCTTCTAGCACGTGTGTAATGACCAGAGCTCATCCCTAGTACCCAAGTGACATTCAGGCGTGGGAACATGAGCCTGTAATCTCTCCACTAAGAGGCTGGCACAGGAGGAGCCCTGGGGTTTGCTGGCCAGCAAGTTTAGCCTATTAGTGTGCTACAAGTTCAATGAGAGGTCCGGTCTTTTTTTTTTTTTAAGGTTCATTTTTCTTTTATTATTTCTGTCTTTCACTGGCTTGTGGCTACTCTTGGTCATTGTCACATTTGGGATATCTAAAGGTAGCCTATACACATAAATGAGATAAAGCAAGCTAGAAAGGACAATGGTGTCATAAAGGCAGCCTATATACACCATTGATATAAACAAACTAGAAAGGACAATGGTGCCAAGGCTTGCCATTCCTCAAGAAGTTTTCAGTGACAGGGGAACAAGAGAATACAGGATGGGGAATTTAAACTATAGTTACCTGGAGGAAAAGGAAGTAACTGGATGATAATTTAAATTGTAAAAATGTGTCAAACATCACCGTCACCATCATCAGCACCAATAACAATGCTGCAAATGCAGAGCGGCATCTAGCTCTAAAATTTTGCCATGGTGTCATCTTGTTTATTGAAAATTTAACTAGAGAATAGAGCGCAATAAAAAATCAATAAAGAGACAGAAGAGAGGAGATGGGAAACTTCTCAATAATCTATCTTAACTATATAATACTTATAATGCTTATCATCATTATTATATTGTCTTTGGTCACTCAAATTTTCCTAAATGTTTGAATTGAGGTATTCTAGTTATTAGACTTGTTTCTAGGGAAACAAGAAAATTTCAACTATATTCTGTAGTTAAATTTTCAATAGAGAGGTCCTGTCTTCTAATATAAGGTAGGCAAGCTACTGAGGAAGCCACCCAACATCAGCCTCTGGCTCCCACACCCAAGTGTGAAGACACACTCATGAATATGTGCATATTCATACACCACCCACAAGTGCAAACAAAACCAGCCTGGAGAACACTGGGCACCGGAAAAACTTCTGGGCTTGTCTCAAGGTTACTGTTGTGGTAAAACATGTGACCAAAACAAGTAGGGGAAAAGAGGATTTATTTGACTTACACTTCCACATCATAGCTGTCACTGAAGCCATCAGGGAAGGAACTCACAGGACAGGAACCTGGAGGAAGGAGCTGATGCAGAGGCCATGGAGGAATGCTGCTTACTGGCTTTCATGGCATGGCTTGCTCAGCTTGGCTTCTTATGTAACCCATGACCACCTGCCCAAGCATAGTTGGGACTGAAGACTCAGTACAGACAAGGACATAAATCACTTAGAGAATTCTTCATGTAAAGCTCCTGAACTTGAAGGAAAGACAAACCACCAATCAAAACTGCCTGCCTCTCTCATATTTAGGCAATGGGTGGCTAGTGATAGTTTGTCTAAACTCTCTATTATAGTTTTTTCTTTCCTGGCAGTTTAATTCCTTTTTCCATGTATGGGCAGAGGGAAAGCCTTCCATGAACACTGTCTCTCATCTTCCTTACACCCAAATCCATGAGCCCACTTAGCTTGTGCTGTCAGCCTGTCTTGGCTAAGATGGTGCCACCAAACTCTGCTTTGGTGGGGGTGACCTCTGTTGACTCTATCACAGGGGTCTGTTAAGTCTTGTTTTCCCATCTTCCCTGTTTTCTATAAGAAGCAGATAAAAATTTCCAGAGTTCTTCAAAAATCTCCCAGTCATGGCAAACAACGTGGGAGCGCAACAGGCCCTTCTGCCCAAACATGTCAATACATACTCATACTGAATATGACCTTGTGTCCAAGGGTGCAAGACCCCAAGAGGATCCTGGGGGACAGTTATCACACTCTCTAACTCTAGGGTTGCACTGCACCCAGGTATTTCTCAAATGTGGCTTCATTAACCCCATTTCATTACGGGAATCCAGGGCCTACAAGTCTTAAGCCTCTTTCTTTTTTCCTCCAGCATTCCTCCCAGAACAGGAGGGCCATGGAATAAGCCATATGGCCTCCTCCCCTCTGGTTCTTCTCAGTGTTCCAGTGCAGTCAAACCAGAGGTCTTAAACACTGTGAGGTCTCATTCCTCCAGGCCTGTATGGTGGAGGTTTGGGTTGGGCTACAGAGTGCAGCTTTCACACAAGCCGATGCTGACCTGGGGTCTGAACCAATCCTCTGTGATCATCAGACATTAGCAAGCCTGCAGTCAGAGATCTACAGACACTGGAACGCTGAGGGGCATTCGCTTTTGTGTGCCTGCACTTCTAGGGAAAACCCACGCACTAAGCCTCAGGAGTTGGCCTCACAGGAAGGGCTGTGGCACACATGGCTCACAGAATTACTACTTCTTTGAAACAAATGACTGTGGCATTGGAATCTCAGGATCTCAAATCGTTTATCAGTAGAAAACAAGACAGCACAGAGCAAAACTCTGAGCAAAGTGTGTAAGATAAAAAAAATACCTTTCAGACCAAGGACCTAGTTTTCCTTTTTCCTTCCAGAAACATCGTTTTCTCAGGTTGCTGGAAGCAAGTGGGAACTACAATGTTCTAAGAGAGTTGATGCTCGCTTTCTACCTGGGGAAGAGAAAGGGGAGGAAGGTAGGGAAAGAGGGAAAGTCAGGGGAGGGGAGAAGAAAAAGCAGAGGAATTCCCCTTCTTTGAGCTTCATTAGTTTCCAGTCTCTGCAGATACCAGGAGTAAACTGCGTACCTATCTGTGGGTTAACTGCCTTGAAATGAAATACCATGAGAAATAGCAGACAAAAGGCTGCGTATAGTTCAATGATAAGGATCTTGCTTAGTGTGCCCCTGAAGTAAAGGCACCCTTAAATTCTTAAAAAAATGAAATCAAATTCTTCCTATTAAACAAGCATCAAAGTCTTCTATAATTGTTGATCAAGAAACCTAAATATTGTACGATTAAAAATAATTTACTGTCTGAAGAGCTGGGTCCGTGTTGAAAGAGCTAACTTTAGTAAGCATTAGGATCAGCGTTTGTTTCCAGCACCCACATAAAGTCAGGTCAGTGCTGTGTGCCTGGAGGTCTAGTGCTGAGGCTGGGAGTGGGGGGTGGGGTAGGGAAGAGGATCCTGAGGTGTGATGGCTACCTTCAAAGCCCTGGGTTCAGTGAGACATGTGCTCAAACAAATGAGGAGAATGACACTGTAGGACAGTCTGTGCAAGCACTAACACCCTACTCATGTGTGCGTACCTCTCTGTCTCCGTCTGTCTGTCTGTCTGTCTGTCTCTCTCTCTCTCACACACACCTAAAACATTAACACTGTGGAGGGTTGAAACCTCAGGCTTTCCCCTATATGTACCAATCATAAATAAAAAAAGACGCCATGAATTTGAAAGAGGTCAAGGAGTTATGGTATATGGGTTTGGAGAGAGGAAAGAGAAGGGGAAATGATAATTACACTCCCCAAAAAATAAGAGAAACAACTAAAAAAACTAACACTGTCCCCACAGGGAGTAACATAAAGCCTTGCCTTAACGCCCGAACTTTTCCTGTGCACTCTGGATTACAATACAAATAATTCAGCTCCTCGATAAAGTGTGTATTTCAGTCAGTCTACAACTTTTTCTATCCACAGTGCTTTTATTTAAAAAAGAACACATTTGAAACACTTTCAACTGCACAAATCCTTTTTAGAAAATGCTTCCTCAGAGCCTTTCATAAAATCGGCTCTCCAGGAAGGAACAGACTGCCAGCACACATTTTTGTTCTTCGCCCACCTTCCCTTTCATCACAGAGCACATGTCCTTGGGAAGCTAACATCCATCTCAAGCCAGGTGGTCTGAATGGTCTCTGTCCCCTGTCTAGACCTCAATGAATCATCAGGCCAAGCTAATCAAAGCTGCATCCCTCTAGCCACTCAGGCTCAAGGATCAAGGAGAGTCACTAGACGATCTATTCTAGGTCTTATTTTGTAACAAGTTTAAGAATGCTGTGTGGGGCTAAAGATTTAGGAGCACATACTGCCCTTGCAGAGGATCTCAGGAACTCAAACACCTTTGGCCTATGAGGGCCTACATTCCCATGCACACACCCACCACAAAGACACACAAACACATAATTAAAAATAATAAAAGTAAGTATCTTAAAGAAAACTAACATATAAACCTACAACTGTTGGCAGTTTGAAGTTTTGATCACCAGTTTATTCTCGGTAGTAATGAAGAAACCATCCTGTAGATCAGTGAGGACAAATCATGAGAACAGTCAGTTATGAGGTCAGAGGAACACAGCAGCCAGCTATCATGGAGCCTACCAAGCAATAGGTCAGGCAAAGCCAATTGTATTACTGTTAGTGCTGAGCTTCTGTCCTATGTAACCAATTCATAAAAATGCATAAACCGACCTTAAATAATACTAATTTATTTGAAGATCTGATAAGACATGATTTATAAAGAAAATATAACCTGCCAATCTTGACTGGAGAAGATACAGAAACGTAGCAGTTCGTAGCCACAGAAGAAATGAAACAGACAAATCAAGAAGCAACAAAGAAGCCAGATGTGGTGGTGCCTGCCTTTAATCCCAGCACACAGGAGGCAGTTCTAGGCCAGCCTGGTTTACAGAGTGAGTACCAGGACAGCAAGGAATACACAGAGAAAAAACAACAAAGACTCAAAGACACTAGGCTTTTGTCCCACTTTGATTAGGCCAAATTTGGTTTTAAATCAAAGTTAGATAATTCTATCAAACATATAAAACATTTCAGGAATACCTCAGGAATGAAATATTTATTTAATATGGGAAATTATAACAATTGAAAATATTGATTTTTTTTCTTTCAATACAAGCTTCAAAAAAATTGCTTTAATAAAATTCTCTACTCACCTCTATCTACTTAAAAGCTATCAATAAAATGATTCCTAATGATATTCTGCTATACTCATAGATCCAGTCATCACAGAAGCTTCCTTCTACAGCAGACGGGAACAGAGGCAGAGACCCACAGCAAAACATTATATGGAGAGACCTTGGACAAACTGCTCTAAATGGGATGTCTCCATCAAATCCCTCCCCTCAGTCCTCAGGGACAAGGTCCACTGTATCGACTGAACAAAACACATGTTACTTCCCACACTGAAACAGCAAGAACAAGGTCTACATATGGTCTGTACTATAGATTATAGCCTTCAGCTTACTACCTTCATGGGACTCCTGAGTCTGTGAAGAGTGAGTCTCTGATTCTTGTGCCTGCTCTTGGGGTCTTTCTTTCTTTCTTTCTTTCTTTCTTTCTTTCTTTCTTTCTTTCTTTTTCTTTTTTTTTTTTGGTTTACAGCCTCAAAGTGATGGGTTTTGCTTTACTTTGTCGTGTTCAGTTGTTATCTCTTAGAAGCCTGTTCTTGTCTAATGAGAGACAGAAGGGAGTGGATCCAGACAGAGAGGAGGTGTGGAGAACTGAGAGTAGAGGGAGGGAAAACTGTAATCAGGATATACTGTATGAGGAAAGAATCTACTTTCAATAAAAGGAAAAAAAATGTAAGAAATATGAAACAAGCAATATAATATATTAGAATTTAATGAAGGATGCTATCTAGCAGAAACCTAGTACACGCATCACCATGTAACAAAAGACCACTGAAGGCATCTGCACCTGACCTGGCAACAAGACAAGGCTTCTGCAAGGCAGGGCCGGTAGTTTATGGAGGGCAAGAAATCATGACTCAGACCAATCAAATGGGAATGAACACGGAGTAAGAAGTAAAGCCTCAGCAGCTGCAGGAGGTGATTTTCTAGGAAGAACATCTTGATTAACACTTTAGAAGAATTTTGTATTGCCATGACAAACTGGCAAAATAGTTTTATGTATTTATGTATTTTACACACACACTCATACACGCAGTGAAACTAAGACATGAAGAGAGCCTGCTCACAAATATTTAATAATAATCATTGCTCTCGAAGAGAAAGACTCAGTTTACTACTTTTTTCTAAATCAATTCTATAAGTTAATGCCACCCACACACAGATTTCAAGAAGACATGCCTAACATGAAACAAGAAAAATTTGAAAAAATATTTAAGAAAACCTTATCCCACCAAACTATAATCAGAGCATGTTGCATTATTAAAACACCAAAAAATAGCTCAATAAAAATTTAGCATACAATGAAACAGCATTCTGCTCAATGACAAAGTAAGTGGGTCTTCAATTCATGATTTCTGAACAAATGACTGAACTAAAAACATTTCCACACCCTGTCTTCATTGCAGTGATCAATTATAGTTGACGATTTAGCCATTAATCACTCACACACACACAAACACACACACAATCAGAATAAACAGTTTAGAGAATGGAGGACTTACTTTATAACTTAGGATAAGACATAAAACACTATCAACTTGACCATATATGAAAAATGTAAAATGCCTAGGATTCTATAAAACAATGCCAGAAAGTCAGAAACATACAACTACCTGGAGGTAACAAAGACCAATGTTTAGGTTGCATAAATACTCAACAAAAGTTGAGGCATGGTGACACACACCTTTAATCTCAGCTCTTAGAAGGCAGAGGCAGGTGGATCTTTGTGAGTTCTAGGACAACCTGGTCTACATAGTGAATTCCAGGCCAGCTAGAGCAATACAGTGAAACTCTGTCTAAAAAAAACCAAAGCAAAAACCTTTCAACAAATCTATGATAAAAAGACAAATGATGCAATAGATAGAACACTCAAATATCAATTCTAACATAAAAACAAAATCAGAGTTTTTATTCTATTAATGCAAGTGGTAAAGACATGATTCTGAATACGCCTCATGTTATGAAATAGCAGGTACAATATAATCACTTTGGAAGTTACATGGAAATATCTCTTCAAATTAAAAATGCTAATCCCCTGGCTCACCAGTTCAAACCCTTAGCATATGCTACACAGAGATCCTTAACCCAGAGACCTAAGCAACATGATGCTTGCTTACTTCAGCACGGTTTGTAGTTACTGTGTGTGTGTGTGTGTTAGGGTTGGGGGTGGCAGAGGAAAATTCCCTAATTTTGGGCAGATGATAGGCAAAGTAGATAATAAAACATATGATGTGCAAGTGATGACATTTCAATAAGTAAAATGTAGTCACATACAACACACATTAAATTTCAAAAGTAAAGACTAAAGTTCAAAAATATAGAAGTATGCGGAAACTGATTACATTTTAAGAAAAATATGTACACAAAAATACTTTGTATTTTTTTCTTCTCTTCCTTGATGGTAAATGTCTAAGGTTTTGGAAGGTTATTGACAAAACATACTGTCTAAAGACACTGCTAGTAAAAATGACAACAGATCAAGTTTGCACTTTCACCTGAAAAAGGTAAGAAAATTTAGTTCATGATTTGTATAAGAAAAAAGAATTCCCGTGTTGCTAAATCATCAGTCCATAAAAGAAAGAATGATGACAAGGGCTGTCAGCAGTTTCTTTTCAAATAAACACGTCAGAGAAGGAGGAAAAGCCACGAATGACAGCCTCGGTGGAGCTTGGAATCTCCCTGTACAGGCTCCTGCTGCACCTCTTCCTGGAGCACCTGCGTGGAGCAAGTCCCTCTCACGTTTCGAGCGAACAAAAACTTGTTTAGAAAGGAGGCAACAGAGAAAGCTCTAGACCCGGTGCTACAAAGCTAGACACGCCACAGGTCCCAGACGACCTTACTTGTAACACAGTTGGGCTTACCACAGGTACCAGATATGAAGCACAGCCCCAAGAATCGACAATCCTTTATCAAATGACACCCAGAAAAGAAACACTCGTTTTTCTAAGATAACAAAAGCATTTTAGAACTATATTAAAGATCTGTTTTACCTGACAATGTCAATTTAATTCAGCAAAACTTCATACTAAATAGACATTCTCTATTATATGTAACACATTGAAAAAATACAAACTGGCAATAATTTAAAAAGCCTCGTCTATGTGACTAGTGTGAAGGAACTCAAGTGGCTTTAGATTCCTAGGTGTTCAGAGCAACAGGAAGGTGTAATTTTACACCCAGAAAGTTTCTGCTCTTCAGATACAGAGCCCTGCTGGTGAAGCAGCGCCAGCAGCCTCCACGCTGAGCAGCGGATGAAGACAAGCCCAACAGCCCATTTCACATGCAGCTCTGAGTGCTGCAATCACCGAGGTTTATTTCTCACAGCAGAGCACTTTTGATATAATTTAAAACACACATGCTCTGATTGAAGAGTGACTGTAAGTGAGTCCAGTCGTCTTCTACCTGGGATGACAACTTCTCCAGCTCTTCCAGCAGCACCGCCTCTGAAGGAAGCATCTTGAGGTGTAACTGGAAAGAAAAGCAAGATGCTTAAGGTTAAGTTGGATGTTTTACTTTAGAGTACCAAAATCCTGATTTTTTTTTTTTAACCAAGGAACCTACGAAAATAGTATCTAAATATTTCTTTCTTAAATGGTGGTTTCTTGTCTCTAATTTCCTGTTGTTCCAAACTATTTTTCACTTTGAACTTTTTTTATACCACGAGCTCTCTTAAAAGAACTGATGCGACTTCATTTTTCCACAGCACAAACCCCAGCTATCAGGCTGTGTGGGCTTCCAGTTTCCTTCCTCTTCACCCCACTGATGAGGGTCATCTACTTTATTTTTAAAGGCTTATGCAAAATTGGTAGGGACTAACATTTGGTAAACACAGGAAAACCTAGAGACAATCTGAAATTTCTTTAAAAAAAAAAAAGCTATCTGGTACTACCTAAATATTCACCTTTTAAATAAATGTAAAATCCTTGCATCTATCTTCAGCGTGTTATACCACCACAATGGATCCCCAAAGCACATCTCTGTTTCATTCATCAAAAAGCAAGTTGTGCCAAATTAACTGAAACTGATGGAAGGGAATATTTTGATTTCAGCAGCAGACAAAAATGAACAAACAAAAGAACCTGGCTTTCTCTTACAATCACAGAAAACTTATACAGATGACAAATACGGATAAAGCCAAAATTATGCTATCAAGTAATAACAAAAACAAAGACTACAAGTGCATATCCCAACTACTCCAGGGTGGCAGACAGACCCAGACAGCTGTTGTCCAGTTATAGAGAGAGAGCAGAGTGAGTAGCCATCAGCCACCTGGTGAGTGGCTGCCTATTGACACCGGATGCAGAGCATGCCCATCTCTGCAGAACACGGCTTAATAACACTGCTACAAAGGAAGGAAAGGATCTGACATCTCACTCACCTTCAGAAACAACGCAAGGTATGCCTGGGCTAACTCAAAATCACGCTTTCTGTTCAGCATCATCCCGATCATTCTCAGAAAGCCCTGCATGACTTCTACCGACCCACCATCGTCAGGAGACAGGTTTCGCAGCTCTGTTTCAATTCCTGATGGGCCTAATTCCTTCAGAAGGTTAAGAGCAGCTTCATCTGCATTATTGTAAAAAGAATCTAGTCATTTCTTACAATTAAAGAAAGCTAGCATCTTCCTTCATACCCAAAGCAATATATATGTAAATGGTGCCAGACTTTCTGTGCATTGCATAATTTTTTCACATTATAGCATAATGAACCCAAGGTCAATGAAACAGTAAAAATTTCAATAGTAGTAAAATTACTAGAAGTTTTAAAGTTTTGTACTGTCAGGAATTCAGTCTTTGTTTCTGTTCTTAAAAAAGCCCAATGCTTCACTTCATTAACCACATGAATCAATTAGAAACAAAAAAATTTAACATGAGGTCATATACTGCACTATTAGTAGTGGTTACTGCCAGGATAGGATGGGGTGGGCGGATTCCCTTTACTATCCCTAGGCTGTGAAGAAATATCAACAATACAGAAACGCGTAAGGGGAGGACTCCTGACCCCATTCTATCAACCCCAAGGCTCCTCTGTTTACTCTGCATCCCATGAAAACACACTCAACACAACCAACTTCATCAGGGCCTTGCTACCGCAGTGGCAATGGTTATGTTTCAGCTTTTGAGCCGTGACAAGTCTGATCAATCTTGTTTATGTGCTTTAGCATATCTTAAACAATTGTGTGCATTCTTCATTCTGCAATAATCAGGAAGCCATCAGGACCATTCTGACTTTTGTCCACATGGACTTAAGTGATACTGGTATGAATAGCCAGCATTCCGACATCAAAAAGAAGATGAGCCAAATTTCTTAGGAGAGTGACAGTTTTTAAAAAAAAATGCTTATTAGCTACACAGTAATCTAAAAAGTTTAAATAGAATATTTATTTTCTTTTTCTTTTAAAATTGCATATAAAATCACCTAAATATCTATATAAACATAGGTATTACAATAAATACAAAATTACCTAAAATACCTGTCTTTGCTATATTAAGAACCATAGGACTAAGCAGATTCTCAAACGAAAACAAGGAGCTTGAGGCTCCTGACGTAAACTCTGGAGATGAAAACTGAAAGCCACACGCTAAATGCTGTCAGTAAGTTCTCCATCTCCACAGCATCTGAGCGTCCATCCAGAAGGCTGGGGGAGTCTCAGTCCATTCACCTTTCCCATCGTCTGATCTTAGTACTGCTCAGTCACCGTAATTGATGTAGATTAGAGCAAATTTTCAATATGTTTAGCTTTTATTTACTATAAACTGTTCATTTTTTCTCTCTGATAAACTAAAATAAAAATGAAGAAATTTGTGGAAATATATTATGTTAACTTACATTGATTATTTAGCAATCCTTCTTCAAGTTTCAGGTAGAAATTTGATTTCTGAGCCAAAATCCCAAGGTTTACCACTTTAGACTTAAATAAAAACAAATACACATTATTTAAAGATCATAAAAATTACTCAAAACATAGCTTATAATTTAAAATGATTATTAATTTATTCTGTGGCACTGGGATCTACAAAAAGTGACAGACACAGACACCCCACAAACTTAGAACACTGATCTGGCTCCTACCTGCTGGGAGTCCCCATTCTGCTCAGGCATGGCAAACCTGGGTACAAGTCCAGGAACTGTTGGGATGAAAAACGGTGCTGACTGGGGCACTTTGGGTGGTTCTTTTGGTTTATTCTTTTTCTGTGAGGAGAAAAATGAAGAGATAAAAGACTAGTAGTGTTAACCCTACTAATAGTTTTGAATGTCTAGTATAAATGAAATTGAAAACAAACATCACAATGAAGAGTAGGAGAAAAGCTTTCCACGCTATCTGACCACGCTGCAGCCACCCCTCCCCAGCCCCAGAGACAAGTGCTGCACAGGAGCACGAAGACAAGGTTCACCTTCACAAGATGAACTGTTATACTCAGTATCTCTTAGCGAAACAAAATATGAACAACTTAACAAAATGGCTTGTCTCCAGAAGGAAACTCAGAAACAGAAGCACAGACAACCCCATTAGAAACAATTTACTAAGATTTTGGAGAAATAGGACCCTAATTATTTCTTTTGTTTTTTTGAGACAGAGTTTCTTTGTGTGACAACCCTGGCTATTCTAGAACTCATTCTGTATCCCAGGCTGACCTTGAACTCAGAGATGGCCCTGCCTCAACCTGAGTGCGTGCACCGGTACCACCTAGAGAACTTAATTCTTTTATTCTGTTAGGATTTTAACTTTTGTTTAGTACTTTTTGTTTGTTGTTTGTTTTATTTTTTGGAGACAGGATTTCTCTGTGTAGCCCTGTCCACCCTGGAACTAGCCCTGTAGACCAGGCTGACCTTGAACTCAGAGGTCCCCGTGCCTCTGCCTCCCTAGTGCTGGGATTAAAGATGTGCACCACCACTGTCTGGTTTATTTTCAGTTTTTAAATGTGGCAGCTAATTTACGTTTTAGTGGGAGGTATTTTGTTTTGTTGTTTGAGGTTTTTTTGTTTAGTACTTTTAAAAAGAAAATACTATTGCTATTTAATGATGTAAAATTCCACTGAAATTTCTGAATTTGTTTTATGTAAAATTTTTATTTATTTAAGTATGTGCATGTGTGTGTGTGGGGGGGGGCTGTACACTTGAGTACAGTGACCACAGGCAGAAGAGGATAACAGATGCCCCGAAGCTGGAGTTACAGGTGGTTTTGAGTCACCCAATGTGCGTGCTGAGGACTGAACTCAGGTCCTCTGTAAAGCAGTACCTGCTCTTAACCATGGAGCCATCTCTTCAGGTAGAAAAATATTTCTTACAGCTGCCCTGTCCTCAGGGATAAATTGGCTCACTTGGTTTTCACCACAACTTATCATCATACATTCACGAACTCACCTGCTGACCCCGATACAGTACATAAAGCTCTGAAAGTCTACTTAGCAGCAGAAAGGATATGGAACGATAAAAGGTTAATTGTGTCTGAGTAGTAATAATAAAAACCCAAGTATAATTTTCTTAAACACAGCAGTAAGACACACATTTACAGACTGTGTCTGCTACATCGTCCAAACACCTGCAGTGCGCTTACAGTGGACACAGAGAGGGGCCTCTGAGACAGCACCCATGAAACACCGTTTGATTAAACAGCAGGGCCTTGACTATCATTTCCCTCGACTCTCAAAGCAGGACATGCTCAGGGAGTAGACTGGGACACAGTACCAAGAAGACTACAATGCTACCTTGATAACATCAAGATTCAGAAGGTTTTTCCAGCGTGACTCAGGGAGAAGCGACAGAGTCACCAGTTGCTCACTCAGCTGCTGTGGCGACTCATACTCGATCATCTCATCGCTCGGCTCAGTCTGCTCTTCCAGCACCTCCACACCTGAAGACACATGTTCAGGGAAGACAATCAGAGAACCCAACTCAGTCCACATTCATTTCTATTTTACGACATTCAATCAATATGGCTTTGTAAACTCTTTCACCTATTTTCTTTGCTTACTCCCCATTTTCTTTATTTCCTCCTATTAAGTATAATTCCCATCAGTAGACTTCAAATACTTTTACACTAGCATATTAATTTTTATCTTAAAGATATATCATCAGTTATAGCTTTATATAAATTAAAGTCATTCAACATATTTTAATCAGTTAAAAAAACTGAATGCATTAAATTTTGATTTCTTTGCAGCAATAACCTAATAGGTTATTAGGTTATTATATTAATAGATTATTAGGTTATTAGGTTAGAATAACAAAAATTATTTCGTTATCCTGTGATTACCTTGGGTTTGGCAAGTCCCAGGAAGCATCACTACGGAAGGTACGTAATCTGGAGGAAGTGGTCGTAAGGAGACAACTGAATAGAGGGAAATATTCGACCTGAGCAAGCAAAAGCAGGCATTTTATAGTAGCAGCATCACTCAGAAACATCACCTCCAGAGAACCTGAATACTGGTAACAATCTCTAGCTTGAATTTGGCCAGAGACTACAACTACTAACTAGTTAACACCTCAAAGACAGACTATTAATTTGAAAATGTTATCATAAAAAAGCTGTATAAAGGGGCTGGAGAGATGGCTCAGTGGTTAAGTGCACTGGCTTCTCTTTCAGAGGTCCTGAGTTCCATTCCCAGCATGCATATGGTGGCTCACAGCCATCTATAGTCAGATCTGATGCCTTCTTCCGGCTTAAAGGTGTCCATACAATAGAGCACTCATATACATAAAATAAATCCTTAAATTTCAAACTTTCTGTCTTTTAAAAAATGTGTAAAAACATTAATGGGGGCTGGAGACAGCATAGCAGTTAAGAGTACTGGCTGCTCTTCAGGAGGATTTGGATCAAGTCCAGCACCACCACGGTTGTTTTACAACTGCCTGGAACTCCAGTTCCAGCAGATCCATGCCCTCTCTGGCCTCTGGCCCAAGCACATATACACATTAAATAAAATAAATGAACGCTCTGATTTTTTGATACAGGATCTTACCATGCACCCTTGGTTAACTTGGAACCCATTATGTATAGAGCTGGTCTTGAACTCAGAGATCTGCCTGCCTCTAGTCTAGAGTGCTGGGATTAACGCCTGCACAACCAGGCCCGAGTCTCTGTTTTGAACACAGGACAGAAACTTGCTGCCGAAAGACTAGCAGTTTTAGACAGCACTTTTATAAGATAAACTAACTTCCATATAGCATTTGACAAATATCAATATTTACTCAGAAAAAAAAAAGCATGACAAAGAGAAAGATTGAGAAAGTGAGTTAAAATAAATATCCTAATTATATTCTTGGGGGGCTTAGACAGTCATCAGGTGGCCTTTTCTAAAATAGCTAAGTAGTAATATTTCTGCTATGTATTTGCAAAGCAGCCCTAGGTGAGTGTTCAGGATAGAAACACCTGTACCAAAGTAGGGACAGATTTCCTTACACTTTTGATATGAATCTCAATGGAAAACAAAAGCTGGGAAGTCAGATCCAAAGTCCTATCACCAGCCATACTCTGTGGGGAAGCACCACAGGCCCCCAATGGCTACTAATCCATTAAGTGCTCATGCTTCCCTGATTCCAGATGACACATTTCGCTTTTTAAGATGGCCAAAATGATAAATCAAATTACTTTTTCCCTTTAAAATTGGAACATATTTTATAATTAGAATTAGAAAAGAATGATAAGGTAGAATACCCATGTACTCCCAACACTCAATAAACCGAGACAGGAGGATTACAAGCTTAAGATCCACATGCAATAAATACGCAAGTTTCAGGACAGCTAATGGAGTGTATAAACTCAGGAAAGAAATAAAATTTTTCTAGTTGCATGTAATGAGACTCCATCTTAGGAAGAATTCTGCTCACATGTGCGCCTTACTTTATAACCGATAGCAAAGGTCAGTGACAGAGGGTCAAGTCCTAACGGGAACTTCCTTTCCTAATCTCTGAAATTCACTACGTCCTTTAGCAAATAAAAGACAAATTTAATATCAGATAAAAATTATGTAACTTAGAATATGCTTGAACAAAGCTCTCTAAATTACCAAGCATCAGTAGTAGATTCCTGGTAGACTATTTAGTCTGCGTAACAGTTCCGCTGTATAAAAACAAACTAAATGGCAATTTTAACAAACACTGATTTTGACCACTGTCATTTTCTTGCCCCTCCCCAAAATAAAAGAGATGGATGAAAGAACTCACCACAGGTAAATTCCAAGGTGATCCACATGGGAAGTTGCTAGAAAGTCTCCAGTTGGGGACATAGTAACATTGAGAGGAGCTGAGTCCAACAAGAAGCAGTCGACAAGGCTACAAAAAGAAGTTTAAGTATTTAACTTCTACTTGGAGTAGTTTTTTTTTTTTAAGGAGGGGGTACTTTTTACTAAAAGAACAAGCAACAAAAGCTGGAGGAAAAGTATTTTAATTTTTACAAATTATAGCCATAAAATTCACTAACCACGGCTTTGTCAACTAAGCTCCTATGTGAAAACAATTAACTTAATGGGAAAAAACCGAAACATTAAACAGACTGACTGGAGGACCTGGAGGAAGATTCAACAGTAAGGACAATACAAGAAGAAATACAGTTTTCCTTACCCCAATTTTGGTACACTTATTGAGAACAACTTTAAAGACATCACAAACTGAACGCAGAGTAGGGAGGGAGCACTATGCAAAGCACAGCAACACAACCTGCGCAACTTGATAGTGAGCCACCGAATGTTTTTGAGGAAACTCTATTTCATGAAGAAATTTACCATTAGAAGGCAGAATTTGAACAGGAAGAACAATGGGATTAGGGTAGTAATCAGTTAGCTGTAAAAATCTCAGGAGGAGGATTAGTGTCTGCGGGAAGTAAAAGTAGGCTGGGGCAATGGACTACCTAGAGCACAGGCTCTGCAGCCTGGTACGAGGAAGAGTAGCATGGTTTTTGCTGTTGTAAAGATTTGCTTATTCCATTTATATGTATGAAAGCTTTGCAAGCACACATGTATGTGCACCATGTGCATGCCTGCTGGATCCCTGGGACTACTATGTATGCTGAAGAGCCAATCCTGGTCTTCTATAAGAGTAACAAATGCTCCTAACTGCTGAGCCACCTCTCCGGCCCCAGAGTAGATTGGTTTTAAAATTAAGAAGGAAAAAACAACAACAACAACAACTACTCACAAGTCAAAGACAAGGCATTCTTCATGGGAACATATAACAAATGTCTGACGTTCAGGCACTATGCTCATACAAGTGATTTAAGAAAGAGATAACAGCACCAAAGACATCTCCTGCTCCTGTATTTTGTGCTTACAGGTATCCTGATCTGAGTACTTGAGTGTAATCTTTACAATCCTGTGAGATACAAGCATCTTTATCTATAGATCAGAAAACCAAGTCTCAGTGAGATTTAAAAACCTGTTTAAGATAGAAAGCAAATGACCTAGATTTGTGCCCAAGCAGACTGCACTTTTAACCGCACAATTACTGGTAAAACCATAATTGTAATTAAAGATTTACAAGCAGTGTATGGGACACACCATAAGCACTGCAGTTGTCCACGACAGCTCTTCAGGGAAGACATTAAGTGACAAACCCAAAATGAGTCAAAACAAAACAAAACACCTAAAATTAGGAATTCTGGAAACTAATAAAGGTAAAAGTGTGTGTTCAAGATCATCACTGTTGGCCAATTTTCTGTTATAAGAAAAGAGAAGCAATAAGCAGTATGGCTTCTGATTAAATCTGCATGGGAAACTCACAAGAAACACTTGTGTTAGGGAACTTAAGACAAGAGAGCAAAGTATTCAGCCACTTCAAAGTCAGTGATGATTAGATGTCAAATTATTTATTTTAATTCATGTAATCTAAACAACCCAGAGCAGAAAATATTATCCCAGTATATAAACAAAATATTTCCTCATTTTGTCATTTCTCCTTTGTCTTGATGCATAGCAGAGGTTTAAGTATGTAGGGGTGAAACTTCCTACCATGTTTTAATTAGTTCAGAGAATTAACTGCTTGAGCAAACTTGCTCTACTTGAGAATTCAATTTTGTCAGTTCATTGTGCAACCTCATTTCTACAGCTGTGGTGTGTGGGTAGACTGACCTTCCAGCATGTGAAAGCACCAAATTGAGGAAGGCAGTGTCCACAGACACAGCATATTTTCTCCAGTCACCTAAGTGCATAAAACCACAACGTGCAAGCCTAATTCCAGACCAAAGACTCCAGCAATCCTAGAAAATGAGGAGTTCCTGGGATGTCATTCCTCCTGATGGACATTAGGAACAGTCCCATTCAGAGGGATCTAATTTGTTAACATCAGAACCTTGCATATAAGAAGTAACATTAAGTTATTTCTATTGCTGCAGAAAGCTGAGCTAGCATTAGTATGTTCTATTGCTGAAGGGACGGAATCACTTTCCACAGGAATCTTCACTAAGAACAAATAAATGGTTCTGCCGTAATAGAAATGGAAAAATAGTGTTGTCGTCCAATTTGCCTCATGGTAAAGTTCCACAGAACATAAAGCTGAGGAAGTAGACAAAAAAAAATGCAAATTACTGCTAAAAAACCATTTTATGTTATTTCTCACTGCCTAAAGAGGTCAGCCTGAATGTCCAGTAGATTAGGAACCAGAATAAAACAAAGTAGTGGTGCCTGCATTAGCTGACTGACGTAACTTCAGGGATTATGAATTGACTTACATTTGCAATCAGTGAGGCCAAAATGTGCTTTAAAGAGGACAAATTCGAGATGAACGCAACTGCAGGGTACTGCATTCAAATAATTACTCATATATCACCTCACGTTTTTGGCTACATAACAAATACACTCTATTTTTAATTGAGGATACTTATTTTTACTTTATGTGTAGGAATGTTTTGACTGAATGTATAATATTTATTTCATATCATGAAGTGCCTGCCAGGTCAGAAGACAACATTGCAGTCCTGGAACTGGAGTTACAAACAGTTGTAAATTACCACGTGGTTGCTAGGAACCAAAACTAGGTCCTCTACAAGAACAGCAAGAGCTCTCAATTG
Organism: Microtus obscurus; assembly: GCA_963919715.1. Taxonomy (NCBI): domain Eukaryota; kingdom Metazoa; phylum Chordata; class Mammalia; order Rodentia; family Cricetidae; genus Microtus; species Microtus obscurus. The sequence continues at coordinate 10,678,926 of CAWTZC010000330.1, forward strand.
CTTGGCTATCTCCAGCTGAGTGTAGCTATTCTTCAAATACTTACCATGCTATATAAGCGATGCCAAGTGTTTAATGAAGGAAGAACAAGGAACCTGCAAAGATTGCTGTTCTGGTACATTTTTAAAAGGGGGAATCTAAGCAAACGGTAGCTTCCCAGGGGTCTACAATAAGGCACTAACCCTTCTCTATTACGTGTCTCCTACAATAAGACAAAGACGACTGCCTGAACAGGGCTGGTATGAAAGGGCTCGTCCTGTGCCTATTGCCTTGCTCATCCACTTACAGTATAACCCACCTTGAGCAAACTACTGAATCTCTCCAAGTCTCCTTTTCCTAACTTGTCCAACAGACCTAATAATAACAACAGTACCATGTTTATTAAGATAATAAAAAGTAGGAGTTTAAGAAGCACCCAATAATGATGCAAATGCCAGCTTAGTTGATACTAAACAGCATTTGCTGTTTGATATCACCTTTCAAGTTATTTGTTCCACTTCAAATTTTAGACAAAGAATTTTTTCCTTTTAATAAAAATATACCTTTGTCGAATTGGTGATTTCATTTTCTTCTAACAATTCAATGTCTTGTTTCTTGCTTCTGCATTAACCTTAAGTAGCTTTCCTCTAAAACATACATACTTAAAAAGTTGAAAACCTACTAGATTTAAATCTACTCAACTAAATAAAATTAAAAAAAAAAAAAGTCTGGCAAAAGGGCTTTAAATGCTACTTTTAGATCCTAGTTTTCCATCCCAAAGATAAACTTGCTACCAAAAAAATCACCGTTCTTACTTTAATTCCAATTCTATGATACCTATTTTTGGAAAATTCCATCAGACCAGGAAGTAACAGACTACCACTATTTCTAAGTATCTTCAGACTTCTTCAGTTCTCAGGCTGAATCTAAATACATTTTGCTTCCCTCTGCAGCAAGTGAAAAAGTGACACACCTGTGGACAAAAGTCCCTAGTGATGACAGCTGGACTCACTCTAATCAGATGCAGATGCTGCAAGGTGGGTGTGCCTTCTGCCTATAGCAGAGTTACAGGGAAATGAGAAATATGGGTTTTTCCTTTCTAAAGGTCAGGCTGCTTTCACATTTGAAGCTAACCAATTCCTGAGAATGTGCTGGATTAGCAGTGAGCTTCACGCATGATTTCTGACAGTGCCATTTTACTGAGAACAAGAGGGAAAAACAATATCCAGGAAAGCATGTTTTTACCTTTTAATTAAATTCAGTATGAACAACAGCAAAAATCCTCAAAATAAAATTTGGGCTCTATTTTAGAGTGCCAAGACCACATGGATTTTCTCAAGATTTACACACACAACTTCTGTATCTCTATTCTTCAGGAATGACTAAGAGATTCGTGTTCACCTTGCTAATTTTTTTGTCATGCTACTGCCTGACACTTAAGAGATCAACAACACTCTATAAATAAAACAGTTCCTCTACATAGCAATAAACAACAGGCAAAAGCCGCATGTTCAGACAATGACTGAGAAATCATCTGAGGGACTTAGCAATGAACTCACCACCCAGACGGAAGGTCCCAAGTCCTAACAGAGCAATCCATTGCAGCGCTTATCAGCCAGCGGCCATCAGGGCTGAACGTCTTTGAACAAAACAAATACACATATGTAATGGATATAAATGTTAGCATGCATATACAGATACAAGTATTTACATGAACACCTTAAAGCATACAAAACTTGAAAAGATTTTAGGCTTCATGAAATGATAAATGTGACTGTGCAAAATTTGGACTTTCAGTTTATACAAATAAAAATGTATTTCCTATATATCACTCCTCTGGGAGTTATCTAAGTATTAGGTTTTTAAGTGAATCACAACAGACTTATAAAATTAACATTGTGCCAACATATACAGAACTATTTACTTACCCATTTATTTAAATAATCAATAAACATCATTATTAAAAGTAAATTTTAAAATTTATTCAAATAATCTGAGACTGTGGTTAGGAATATTCTGTAGTCTAATTTCAGCTGTAAAGATCTGTAAATAAAGCAATGTTGTTTCTTTGAAACTGTATCTACTCACCCAACTCTAGAAATTTATGTAAATCACTATGATTCTGAAGATAATGATAATTCTGTTAAAACAATGTTAATAAACTGGGCGGTGGTGGCGCACGCCTTTAATCCCAGCATTCAGGAGGCAGAGGCAGGTGGATCTCTGTGAGTTTGAGGCCAGCCTGGTCTACAAGAGCTAGCTCCAGGACAGGCTCCAAAGCTACAGATAAACCCTGTCTCGAAAAACTAAAAAAAAAAAATGTTAATAAAGAAATTCTACTTTTACTTTTAGCTTAAAATAAAGCAAAACAAAACAACAAAAAACCCTTTCCCCTTAAGGAAACTTTTATTTCCAAGAATGAAAAAAAAAATATTTTCAAAACACACTGAGGTAATGGAATCCTGACGATATGTTAAGATCTGTTTACAGCCGTAAAAAGATGGACAAGAGTTTCTCTTCTATGTAGTGTTGAGAGTCTTAGCTTAGAAATGAAAAGACTCTGAACAAAAAAATTGTAGGGTTTATGGAAGTAAATCACCCAAAAGTATATATATATATATATATATCACAGGGATTATTTCTTATTAGCAAATGTTACCAGAGCAAACTCAATGTTAATTTATTCATAGGCTACAGCAACATTACTTAAATTCAAGCTTCAGGGTACAGACAGCTCAATTTAGGGAGGGGTGGAGCAGACAGCACAGGGTGGGGAAAACTGGCTCTAGATAGGCTTGTGCTACAGAAGCTAACACATGCAATTAAAAAGAAGTAAACACCTCCGAGTAGGAGAAACTACAAACACAAATGGGGAAGTAAAAGCTACAAAGGGAAGAAACAGGAAGAGCGAGCTGACAATGACAGATGTCTTTAAAATGCTACTTCATCATAACACCCCATCCCCATCCTGCTTCCATCCAGACACTGGCAAAACAAAATTTGCTGAAGCCTAATTTTGACAATCTCCAAGTTGCACAATATAATTCCCTCAACCAATTTCTCCTACTTTTAAAGGGTAGGCTAAGGGACTGTCAATTCTGATCTGCTATAAGTGACATGGCTGTTAACTACGAGGCTTTATCAGCAAGTAGTTATCATTTTTTTCCTCTTTTCAAATACTGGATCTGCAACTAATACTAGATGATACCATATACTCAAATCAGTCCTCAGTTAACAATTTTAAAGATTAGATTATTATTTATTATTAGATAAATTTTAGATTTATTTAAATAAGATGTACTTTAAAAGCTGCTTGTAGCCGGGCAGTGGTAGAAGATGCCTTTAATCCCAGCACTCACGAGGCAGAGGCAGGCAGATCTCTGTGAGTTCGAGACTAGCCTGGTCTACAAGAGCTAGTTCCAGGACAGATTCCAAAGCTACAGAGAAACCCTGTCTCGAAAAACCAAAAAATCCTGCTTGTGTTTTAACAGTATCACACATCTTACTGAGAAACATAATGCAACCATCATCATATTTTTATTGAAACCTTTTGGAGCTTAGTTACATGAATTCTTCAGTACATGATGGGGGAACCCACAGAGACAGCGGACCTGAATCATGGGAGCTCATGGACTCTGGACCGACAGCTAGGAGTCTGCATGGGACTGACCTAGGACTGCTGCATGTGTGTGACAGTTGTGTAGCTTGGACTGTTTATGGGGCTCCTGGCTTTTGGGAACCTGCTCCCCATGCTGGGCTGCCTTGTCCAGCTTTGATACAGGGGGAGGAGCTTAGTCCTGCCTCAACTTGATATGCCATACTTTGTTGACGCCTAAGCCTGTCCCTGTCTGAATGGAGATGGAGAATGAGTGGTTATCACATCTTGCTTCCTGGGTAGCTCACTGGCATCTCCCTCGACTCTGCCCTTTTTTCTCCCTGTATTCAGTTTAGCTTTCCTGCCTAGCTATAGGCCAAGGCAGTTTTGACTATCGACCAATGTACATATATTCATAGTGTACAAAAGGCTTATCCCACAGCAATAAACAGAAAAATTTAATTCATTTAAAAAAAAGAAAAATTCTAGAGTAACCCTATATCAGAACAAATCTGTTGTTCCAGACTACCATAAATTCATTCCAAATAGAAAAAAGAAATAAATTCCCTTAGCTTATTTTAAAACCAAATGAAAAATGATAAACTTACACTCATTGGAACATTCATTCTACAAAGTCTATCTGACTTAAAGACAAAAATAAACTCTGGCAAATTTATACTTCAATTTGATAGCATCAATTCCTTGCAAAATAATAAGCCATTTCCCAAAGTTTTCTTTAAATCTCCTGAGAAGTTAGCCCGGAAATTGTCATTCTGGAGACCCTAGGGTGAGAATGAGAGACTAACAACAGATTTGATTACTTCAGCATCTTCATCCTAAGCAGGAGGAGAAATGAGTGAGGTGACTTATAAGTTCTTTCATTTTTACCATGTCATTTATCTGGCCGTGGTGTCCGGAGAACTCTCTGACAATCTTCCTTGTTTCTATGTCTAGGACAGCAATGGAGAAGTCATCCAAGGCGAGCCCCAGAATGCCACTGGGAAGACAAATGTACAAGTTTTAATAAACAAGAAAAGCATTTGAACCTGAATTTTGTTAATTAAAATATATCTTTGAGGAAATTAAACTATATGGAGTTATCTACTAAAATGTTCCTGATTTCTTGCCACTATCTGCTTTACTTAAGAGTTTTCACTAAAAACATCAAAAGCAACCCTTTGCTATTACAAGGAAAGACTTACCTGTCCCTGTGGAGCAGCAGCATGTTTGGAGATGACTCAAGGCTCAAAGAATGGATTAAAGCCTTGCTTTTAAAGTTCCAGAATTTGAGAAGTCGTTCACTACCAGCTGTGACCGTCAGCTGGTTTAAACCATCCACTGCAACACCTCTAACAGAACCTGTGTGAGCTTTGAAACACAGCCGAGAAAGAAAAGACAGTCAGCACTGACTGGCAGTCTATGAACAATACGCTAAGAGTGACTCTTTTAGCCAAATACCTGAAGTTTCATTAGTAAAACCTACACTCTTGAAATCAAACTGAATTACAAAGTAGGGAGAAAAACTCTTAATTATTAGACTGTTTAGGCAAAAACAGCTGTTTCCATGAAAGAAAATTTAATAAAACAGTCAAAATTTTATCTAAATCAAAGAAGAAAAATAATATGTATCTACTTTCCCCCCAGTGGATTCATAGCTTTCTTTCCTTTGGATATCTTAACATGATGGGATTTTTGATTTTGTTTTGGAGACAGGGCTTCTGTGTAGCCCTGGTTGTCCTGGAACTCAGAGAGATCTGACTGCCTCTGCCTCCCAAGTACTGGGATTAAAGGGGTGCGCCACCACCACTTGGCTTCAATATGGTGTTTATATTGTATATAACAGTAACTGCCACATGGAGTTGTAGAAACCCATCTAAACATTATTTTATTTTAATTTTTGAGACAAGGTTTCTCTGTAGCTTTGGTGCCTGTCCCAGAACTAGCTCTTGTAGACCAGGCTGGCCTCAAACTCACAGAGATCCGCCTGCCTCTGCCTCCTTGGTGCTGGGATTAAAGGTATGCGCCACCACCGCCCAGCTAAACATTATTTTAAAAAGCAGGAAAAAAATCCAATACCTTTTTCATCTCCAAAACTTCCTCGATGTATACCAGACTGCATGTTATACACATCTACAGCTCCCGAGGAGAGGCCAATTACTGCAAAGTTTCCACAGGAAGTTATATCTACTGCCTTTAGGCAAAAGAAAAAAGAGAAAATTCCATTTCTGTCTTAAATAAGCATGAAGAAATTATCTAAGGAAACAAAATATAACTAGTTAACTTAAATTTATAAACTTAGAAATTTTTGTAGTTAAGAGTTGATGCAAAACTGAAACAATAAATACCTACTAAAAACCAAAAATATTTTAATCATGGCATATTAATAGAACATACATAACACTGAATAGAAAACACTGATTTATATGCAGTTTATATAAAATAAATGAATCTTAATGCTTAAATATAACTGCTTTTTTTCTACATAAAAAATACAAGATTATCTTGTTTGGAGTCATAGCAAAAAAAAAAAATAAAATCACTGAATGACAATGCATAAATTACATCTTATTCACCCAAAAGACACACACACACAAACAAATGGATGGCTTCTAAGACTTAAGTAGAAAATATTTAATTGACGTTTACTGTGCTGGCAACATAAAATTTGCACACCATTATGCAAGATGTACTTCTGTAGCCCTGTGAAAGAATGTTGAGTGTATCTGTATTTCTCTAAACAGAGTTTACAAAAAAAAAAAAAAGCAAAACATTATGTCTAAAAACATTCTATCTTTCAAAATGGAACTTTGTCTTACCTAGCTTTGAGTATTTATATAGTATTATAGAGTACCCTCAGGAACTGAGGCATTACTTACAAGCAACTAAGGTCCCTGTAGTCCCTTGCATTTATTTAATAGAATTTGTCACTGTTAGAAAACCTACCTCTAGTAATTTCCTTTTCTAATTAACTCATTCAAATATATTGTCTAAGACAGAATAAGCAAAGCACAACTAAAGCCTGAAGGTTGCCTCTGAGTGACAAACTGCAGAGAGACCTTCTAACAGCTGCTCCTGCTTACTCTGTACTGGTTACTGGCTTTCTTCCAGGTAGCTGAGTTGTCAGACAAATGATTCAGCACCACTTAAGATTTCTTGATATATCTGTTCACCCACCACAGACACATACACACACATTAAATACTGTGTGATCATTGTAAACTGTAAACTACAACTGTACATTTCAAAAGGCTTACGTCCCAGCCCAACCACTTACTATCTTTACAGAACTTACATGTTACTCACTACATTAGCCTCAGTGTTACAGTTACAGTACCAGCTCCCAACAGACTGCAGCAAGACTGTTGTGAGGATAGATGAAATAGTGCATGCTACTCAGAGAGGCTGAAATGAAGAATTAAATGTAAAACACCTGACCTGAACTAGTGGGCGCTCACTGACTCCAAACTGACAGTCAGGGAACCTGCACCGGACCAAACCAGGACCTCTGAATGTGGTGACAGTTGTGTGGCTGGGGTAGTTTTGGGGCTACTGGCAGTGGGACCAGCATTTACTCCTAGTGCTTGAACTGGCTTTCTGAAGTCCATTCTCTTGCAAGGATACCTTGCACAGCCTAGATATAGGGGGAGGGCCTCAAAGTTGACTCCCCACGGGAAGCCTTACCTTCTCTGAGGAGCGGGTGGGGAGTAGGGTGAGGGGGGAAATAGGGGGAGCAGGAGGAAGGGAAGGGAGTGGGAACTGGGATTGGTATGTAAAATGAGAATAGGTTGTTATAAAATAAAAAAAAGGAAAAAAATTACCTGTAATCATCTTTACTACTTATATGGTAACTTATTCAAAATTATGTAGACTTTCTAAAGAAGCTTAATATTTCTGAGGTTTAGAAATCCATAAAAATGCTTAAGATTTGCTTTTCATAAAAGAAAATGCTACATATATATTTGTAAAGCAATTTGCACAAAATAGGGTGAAACACTGAATTATACTTTGATAATAAGCATTTTCAGAAGCAGAGATATCTACTAAGAATCATAGAATAAATAAGTTCATCAAGGTCAGAAGACACAAGATGGATATGCAAATATAAATTATATCTTAATTCAATAGTAATTGGTACAATTTAAAAGCAATCCCACTTATAGTAGCAAATTTTTTTTTAAAAAAAAAAAATCCTAATAGGCCGGGCTGTGGTGGCACACCCCTTTAATCCCAGCACTTGGGAGGCAGAGGCAGATGGATCTCTGTGAGTTCTAGGCCAGCCTGGACTACAAAAGCTAGTTCCAGGACAGGCTCTAAAAGTACAGTGAAACCCTGTCTCAAAAAACCAAAAAAAAAAAAAAAAAATCCTAATAGTCGTTTATGTAAAATCCATTGGACCAAAAGAGCCAAACTAGTCTTTTGACAAGACTACACTTGGAGGAATCTCACTTCCTGTCCTCAAACCTTCGTACAAAACAAACATAAGATGGGTAGTAGTTGTTATACAGCCAGGTTGTAGTGCACAACTTTAATCCAGCAATCAGGAGGAAGAGGCAGGGAGATCTTTGTGAGTTCGAAATCAGCCTGGTCTACAGAAAACGTTCTAGGACAAACAGAGCTACACAGAGAGAAACCCTGTCTCGAAAAACAAAAACAAACAAAAAATTCAAAAAAAAAAAAAAAAACCACATACAAATAGCAAGATCACATGAAAAGATGCTCAACACCACAAGCCCTGCAGGAAACACAAATTAGAACCACAGGGTAATAGTACTTCACATCCAATCACAGATCAGAACCACAGGGTGATAGTACTTCACATCCAATCACAGATGAGAACCACAGGGTGACAGTACTTCACATCCAATCACAGATGAGAACCACAGGGTGATAGTACTTCACATCCAATCACAGATCAAAAAACTCAACAAATTAAAAACCTTGATACTATTAAGGCATTATCTGCAAAATGTTAAACTGTTTTTTTTCCATTAGTAGTTATTAGTAAACTTGAAACAAAATTACCTAAGGGTGTTTTTTAAATACCATAATAAACAAGGCCACTTACTGTTGCAATGATGTCGTCTGTCTTTAGTTCTTTTGGCTTGAGAAAATAAGCACCTATTGTAGATCTTTGGTAATTCCAGGTTGAGCAGGATAGCTTACCTTGGTGGCAAGCAATGATACCATCCCAATCACTTTGACGAGCCTCCTCTTCAACACAGTAAAATCATCAGTCAAAATGCTTGTCTTCCCAATCATTCACCTATGAGCTAGGCATCTTATAGTCCACAAGCACAGACGGTATCAAGGACACAACAGTACAACAAGGAGGCTATCTCTAATAATAATCAACTTTCCAATCTAATGGATTATGAACAGTTAAAAAAATCATGTATTTTTTTTTGTTGACACATGCAACATAAAATGGCTAAATGAAGCTAATACATCTTGTCATAGATTCAGCTGAGAAAAAAATTTTAAGAATAAAGTATGACAGAATGTTAGTGTTTTCTAAGAGGACTCAAGAAGAGCTTACTGAGATTTTAGTGGTAAGAGTGGTACTAAAACAGAAATTAGCAGGCAGTAGTAGTGATGGTGGTGGAGCCCTATAGATGGGGGCCCAAGAGGAACTAAGAAGGGGTTGGGGTAATAAGGAAGGTTAAGAGCACTGGCTGCCCTTCCAGAGGATGCAGATTCAATTCCTAGCACCCACATGGTGGTTCACAAACATCTCTAACTCCAGTTCTAGGGAATCAAAGACCTTTTTTTCTGGTCTCTATGGGCACCAGGCACATGCATGGTACACACATATAGATCCAAGTAAAACACCTACACACATTAAAAAGTGAATTAAAAATTTTAAACACTAAAAATAAGTATGAAAAATTGAGGAAAGCAAGTAGGTGACATATTTTCTTTGAAGAGGTGGGAGAAGAAAAACTACCAGTCAAAACAAAGACTTTTGAAAGTCATGTTTTGAAGTTAATATTCTACCCAAGAGCCACTAAAGGGTTGTAAGTATGACTCAGATGTATGTTTACAACAAACAGACAGGAAAGTGATAAAAACAAAACACTCGGTGATCGGTTGTTACTGTAACCTGGAAATAAACTTAAAATTGACAATTCTACTTAGTTATTTCTTGGTAGTTTTCTATGACCTGTGTGCCTCCTTACAAAGAAGCCCTGTCCTAATGACACAATATTCCAGAGTCCCCTCATGTGCTGCTGACTCAAGGAGCCGTCATTAGCAGGCATAAGGTACAGTAAAGGAAACTATACAACCAAATGTTACTAATGGCTGTTACAAGAAAAGGGGATTAATACAAAACAAGTTCCTGTTAAAGGTAACCTCAGTGTTCACACCAGATCAGCACCCATTTGCGGTCACCTTCTGGACACTTAGTATACAGAGACACTTATTAAAATAGAGGGTATAAACATAAAGCAAAGGAGACATTAGAAAGTATAAATTACTCACCAGCAGCAAACTTTGTGATAGGTGGAAGCCTTACTGACATGGTATTCTGAAGTCCTTTACGTTTAACTATCTTTTTATTTATTAATCCTGGGGTTGGATGAAAGGGATAATAGGAAAGTTCCTTAATGAAAAAGTATGGTAAGGAAAAGTTTTTCACTGTTATAAAAAATGTATAGAACAAAATATTCCTAATTAAGGTAGAAGCAAAGATGTTATTACCACTACTATTAAATAATGTCTGGAGTTAGTTAAATCATGAAAATAAGTTGTATGAAATAACAGAAAAATAAAAACACTATTACTTTTTGAGAATACTATAGTCAGAGAGTCAAATGAATCAAAAGAGCCAAATAGTGCCAGTCAGTTTCACTGGGATGTTTCAGAATCAAACAAAGACAAACAGAGAGGAAAGTGGTCAAAACGAAACACTCGGTGATCGGTTGTTACTGTTATAAAAAATGTATAGAACAGCAACAACCAAAAAAAAAAAAAACCCCTATAAAGACCCACGGAGTAACATCGTATGTGTAGCAGCCAGCTCAAAAACCTCTTCTGAGAATCATCCATGCTAGGTGAGAAGAGCTGAGAAGGGATCACCTCTCCCCACCTTCACTCCAGGAGGAGGCTCCTTTAGCGATGTGGATATGAATACCCGCAGATACAAGGGCATTGGCTCCCACAATGCCTCCTCTGTACACTTCTCAAAGAGAAAAGTGTTAACAAGACAAGAAACGAAGTGACGTGACAAGCAGCAGGTAAGGGTCAGGCTCTAAAATAAGAATTGGTGAAAAGTCCTTTAGCACGAGCCAATCAGGATCGAACCAGTCACCCCAAACCCTGCTAATGTCCCTTTCCTGATTTTTGTCTTTAAATAATGCTCTCTAGAAGGGTGGGGTACCTCCTCTTGCTACTGTACTGAAGAGGTTCAGGCCAGCCTGCAATTATAATAATAAACCTTGCTTTTGTACTTTGGTTAAAAAAAAAAAAAGAAAGAAAGAAAGAAAGAAAGAAAGAAAGAAAGAAAGAAAGAAAGAAAGAAGGAAAGAAAGAAAAGAACAGAAATGAAGTGCTGAAACTTTTCAGGTTTCTCACAGACTCTTAAACTGAGTTTTTTCTTTTCCTTTTTTCATTTTTTTGAGTGTGTGTATGTGACCAGCAGCTTGTTTTCTATCTTGCAAATGACTTACCATGCCCCAAGCTCTTGTTGAATTTTTCATGAACTGTAGAAAATGACTGTAGAGTTCCATCTTGACCTATTGATAGGAACAGAGAAGCCCCGGTCAGAACATGTCTGGTAGGACAATCCAACAATGGAGGAGTTGTGTGAGAATTCTGAGTCTGGTGACCTCAGCTACTTCAAAACACAGAATTGTTCTTGGAGTGTGTCTCATGCTCCTCCCAGATGTAGTGGACAGGAGTGATTTACTTTAGCTGTTATGTTTTTGTACGTCTATCTATCCTTGTGGCTAAATACTTTGCTCATGTGATTCTTAACCCTCAGATTATAAACTGCCTAATGTTAGAATAAGGTTGACTACTGTATGGAACTCTAGCTTGCCCTGCTCTCCCAGGTTCACACCTCCAACTAGAGCAGAAACACATGCCAATCACAGACGACGGCGAGCTAGGGTCTACGCAGAGCTGCAGCTTGGAACACTTCAAAGAGCTATTTCAATTGAAAGTTTGTAAATACCAAACCAACTGTCTACTGAGTTTCTACTTCTTACTGTTTATTCAAAATAATGCTAAAAAGCAGCTCACTTGCACTTAAAATCTGCTGTCCATTTTGTCCATAATATCTGATCTTGGTGAGAGAAGCACTATGTCCCATTCTGAATCTCAGCAGCCGTCCTTCGCCTGTAGGGCCATCAAATATCCATATCTGCAAAGAAATATCATTGTAAGCTGCTTCAACCATTACCATCTGCGAGTAGTTCAGGCATCTTCTGCACACATTAACCAACACTGGGCAGTGCTCGCAATGCCGCTGTCCCACCAATGAACTTCAGGAAAAGTAAGCTACAATTCTTACTCACTTCGCCAGTCATGCACCCTGCTTTGTTTTGTTTCGTCTACACCAATCCCATCCCACACTCTTTAGTCATAAGTTTAAGGCTGATGTATTAAAACAAACGTCTAATAACCCCAAGTCAATGTGCTTAGAAGAGGACAACAATAATACCCTAAGAGCGTTGTCAGCGCCATTTGTCACGAGCAGCGGCTCTCTGTGGAGAAATGTCAGCCCTGCAATTGCTGTGGAGTGTGCATTTCTCATCTGGTTAATTAGTTTCTTGTCTTCCAGATCCCAGAGTCCAATATGGCCACAAGGGCTTCCAGCTGCCATTACCGGGTGACCATCTGTTAATAAAATAAAAACATTAACAAAAACATCCCCCACAAGACAATAATCCTCTCAATGTATAAATTTAATTAACCTGCCCACATTTCTATGCTTTCTTCTACCTTAGTATTATATTAATTTCTATGAGGTTAAACTACAAGAAAACATGTTTAAAAATACCCTTATCTTTCTAGTGACAAATTTTAAGTGTTAGTTAAGTTACCTGTGCGAAATGAAATGGAAGTAATGGGCCCCCAGTCCTGACGGAACTTCATTAATGTCTCATCAAACTTAATGTTGTGAATGACAACCTGACCAGACGTGAGACCAATGGCAACAACATCCACAGCCGGTGCCTGAAAATTAAGAGACTCAGCCTTTTACTTTCTTAAACAATAGACCTTCTTGCTGATATACACTATTCTGTGCTATCAAACAGAATGAAGTAATCTCTAAAAGGAAAAAGAAAAAAAACCCACTAATTTTGGCACTATCAGTTATTAACATTCAAGCATTTAACAATGTGTTTTCCAAATTACTTCCCAGCTTCAATTCTGCTAGTCAGTGTCCTTCCAACCCTTCAATCAATGCTGACTTGGTAAGAAAACAGTCATCCAGAAAAGGAGACTCTATGTGAATTCTTATGATTTCTGATTAGAAGAAATGGGAGAGAAAGGTCAAATCTTAAAACCCTGCAAAGGCTTGTTATTAGCATGGGAACTTAAGTGACCTCCTTAAACAGGAAATAAATGTTTATTAAAAGAAAATAGGAAAACCCCAGGAAACACTCTAATGTGTTATAGTCTATTCCAGCATTAATAGTCAATAAGTATAATGTTTTATGGGCTAATAGAGAAAGCTTCCTTACAAGTTCCTGTCTTAACACAGATGCGTATCTGTATCCAGTATCATCATGGAATGAGTCAGGCTATACATTTCATCAACAGGCTATTAAGTGCCGTCTACACGCCAGACTCTAGAAGCTAAGGAAACAAAACAAACGGGATCCTTGTCCTCCAGATACATCTGAGAATTGGAGTCTTCAGGGCATACAATCAAACACAGAACATCTGAGAATTGGAGTCTTCAGGGCATACAATCAAACACAGAACAAAGTCAACGGTAGAACACAAATAAACTGAGCTGGTGTGGGCAGTGCATTTTTAAGAAAAATAAGGCTACACCAGCAAGTAGATAAACCAGATATTCTGCAGATGTACACCCATGCACAAGCTTGGCTGACTAAGCCTGAAAACAAAAGCAATTGTTTATGTAAAATTCTACCATCTAATAAATACCAGATCTGGAGCCTCAATTATTTTAAATACCAAGTACAGTCCTGATGAATTTCTTTATATGCTCTATAGTCTCCTTCCACCAGAGTTACATCATTTCTGTTACGTAAGGCACTAAACAACACACTCGTAAGTGAAATCACCAGGAAATCAAGTACATACAATTACACAAACTTCCATAGCGAAGTCAGTTTTACTTATTTTCAATTAAGTTTCCGAAACTCAGAGTAACAGTTTAAAGAGAAACTAAGGTATGAATTTTTATAAACGTCTAAAAATACAGTCACTCTAGGAAAGTAAGTGCAGCTACTACTAGCCTTGTTTCTTCTTTAATAAAAATAAAAATACTAACCTGCTGAAGGGCTGTCACTCCAACTTTCCACCCAGAAAATGTATACAGAAGTTTACTACAAGAAGAAAGAGATAAAACTTATTTTTCAAAACAACTATGTATTTAAGAAAAGCAACAGGTGCTTTTTATCGTCAAGGGATACTACACTCTCTAAAGGATTCGTTTATCTTTCTTTTATATCTTCTGCCAGAATATTATAGCTGTGTACATGTTTGCAGTGCCCTCAGAGTCCAGAAGAAGGCATTGGATCCTCTGGAACTGGAGTTACAGACTGCTGTCAACTGCCATGTGGGTGCTGGGACTTGAACCCAGGTCCTCTGGAAAAGCATCCAATACTCTTAACCCCTGGGCCATTCCTCTGGCACCCACGTGCTGTTTATTTAAATTCTGGCTTCAGCACTCACTGTTCTCAGAACATATATTTATTTATTTAATATTTAAAATGTAATCACATAAAATAAATGTTATCAGTATTCCTCATTTTCCAGAAAACAAAACAGAAGTGAACTAATTAAGCTAAGACAACATAATAGTAAGTAAAAGAGTCCACATGGATTCTAGACCTCAAGCTGCTAACTGCTTAAGAATGCTTAAGAAAAATAACACTATGAAAAAAACCTACATTACAGTACAATAACAAAAATAAAATACAGGTAGATTTCATTTTTTATTATAATTTAATTATTTCTAGAAACATCACCACTGATGGAAGTAATATTTGTATATTACATGAATTATATAGAACAATTCTGACGCTGCCCTGGATTTCAGAATCAAACAATCAATGAAATAAGATGATGAAACAAAGGTATCAAAAAAAAAAAACAATCACCAAAGTATTAAGTCTTAAATTCAATTGTGCAAATGGGCATAGTTTAAGTACTCATAACTATGCAATGGATAAAGTACAGCAAATAACATTAAAAAAAAATCTAAGAAAGTAACTTTCCGGATAAAAGCAGATCTTGGTCAACACCCCTGAACCCAGCACAGAATAGGTAGTCAAAGGTTCAGTTGAACTGAATACTGATTGAAAACTAAGAAACAGGATTAATAGCAAACCTTCCCCTTGTAAACGTATAAAGGCTTCAGAAAGGACAACAGGGGAGGAGGGCTCAAATGTCGTGTGTTTATCTGAGTGCCCACATGTATGTATGCACACCACATGCATGCTTGGTACCTGAGGAAGAGGGCATCTCATCCCCTGGAATTGTAGTTACAGGCAGTTGTGAGCCACCTTATGTGGGTGCTGGGAACCAAACCCAGGTCCTCTGCAAGAGCAGAAAATGTTCTTAACTACTGAGTCATCTTCCCAGCCCCTTGTTTGCTTTTTAAAATACTATATAAAGAAGGTTGAGCTGTCTTCCCTTGTTTTTGGGTAAGTGTTCAAATAACAGGTAAATATATAATTAAAACCATTTTGGTAGTCTTCCATCTCTCCCAGCAGTGGATAGCCAGTAGACTGATAGTGATTAACTTCTATTTAAAAAGCATTTTTATTAGTCACTACCCGATTACTTTAGAGAATCCCTCATCCTAACTAGATGGATTCTTCTCCCACTACTGAGCTATTAGCAAACACTGTTCAATGGGAACTCACGACACTGCTCGTCATGTGTTGTTGGGGCAATATTTCAGGTGACATAAGGGAAAAGTAAATGGAGAGACTTCATAATCCTTGAGGAAGCAGTGAATAAAGAATTACCTAAGGCATTTAAAATTAGGTGCTTACTTGGATTTTACATTCCATAACTGCAGGCTTCCCTGTTCACTGCCCAGTAGGACTTTATTCAAGTAGGTGCTTGGATGCAAAATCGTAGAAATTTGGAAAACTGATTTATCAAAATTCAACTGAAGGTATTCTTCTACAAAAGTAAAAATTATTACATAATTATTGCTTATGAAATAATTTTTTTTACATCTTTCTATACTTACATCTACTACATAAGGGTAAATAAAACACACCAGAGACTTTTAAACCAAAGACTTACACATTAATCTATAAACATTAATTTTAAAATATTTACTTTATTTTGCATATGTGATGGACACACATGTGCATAGTGTGAAGTCAGAAGAAAGTCCACGAGAACTGATTCTCTCATTCCACCATGCAGGACTTGAACAGATCACTGGCAAATGCCTTTATCTGTTGAACCATCTCACCTACCCTTTATCCAATAAACCTTTCTTGAGAAATAAAATGTAATACAGCAACTTGTAAATGTCATTTAGACTACCAGAAATAACAGTGTAAATACTACTATTCAAAATTATACTGCCAAATCAGTTTACAGAAAGGCTTAAAAGTTATCCTCAGGATCAGCATTAGGATTTTATGATTCAATAAAGCAGGAAAGAATGCTCTAAATGAAACACAAGACCTGCAAAGCTCTGAGTCACTGAAATAAAATGTGAAGAGGGAAAATTCATCAAAACCAACCACAGTAATGATTACACATTTCCTCACCAGAGCTTGCAACAGAAAGGAAGGCAAGTGACAGCCCTGTGGAGCAGGGGAGCGGCACAGCGAAGATTAAAAAGCTCTTAGAAACTGTATATTTACTACATTTAAAATTACTCTTTATTTTGGTTTTTGTTTGTGATTAACAGTGTTTCAATAATTTGCCAAAAAATTAGTATCAAAGAAGATACAATAGCCGAGTGGTGGTGGCGCACACCTTTAACCCCAGCATTCAGGAGGCAGCAGAGCTCATAGTCTATAGAGCTGGTTGCAGAACAGTCAAGGCTACACGACGAAATATCCTGTCTCAATGCATCCCACCCCAAAGGCACATCGGAGCAGGGCAAAGGGAAGAGTGTGCAAACATCAGAGCGCTACTTTAAGATGGCCTTGCCTTTTAGTTATCAGCAGTTTTACTTAAAGTCACTATAAATAGCTCCAGAAAGAACCTATTTCATTCTAGAAGCAGCCACATCTAGACCTTATGACACTTGTCTTCATAGGAAGTATTTTCCCTTACATGAGTAAAAATAAAACAAAGGGTTCTTAATTTCAATGAGGAACTAGGATACTCCCCACAAGGCAATATTTAAACATTACTTACAAACAAACATACTCACTGTTCAATAGATCTCCAGGAGGTAACAATAACTAAAAATGCAAACAGGTAACTCAAAAGCTCCAGCTCAGGATGGACCCACACCCACCCTGAAAGGAAAGCTAGGGATAACCTAGTGGGAAACTCCTCACCTTTGGAAATTTCACAAGCTCTTAAACACAGTGCTGCTGCAAAACAACACTGACTCATATTCTTTGAAAATGGAAGAATATTTACTTTCAGGTTACAGGATCTTCAAGTTTAAAACACTCATCTCCCTTACTTAAAGTTGGAGATATTACCCAAGAATGACTCAAGTGTGAATGTGTATCCGAATTCATTTCACAGAGAAAACCACACCAGAACCCAACTGTGGAGAACGTCAATGGAGAACGTATCAGCTGAGATGCGCACACTTGACATACTGAGAGTAGTGCACAGTCTAAGGAAAACTGTCTGCTTAGAACCCTTTTCCTTGTGTGCTAAATGCTCTCAGCTTTATGTACACATGTGAAAACCTAGTTTTCAAAGACTTTTAACTACATACATAAGTATATATAATATCCCAATGTACAGAAATAGTCTTACCTTCTGAATATATGTGCCAAATAATAAGAATGCTGTCAGTATCCACTGAAATAACATGATCGCCAAAGGGTTGCAAAAGATGGATTTCTGCTTTATGGCCCTTAAAAGTATGTACTATCTATAATATCAAAGTTTAAAAGAAATTCATGTTACTCAGGCCATCATGTATTTTCCAGAAAGCATGTTAACAATGAAAATGCTGATGCTAAGAAATGTAGTCCAGCTTTTGACCATCTGAGATTAAACGATGCAATAATAAGGAAGCAGGCCTGTTCAGCTGCTCACTCAGCCAATTCAATAATAAGGAAGTGAAGTATGGAGCAGGAAGACATCCGAAATGAGAGCTCATCCTCTGCTGCAGTTCAGCAAGTGGCATGTGTGTGTGCTCGCACGCGCGTGCGTACACACACACACACACACACACACACACACACACACACACACACAGGCCCCCATTCCAAAGCTAGAGTAACACCGTGCATCCTAGAAAAATGTACACTACAGAAGCCTGGCCTCCAGATTCCACCAGAGTGACATGCAGATGAGATGGGGGAAATGGTCAGGACTATTTCTTCCTTATACCTTTCTGGTTTGACAAAGAAACCCTTAACAGTAGCTAGTCCTTCCATAAGTAAATTGCTTCAGTCCCCACCAGGATCCAGTAATTCTACTCTTTGTTTGGTCCTTTGGCCCAGCAGGTAGTCAGTTTCCAAATAGCTGATAGATTCAGTGTCTCCCTATCTCCAATTTATTCACCTAACCCCAAACATACAGTGAATACTTCTTTCATTAAGGTGCACACATACATGCATGCATGCACACGCGTGTGCACACATGCACACACACAAAACCCATCTTCTCTTCTTTAGAAATGGACATAAAAATAACAATAAAGCAAATTAAAGTAGTTCATAATTCAAACCTTAAGGTGGGTGGTGGTAGGGCATGCCCTTAACCTCAGCATAGGAGGCAGAGGCAGGTGGATGGACCTCTGTGAGTCCAGCCTGGTCTATACAGTGACTTCCAGGACAGTCAGAGATACTATGTAGAGAGACCCTGTCTCAAAAAACAAACAAATGAAAACCAAAACAAACCTCTTTATTACGGGCAAACGCAGAGAAGACATTCCCATACGCAGCAAAGACTAGCCTCTCATCAGCCGCCATGCAACAGATATCCTGTGGAACAGAGTTACCTGGGAAAACAGAAAAGAATGCAAGTTGTTAAGAGTCGGGGATGACTGGAAATCTTAAATATACATAAAATATTTTCATAACTGTAATTCAAACATACATTCATTTAAATAAAAATGAGTATCAAGGTATATAATTTTGACTTCAATATCATAAATATTGTAATATGTAATATGTAAGCAGACATAATAGAATTCTAAAGAAAAAAAATCTTTTTAAAAATTTGGAAAAAAATCCAAACTTAAACAAAATTCTGGCAGATGGACAATAAGTAGCTATCACTGTAAACATGTTAAACAATATAAAGTTTATTACTAATTCCAAGAAAATTTTAAAAGTAATTGGAGCTAATCCTGAAAAACTCTATACAGTATTCTATATGCTGACCACTAAAACAATTGCATACACTATGGTTTCTACTCAGACGTTTGCAAAGCAAATATACCTATTACCCCTAGCCATTCCCACATGACATAATTTCCTAAGCCCTCTTTCACCTACATAATTGCACTGACTGCTCTTTCTCGTTTCTCTCTTAGGGTTAAAGAGTTTGGTGGACAGAGGACGGTCTTAGGTATTCCTAATCCTGTGTGTTCCATTTGGGGATTTAGGTTCCACGACAGCAATTCTGCAGAAGAACCAATTCACCTTCTTACTCAATTTAGTTCACTCTCTTATGCTGATTTACTTAAAACAAAACACACAGGCTCTAGCTACATACAATGAATTCCTTAAGTCTTCCATCTAACAAGGGTTGTATCTGAAAGTAAAACGAGTCTCTCTCAGCTGCCAAGACCTTAGTCTGTTAAACGGCCTTCAGAAAACTCACTAAAACAACAAACTAAATTGACTCTATCTATCTATCTATCTATCTATCTATCTATCTATCTATCTATCTATCTGGAATAAGAACAGTAATTGGTCCTTCCATAACTGAATTCCTTTCTCCTCCCTGGCTTCAGTCCCAACCAGGATCCAACAACACTCTGCCTTGGTCCTTTGGCCCAAGTGGTGGTCAGTTTTCCTAGAGCTGATGCCATCTGATGTCTCCTGCCTCTAATTTCTTCTCTTAACTCTGAACATACAGTGAATACGGTTTTTCATTAAAGTTTCTTCGTCTGCACACACACCCTAAATATCATGCCAATACCTGATTCTGGCAAGTATCACACAAGAGCTAGAAGATACACTCTAAAGAACAAAGGGACAATCAAGTCTCTAAGGGCACATTACCATAAATACACTGTGACAAAAAAAGGGAAAGGGAACTGTAGAACAGATCCTCCTCAAACATCACTGAACCACACTATCAAAGACAGGGAATAAGACCAGCAACAGAAATGCCTCCCGACAGAGCACCAAGTACCTGAATCCAGAAAAGTCATATGGAAAAGTATTAAAAAAGAATAGCAAAACCCTGTACTCTTCGTAAGCACCAATTCTCATCTCCAGTTGAACTTTACTGTACTATCTGTTTAGCATGTGCAAGGCAAGGGATTGATTGCCAGCACAGACGAATCAGCCATTAAAAAAGAAATTAATGTCGATCATTAAAATGAAGTTCTGATGAACTACAACTGCATGACATGACAACTCACGATAAAACATGACTCCATCCTGCCTGTCAAACAAACAAATGCGAAAGTATACTTACTTACGGCAACCAGTCTAAGTTTCTGAACCTGTTTTAAAAAAAAAAAAAAAAGAATTAAACACATTTTCAATATTAAAAAACAATTACAATACCCAAGACCCCAAAATTAAGTTATTACCTCCTAAATAAATTTGCTATGCTGTCCTTGCAAAGAAAGATATTAACTGATCCTAATCTGTACTGCGAGCAGTGCCTGTATTGTCACCTGTTTTACCAGGAGTGATGAGTTAAGTGACAGACACACAGCCTCTATAAATGGTCAAGAGTAAATATTTTAGGCTTTGTGGGTCACACAGATTTTGATTGTGGCCTGAAAGCAAAACACATAATAAATGTGCATGAGTAAACTCCAGTAAACTTTCACGTATGATACTAAATTCTAATTTTTACATAATTTTCATGTCATAAAATATGGAACCACTCCTAACTCTCACGACTAGCTTGCACACTGGCGCTCCCTGATCTTAGTGTGCGGGTTGTAATCCAGCTGTGTGACATCAAGGATTTTACTTAGCTACTGTGTACCTCAAATTTGACCCTTCCAGGAAAAGAAGGAAGAGGGGATTATAACACACACTACAGAATCATTCAATGAGGTTTGGGGTAAACATCTGTAAAACAGAATTGAGCCAATCACACAGTAAATATCCAACAAATATTAGCTATCCAAAAAGCTAATTTTCTTGTACTATAAGCTAATCTGTAGGAGTCTGATGGCATGATAAACGCTGAAGAAGAACCAAACGATAGAACAAATTCGATTATGAATGTCTTGGCACTTCAGTGACTTGAACACAAAATGTTCATTTTTTTACTCTCAAGTCATTCCAGTTTCAGACAAGGAACCGGTTGGCATGAGCATCACAGAGCCGTCAAACAGATCATGCCCCACACATCAGGACAAAATGAGACCTTCAATGACTTGGTTTTTCAGCAGTTAACCTCAATACACAAAGCAAAAGGAAAAATTCTCAGTGTGTCCCTTTTTTAAGCACAGCGTTTGTTTGCCAGCAGAGTATAGGGACAGGTGTGTTTACACGCCACAGAGTACCAAGAGCGCACCAGACGGAGGGCGCTTTCGAGAACTCTGAACTGAGAAACAGAAAAGTTACACCTCGGCCAGGAAACTTCAGCAAAGCCCCGGGTAGGCAAGCAAGAAGGAAGCATCAGCACAAGCTTGTACAGGGTGAAGAGCCTCATTATAACCACTCAACATTACTAAACCAGGCCGTCAGAACCCAAGAGCTCTTCCTTCAGCCGCACCTGCTCGGGCATCAGTTCATCTGCCTCCCAGCCTCCAGCTGTATTAAGAACTTACACTCTTTTGCATAAAATAACAGAATACGATTGTAATGACGGATAAGCTATTAAAAATTAAACACCATCTCTAAGAGGAGGGGCTGCTTCCTAGCTGACTCAAGGATGCTGTCGCATGAGAGCAGCCTTGAGGGTCTGCAGTTTCACTGAAGACTTGGGTTGTGATGCTCAAGAACCTAGGGAAACTGGACCTATTGTGAAGAGTTCCCTAAATCTTCATCTCACCGTCTTTATTTCTTCCACTGTTTTAGCCTGAATTTCCAACCAAACGTTGGTGGCCAATTATGCAACAAAACGTCCACGAGATCTTCTTGTGGATAAAAATTACAATGAGGGATGGGGTCTCGCCTTGTTTACATCCTTAGGAGTAAGTATGTAAACAGATATACTGTCAAACAACTGAGACGTTCACCCGGAGCTTTCCCGCTGGGCCAGAAGATTCCTCCGAAACTCGCCCCCAGGTGAACAGATAGCAAGGGCACAGGGATGCCAGGAGGACAGCGCAACAGGGAGGGGTGACGTCAGGCAGGGAGGCAAAAAGGGAAACCCTAGAAGGGTGGGGGGCGAAAACGGGACTACACCGGGGCAGTTCTGGTTCCTGGGAAGCGGGTGGAGGAAATCACTCACGTCATACGTGTGGAAGCTCTTGCCCACGCAAGTAGTCACATAGAAGCGGCGCTTGAGCGCGCTGTACCGCACCACGTGGGGAACGTCGTTGCTGAACAGTCCCAAGGCCCGGAACCCTGCGAACAACGCGCTGGCCGTGCGGCCTTCCACCTCGCTCTCCATCTCCGCCTCAGCCGGGGCTCCGCTCGGCTCGCGGCCGGGTGGAAAATGCTCACCGGGCGCTGCGGCTTGCCTCATGGAGGATCCCATGCCGGAGCAGTGCGTGAGGAGTGCTTCCGGGATCCGGCGCCAATTGCGCTAGCACGGCCCGGCTTCGGTGTAACACAAAAGCACCTCCCCCCGGAGCCCGCAGGCCAGGTGCAACTTGGGTTCCGCGAGTCGCAATTTTTTTTTTTTTTTTTTTTTTGGTTGGTGTCGCCTTGGCGTCTGTTTCCTGTTGATAGCGGGGAATCACTCTGAAGGGTCACTGAAGTAAAATACCCAATAGTTTGGGAAGGACTTTAATGACAAATGGGAAAGGCTAAAACTGGGATTATAAAAAGTGCAAAAACAAGAGACCACGGGATATTTATTAAGACGTTGAAATTAAAGCCGGGCGTAGTAGATAAAGTCTTTAATCCCAGCACTCAGGGAGGCAGAGGCAGGCAGATCTCTGAGGTGGAGGCCAGCCTGGTCTACATAGAGAGTTCCAGGACTGCCAGGGCTTCGTAGATAGACCCTCTCTATAAACAAACACACAAACAATTGAAGTTAATTTTAATTGATAGTAGTATCGTGTTTGTTTTTAAAATTCTTTATGGGTTGAGCATACACACTGACATATGTACACATATATGATGTAACAGTTGTGACACATGCCTGTAATCTCAGCAGCAGCAGGTAGAAGGAACCTGCTATGTAGAACCTGGGCTACATAGTGGATTCTACACCAGCTTGAACTAAACAGAGCGATCAGATTGGAAAACCAATATAAAGTGTAAGAATTTACTTTATGGCGCACGCCTTTAATCCCAGTACTTGGGAGGCAGAGGCAGGCAGATCTCTGTGAGTTCGAGGCCAGGCTGGTCTACAAGAGCTAGTTCCAGGACAGGCTGCAAAGCTACAAAGCCCTGTCTTGGGGGGGGGGGAGGTCAAAAACAAACAAACAAAGGATTTTCTTCAGGGTAATTGGGAATGGAAGTAGATTTAGATTTAGTTGAAATAAGATTGATAATTGTTAAAGCTGTGAAATAATGTGAGAATTCATCATATTAGTCTTTGTGGTGACACACACCTTTAATCACAGCAGAGGAGACAGAGGCAGGCGGATCTCTGAGATTTCAAGGCCAACCTGCCCCTACCTCCCAAATGCTGGGATTAAAGGCATGGCGCACCACCACCAGTCTAAATATTTGTATAATTTAAAACTTTTCTGAATAGGTCCTGTATGGCTATCACTAAGCGGAAGGGAACACAAAGTCCCACCCATAACCAAGAAACTATTTGTGATTGATACCTTCTGGAAAAAGGAGAACCAGGTTTCTACAGGGGGCCTCCCTGTGTATCTCCACCACGCTCTCCGGGGCAGTAGTTGATCAGTGCAAAACAGACACCATGTTTTTTTAATGCACTTTTTGCTTTGTTTTGGTATATATAGTTTTATGCATATTGGCCTTTTTTTCTTTCTCTTTAGTTTGGTTGTCTCTTTTGATTTTCTTTTTTTTTTTTTTTTGAGAGAGAGAGAGAGGGAGAGAGCACAAACACACCTGAAGTTGCATAAGTAGGGAGGTGTGGAGGATCTGGGAAGAGTTAGGAGAATCAAAATATATTATGTGAAAAAACTTTTTAGAAGTACACATCCACAGTAAAAAAAAAATAAAGTTTTCAAATTAGGTGTAAAAATATTATTTTTTATTATTGGAAGCAAAAACTTTTCAATACATGATTTTAATTTTGTGGAAAGGTTTGAAAACTTTGCTAGCCAGGACTGTACAGTATACAAGACATTTGACAGCCATTTTCCTTAATATCATCAAACTCTATCAGGTGGTGTTTGGACCAAAATCTATGTTACTGTTTCATAAAGGAGAACACTTGTTTATTGAAGTTAAGTGACTTGCTCAAATTTGCAAAATTGTTCAGTGCCAAATCCAGATCAGCACAAAATTTCAAAAAGAGGAAGAAGGAGAGGAGGTCACAGACAGTTGAAGAATGGGAGATCTATGCAATCAACAATTACATATGTTTTTTTTTGTTTGTTTGTTTGTTTGTTTTTTTGAGACAGGGTTTCTCTGTAGCTTTGGAGCCTGTCCTGGAACTAGCTCTTGTAGACCAGGCTGGCCTCGAACTCACAGAGATCTGCCTGCCTCTGCCTCCGGAGTGCTGGGATTAAAGGCGTGCGCCACCACCGCCCAGCTAAGGTTTCTATGTCTTTTTAATTTACTTCCTCATTTCCTTCATAAGTGAACTGCTGTGGGCTGTATGTAATTAGTGAGAAAGCTAGTATTACCTATCAATTCTTTCTGTTTTCAGTCCAACACTCTTCTCTGTGAGGACTTTTTCTTTCTGGTTGTCCCCCTATCCCTCTGGTAATGGAGCATTAATGAGCTTGTCTGTCTGTCATTAGTTGAGTAGTTGCACCAGTAGCAAATATTATACTGGGAAATTATCAACTGGGATGGAAATAAGATATTTGCCTAATAAGTCAAGTCTGTATTTCCAACACACAGGTGTGGCAGAATGTCGTGCTGGCCTGGTGCCAGAGGAATTGCAAGCAACCCCTGCTGGGCCATACCTGGCTTAGCTCCAGAGTTAGCACCCAGCCCTAATCCACCCTTTGTGTTACAGATAGCTTTTGTTGTCCTATGTGAATCTTCTCTGAGAGCTTCCCATGGATACGAAGCCTATGGTACCCAGGTATTTGCACTTGGCATTGCATCTTTGGAAGCTTCATTCAGGTTGTTTTGAGCATATGAAAATCTACTAACTAAAATAAATATAAAATAATAAAACGCAAGAAGCCTAAGGAAATTGCTTTAGTCCACCAAGGCTGAGGTTTGGTGCTGCAGCTGCTAAGGCTAAATTCATTCTCAAAGTGGCTCTGAGTCTTCATTTCATGGACCCGCGTGAGCCCATGCACCTGTGTCATAGTACAAGCAACACACAGGTGATACTGGAGCTAGTTTTCTGTATGTAGTATGGAAAAGGAACTGATGATGAAAGCTGCAAGTTTCTCACTTGTGTCGCAATAAGAATAGAGGCTATGGGTGAAAGAAAGGTTAAGGGTTAAAAGGGCAGCATCTGATGCACCAAGAAAGATGAAAAGGAAGGCTTCTAACTAGGTATGAGATATCCAAGTTGATAGCTGTAACAAGGAAGGGCTAAGGGCCAGTGATAAGAGCATGACCATCTCCCTCAAAAGCTTTTGAAGAAGAGAGATTAGGTATTATTGTTTTTTAATATATATAATATATATATATATATATATATATATATATATATATATCCTCACTTCTCAGATATTTAAGTACTGGTTGTATCAATGATAATCTTAGCCTTTACTTCAGATTGTGTCTCCTAGAAATGACAGAGACGCTTCACCCAGCAATATGATGGTCTCAACAAGGCTTGGACAAGGACAGCACAATAGACTAGCTTATATGGAAGGGGACAGCCTCATGGGGTCCTACCCCTAGACAAAGGACTATGAGCAAGTAAGGAAAGCAGAGAGCAAGAAAATTAGTCTTCTGAGAGATGATCCCTCATTTGGTTGTCTAATACCAAGTGATTAGTCTTGAAATTACATACTTACTAGCAACACTAAATGATGAAGCAAGTTGAACTACATATTTATGTATATATGTATATACATATTACAGATTTAGTATTAATAATAAAAGAAAAGAATTCATGAATTTGAGAGAGATTGGTAGTCTAGGAGGAGCTTAGAGGAGGAAAGGGAAGGAGAAAATGTAATTATATTTTAATTAAAAATTAAGCTAAAAATAAAGGTAATGCAATTGAAGATCAAATAATAATAATATAAAATAATAGCAGAATATGCACAAGGATTATCCCAACTGTGCTGTCAGGGTCCAGTGCTAGCCCGGACTTTCAATTATTTTTCTCAACCAGACCCCAACATAAACTGTCTCTCTCTGGACCGGCATGGAGATGTCGGGAATAAAGACATAACTCACATCATTTCATCGGGAGGGAGATTCTCAGAGACCCCTCATGATATCCTGAGTTCATATCCTGAAGAATTTCTCTGTTTATTTTCCAAAGAGTCTTAATACCATAACTTAACTGAGGTGAAATACATTAGCATTTTGTCTCCTAGGTAACCAGGTGAATGGCCTTTTGTCATGTCCACAACTACCTGTCTGCTCTGTATGCTAGTACAAAGAAGGAGCAACAACATCCTGACCTTTTGTTAGGTTAGTGACAGCCTGCCTGGCAGGATACGTGACCCATCTCAGGAGTGGCCTATGGCTTGATGGCTTGGCTGCCATGCCATATAGAAATATGGGTCTACACTGTGCTACCTACCAGAAGTTAACTGGTGGATGTCAGCAATTAAGGTTACTTAATATTTACTACTGTGGGATAGCTTGTGAAAAAAGCAGACCATAGCAGAAAAGATCAAAGGAGTAGAAAGCTTCTTGGAATGGCAGGGTTAGGGACTTATCAAACTGGAAACAGAAACCAATGCTTCCTTCTCTATTTTTTTTTCTGTTCCTCTTACTGAACTCTTTGAGACACTCCTCCTACACATAGATTAGGCACTTCCAATTGTTTCAGGGCTCACCGATAGTCTTTTCATTTTTAGTTATTTTCCATATGAGTTTTCTTTAGGATAGTTTTCTTAGCACATCTTTAATTCTAATATTTCAATGCCCAACCTCCGGTTAAGACTATTTGCTGTGTATTTACTGTACACACTGTAATTTTCATATCTGGAAGCTAAGTTTGGATCTTTTCTGTTCCCTGACCACTTTAAAGGAGTTATAGTAATTAGTTTATTGTTTAACCTATCAATTCTAACTCCTATGCTAGTTCTGAGTCAGGAGTACCTTTTATACCTACCAAGGACCATACTTTCTCCCTTAGTTTTGAGACAGAGTCTCATTGCTTAGTCCTAGATGCCTGGAACTCCTTGTGTCAACCAAGCTGGTCTTGAACACACAAAGATTTGCCTGCTTCAGTCTCCAGATAAGTGCCACCATGCCTAATAGGACACAATGGTTCTTACCAAGTTTCTGCTCTCAAGATTCTTTCATATTCTTTCCTCTTCCTTTTTTTCTTTTGTTCTTTAAATATTTATTTTTAATACTATATGTGTATCTTTGTATGGGCATATGTGTGAGGCATTATTAACTTCATAAGCATCCTTCGGGGTTATTGTGGAATACAGCTAAGTTACTTAGGAACAGGTTCTTCTAAGCCTTGTTTTTATATTCATTAGGTAAGATTATTGAAGCTTTGGCTAATTACACTTTCATGCAAAGGTAAGGTGTTTGTAAGCACCTGTCTTGTTTAGGGTTTCTATTTCTGTGATGAAAGATCATGACCCCAAAACAAACTGGGGAAGAAAGAGTCTGTTTGGCTTCTTCACTCAACGAAGACAAGACAGGAACTCACGCAGGGCAGGACCCTGGAGGCAGGAGCTGATGCTTAGGCCATCCTGCTTACTGGCTTGTCTCTTATGGCTTGCTCAGCCTGCTTGCTTATAGAACCCAGGACCACCAGGATTGGACCCTCCTAACTGATCACTAATTAAGAGAATGCCCTACAGTTGGATTTTTTAAAAAAACTGGATCTTTCTTTTTATTTTTTCTTTGTCTTTCACACCACGTATCTCAATCCCATTCATTTCCTGTCCCTACATAGCTGCCCTCTGTCCTTGCAGCAACCCCCAATGAAATTTAGGAAAAAAAGAAAAAAGAAAAAAAAGGGGGGAAATCTCATCATGGAAGCTGTAATATGACAGAGTGAGCCTTGCAGTAAACCTTCTTGTCTATGTGGCTTTGCTTGCAAGTGTTCATTGCAAAGAGCCATTGGTCTGGTTTGGGGTCTCTGGTTTCCACTACACTACTGATGCTGGATCCTCACTGGGACACGTCTTGGTTATCCTACTGTTGCCCTGTGTTGTAGAAATCCTGAAACTTTGGGTCTGTAGGACCAGTACCTTCACATGCTCCAGCAGATCATAGATGGGATGAATATTGGGGTGGGCCAACCCATAACCCTGGTTCTGGACTTGGGTGTTTGCAGGGTTTGTCAGCCCACCAGCTCAGCTCTCCCATGTCCTCGCCATCAGAATGAACTCTCCTGCATTGCTTGGTGAATTCACCCTCTGCGATGAGCAAAGGGCAGGGCCAGTTCTGCTTTCACATCCTCAGAGTCGGACCTCCTACCCTCACACCTTCAGGGCCAGCTCTAGTGTGTTGCTCAGGCATAGCATAGGGGCCACTCTTCCGAGTTCAGTAGATGAGAGGCAGGATTAGCTCACCCACTCTCACGACCTCAGGGCCAGCTCTCTCACCTGCCCCAGGCATTGATGGGAAGGAGAGAGGACATTTCTCTCTTGCCCATGACAGGTGAGTAATGGAGACAGCTCTTCCATGCTCATAATATCGGGGCAGGATTGCCCACACCTCTGCCAATGGGGTTGGCTCTATTGTGCTGCCACGGCAGGGTGCAGGGCCTGCTCTCCCAAGTGCTACAGCTGGTGACGGGCACGGGCAGCTCACCTGCTCTTCTGACCTCAGGGTCAGCTCTCCCATCTGTAATGTAATGATAGGTGTGGAGGTGAAGGGCCTCTCTCCCCCACCCATGCTGCCACATGACACGTGAGTAATAGGGAGCATGCTCACAACTTCGGGGTACAGCTGGATCTTCTGGAGGCATTTCCTCAACTGAGGCTGCCTCCTCTCTGATAACTCTAGTTTATGTCAAGTTGACAACAAACTAACCAGTTCAGCACCCTACTCATAGCTTAATGGATTACAACATTTTCCACTCTTCCTGGTGACAGGCCATTTTTTTTCTGGCTTGGAGTGAGCAATGGGCACTGTTTCCTCTAATTGTTTGATTATTTCTTCCTCTCTCTTATGTAACTTTCTCAAGGCATATGCTTTTAAGCGCTGTCCCTAACAACAAGAGTTATCTTCCAAAGTTCTCTGGGTTTCCTCCTCAGTGTACTTTTTTCTTTTGGTATTCTGTCCTAAAAACTCTAGCAACCTGGTAGAAGTCAAAAATTGCAAGACTCTCAACAGTATTACACTTAAAAACCCCAGCCTTCTTTCCATCAAAGCCACAATAGACAAAACAGCCCCAAGGCAGAGTCTTGCCAGTTTCTGCACCCTTCTCTGTTTCAGTCTCCACTCCTCAGCTGGGTTACCCTTTGTGTTCAAAGAAGAGTCAGAATCATGACATTTCAAGTCTTTCCCTTAGCATTGCCAAGGGTCCTGTAATTATTATGTGGTCTGACTCCTATGAACCAAAGCTGCTAGGAGCGTTATCTTCAGAGGTGCAGAATCTGAGACTTAACGATGTTTAATTAGTTTTCTATCCTCAAATACAAACTATTGCTTTCATGTTTACATCTAAACACATTTTCATAGTAATAGTCAGTGAAACTTGATCAGTTCATCCTCTGCAAATAATGGACTTTATAAGATGCAGCTATATTTAAACATTGCAATACCAGCCAGATGATATTCTTGTTTCTCATTTTTGTTTCTGAGCTGGGGCGGGGGGGGGGGGTGCTGCTAAAGATTGAACCCAAGGTCTTGAACATGGCAGACACATGCTTTGACATTCGACCTACATTTCTAGCCTGAAGATGATATTTTTTAGTTATTTACTATGTATGAATAGTGTGTGTGTGTGTGTGTGTGTGTGTGTGTGTGTGTGTGTACATGCATGCATGTGCACTCCATGGAATACATGTGGAGATAAGAGGACAACTTTGTAGAGTTGCTTCTCTTCTTCCATCTTGATGTGCGTTCTTGGGATTGAACTCAGATAGCCACAACAGGCCATCACTTACTGGACCTTGAGCCCTTAGACTGTCTTCCTAAAACTGTAACTAACAGTCATGCAAACTGAGTACTGGAAAAGAGAGAATATTGGAAACCCCAGAACAGCTCAATGTTATTCTCTGGTCTAATGCTCAGGGCTATTCTTTATATGTAGAGAGTTTTGGGTAATTGGGTCTAAGCATGTAAGAAAAATTGTTACTTTTTCCTCATGGTTTAACAAAAGGTAGGATGTATTTCTAGTAAGACAGTGGCAACATATTTAAACTATAAGTTCTTCACAACTTGTATTCAGAAAGTCACTGAATTCTGTCCTTTTCTGGATCCATTGGAGTTTTTCTTAGGACGACACTTAACACTCTGGGGAAACAATCTAGATGAAGACTTTCAGAAGTGTGCCTGTCCTGATTTAGCTCCAAGCAAAAGAAAACTAACTGGCCAACACTGGTCAATTTGTTAAGGACTATTGATGGCTGCTTATTCAGCTCCACTCTGAGCTCCTCTGGATATAGGCTCCATCTTACTTGCTTTCATATCTAAGTATTCAGCACAAGCCTCAGCCCAGAAGCCTTGGCTCACAGTAGGCACTTTCTTAACTAGTTACTGGATGCTCACAGTAGGCACTTTCTTAACTAGTTACTGGATGATCACAGTAGGCATTTTCTTAACTAGTTACTGGATGCTCACAGTAGGCACTTTCTTAACTAGTTACTGGATGATCACAGTAGGCATTTTCTTAACTAGTTACTGGATGCTCACAGTAGGCACTTTCTTAACTAGTTACTGGATGCTCACGATAGGCACTTCTTAACTAGTTACTGGATGCTCACAGTAGGCGCTTCCTTAACTAGTTACTGGATGCTCACAATGGATACTTCTTAATTAGTTACTGGGTGCTCACAGTGGGCACTTCTTAACTGGATGCTTACTGTTGGCTCCTCTTTGGTGAATAAGACAGGTTTGGGGACATTTGACTTTTTATTTTCTTAGACGGCTTAGCTTCAGCACCCAAAACAGTTTTCAGGTGGACATCTCTACTTGGGGATGGGACTGTGGAATAAACTGTTTCCACATACCCTTACTTGGCTCGACCTTGGCATTTCCCACCCGTGCTCAGTGGACCTGAGGGTGAAGGAGAGAGTACTTTACAACAGGTGCGCTGGAAAGCGTGTAACACCCATTGTTCACTTCTGCCTGTTTTGTCTATACCGAGGCAAGGGAAGGTCCACGGTGGAAAAGAGTGACCAGCACAAAAGGACGTGAGAAAACGATGTGCTCCAATCATATAATAATAATAAATACTTTCAGCCATCCACGAAGATCCATGGGAGGGTTGGGAGCAAATAAAAGGAAGCGTGGCCAATGATATGTTGGTGGGAACGGAAGTAAAGATCTGAACAGTGACGTCACTTAGAAAAGGATGTGTGAAAATTGCTTTAACCAACTTAAAAACACCATTCACAAGAAGGTACTTGAGAATTATTTTTATTAAGAAATATGTCAGTTACAAAGCAGCATGTATGTTTTCAAAAGTGTTCATGAAATAAATAGAAATATATTATATACAACTTTAAATATAAATCTCGTAGCCGGACAAAGGCACTTTAGGATCTGATCAGCTCCCATAGCCCCCCTTGCCTGAGGGACACTTCCGCAGCTGGATTTACAGTGCAGCCACGGCAATGCCTGTGAAGCTTCGGAAGCTTCTTTCAGACTGTTTCACTGTAGCAGTAACTGCTTGCATAACTTCCTTTGCTCTCATTTTCTTCTTAGTAACATTTTAGTATAAGAATGTTAGGACAATCATTACAGACAGAAACAGTCTTGCTTTTAAACAGGGTTTAGATGCTGTCATTGGTTCCAACTTGTTTCCCACCTTCAGTTCCCTTCCCTACTACACTTTAGGCTTGCCCTAGAGTAGGTGTCTGCAGGCAGAGACCCTGCTCAGGAGGTGGTCATTAACAGTACAGGTGTTTCCATTGACACTGGAGGGGCCGCGCTCATTTCCCACTAAACAGTAGCAGTTTGCCATAAATAAGTTAAGAATCCCTGCTGCAAATGATGATTAGACAATAGTGTTCTTTTAAATGTCACACCCTTAGTACTATACCTACTAAAACCACAATATATGTCCATACTCTAAAATGAAAGGTGAGTTTAATATTCTGGAATTTGAACGAGAGAAAACCACAACCACTGTATTTGTGAGGTTTGATTTAGGCAGATGCTTTTGATGTCTTGCTTCATGTCCAGAGTATTGTTTCTCTGTGGAGTAGGAGAAAACACTCAACGTTAGTTTTGCTACCTTTCACAACTGGTGAGTGAGAGTTTGTTTCTATTTATATCCCTTTCCCAAGAAATCCCCCAAATACTTAATCACTGTATGATTGCATGTGCTTCTCCAAAGGAATGCCCTCCCTCTCTCAACACCTCCTCCGTAAAGCCTCTGCTAATGGCTCATAGAGTTCTATCTGAAACTCTTCTGCACTTCAGAGTAGGTGTCATTTCACTTGGCTCGCACTGCTGTTGCATCATGGGTATTCCCCCAGACACTGAATACAGAGTTTTATACATAAGAAACATTAGCTATATATTGCATAATTAAATGAAAGGATAAAATTGCAATTTCATGATCTCTTTGACAAGATAAGCTCCCAGAGGGCACCAGCTGTGTTTTGTGTCTTGGTAGGTGTAATTCAACAAACTCAGTCTGTTCTTTGAAACCAAAGTTTTCTTGCCCACACATCCACCCCACTAGATACCTAAAGGCCCCCTTTGAAGAGGATGCTTGTTAGGTCTTCAAATGAATTCACCCTGGAGTTGTGACAGACTGAGCCTCCTAAGGATAGAATTTCCTGGGTTATTAAACAGTACTCTTATAGTCTTCTCCGGCTTCACCCTTAGGCTGGTAAGATGCTCCCATGAACTCCTCCAGGTTCTCCTCTTTCCACACAAAGTCTACAGATTTAATCAGGTCTGTAACCTGGGTTCTGGATCTATGGATAAATTCTATTTTGTCTCTCCACAGGTTGGTTAGGGTCTCTGTGAAAAGAAGGCAGAGAGCCAAGCAGGCTTCCCATATAGCTGCCTAGTTCTGTTTTTCTCATGCAAGCTCAACCTAGGTGGCTTCCGCTTCCAGCCTGATTGAACTCTATGGGTTCAGTCTTGAAGCCCTAAAACACAGCAGTCTTCTTTACAATTACATTCGAGTTACAGGCAACCAAAGTCTATCAAGTTAACAAGTTTACATGTGTATCTACACACGTATATTTGGCTGCACACACACTACATATGTCTATTTTTCTTATGTCATCATGAAGGCAAATACTCTACTTGCCAAGTGAAGGAAACGTTGGGGAACTACTCCTGTGTGCCAGGCACTGTTCGAAGCGCTTTCATGTGTGCTGACTCATTTAATTCCCACAATAGCCCTGCCTAGGATGCAATAATACTATCCTTACCCTAGGCTAAGTACTTTATCCCAGCTCTGCAGCTCATAGTCAGGCAGGCTGCCTTTGGAGTTCCTACTCTTAATTCTCCGCTCATTCCTGTCTGACTACACACACAAACATTGTATGAAAGGAGATTCCACCCACACGACAGTGAAGTGGATGAAGTGGAGTAGGGTCAAGATTGATGTAAATGTTAAGGAAAAACACATTACTACAAAGTGGCTGTCTAGGCAGAGAATGAACAACCACCCTGTAAGGGGCACTCTACCCAGGAATTTTGGAGGCACGGATTGTGCACCCCATTGGGTGTTTGAGCTGTCATATTTAAGGAGCCTGGAGGACAATCTGCTAACATAGGAGAGAGGATCACTGATCACACTTTAAAACACCGACTTAGATTTATAACAAAAATTCAAGCCAAAGACCAACAACAATGTAGTAAAGACGGACTATGTTTGGGTGTCTCTGTTAAATTAAGCTCGGCAGACTACCCGGCTCATTTGCTCCCGAAAAGATAAAATCAGAATTAAAAAAAAAAAAAAATCACTGCACTTGAAGCCCCAGGTTAAGTCAGGGCTCCTTTCTCTCCATCCATTGCAAAGTTAGCATCTGATGCTTTGGGCTTACCTGAGTTTCACTGTAGCCTGGGCAATGTTTAGTGAGGGTCCCTTTCGTTCTCAACGCGAATATTTCCTCGGGGAGTGACGGGCAGCCAGGGATAGGATTGAGAGTATGGTACTCGATTTTCGTGAGACAATCTGTCTGCTCACAAGCGGCATAGTTCAGGGAACAAAGAAAATGACAGAAATTAAAAATTGAATGAAAAGGGACAGAAAGGGAGAGGAACGGAAGACACGATGGAGGTGTCTGGAATCAGATTCCAGAGTCTGGGTTGAGAGAGGAAAATGGAATCAACCCACAGGAGGGAGGGGCCTGGCAAGAGTAGCCGAGAGCGCCTACTGGAAGGGTCCTCCCCAGTGGCTCCGCCCAGCCTCCGAGGAGGTTGTCAAGAGGCAGCGCTGACAGTACAAGCCCCGGGACCCGGGGAGGTATTTCGACTTCGTTCCTCCGGGTTTCCCATTGGCCTTTCTTCCCGGGACAGAAACGGGTTCCTACTGCAATCTTACTCCGCCAACGGGGCTTTCTCCTTCTAAACCGAGAAGTGGCGTCCTAGACTGGCTGGAGCCTCTCTCTGGCGGCCCAGATGTCTCCTATCAGCTCAGCAGCCAGCATCTCCTGGAGCTCAGCAACCGCCTGAGGCTCTTCCCCAATACCCTTCCCGGATGCCTGCCACCCCAGGGAAAGCCAGCACTGCCGACCACTTCACTCACCAAGTTTTCACAGAACTCGATTTGGTCGAACGGGCTCTGGAAGAAAGAAACATAGGATAAAGATCTGAGTCGGAGGGAAAAACGTTCCCCCGCCCTTTGCTTCCAGGTTTCCAGGGCTCTCTGAAAGTAGTTTCAACCCAGTGACTTGACCCTATATGATGGACAAGGTGGTGAAATATTTAGCTTTCTGCTTTTGCCAGCTTTCAGAGGGAGCCCTAGCCCACCCGAGCAGGTACACCTGCACCTAGCCCTTACAAGCCACTTCCAGCAAAGGACCATTTTTTTTTTAATGTCGACAATGGCTTTCTAGGCATTCATACTTGCCACTCACACTATACCTAAGAGTGTGGATTATAGAGAAATAGTTACTACTACATACTTTAAAAATTAAAGTGTGCCACATCTCATTACAGTATCCTGAAACATCTAGAACGCTAGAAAGCTATAAAACAGCTCCACGTCTTAGCTACCCCCACTCCTGAGTTCTTATCTCAAGATTCCCCCTTTATATCAAGGAGTAGACCAATATCCACAACCATTACCAACCTCTGCTCATTCCATAAAAGCAATGTGGGTACTCATTTTATATGCCAAGGTATTTGAAATCCTACTTCTAAGAAATTTTGGGATAGTTTTTCCAAATTATTTTCCTTTCCTTGAAAGTTGAATTGTGGCTCGTAAGTATATTTACTTTTTTTTTCCTTCATGAGAATATATATACTTCAAAAAAAAAAAGTCTCTTAACTTACCCCATTCAAATATTCACGCAGGTCAGGGTAAATTGCTTCAGAATATATATTTGAAATCTCCTTGAAGTTACAATCAGAAAAGTTGTAAGTGAACACGAGCCCTACAACTTGCAAGATGAAGAGGTCCCTGAGAAGAACTGAAAAGACACATAGTAAGGAAATGTTCACCAACACCCAGTTCCAACTCCATTTCACAGGGAGCTCTCCCCTCCAAGCATGGAGAGCCTCTAGACCTGCAAGGACTATGTCAGGCATCAGCCCTCCCCTCTCCTCCCCAGTCCATACAAGGTCCATATTCACCCATGCTGCTGCTGAAGTTGGAGTCTCCCTGATGCTCCAGTGCTTCCTGACTCCATATATATAACACCTAAACGCCTACGGGCTCTTTTCTTCTAGGCCAATGATTTTCTTTGATGTCATTCTTTCTTTATAGAATTCTAAATTGATGATGTAAAAGAAAAGAAATAGGGCTAGCCAAATCTATGGAAGTTTAACATTAGCAAAATCATCAGGAATTTCCCTCACCTCTCTCTCTCTCTCTCTTCTCTCTCTCTCTCTCTCTCTCTCTCTCTCTCTCTCTCTCTGTCTCTCTCCTTCTCTCTCTCCCTCTCTCTCCTTTTCCCTAAACACTTATTACATGGATCTTGGATATGTTTTTAGGGATGGACACCCTCTCATTTTGACATCTTTCTCCTACTGGGCAGTTTCTATGACTGATCCTTTCTGCTTGGGGAAAAAACACCTGCCACCCACAGTCACTCTAAGGGATCATGACTGATGCTTTGCCATCCTGGACACCCCAAACATCTCCTTTGCCGAGTCTGAGTTGGTGCTTTCCCCCTTCATAGCTGCTAAGGAACTCTGTGTTCGTGCACGATACATTTTTGAGAAGGAGTGTGGTCTCGGGCTAAGGTAACTTTTACTGAAGGCATTGAACTGGCATTGCGGCGGGGGGGGGGGGGGATGTAGCCAAAATAGTGGGAACAGGAACAATGAAAAACTGAAATGTATGACAAAAGGTCCAATGAGTATCAACTTCAAAAACTTCAGGGCAAACACCTAGGATTGATAAAGAAAAGTGGTGGTGGTGGGGAAGCACTTCGTGTACTGGGGACTCCTCTATCCAACTTAAAAGTGTAAAGATTTTCTAAAAGCATAAAGTCAAGCGTCCAACTCCATTATCTAGACGTTTGTGGAGTGCAGATGCCACACTAGTGGGGTTTCATAAGGGTGCACAGAGAGGTCTGTTCTCAGCTGTAAGCTGCTGGGGACCTGTCCAGCACGTTAGCCTCCTGGAGTAGGCACAGCTTCTGATCCGCTGATCTGAGGCAGCTCAGACTCCCTGCCCTCTCATCCCCCTCCCTCAACCAGTCTGGGAAACTTGGGGTGGCCTCGGGCTTGCGTCCCAATACCAATGGCACGGATGGAGAAAGGGTCTAGACGGCGGGTTCAGATTCGTTCTTCAAACCCTTGTAGATCCAGGAAAGGGAGTGCAAGACAGGAGCAGCCAAGTGAGTCAGGGAGAGCGCCTGAGAGGATGTCTCGCAGCCTTCTGATTGGAGCAGCGCCAGTACCGGGAGCAGGGAGTGAAGACCGAAATCGCCCCAGCTGCTGAGATGAACCCCTTCTCTGCTGGAGTTCATCCGGCTGCCCCAGGCCCTCCTAGCACTCAGTCCCCCCCCCTTGCGTGTCAGAGCCTGCATCAATCTGGTCCTTGGGAAGTTCCTAGGAGTCATCGCTTGAGAGACGAGGTTGGGTGCTCCACGTGAGTCCCTTCAAATGTCACAGACCACGCTGAGCCAGGGAAGGAGCGCAGGGATTGGTAAATGATGCGGGGAAAAGCACAGATTGTAGCCAGAGGTGAACTTTTCCCAGAAGGTCTTCAACAGCTGGACCAGTACAGCTGGACCCAGTCCTCTGGCATTTAGGGTTAGGACTAGGGATAAAAGATTGCAGTGGTAGCAGGAGGGTGTGAGAAAGTATCTCCTTCAAGTACCGACTTTCAAGACGGACTTTTCTGGACCACTGCAAGCTTTAGACTTGTTACGATAACATGCCTGGACCGTGGCATCATATGCTCTCCCCCTTCCTATCGCTACTTCTCGCAGTGATGTGGGAAGATGCCAAAGCCTGATTCATCTGGTGTGACATCAGACGTGATTCTGATCAGTAGCTAGATATTGCACAGGCAGAAGATCCTGATGTGGTCACTGAGTTGGGATAGTTCCAAGGGACAAAGAAAAGGAAATGGTGGCAGGTTTTGCCATCCTGGCTTACTTGCCTTGCCCTGGAGGGAACCAGCTTCTTTACTGGTAGGTAGTGTGCTCTTTCAGGTCCCTTCAGTTATATTGCTTTTCTTCTCAAAGCTTTTAGGCAGATTCATTTGCTTCGTGACCCAGGAGCAGTCCTGATGGGGGCAAGAATGGCAAACAGTAACCTGTTTTTCCCGACGTGGTTTGACTTGCATTCCCTTGGGGGTGTACCCAGCCTACCTGCCATCTTTTGTTTCTCGTTTAAAACACATGTCTACACACTATGTACATGTAGGTACATCTGAGGAAGGTATGGCGCCTCCTTCAGGGATTTTAGAAGGCGTCCCCTTGCTTAGTACATCGCCTATATATGTGTCCCTGTGGTCTCAGTTTCCTTACTGGTAATCATGCGACATGTTAGGCCATTTCAATTATATTGACTTTCTCCCCTCAAATCTTTTTGGTAGGCTCACAGTTACTTTGAGATTTTCATCCGTCTCTCCTGTGTTGGCTCCAAGCTCTTTCTAGCTGCCTCCATTTTCCCACGCTTCCCTCAAATAGTATTCTAAGATCATAGACTCTGAACATTTCCTGACCTTGCCTCTTCCAAACCTTTGTGATGGGATTCTGATCACAGAGATGCAGCATCAGGCTTCTTTAGGAAAACAACTTTTAGTTGTGCTAGCACAGACCGAGCTTCAGAAGAACTGAGTCCTGAACCTAGTGAGACAGAACCCTTTTAGGATTTTTGCACCTTTGTCTCCCATACACGGTATCTTATCATTTCATCTGTTATATTAAACCCATAGGGTGGGATTCTAACGTGAAGGGAAGAGAAGGAAGAGATTTTAGGAGAGTTGTGGTGGAGGGTCATGTATACTCTGGGGCGAGGGGAGCAAGACAGATGTCACATACACCCAAGGACACAGATCAGCCTGTGCAACTGTTCTTTGTTCCCCTTTGATTTGCAGGACTCCTACCATAATCTCACAGGCTTGAGTTGCAAAATGCTCACCCGATTTTACATTTCTCCTACCTGTGCATCACCCCACTACCTTTGAAGCTATATTTATTTGAGCTTCTATTTTATAGTGATTGATTACATCATATTTTGTTTGCTTTCCAACTCTCTCTCTCTCTCTCTCTCTCTCTCTCCTCTCTCCCCCCCCCCCAAATCCTTAAATCAGGACATGGTTTGTAATATTGATTTATTCAGTGTTCATTTACACTGTTGGGAAAACTCGAAATTACTATAACAATGCCAAAGCTAAACAAACAAGAAAGCAAGCAGGTAAAACGAAACAGAAACAAAATACAAAACAAAACAAAGAAAACTATGGTAAGAATGGGATCAAGGAATGTGAACATGAGAGCAGGTACAGGGAGGGCGTAGAACAATCACTATTAAGAATTTGGAGGAAAAAAAGGCAATTGAGGTAAAAGGAATAACTGAGGTTTCAAACCACTGAGGCACAGTGCCGACTATAGCAGTTTATACAGCTTAGTCATACATTAGGGGAAGCAGAGTTTTCTTAGACCTGTAGCTATCGCCATAGTCACCATGGGAATGTTTCCTACTGAAAGGAGCTGGCTACACGGATTTCTTTGGTTGGCTCATTGGTGCCACCTTCTCAGAATCTACTTAAACCTACCTGGGGCAACCACCATGCCAGGGCATCTCTGTGGAAACTTCTGTTGACTGGAGAGCTTCCTGGCTTTATCTTATTCCACATATTTAAATGCTGAAGGTCTGAACAGTATCTACAGTGCTGTGTGGGAAATCCTGGGTTGGATTAAGACTGGGGCATCTTTCGTTTGGTAGGAAATAGGAGTGAGATCATTGATAGATTTGTGTGACTATTCTGGAGTTTAGCCACCAATATTCTCACCCATGGGATAGGCCCGAAGATGATCCATGGCCCAACTCTTCTACTCTCACTGGAAAAATATTCACTCGCTTCCCCAATATACTAATAATTTCACATACTAATAATGGTTTTCATTCTTTGCTTTGCTTACTCATTCTTTCTTTTCTTCCTTTTCAAAAACATATATTTAACACAGTGTCTCACTCTTTAGCCCAGGCTGGCCTCAAGCTTGTAACAATTCTCCTGCTGCAGCCTCCAGAGTACGAGGATGACAGAAGTGAACTACCATACCCGGTTTTCTCCTCTTTCCAAATTTATTTCTTTACCTCACTTTTTCAGTTTGTTCAGAATTTCATTTTTCTTTTCTCTCATCTTTCTCCCCTTTCTTTCATAAATCTCTTCTTTATTTTTCTTTTTTCAAGTGGGTCTTGCCTCGGCTGGCCTCAAACTGCTGAGCTCCTTGCCCCAAATATCACATACATAGCTTGTCCAGCATATTTGAAGTACTTCAGTTTTTACACAAAACTCGGTTTAAGTTTGGAAAGTAGAGACAAATTCCTATGGAAAGTCTGCTTTGTTTTAAAACTGTATTAAATTATGGAAACTGTGGACTTAAAAATGGGAGTGATAGCAGACAGA
Organism: Microtus obscurus; assembly: GCA_963919715.1. NCBI lineage: Eukaryota > Metazoa > Chordata > Mammalia > Rodentia > Cricetidae > Microtus > Microtus obscurus. Next base: position 10,719,722 of record CAWTZC010000330.1, read on the forward strand.
TTTTATTGGCGGAATGAAGTAGGGAGACGCCATTCCTCGTAGTAAGAAAAGCTGATGAGAGGTGCCAGGCTTAGTTGGGTACCCTTTGATGATTTGTAACAGTGACCCTCTCCAAGAAGAATGGTTCTCTTTGTGTCCCAGAAAGAAGGTGTATTTGTTTGATTCTCCCACTTGTCAGTTGCATAATCTCTGTCTTTTGCACAAATGAAAGTACATACTTTCTCAAGTGAGCATTGTTTTTCTTAATGTATTAAATTTTATTTTATGTATATAGGTATTTTGCCTGCATGTATATGTATGTGTTTTCCTGCATGTATATATGCACACCATATACGCTCCTCGTGCCACAGAAGTCAGAAGAGGGTGTTGGTCCCCTGGAGCTGATGTAACTGACTTTGGTGAGCTGTCATGTGTATGTAGGGAACTGGATCCCAGAATTCTTCAAGAGCAGTTCACTAGTGCTCTTAATTGCTAAGCCATTTCTCCAAGGACCTTGATTTTGTTTTTGTTTTTTGGTCACATTTTGTTATAGTAACTATAAAACATGCTATGGGCTGTGTGGTTTGTGATGATTGTGGTAACTGTCCATGTTTGTAGTACACATTATGTTCAAAAAGCTTTGCTGTTGGCTTGAACAATTGAATTCACAAAGTCCCCTTAGACACTTTGTGGCATGGGAAACAATAAAGAGAAATGAGAAGACTTTAAACGACCAATGTAACAAAAATCCTTTCACTTTATTTTACACTAGGACTGTTGACAAAGTGCAAAATCAGCCCCTGGCTGAGATATATTAGATGTTTTGATTTAGACCATGGAGAAACATTCATGAAAACGTAGTACTTGCAAATTATTTCTCTGTATAGTTTTTCTTTCAGCTGGCATGGAAAATAAGAAGGCCTTGCTTTACTTAACTATTGTTTTCACAATATATAAAAGGTCACTAACAGGGAAAAGATGGTTTAAGAAGAGTGTAGATGAAGCTTCCTTAGAATGACCCAAAAGAGTTAGAGATGAATGCAGATACTTTGCAAGTACAGTTATGCTGTATAGCTTGTTTTTTGCCTCTGAGTAAATTATTTCTGCTCTTTCCTATTCTGCTTTATACCCTGGGAAGATGATGCACAGGGTTTCACTCACAGGCTTTCTTGACTGCCCACTTCTGGTCGAGTGTGGCTAAAATGAGATATTAGCAAGAGATTAAAGAGAAGAATGAGAATAAACTAAGAATCTTTATCCACTCACTCTTTCTGTTGGCCAGCTGTAGTTTGGATACTTTCGTCTACTGAGACACAGGTTATTATTATTTTAATTAATTTATTTTTTAAAAAAATATTTTCTCATTTTACATACCAATCCCAGATTTCACTCCCTCCACTCCTCCCACTCACTCCACCTTCCTCCACCCCACCCCCATCCACTCCTCAGAGAAGGTAAGGCTTCCCATGGAGAGTCAACTAAGTTTAGCACATCACCTTGAGGCAAGACCGAGGCCCTCCTTCTATAGCTAGGCTGAGCAAGGTATCCCTCTAAAGAGAATGGGCTCCAAAAAGTTAGTTCAAGCAGTAGGATAAATCCTGGTCCCACTGCCAGTGGCCCCACAGACTGCCCCAGCTATACAACTGTCATCCACATTCAGAGGGACTAGTTTGGTCTTATGCTGGTTCCCCCACAGTCAGTCCAGAGGCAGTGGGCTTGCATTAGTTCAGGTAAGCTGTTTTAGTGGTATCCCATCATAGTCTTGAGCCCTTTGCTCATATTATGGCTATCCTCCCTCTTTGACTGGACTTTGGAAGCTCAGCCCAGTGCTTTGCTCTGGATCTCTGCTTCTGCCTCCATCAGTTGCTGGATAAGGTTCTATGATGACAATGAAGGTAGTCATCCGTCTGATAATAGGGGAAAGCCAGTTTAGATATCTTCCCCACTGTTGCTTAGGGTTTTAGCTGGGGTCATGCTTGTGGATTCCTGGGAATTTCCCTAGTGCCAGGTTTCTTGCTAGTCCCATATTAGCTCCCTCAACCAAGGCTCTCATCTCTGTCCTTCCTCCATCCCAACCATCCCATTCTCTCATGTTCTCCTCCCCACTCCCATTCTCCTCTTCTCCACCCCTTCTTCCCTCCCTTCTTCCCACACCTCTGCGCTCCCAATTTTCTCAGGAGATCTTGTCTATTTCTTCTTCCCAGGGGATCCATGTATGTTTCTCTTAGGGTTCTCCTTGTTACCTAGCTTCTCTGTGGTTGTGGACTATAGGCTGATTATCCTTTCCTTTACAACTAATATCCACTTATGAGTGAGTACATACTGTGTTCATCTTTCTGGGTCTGAGTTACCTCACTCAATTTTTTTTCTAGTTCTATCCATTGTATGCAGATTTCAAGATGTCATTGTTTTTTACTGCTTAGTAGTACTCTGTTGTGTAAATGTACCACATTTTCGCCAGGCGGTGGTGGCTCATGCCTTTAATCCCAGCACTCAGGAGGCAGAGGCAGGCAGATCTCCATGAGTTCGAGGCCAGCCTGGTCTGCAAGAGTTAGTTCCAGGACAGTCACCAAAACTACAGAGAAACCATGTCTCGAAAAATCAAAAAAAAAAGTACCACATTTTTTTTTTTTATCCATTCTTTGGTTGAGTTGTTTCTAGGTTCTGGCTATTACTAATAATGCTGCTATAAACATAGTTGAGCAAATATCACTGTAGTATGATAAAGCACCCTTTGGGTATATGCCCAAGAGTGGTATTGCTGGGTCTTGACGTAGATTGATTCCCAATTTTCTGAGAAACCGCCAGACTGATTTTCAAAGGGTCTGTACTAGTTTGTACTCTCACCAGCAATGGAGGAGTGTTCCTCTTACTCCACATCCTCTCCAGCATAAGTTGTCATCAGTGTTTTTGATTTTGGCCATTCTTAAAGGTGTAAGATGGAATCTCAGAGTTGTTTTGATTTGCATTTCCCTAATGGCTAAGGGTGTTGAGCAGTTCCTTAAGTATCTTTCAGCCATTTGAGATTCTTCTGTTGAAAATTATCTGTTTAGAGCTGTGGCTGAATTTATATTGAGGTCTTTAATCCATACGGACTTGAGTTTTGTGCATGGGAATAGATATGGCTCTATTTGCATTCTTCTACATGAAAACATTCAACTAGAGCAGCACCATTTAGTGAAGATGCTGTCATTTTTCCATTGTATAATTTTAGCTTCTTTGTCAAAAATCAGGTGTTCATAGGTATATGGATTAATATCAGGGTCTTTGATTTGATCCCATTGGTCCACCTGTCTGTTTTTATGCCAATACCAAGCTGTTTTCATTACTGTAGCTCTATAATAGAGTTTGATGTCAGAGATGGTGATGCCTCTGGAAGTTTCTTTATTGTACAGGATTGTTTTGGTTTTCCTGGGTTTTCCATATGAAGTTGAGTATTGTTCTTTTGAGGTCTGTGAATAATTGTTTTGGGATTTTGATGGGGATTGTATTGAATCTATAGCTTACTTTTGGTATGATTGCCATTTTTATTATGTTTATTCTATTTATTCAAGAGCATGGGATGTCTTTCAATTTTCTGATATCTTTGATTTCTTTCTTCAAAGACTTAAAGTTCTGGTCATACAGGTCGTTAACTTCTTTGGTTAGTGTTACCCCAAGATACAATATGTTATTATTGTATATTATTAATATTCTTAATAATATATAATATATATTATATATATTAACAATATCACAATATTGTTACTAACAATGAATATGTTATTTGTGGCTATTATAAATGGTGATGTTTTTCTGATTCCTTTCTCAGCAAGGCACAGTTTATTGAGCCTTTTCTTCTTGCTCTGACAAGTTCTGTAACTATTCCATCATTTCGTCTTTTTTGACCTAGGGTTGCTAACAGCTCCATATTGTTTCCCATTGGTGTCCTGCATTATCCCAACAGTTACAGTATGGCTGTGTCAGAAACATTGGCCTAGAGTAATTTATTAATGACTCTTCCCTTTATTTTCAAAAGTGGAACAATTTAAATGATAAATTAAGTAGTTATTGTTCATTTCTTTTAACTATCTACCGTTTGTAGATAGTTAATTTATTAAACCATACTGCAGTTTTTAAGGTGGAATATGCTTTTTGTTTCTCACGGGCCTCTGACTAAGTCAGTTAACCGCAGTAGTGACCAATGTGTCATAATATGAACTCTATTTTCCCACCATTAGTATCTAATTTGTGATACCATCGTTCTATAACTATCGCAAAGGAGACAGTGGCTCTTAATCTAGTAGTCTAGTATCTAGAATCTGTGTCCTTATTCTGAATGGTGAAAGATAAGTTATAAGAAATTTTGCAATTTTCCATTTTTAAGTGACTCTTTTCCATAGTTGACAACAATTGTCAGGATTTGCAAGAAAATCATGAAGCTACTAGACTCTACTGTATAATTTCTTCACAGTTTAGTCCTATTTTATGCACAAAATTAGTGGCTGTTAAGAGAGTTGGATGGCTGGCAGCTTCTTTTCCATGCGGTGTGCTTCAGTCTCTCCAAGAATCTCCGCTACACTGAATTCTAATACTGCCCACAGTAGCTTGTGTTCTGAATTAAGCAACCACTTAAAGAATTTCCTCTTTCAAATAGAACATATTCTTAATAATTCTGTGTGTGTGTGTGGTGTGTGTGTGTGTGTGTGTGTGTGTGTGTGTGTGTGTGTATGTGTATGTATGTCCTTAAAGTCCATTCTGGTCTGCTAGATCCCAGGGAGGGTCTCTGAGAAAGTTAATTATCCCTCTGAATTTGATGTATAAAACTTGCTGGAATGTCGCATGAAAAATGTCTAAGTACATATGTTTACATAATATCTTTAGGAAGAAACATAAAGACATTTTAAGCTATATTTTGAACATTTATTTTTCTTAATTTTTGAAAGTATACGAAATGATGGGTCTCATTTAATCATTTCCACATATTTATTTCATAATAGTTTGGATATCTAAAAATTTACATTATGAATGGAGATGATAAACATCCACTAAATGCTGATCTAACATTTGAGTTTCCATTCTGATGTATTGCTATAAGGAATAAAATATCTAACATGGAGCAATGTCAAGGATAAAATGTTATCTGAAGTAGAACCCAGTGAGAATATAACAATGTAACCCTCTGATTTGGCTTGAGTGTGAAATGCCCACCATGGTTTTTCTGTTTAAACACTGGATCCCCTCTCTGTATTGCTTCTTTTTTTTGTTGTTTGTTTGTTTTATGTTTTTTTTTTAATTTTGGGGTTTTTTTTTTGTGGTGGTTTTCTTTGTGTAGCTCTGGTTGTCCTGGAACTAGCTCTGTACACCAGGCTGACTTTGAACTCACACCCATTTGCCTCTGCTTCCCGAGTGCTGAGATTAAAGGCGTGAGTCATTGCTGCTGACATGTTGTTTTATTTTTAAAGATTTATTTTATTCTTAATCATGTGTATTTGTGTCTCTCTGTGTGCATATGTGCACATGAGTACAGTTACCCAACAATGTCAGAGAGAGAGAGAGAGAGAGAGAGAGAGAGAGAGAGAGAGAGGAGATTGATTCTCTGGAGCCAGAGTTACCCAAGTGGGTACTGGAACATGAACTCAGGTCCTATGCAAGAGCAATATGTACTTTTTTCTTTACAAGACTCTTCCTTTGTACCCATGACTGACCTGGAACAAACAAACTATGTAGATAAGATTAGCCCGAACGCATATAATTCTGCCTGCTTCTGTCTTTGCTTCTCATGTGTTGCGATTAAAGGTGAATGCCATCACACCAAGGCAGAATATATACTCTTAATCTTTAAGCCATTTCTCTAAATTTTCTGTGGTGGTGTGTTGACACATTGTGGAACCTTGGGGAGGCAGGCCTATCTGGAGGAAGTGTCACCAGGAATAGGACTTGGGCCTTATAATCAACCTCTGGCTCAGGCCCAGTTTCTGCTTCCAGATCATGCCTCAAGTCGGCACCAACTCAGACAGAGAGCCCCAAGCTTTGCTCCTTGGCCATAAAACTGTGAGCTAAAGTAAATAATCCTTCTCCAAATTGCTTATCTGATATTGGCTGTAGCAAAAAAAAAAAAAAAAAAAAAAACCCGCAATAATCTAACACATTCTATGCATGAAAAGAGTATATAAATAGGCACAGACAAGTTTAGTCATATGTACACACACACACATACATGTAATATCTTGAGAAGGATGAAAAATGGAAGGTATTTGCTGTGATTTCAGCATCTGGGAATCTGACTCTGAAGGATTATGCCTCAAAACTTTGCTAGATTCTGCCTAATAAAAACACAACAACAGAAGAACCAAAGAACATCAAGAAGCCGGGTGATGGTGGCGCACGCCTTTAATCCCAGCACTCGGGAGGCAGAGGCAGGCGGATCTCTGTGAGTTCGAGACCAGCCTGGTCTACAGAGCTAGTTCCAGGACAGGCTCCAAAGCCACAGAGAAACCCTGTCTCGAAAAACCAAAAAAACAAACAAACAAACAAACAAACAAAAAAAAACAACAAAGAACATCAAGAGAAAAGTACATTCAACTGGATTAAAGTTTCCTGCCTTGACAACTATTTAAATATTGATATTCAAAGCAATTCTGCAGTAAACAGTCTTGTTCATTTATCATCTAGAACATTTTTCCAGCTATAAATTATCTGTTAGATGAATTCCTAAAACTAAAATGCCTAGGTTAATGACATATTCATATGTAACTGAGATATACATTATCTGTCTATCTATCTATCTATCTATCTATCTATCTATCTATCTATCTATCTATCTATCATCTACCCATACACATACAAGTAAAACAGTCTTGTACAATTCTCTACTGTTGAAGGAAGTTATCAAAATTATCAATTTTTATTTTTATTTATTTATTGCTAAATTAGCAGACAAAATTAGTGAACTAGTTCAAGGTTGTTTCACTTTCATTTTATTTTATTATAAGCTGTCTGTTTTTAGTTGGTTACTTTAGCATTTATAGTAGATGTCTTGAGTTTATGTGTGCCTAAGTGTTGTTTATATTTTCTGTTCTGTGAGCGTCTGCTCAATTGCTTTGCTGATGTGTAGTCTAAAAGATTGTTGACAACTAGGGAAATTGTCCTTCGTAGTCAGGTGACTTACAGATACTCTCATAAGTTTCTGGTGATTTCTTTTTAATGTTGCTTATGCAAATTTTTAGCAATACAAATTTTTTTTTAAATTCTAGTAAAATTCACCATCTCTTTCCTTCTTCTCTTAAGAGTGTCTTTGTACATTCTAGACGACCTGACTGGAAAAAAGTAGAAATATTGTGTTAAGCGGTATCAGGGTATATTTTTCTTTATTAATTTAGTCATAACATTTTTTGAAAAGCATTTTCTTTTATTTATGATACTTTTTTGATTAAATTTGTGGCTAAAAGCACTGCAAAATTTGAGTTAACAAGATGTCTCAGTGGGAAAAGTGCTGAGTATGTAGTTCTGACAATCTAAACTTAACCCTGAGAACCTACAATGAAAGGAGGGAGCAACTCCTGAAAGTTGTCTTCTGCCTGCTCTCACAATGCACACACACACACACACACACACACACACACAAATACATACACACATAAATATTTGATAAAGGTGTAAGTGGAGGCATGCACGAATCTCTAAGCTAGAGGCCAACCTGATCTATACAGTGAGTTCCAGAAAAGCCAAGGTTACACAGAGACCCTGTCTTAAAAACAAAACAAATAATAAAAAAAGGAAACATGGTAAGACCATGACAGAGTTGATCTATTTTGTTGTTTTCCTATTTTTTTAATTTGGTTTTTAGAATTTCTTTTCTCAGATTCACTTTTCATCCCCAGCAATGAGCACTGAGATGTTGCTTGGTTCCTGTGTTTCCTCTCTTCTCTGATTCCATTCTTTTAAATTTTTTCATTTCAAACATTTGCTGGTGATGTGCTTTCCCCTACAGGCAAACATGCTGTGACTGTCATGTGGGTAAGAGGAGGAGAAGCTTGGGTTCGCTGAGGATTATTTGGGGTTGAATGTTACCCTACACCAACTTCATACTCCAGCCTAATTCAGAGATCACACCACAACGGCAGCACACTGGATATGCATTGTCTTACAGATGTGGGTTTCTCCTTTTTCTCTACTTCTTGTCTCAACTACCTTGTCGCTCTCCCTGTGGTTATCTGATTAGTCATCCTTTCTCTACACTGCCTGTCATTTCCTCTTATGGAGCCTAAACACTGTCTTCTTATGAGAAGTTATTACCAAAATTGGTGATCTCCCTAAACTCAGGCTTTGTTTATATACAATCTATTAATTTTAAACTCAAGTTTCTTACATGGTCCCAAGTTCACCCTACATCAAACCATTTTGCCTCTATGCTTACTTTTAATTATTTCAACTCTACCTCCGTTCATTTGCCTTGTTTTTGGTATCATATCTGCTTTGGACTTTGCTACTCTCCTAGACCAACTCTTGCATTGCCATTCTGGTAGTGGCCTTCATTTTATTTTCACTCCTGTTTTGTAACAAGTAAACACATAGCATCAGTAGCAAAATTTTAATGTGGTACCTGTTGGAATGTCAGTAACAATTACATCTTGGTCATGGTATACAGACTCTAGCTCAGATGCTTTGCCTTCCTCAAACGAGCAAGCTGTTACAAAGTAGCTGTCCAAGTTTGCATTGTCCTGAGTCGACTAGTAGAGTATCTTTAAGTTTACATCATTAATTTCTTTGTCCATTGAGAAAATACCTTGACAAAAGCAACCCACGGAAGTTGCTGTCAATTTATAGCTTAAAATACAGTTCATTGTGCCATGACAACAGAAGCTTGAAGCAGCTTGTCATGTAATATCCACAATCAGGGATTAGAGATGGATGAATCAATGCTTACTCAGTTCACTCTCTCCTCTTTTAGACAGTTCAAGACTTCATGCCTAGGGAAAGAAGGTGTTGTCCAGTTACAGTGTGAATTTTACCACTTCAGTAAACCTGATCAAGCTAAACTCCTACAAATACATCCAGAGGCAAAATTAGTTCCCACAGTTTTGTGTGGAGGACTGTCTCCTCGGTGATCTCAGTTTCTGACAAGTTGAGTAAACAGTCTTTTAGAAGTACGTGCAGAATATCAGCATAAAGTGGAGTGCTGGAAATACTGATATCCGTATATTTTGAAGGACACAGAAGACAGGAGCAAGAGTATGACTTTAAATTATTCATTACAAACAATTTTTATGGCTGTGGAATGGTAGAATTGGAGGACTTATTTTTCATGATTTGTAATTTTCAGTATGACTGACTTAAGTATTATTTTATTTATTTTTCTTAAATATTTATTTATTATGTATACAATATTCTGTCTGTGTGTATGCCTGCAGGCCAGAAGAGGGCACCAGACCTCATTACAGATGGTTGTGAGCCACCATGTGGTTGCTGGGAATTGAACTCAGGACCTTTGGAAGAGCAGGCAATGCTCTTAACCTCTGAGCCATCTCTCCAGCCCCTTAAGTATTATTTTATCATACCATGTTTGGATGTTGGAGATCATTAGCTGTCCTCCAAACTTCTTTCTTCTTTGGCTAATAGAATTGTGGCTACAAGGTCATTCTTCAGCTGTGCTTGCCTTCACAAACAGTAACATATTACCCTTACAGGACGAGCAGGATAAACCTTCCAGCCACAAACCAAGGAAGACTGTAAAATACATCCATGATATCTTGTAGGGTACATCTCATTTAGAAAACCACTATCTCTAGCTTTACCTATTTCAAGTCTTACGAACTCGAATCAGTCAGTCAGTCAAGATATCTAAAGGAGCTAAGAGCTGTATAACTGCTTCTCTTAGTTTTAGCTTTGCTCCCTATTGGTAGTGCTTTCTTTGTTTTTCTCTGAATTATACTGCTTCTTACAAAACATTTCATAAGAGACAGTAGCTCTGAGCAATATTTTAAATGATGTTCAGAACGGCCAACTATTTGTATCTAAACCTGTGAATATCAGTCCTGAGGTCCCAGACTGGTGTTATATGACTTCAGAACATGGGAAACTAAAATACAAATACAGAGAGTATACCTCATAAATTCTACCTGGTTTGACTTGTTCTCATCGAGGATGATTTTTTTTTTAAAGTAGGGAAACAGTAAAATGAGCAGTAGATTCTGTCACCTGGTAGCACCTACCTAGAGCTTTTCTGGGAGGGTCCAGTGATGATGAGAGAAACGAGAGGCTTCAAGTGGCTTTCTTGGACTTTTCTTATTCCAGCGCCATGTACACATTTTAAGAAAACTTTTTCCTTTGTATCAAATTTCTTAACCTGAAAATAAATAAATGTGGGTCCAGAAAGACAACTCATTGGTTACAAGGACTGTTCGCTTGTGGTGGAATGAATGAGAATTGCCCCTAAAGGTGCATAGGTTTGAATACTTGGTTACAAGTTGGTGGAACTGTTTGGGAAGGATTAGGATATATGACCTTGTTGGAGGAGGTGTGTCACTTGGGGAAAACTTGGGGGTTTCAAAAGAACAGCCATTTCTCTCTCTCTCTGTCTCTCTCTGTCTCTGTCTCTCTCTCTGTCTCTCTCTCTCTCTCCTCTCTTGTTGATCAAGATATAAGCTCTCTACTGCTGCTCCAGTGCCATGCCCTCTGCCTGCTGCCATGGTTTCTGCCATGATGGTCTTGGACTCCCCCTTGAAACTGCAGTGCACCAAGAAACTCTTTATCTCTAAGTTACCTTGGTCATAGTATGCTGCTGGAAGGTATATAGCTAACAACTACCCGCCTACTGGGGCGTGACCTAATAGACTATTTACCTGGATGCTGAAGCAAGTCTGGCCCTCTTCCTTTCTGCCTTTCCCCCTAGACCCAGGTTTTTGCTGGTTTGGTTTGTTTGGATCTCATCTTTATCATTGTTCACACAGAGAATCCTGATTTGTAAGTTTTATCTATTAATAAATACCTGTATATTTCTTAGTTCTAAGCTAGTGTGGGATTCCTTTTATTAAGCGCCAGATCTCTCTGCGTTTAATAGTATCTTGGCACAGCAGTAGAAAAGTGACCAAGACACAGCACTTCCAGAAGACTGGAGTTTAATTCCCAGCATCTGTAATTCCAGTTCCAGGGGATCTGATGCCTTTCGCTAGTCTTTGCAGGCAACAAGCACACATGTGGCATACAGATATACATGCAGGCAAAACAATCATATATATAAAAGAAAATAAAAATATAACAGAATTTTCAAAACGCATTTGACATTCTAGTTGTTTTTATAGTTTTTTTTCTTCACCACTGTGAAGATGGACAGGAGAAAAGGAACAACATTAAAATATATTGTCTTAGCCAGGCAGTGGTGGTGCACAACTCTAATCCCAGCACTCAGGAGACAGAGGCAGGTGGATCTCTGTGAGTTGGAGGCCAGCCTGGTCTACAGAGTGAGCTCCAGACAGCCAGGGCAACACAGACAAAACCCTTCTCAAAAATAGAAAAAGAAAGAAGCATTGTCTTGTTTTTTATCATTAACCAGTTGTTTCACCTGTGAATATTAAGTGATTTATTGAAATTAACCAATTACTTACAGGTTATTTAGGACAAGGTGATTAGATAGAGAGAGAGAGCATGTGTGGACCTGCCTATTATCTACCATATGTTTATGTATTTCATCTTCCTGATTATCTATCTTTTTATATAACATTTTCTATGTTCTAGGTTCTGTAAGTACCTTAGAATATTAGCTTAATATTACAATAATGATATGAAGTAGGAACTCCTACATACATATATTATAGGCATGAAATAGGATCACAGGGAAGCAAAGCAGCTCTACAAAAGTCACTGACAGAAGAACTAGGGGAAGAGCAAGTAGGTCCGCAGATGGTAATAGACAAGCAATAGCCATTGCTTCCCATCCTGGTTCTTTTCAGATTAAGCCCAAAGCATTGGCCATAATAAGCAAGCACTCTACTACTGAGCCACATACCCAGCCCATCAGCCTCATTCCTCAAAACATATATGTAACATATGTGCACACAAACGTGTCTTAGAATAAAATAACACAAGAATGTATCTTGTTGTTATGTGGTGTCAGACACTATGTTATAATTATAATACGCACATTGTACATTTTATAATTCAGAACCACTCTACGAGGTCAAACTATGAGTTTGTCCACAGCTGGCCATTTCCTAAATCCAAACATGTCAGAATAATCATAAGGTTGAATCTACTAATATTATTTTTCAGGGTTAAAAGAATGAATGCTTAGTCTGATTAGGTTACTTTCTAAGGTCATAGAGACCACAGACAACGGTGCTGTGACTTGCAATAAAGTTTATCTGACTCCAGACTGCATGCTTTGAACCAAAGGGCTATTCTGTTTCCGTTCCATGAACTTTCTTTGTGTGGCTGTATATTCTGACCCTGTGCTTCCTGTGTCCAGTGTGTTTGCCCAGGCTTGTAAATGACACTGCTTGCTGCCGCTTTCTGCCATTAAGACCACTCCAATGCCTTTCTGATTATCAATCCCCTTGTGCACTGGCACCATTATGTACTTGTTAGAAGCACATAACCTCACCCATCCCTATTCTCAGTACTATGGAGTCAGAGCCCGCATTTTAGTAGATTGTCCGTCAAAGACCAGGTGATTCATCACCATCACCATCATCATCACCATCAGCAACAGCAGCAACAGCAGCTCTGTAATTTAGACTGGATTTCCAGTGCTGCTGGTGTGGAGAGTTGGTTAACATCCCTTAAGTGGAAGGACAGAGTCGGCAAGGGGGAATCTGTTCTCCCTAATAGGTCAATTATTATACATTCAGATCCGTAGGACACATAGGCAGAATTTTGTAGCCTGTTTGGAAAATTCTGTACTAGATGCTGGCTGAAAGAAATAAGTATAAGGTTCTGTTATAGTGGACAATCCTATGACTTCTTAGTTTTTCTCTATATCAAATTGACCTATTTGCTCTGACCCAATCAAAATGCACCCCTCCTGAAAATGCCAGCCAAACTCTTACTGTATATTTCAAAGAATAACATACTTTAAAATGTGTAAATAAAAAAGCTTACTCTAACCTAGGGGAATTTACTTGGTTCTGATTCACATCCTATTAACTGAAGGAAAAGGCCGTTACCCGTGCTGATAAAGTACTCACTGGAAGAAGTGTTTTGAATTAGGTAGAATATGAATCAGTCCCAGGAAAATCCCAGGAGCCAGAAACCAGAGCTCTGAAAGGACCCAGTTATTAGTTCAGTCTGGCAGAACAAGTTCCAAAGCTAATAAAAAAGGCCAGAGTTAAAAAAAAAATCTGCTGAAGTGATGGATGAGACCCTACAGCCTGTGATATTACATAGACCACACACACACACACACACACACACACACACACACACACACACACACCACACTCCTGCAAATTGTTAATTCAGAGGAAGGAGAGGACAATAAATAAACTGGTTATCTAGCTAGATTAGGCAAGGGAAATTTATGAGATAGAAAAGATTAAACCGGTTCATATGTAACTGACATCATTTTAATCATGTTTATATTTTTCACATCAAGAAAATAATTACTTTGGTTTCAAGTGGGAATTATTAGTATCTAGTTAAAAATTCAAGTGGTAAAAAATGATATTCAGAGACACTTTCTCATCAAATTCTTGATTTCTCCCTTCTTATTTTTTGTCAATTCACTGTTTTATTTCTCTTTTTAAGATTTATTTATTTTGATTTTATGAATATTAATGTTTTTCTTGCTTGTAAGTTTATGTACCATATGTTTGCCTAGTGTCTGAGGAAGCTTTCAGAGAAGGCCATCGGGTCTCTTGAAACCAGAGTTACCGTTGGTTCTCTTCCTCATGTGGGTGCTGGGAAATGAACTCAGGTCCTCTGTAAGATTAACTAGTGCTGCTGGATGGTGGTGGCGCACGCCTTTAATCCCAGCACTCGGGAGGCAGAGGCAGGCAGATCTCTGTGAGTTCGAGACCAGCCTAGTCTACAAGAGCTAGCTCCAGGACAGGCTCCAAAGCTACAGAGAAACCCTGTCTCGAAAAACAAAAAGCAAAACAAAAAAGATTAACTGGTACACTTACACACTGAAACATCTCTCCTGCCTCTTAGTTTCCTTCTTAAGGGGGAAATTCATAACCAATGTTACATTTTCTTTGTGTATTTCTCTAGAGACTTATTTCAAAATTATTTACACAGAGATAGCACACTGTACACAACCACTTGCACTCTGGTTCTTTTCATAAACACTACAATTTTGAGATTATTATCAATGCTTATAAAATCGCTTCCTTATTTTAGTAGGTTTTTAGTGGAATGCTGGATGTTTAGATATTATCATTAATACTTAGGCAATGCTCCATGAATAGTAACTGAGATTTTTTTTTTCATTTCTTTGAGTCCACGTGTCTGTATGCCTGAGAGACCACACATCATTGCAGTTAAAGGAATGAATTACTTGGTCTCACAGCCCAGTCCTGTGAATCACAAGTTTGTGCAGAAGCAAATACCCACTCTGTACATTGTGATACATTCAATCAACATGTAGGAGCTACTTGTTCTTGAGGGGTGTATCTCTCAGATAAAGCTCTTGAAGTGTACTTGTTTGGTAAAAGAATGTGTGCACGTGCTATGGGAAGTCCTTCTGTATATGTGTTGCTTTTATTGGTTAATGAATAAAGAAACTTCCTTGGTCTGTGATAGGGCAGAGTGGAGCTAGGCAGGGAAAACTAAACTGAATGCTGGGAGAAAGAAGGTGGAGTCAAAGAGACACCATGGAGCTACGAGTTGAAACCTTGCTGATAGGCCACGATCCTCGTGGAAAATATAAAATAATAGAAATTGGTTAACCAAAGGTATAAGAGTTAGCTGGCAGTACACTTAAGTGACTGTCCAAGCAGTGATTTAAATAATATAGCTTCTGTGTGATTATTTCAGGAGTCTGGGGTGCTGGGAAATGAACAAGCAGCCTAACCCAACATGCTCTCTTCATTTTAATACATACTGTCACATTGTCTACCATAGTTGTTTGCAACTTGTACAAAGAATAATTTTTCCTTTTCTTCCATAGACTATCTTGAGATATATTATTTTTATTTTTAAAAATTTTCAGACATTGAGCATTAGAAAGGCCCAATTTTATCATGTATTAAGGACTTCTACCCTTGAGTATATTTTATCTGCTCTTGCCACAAATAAACGGGCAACAACACGAAATAATGAATATGTTCCTATTTCTCCATTGTAATGATTTTGCTGTCTATGTATCCCACAGTGCCATGCTACATTAAATAGAAGTGGTCATTTTTTTTTAAATGAAAGGCATAAAGGATGGAATAAAACTCATCACTGGTCCTGCAGATTTCACATTGGGGAGGGGACTCAGAACAGAGGCATAATTTCCAGGTAATGACAAGAAATGAAGGCTGGGAGACTGCCCCCGCTAAGAGGCGGGTGTTGGAGGGTAGAAGAGAAACACATTTGATGCTTAAGTACCACTTTTGTTTGCTTATTTATTTCTAAGAAGGCTTATGTTTGTAAGCGCCACCCAGGGGAAGATATTAAGGAATATTCAGCGAAGTGTTCCTTCCCGTCACTCTCCTTGTTCCTCACGCAGACACGCAGTAGTCACGTGCTAGCTGGCCATGTTATTCTCTAGACACACTCTACATTTTAGTAACTAAAACATGGCAGACAAACTGATAGAATATTCTGATTTGTTCCGTTCCAAGAAGTGTCTTATCACAATATAGCGATTAAAAATGTACCCCTGAAAATAGTTTGGATAGGAATGTTACTTCTTTTTTTCTTTTTGATTTTCGAGACAGGATTTCTCTGTAGCTTTTTGGTTCCTGTCCTGGAACTAGCTCTTCTAGACCAGGCTGGCCTCGAACTCACAGAGATCCGCCTGCCTCTGCCTCCCGAGGGCTGGGATTAAAGGCGTGTGCCACCACCGCCCGGCCTTCTTTTTTCTTTTTCTTTTATCTTTTCTAATACAATAAATCTCAACCTCATATTCCTCTCCCTCCACTCCTCCCATCAAGCCCCCCCCCCCATCTCCCTTCTCTCCCAGATCCATTCCTCTTCCGTTTCCCTTCAGAAAAGAGCTGGCCTCCTAGGGATTTCAACCTAAAGAGGCATAGCAAAATAAAATAAAACTCTAGGCGCAAGCCCTCATATCAAGGCTGTAAGAGACAATCCAGAAGGAAGACAAAGGTCCTAAGAGCAGGCAAGAGTCACAGACACCCGCACTCTCACTGTTAGAAGTCCCACAAGAAGATCAAGCTGCGCAACCTTAATGATAATAGTCCTATGCAGGCTCCATGGCTGCTGCCTCAGTCTCTGTGAGCCTCAATCAGCCCTGCTTAGTTGATTCTGTGGGTTGTGTTTTTGGGGTGTTGTGACCCCACTGGCTCCTACAATCCTTCCTCTGCTTCTTCCCTGAGCGTCAACTAATGTCTGGCTGTGGGCTTCTAAAAATTTAAATTATTGAGGCAATTTACTTACAAAAGAACATGTTGAGTGGTCCATTATTTTTATAGTTATGTGTATTCTACTGTGTACATTTATCATTAACACATTTAATTGGTATTCTGCTGGGAGACATAATAATTTATTTCTAATTGTTGATTAAATCTGATTTTATCAAACACTGAAATGAATGCTTTTCATATGTATTATCAGAAGTTCAAATCAATATTTATCTCTGGGAAAAATCTGAAAAGGCACAATTACTATGTAAAAAGTTTCTATGTTTAACAATTTTGATAGATATTAGGAATTTATCCCTCTTAGATGAGTGAAACCATTTATAAGGATATGAGCTACATATGAACATGCACTTGCCCACACCACCACTAAAATTTCATGTTAGTTGACCTGATCAATATTTGACATAACACTATTTAGTTTTTTATTTGTGGCAAAATTAAAATACATATAACATAAAATTTACTATTCTATCCATTTTAACAACACAGTGTTTATAATTTAATAGTTTTAAGTATGTTTAAAGTATTTAGCCTATCTTCAGAATTTTTCATCATTCAAAAATGAAACTCTACACCAGTAAAGCAACTCTCCATTTCATGATTGTCTTGTCCCTTGACAATCACTCTTTTGCTTTCTTTTTCTATAAATTTGACCACTCTACATGTCAAATGTAGATTCTACCTACATATGATGGTCTTATGTTAATTAATATAATCAAGACAATCCCTCACAGACATGCCTATAGTCCAACTTGATCTAGAAAATTCCTCGTTGAGACCTTCTTTGCAGGTGAATCTAGATTGTATCAAACTGACAACTGAAATTAATCAACATACCATATTTTCATTATTCACCCATATGCCCAGGGACAACTAAGCTGCTTGTATATCTTAGCTGTTACAATAATTCTTCTATAAACTTGAACATGAAGATACTTCTCTGAGATCCTCCTTTCAGTTTTCTTGGGTACATGCCAACCAGGAATTGCTAGGTCACATGACAATCTTGGCTATAATTTTCTGCACTGCTAGCAGGCAGTTTCTCACAATGACTGTAACCATTTATACCAACATCTTTTGCACATTCTAATCTAGAAAAACCTGTTAATTTTACTTTACAAGACTATTTCTAAGAAAAATCTAGAAAATAACTTGAGACACATTATAACCAAGATGTCATTTCAAATTAGTGGGAGTAAGTGGGATATTTTAGTAAATGAGTATAAGGTTTTCTAGATAGAAAACTAAGGAAAAACAAGCAAAACACTATGAAATAACTAGAAAAAATGGGTGATTTTATGTCTTTGCTAGGTAAGTCCTCTAGGTTTTGTAAACCTTGGAGGAATGGTCATTAAGTACAACTCTATAAAAGTTTTTAAAGTCTTTAAAATTTTAAAATTATATTTCTTTATTGATATATATTTGTTTCAATCAGAATAACCACAAAAGAAAGAGAAATAGAATATAGTGTTAAAAAGAGATAAAAAGGAAACTAGAATAGGAGGATTAAATGAGAATGTGGCTAGGATGGCAGAGTTAAAGAGGGAATCAGAGAGAGATAACTTGTACTAAAGGCCTTCTGAAAAGCCATATGGAAGCATAATTCCACAGAAGTGTTTTAAAACATATACATATATGAATGGGGTTTAAATGGAGTCACCATATGATGGAGGAGACAAGGCCCTTACCTAATATCCTATGCCACCAACTAACATCACCATTTCCAGAAATTGATTATATCTTGTTGAATCATTGCCCAAACCAAGCACACACACACACACACACACACACCACAGGCTATTGCCAAGGTAACTGGTTACCTCCCACAATCTGACAGTAAGGCATTATTGTTAGGAAAACATTTATTTATGCCAACGTACCTGGAGAAGTTTAGCTGGTGCTCAACTAGAAGCTTCACCCGACTGATTAAGGTTCATGGTGCTAGAAGGTATTTTGTCTGATACCAGAGTAGAAAAGTAATTGTCAGTATCATAGAGCTACAAACCCTATGACCCGAAGCAGTGGTCTACTCACAAGATATGCTGCTGCAACAGTGGCAGAAATATTATGAAAGTAATCAACCATTTTCTGATTGGATTTAAGGCCCACTCCATGAGACAGAACCCATACCTGACATTGCTAAAGTGATTAAGAGCCTCAGAACAGATAGGTCATGAACCTAAGCCCTAGATGCTATGGGAGAATGCTTTTGTACACTGTAAAGATTGTCACTCGTATTGGTTTAATAAAATGCTGATTGGCCAGAAGCAGGCAGGAAGGATAGGTGGGGCAACCAGAATAGGATAATTCTGGGAAAAGGAAAGGCAGAGACACAGTCACCAGCCAGATGTAGAGGAAACAAGATGAGAATGCCTCACTAAGAAAAGGTACCAAGCCACATGACAAAACATTGACAAGAATTATAGGTTAATTTAAGTTGTTAATAATAAGCTTGAGCTAATAGACCAAACAATATAACAGTATAAGCCTCTGTGAACAGTGATCATTCCCTTGATGTCCACAATATCATCTTTCTTGTAGATTTGCATGTGCGTGGCCAAAGGAACAACTCCATGTTTCCTAAAGGGCCTAGAGAACACATAGCAAGTGCCCCTCCTCTTTCCCTTTGTGTTTGTCATGCTGGCGAGTTACTGAAAGATGGCTACCGGCCAAAAGCCTCTGTGTGTTTCTTTGGGATTGAATGGCTGCAGGACTGGGCAGGACAGAAATTTCTGTCTTCAGGAAGAGCCTACTACTTTTATTCTGCTAAAAGAACATAGAATAAGATGATTCCTACTGACATATTGCTATACCCATAGATCTGTGCATCACTCAACCCTCGTCAGAGAAGCTTCTTTTTGCACTAAATAACAATTAGCACAAAGACCCATGACTGGACAACATATGGATGGTATGTCTTTTCAAGCTCCTCCCCTCAAGTCTCAGGGCTCTATGTGGAAGAGGAGGCAGAAAGATTGTAAAGAAAGATATGATAGATGACTCCTTTGCATACTGAGGATTTTAGCAGTCCTAAACAGTCTTAATGAGATGTAATTGTTATACCAATGTGCTAGTTACTATTCTATCACCGTGCTAAGATACTCCTTTCCCGAAGCAACTGATACACAGAAGAGTTTATTGGGGCATTACGGTTTCAGAGGGTAAGTCCAAGACCATCACAATGGAGAGCATTGCACCAGGCAGACAGGGTATGGTAGCTGAGAATGTACATCCTGATGCACAGCAGGAGGCAGAGGAGGAGCTAAATGGAAACTGTTGAGCTCTTGAAACTCCAAAGCTTTCCCCAGTGACACGTTTCCTCCAATATGGCTAACCCTCTTAATCCTTCCAAAACAGTTCCACCATTGGGGACCAAGTATTCAAACCTATGAGCCTCTGAGGGGTCATTCTGATTCAAACCACAACAACAAAGAACTAAAAATCTTAATAGATTATTCTTGCTGATTTTTCAAAATTTTTTACGTATTTTTGATATTACCCTGTAATCAGATATAAAGTGATAAATTTGATACATGCAAATAAATTTTCTACAGAATAATTAGCATTATCCAACACATTATGATGCTTTCTTGTATCTCTCTTCTATTTGTAGTAAAAAATTTATCAATGTATCTAATTGCTTAATACATTTTGAAGTGCACAATATCTTATTTTTAATCAACTTATTATGTTGATTATGTGGTACAGATCTCTAGGACTTACTCATCTATAAACTGAAAATTTACAATCATTGTCAATTTTCATTTCCACTAACCTTTGACAACCGCTCTTTTATCTCTGTTTCTATGAATTTGGATGTTTTAGATAGTTTTATGGATTCATGCCTGTTAAACTGAACAAATTACATGTATATTCATCAGTGATTATGCCCATATAGGCCATTTTTCAGAATAAATAAATTCTAATAATTACTCTAATAATACTCATTAGGCATTCCATGGAATTCACCTGAACTAACAAAAAGGGTCTTTACCAATCTTTTTATCACCTATCTGTGTATCTAATCGCATATTACTATAGAGTAATATACAGCAAATCAACATCAATAGGAAAGTCTTGAAGGATGAGTAAGAAATAGGGAAAGAGGAAGAAGTAGGAGAGATTTACTTTTTTTTTAAAATATTTGTTTATTTATTTATTATTTATTATGTCTGTATGCCTGAAGGCCAGAAGAGGGTGCCAGACCTCTTTACAGATGGTTGTGAGCCACCATGTGGTTGCTGGGAATTGAACTCACGACCTTTGGAAGAGCAGGCAATGCTCTTAACCACTGAGCCATCTCTCCAGCCCCCGAGAGATTTACTTTTTATAGTATACTCATTTGTATATTTTAAAACTTCTGGTTTCAAGTATAAACCTGTTCATACATAAATAAATATATGTAAGTCCTACCTATACAAACACAATCCCTCTCCTTTTTAAAGCCCATTTTCTTTCTTTCTTTTTTTTTTTACTTTTTCTTGTCTTTTAAAAAAATTGTATTGCTTTATAAATAATACCATTCAAAATTTCCACTTTCTCCACTCCTTCCATTTCCCTTCCCTTCCCCTCCAGACTAGGATCCCCAAAGGCCAGTATACCCACTGAGACTGATCTAATGGGAGCTCACCAAAGCCAGCTGGACTGGGACTGAAAAACCATGGCATCAAACCGGACCCTCTGAATGTGGCTGACAATTGGGGCAGACTGAGAAGCCAAGGATAATGGCACTGGGATTTGTTTCTACTGCATGTACTGGCTTTTTGGGATCCTAGTCTATTTGAATGCATACCTTCCTAAGCCTAGATGGAGTTGGGAGGGCCTTGGACTTCCCACAGGCAGGGTACCCTGCCCTCTCTTAGGACTGGAGTGGGAGGTGTGGAGGGTGAGTAGGGGAGTGCATGTGTGTGTGTGTATGTGTGTGTGTGTGTGTGTGTGTGTGTGTGTGTGTGCTCTTAGCTTCTTAGCTTCCTATTCCTGACATAATGCTGCTGCCTGCTGCCATGCTGTGTCCACTGTTATGAATTCTAGTCTTCTGGGACCAAAATTCAAAATAGACTCTTCCTTCTATAAATTGTTGTGGTCATGGCATTTTATCACATCAGTAGAAAAGTAACTAATACACTGTGTTAACTTTAGGAATTATGTATGAAATGCCATAATAAAACATATCACTTTCGGTGCTGACTTAAGAAATTACTTTAAAAAAAATGTATCTATATCAATTAAACTAGATTCTCCAACATTGAGTTCTAGATATAAATATTTCTTCCAAGAACCCTTGATAATTTTAGGATTCTGACAAGGCTGAGCCACTGCTGCGAAGATGCAAATGGTGTCCACTGAGATTCACTAGCTCTTCACCAAAGGGATGAAGGACACAGGCAGACCAGAGACATTCTACCCAGTGATGCTGAGGTCACACTGGGTGACATGTGATTTAGTCTTTGGTTCTGTAAGAGCTCTGAGACTCATGGGTTAGAAGTTGCAGCACAGAAGAGCAGGCCATCACTCTGAGATAAGGGCAGACTCAAGCATTTAAATTCTGACCCTGTTGCTTATTGTGTAAAGTTGAGGATATTGTTTTAACTCTGCAATCTTATTCCTTTGTGAATGGCAATATTGACATCATATAGTGTTGTGAGAGATGAAAGAGAAAATAATAAGCCTCCAGGAGGGTTATCTATCAGAGGGTAGCTAACATTTCTTTTATGGTAGCTGGAGAACCTGGCTCACTCCATACAGTTATAATAAAATGAGCCATATGCTCTAGAATTCAATATTTACAATTCTCAGGGGGTGGCAATAGCTCAGTGGGGGAGGGTAAAGGCACTGATGATCAGACTTATTTACTGAAATTCACTTGGCAGGAGAGAACCAACGTCATACACCCCGGGGCTCACCCCCTTTACTCTTCCTTCAAAATAAGTAAATGTTGATAAAATACAATAAAATAAAATTCAAGCCAGGTGTGGTGGCATATGCCTTTAGTCCCAGCGCTCAGGAGGCAGAGGCAGGAGGATCATTGAGTTCAACGCCAGCCCGGCCTCAGAAAAGCAAAGCAAAAACAATAACAACAACAACAAAATATGTAAGACAAATCTTTCCCTCATTTTTTTATGGAGAATGAAGCTTATTTCAGGGAGTCCTGTTGGGGTGGAAGATGCTCTGTTGAACTTTCTAAGTTTTGAGTGAAAATAAGAACTTTATTTGTTTTGCACGAATAGGTATTTAAAACTCTCACAGACTGCGTGGGAACCGGGGTGCTAGCAGAGTGACATGTGAGTTTGGAGCACTTTGTGGCACTCTCATGCAGGCACGCTTGCGTATTAACAGCGTGGAACTGCGGCGAAGGGGAGAAGGGACTGGAGCAGAAGGAAAATGATGGCGGCATTTTCTGAAGAGTGGTGTGGCCTCTCCCGAGTTCCTCTGTTATTAGAAACATCCCTTAAAAAGTGAGTCACAAACACTGTCCTAGTCTGAATTCAAGACAAGAAAGAAGTTGTTGCTATGGGATCATGAGCAAAGGGAAATGATGCAACCCCCGCAGTGAAGCCGACACCCACCCTGCGATCCAGGATTCTCTGGGGTTTGCTCTTTCTTTTTCCTCCTTTTCTTTAGAGAAGAAAAGGAACTTTTAAAGAAAACACACATTTATGATTGGGGCTAACACATTTCTGAAGAATAGCAAATTCAACACTAGGAATATCAATCTATCCTATTGGCCGTTGTCTTTTTAAAGGCTGAAAACATTTTAATGTAGTGTATTTAAAACACTGAAATTGAGAGTTTAATATTTATACACAAAGAGAAAAAAGGTAGGAAGTTCTAGCTGATTGCAGATCCAGGAAATGCATGATTCTCTCAGACTGACTAATCACTCCTTCTTGGACTGTCTTAGATGGAACTATTTTCCCCCCCTTTTCCCCCTTTTTCCCCCTCCTATAAATGACCCAAAAATGTTTGCCAAGTGCAACTTCCTTCTGTAGTATGCAAGCTTTGTTCTTTTTCAAGAACTGAGGAAGGGAAGCATTCTTCCTGGGTCATTGCAAGCAAACACACAAGGTGACACTGGGTGGAAGTACATTTCTAGAGCCCTTCACTCTCTCGGTATTTACTGCTACTTAAGTACATTTCAAACAAAGAGCAAAGCATAAATTAAAACAAATTGTTGCTAGGCGGTGGTGGCGCATGCCTTTAATCCCGGCACTCAGGAGGCAGAGGCAGGCGGGTCTCTGGGAATTTGAGGCCAGCTTGGTGTACAAATTGATTTCCAGGAAGCCAGGGCTGCCCAGAGAAACCCGGTTAGTTAATTAACTGAAGAATGTCAGGGAAATATGACAATGTACTGTGAATGGGTCTGTGAAAAGATGAAGGACATTTCTTTCAGGTTAGAACATCCTCCTAAGGAGTGACAGTCTGGGATAGAGAGAGAGCATAGCAGCTCAAGTGTGCACCTAGCACACCCAGCACCTAGGTCTAACAGCTCACAACACCCTGTAACTCCCAGTGTCTATGGCTTCCTCAAGCACATGCACTCACACAAGGGGTCTGTTTGGGAATGAGGGGGGACAAGAGACAAAGTGGGGAATGGATATTATCCACATACATGATCTGCATGTACGAAAAGGTCATAATGAGGCTCATTATTTTGTACAATTAATATATTCTAATAATATTTTAAAAGAAGAAAATAGCTAATGCTTCTTGTAACTTAGTTCTCAGACTACCTCATCATTTTTTAAGAGAGAGAGAGAATGTATGTGTGTGTGACCTATGGAAACTTGATATTTGATAAAGAAGCCAAAATTACACAATTGAAAAAAGTCAGCATCTTCATCAAATGGTGCTAGTCTAACTGGGTGTTTGTGTGTAGAAGAATTCAAATTGATCCTTATCTATCAACCTGCACAAAACTCAAGTACATGAGGTTCAAATACCTCAACACAAAGACATATACACTGAAGCTAATAGAAGAAAAATCAAGGAATAGCCTTGAACACATTGGCACAGGAGACAACTTCCTAAACAGAAAACTGATAGTGCAGGCACATAGAACAACAATTAATAAATGGGACCTCATGAAACTGAGAAGCTCTGTAAGACGAGGGACACTCTCAATAAGACAAAAATTACAGGATGGGAAAAGATTTTCATCAACTCCACAGCTGAGTGAGGGTTAGTATCCAAAATATATGAAGAACTCACGAAACTAGACCTCAACAAACCAAATAATCCAATTGAAAAATGGGATAAAAATCTAAACAGAGAATTCTCAATAGAGAAAACTCAATAACTGAGAAACACTTGAAATTTTCAATGGCTTAGCCACCAAAGGAAATGTTTCTTTAGCCATTAGGGAAATGCAAGTCAAAGCTACATTGAGATTCCATTTTATACCAGTCAGTAGAATCAAAACCACAAGGGACTATTTATATTGGTGAGGATGTGGAGCAAGGAGAGTCCTCCCATTGCTGGTGGGAGAGCAAACTTGTACTGTCACTATGGAAATCAGTATGGAGTTTTCTCAAAAAATTGGAAGTCAATCTACCTCAACAGCCAATTATACAACCCTTGGGCATCAATCTACCTCAACACCCAGCTATACGACCCTTGGGCATACATTCAAAGGACTGATTCTCCATTCTATCACAAGGACCTTTGCTCAACTATGTTCACAGAAGCTTTATTCATAATAGCCAGAGACTGGAAATAACCTAAATGCCCCTCAACCGAAGAATGAAAAAAGAAAATGTGTTGCATTTGCGTAGTGGAATATTACTCAGTGTTTTCAAAAAGTAGCGTCATGAGATTTGCAGGCAAATGGATGGAACTAGAAAGAGTCATCTTGAGTAAGGTAACCCAGGCCTAGAAAGACAAGCATGGTATGTACTCACTTATAAGTGAATATTAGCTATTAAGTAAAAGATAATCATGCTACAATCCACAGACTCAGAGAGGCTAAATAACAAGGAGGGCTTAAGGGGGACACATGGATCTCCCCGAGAAGGGGAAATAGATGTTATGACCAGATTGGGGATGGCTGGGGATGGGAACAGGAGAGTACAGGTAAGGGGATGAAGGGAAAGAGTACTGGGGAGATAATTAGGGGGCATTTCAGGGTCGAGGTAGAAACGTAGTGCAATGAAACTCCCAGGAATGGTTGAGGGTGACCCTAGCAAAGACTCCTAGTAATGGGGGATATGGAGCCCAAACAGGCCATCTTCTGTAACCAGGCAAGTGAAGGGTTGGGACACCAACCCAACCACAAAACCTTTGACCTACAGTTTGTCCTCTCTGCAAGATGTGCTGGGGTAAAAGTGGTACAGAAGTTGTGGGAGTGGCCGATCACTGACTGGTTTAACTAGAGAGCATGCATGAGAAGGAGCCCCCGCCCCCCCGACACTGTCAGAAGGCCAGGAACCTGGATAGCCCAGAGACCTAGGATGGAACCAAACATGACTGGCAAAAAAAAAAAAAAAAGTCAATGAGATGATTCTTAATGATTAACTCTGTTATTCATGTAGACCAGAACTTAAAATAATCTTCATCAGAGAGGCTTCATTCAGCAACTGATGGGAACAGGTGCAGATACCCACAGCCAAACATAAGGCAGAGTTCAGGGGATTCTATGAAAGATAGGAAAGAAGGATTGTAGAAGCCAGAGGGGTCAAGGACACCACAAGAAAACCCATAGAATCAACTAGCCAGGGCTCATAGGGGCTCACAGGGACAGAACTGACAGTCAGGGACTCTGTATGGCTCTGACCTAGATCTTCTGTGTATATGTTATGTTTGTGTAGCTTAGTGTTCTTGTGGGACTCCTAACAGTGGGAGCTGGGGGCTGCCTCTGACTCTTATGCTTGCTTTTGGAACCCTTTTCTGCCCGCTGGGCTGCCTCATCCAGCCTTAGTATGAGGGGATGTGGCTAGTCTTAATGCATCATGATATGTCATGCTTGGTTGATATCTCTGGGAGTCCTGCTCTTTTTTGTAAGTAAATGGAGGAACAGTGGATCTGAGGGAGAGGGCAGGTAGGGGGCGGTGCCTGTAAGAAGAGGAAGGAGGAGAAACTGTAGTCAGGATATAATATATGAAAGAATAATACATTTTTTAAAAAGGAAAAAGAACAAAAGATGTGTGTGTGTGTGTTGTGTGTGTGTGTCTGTGTAGTGTCCTGATCTTTCACCTTTCTAAGGAGCTACTTCTTGATAATTTAATAGAATGTCTTATGAAATAAAATAGCATAACTGTTTACAAAGTTTTCTATTCTCAGTCTGGTACAAGTGTTTTAGTTAGTTTGTTCTTTAAAAACCACTGTATGTTTTATTTTATCATACAGCTTTTAAATGTATGACATTTTTTTAGACTCTGGGGCTTGTAAAGAAGGACTTCATAAATGCTAGTCAACATTTCACCACTGAATAGTCTCTCCAGGGCTAGTATGTGACTTTTTTCTTTAGCATTGTGCTTGGGAAATAATAATATCAGTATATATTTTTTTCTAATGATTTTGTGACTCTTAAGCATTCTAAAATGTTTGATTTTTCTGAAATATATTTTGATTTAAGATGATTTTTTATTATCTCAAATCATTATTGTTTTTTATAAAAATGAATTATTTTGTAAAAATGAATGTATCATCAAATATACACTAATTTACATTATATATGTTGAGTAACACAACATGTTTTTATTGACTTAAAAAGTATGGTAATATACTCTGTTTATACTAGATGATCATTTATATTATATTACATTTCATTTTCCAATGTCATTTCTTGTAACAAATTTTAATGTGGAATAATTCCATGTGAGCACTCTTGTATTGATAACTATACCAGAAATACGAACTATATTAATGAAAATAAATCAGTTAGATTATCAGACATTTATGGAAAATATAATCCATTGAACTTTGTTTCCAGTCAAGGCTAGATGTCATTTTTATATTAATATTAAATTGATTTGTGTGTCTGCCTCCTACATGCAGGCACATGCTTACTAAGGCATATGTCATTTGTGTTGCTGTCCAGTGAAAGGGTGTTCAAAAAGGGGAATTTCTATTCAAGTCTGGGCGTCTAGACTACAAAACTAGAAGCAAAAAACAAAAGCTTATTTTTATTTTTTCTTTTTGCTGATTTTTTTTGATATTTATTTGAGCTCTACATTTTTCTCTTCTCCCCTTCCTGCCTCTCCCTTCCTCCCTTCAATCCTCCCCCAAAGTCCCCATGCTTCTAATTTACTCAGGAGATTTTGTCTTTTTCTACTTCCCATGTATATTAGATCTATGTAAGTCTCTCTTAATGTCCTCATTGTTGTCTAAATTCTCTGGGATTGTGATTTGTAGGCTGGCTTTCTTTGCTTTATGTTTAAAGACCACCTATGAGTGAGTACATGTGATAATTGTCTTTGTGTGTCTGGGTTACCTCACTCAAAATGTTTTCTAGCTCCATCCATATTCCTGCAAAATTCAAGCTGTTGTTATTTTTTTCTGCTGTGTAGTACTCCATTGTGTAAATGTACCACATTTTCCTTATCCATTCTTCGATTGAGGGTTATTCAGGTTGTTTTCAGGTTCTGGCTATGACAAACAGAGCTGCTATGAACATAGTTGAGCACATGTCCTTCTGGCACGATTGAGCATCCTTTGGATATAGACCCAAAAGTGGTATTACTGGGTCTTGAGGAAGGTTGTTTTCTAATTTTCTGAGAAATCACCACACTGACATCCAAAGGGGTTGAACCAGCCTGCATTCCCATCGGTAGTGCAGAAGTGTTCCCTTTTCCCCACAATCTCTCCAGCATAAGTTGTCATCAGTTTTTTTAATTTTGGCCATTCTTTCAGGTGTAAGATGGAATCTCAGAGTTGTTTTGATTTGCATTTCTCTGATGACTAAGGATGTTGAACATTTCCTTAAGTGTCTTTCAGCTATTTTAGATTCCTCTGTTGAGAGTTTTCTGTTTAGGTCTGTACTCCATTTTTTTTTATTGGATTATCTGTTCTTTTGGTGTGCATTTTCTTGAGTTCTTTGTATTTTGGAGATCAGACCTCTGTCTGATGTGGGGTTACTGAAGATCTTTTCCCATTCTGTAGGCTGTCGTTTTGTCTTGTTGGCTGTGTTTTTTTGTAAAGCTTATTTTTAATTAATAGTTTGTTGTAAAATGTTTACAACAGCTAATAAAATAAACTGCTACAGATATTTGATGAATTTAACCTTCCATTGTTTGAGTCATGAGTCAAAAGCTATAAGACATTATTCTTTTAGGATGGTCTAGAGACACAATTTATCAAGAAAACATGAAAGATAGTAGACCCTAGGGTGTTATATTTATGTATTCATACTATTATTACTAGGGTGTTAAAAGTCTAATTAAAAAAACTATATAAGCTAATTTTAAAAATTTGAAAAAAAAAACCAAAAAGCATAAATAAACAACTTAACCTACACTGCTCCTAATACCTTTACCCATTTTTCCAAGGATAAGAATGAGTAGATATCTTAGAGTCATTCTAGCAAAACTATATGATATTAATAACATATCACTGAATATTTCAAATATTATATTGTATTTTTTGTGTGATAATTTTAGAGGTTCCATAACAGTCTGCATGTAGCCTGGAGGTATTACAGTTTTCACAACATTGAAGCTGTTCCCAGTCTTTGGTGAAGCTATGTGGTGTGTACTAGACCATCTCTATGTGGAGATTATGTCCCAAGTCAGTGTGTAAGGTGAAAACCTCATGGAGTGCACCACAGAAAGTATTACACATGGATCCTCTGAAGAAAGTTTCGCCTGAGCCATTGATGTTCTACCTCTCAGTAGGTCCAACATGGCTGGCGTTTTCCACCAGGGAGTAGGAAGTATTCTTTTGGTTACTTATGGTAGGAGGTAGAAACAGAAAGCATCCAATTTTCTAGTTCATTGGTGTGACACTCCATGAAAAGGAAGAGTCAGGAATTCTTTTCTCAGGAAAAGTTACTTATGGGAAATTCCACCAAATGAGCTCAGGATACCAACAACAAGTGGAAAAAGAGTTGGGTGTCAGGAGCCAAAAAACAGATATTGTCAGTTTAAGGGACAAAAATAAATCAGTTTTCCTCCTAGGTAAGCACCAGACAAAGAAATTTGTTGGAATTTAAGAGCCATGTGGTATGAGTTAAAAGTGAAAGCTATATGCTTCCCAGATCACTCTGGAGTTACCTGGTAGAAACCTGTTTATAGCTCTCGTCTTATGCCCGTATTTCTTCATAGAATAGTGTTTTGATTTGAAGAGCTCAACTTCAGAGGCATCTTGATACATTTTCTCACTTCACTCTTTCAATTTATAGGACTCATTTTTCTAGTAATTTTTTCCTGAAATTTCTTGAGGTAGTAGAGATTTTCATTATGCTGTAAAAGACGTGGAATTTTCTATCCTTTTATGTCTCTCCATGAACTCATCATCTTCCCCTCATCTGGTCTTCCTTCTCTCCTGATGAAGCCATGCCTGCAGCTTCAGGTTTAACCACAAGTGCCACTCTCAAGCCGACCCTATCCTTTTCCCTGCTAGCATGCACTGTCCTTATCACCAGGTCCACGGAAGGTCTTGCTTCCTGACATGAACCATGATGTCTTTCACTGCATGGAAATCTTAGGCTGACACTCACCCTAGTTTTACTACTATGACAACTCCTTGTCCTCTTTCTCCTCCCCTCTTTCTCTTCCTCCTCTTTGTCCTCCTTCTCCTTCTTTGTCCTCTTTTACTGGTTTTTTTTCTTGAACCTCCAAGACATTGTGGCATCAATTTGTTCTTTATGAGGTATTTTCTGTTACTTTAATTTGCCAAATTTCTGAATAAAAGCTCATGCCTTTGTGGTTTACCCCAC
Source organism: Microtus obscurus (assembly GCA_963919715.1). Classification (NCBI taxonomy): domain Eukaryota; kingdom Metazoa; phylum Chordata; class Mammalia; order Rodentia; family Cricetidae; genus Microtus; species Microtus obscurus. The sequence goes on from CAWTZC010000330.1 coordinate 10,750,076, forward strand.
TCACTCTCTTTAAGCCTTTATGACCATAGTTTTCCTCAAGTTGTTTTAGTGATAGTCAAAAATGAATTAACAAGTAAGTTTAGGAACTATTCTTGGATAGAAATTCTTGGAGTCTTGAGTACTGGACATCCTTGGAACTAAAGGTCTTAATTTCTCAAACATCCTAGATAAATAATTCTTTTTTCCTTTATATATAATAGTGAGTTTTGGAGAGCTGTTGGTCTTTAGATCATGCTAGAAGACAAAATAAGATGGGTTTAGACAGTAAAGGATGGCAACAGCAACAGCGAGAACAGGTTACATGTTCTTACCAACAAGGAACAGAGGCTAGCAGGCAAAAGCAGTTCCTTGAACATCTTTGTATCTGCACTGGAAGATGTTCTGCCCTCTCTGGGAAAGGGTCTTCCCTACTCAATAAATCTTTTCCAGAAAATACTGTCACAGACTCACCCAGAGTTATGTCACAGTTGATTCCAGGTCCAACCAACATTAACTGTCACAAATTCAACACTTGTCAACTTGGTAACCATTCACAGACCTTATGTCAAGTTTTGTTTTCAACTGAAGACAAAAGGTCCTAATTCTGATATAATTATCCTACATACAAGTGAAAATGCACTATTCTTCTCCCAAGAACAGATGGCAAAGTCCCTTGAGGAATGCTTATTCCCTTAATATCCTATGACATAAATGTAATAATAAAGATTTATAACACTTAACTAATAGTATCTTGATTTGTCTTATATGGTCAAGAAATATAGGAAAGAAAACACAAATAACTATTTAATAAATAAATATAATATATTTAATATATGTATACATATAAACAAAAACATCCTTTAATTTTATTTTACACTTATTTAGCGTTTCTGTCTGTGTGGTGGTGGGGATACACACTACAGCCTGTGTGTGGTCAGAGGACAACTTGCAGAAGTCAGTTTTCTCTTTTTATCATGTAGGTTTCAGGGGCTGAACTCAGGTTGTCAGACTTGTAAGCCAGGGTTTTTACCTACTGAACCATCTTGCTAGTCCAACAAATACATTCTTAGAACAGAATAGAACTGTTGACGACAATTACATTCCTCATTTCTGTAACTGGCCACATGGTCTTCACTGGTATTTTTAACTACTTTATTCCACTACCTATCCAAACTCCCCCCATCCTAGCAATCACTTTGACAGTCTTGGTTCTTTACTTGGAGGGATAAAGGACAGTCTTAAATAAATTGATTTACTTACAATTATTCCTATCTGTCCTTGACCACAGGACATGATAACACCAAGAGACACCCCAAAGAAACTCCTTCACTTTACATTCCTTACTTTCTACACATAATATTCCTTACTTTTACTATGGAGAAGCATTTCATTTTGCCCCCTAGATCAATCACACATCCCAACACTGTAACTCATTCCTTAGCCTGTTGACTCAGAGGCATCAGGAGCCCAAAGTGGCAAAGGGGAACTCTCAACTTTAGTTCAATGGAATGTTTGTCATGTCTCCTGGCAGAAGCACTCCACTCTTTGGAACTAAAAGTTCTGGACCATCAAAAAAAAAAGTTTTGATAGTGAGTCAACCAGGGATGACTGAGTGGTACTATTCCCATTTCCAACCCTCAGTTTCTGAACCTATAAATCCTAGTTAGATTAGAAGCCATACCATGTATTGGACACTTACTTAAAACATTTACAGTCTTCTGGAGAACTCTTCCACAGACATCTAGATTATTGCCACATAGTGGATGCTATGTTTCTTCAAAGGGACAACTACTATTCTTTCAAGTCAGCTGATTTAGGATGGTTGGGAACATAGAAAGACCAGTGGCTTCTATTAGCATGATAAGCTGTGTTGCTTAGGCTATGAAGCAAGTATCTTCATCAGAAGCAATGCTGTGTGGAATACCACAATAGTGGATAAAGCATTAGGTAAGTCATGGGTTGTAGTTTTTCCAGAAACACTATATACATGAAAAGCAAATACATACCTAGAATATCAACCTATACCTATAAGGCCAAAGTTGTGCCCTTTTCCTGACTAAAGTACTCCAAAAGAGGTTGCTTATCACTAGGTTTTTGATCACCCTGAAGAATGGCGCTGTATTAGAGGATCAATTGGTCTCCACTCGTGTTCAGTTTGGCACTCAGGTTCAGATATAGCCACGTCAGCAGAAGTTCATGTACGTGCACAACCTCCGTCACTGCCACCACGACTACTTCAGTAATAAGCTCCTTAGATAATAACAGGGACTGCCTAGGAAAAGGATAGACTACTGTCTTAGAAAGGATCGTCCTATCTATTTGATTATTGAATTTTTACACCACTGAGGTCACCTTCTGATGGACATTTACATGGGACACAAGTATCTTCTTGTCAGTGGCCCATTTGGAGAGATCTATCCACACATCGCTTTCCGAAAGGTCTTTCCCATTGATTTTTCAATCATGCTTTTTCTAATTCCCTGACTATTCAGTCAAACAATTGTCGACCAGCCTATGAATCAGTATACGATAAAAAATTAGCCCTTTTTCTTTCCAAGCAAAATGTGTAATAATATGCTTCACCTAAGATTCTAATCCCTGTGAATACTTCTCTTCACCGGTGTCTTTCATCGTTGTCCCACAAAGATGTAATGCTGTAGCTATGAAACTTCTTCATCTGTAGACTGGGATTCTTTACCTGTGTCAAGGGGTCATAGAGCATAGTCCGTGAGACTGTAGGTTCATGCTTGGGGGCAGAAGACATCTTAGCCAAAGTGGAAATTGGACAATTGGGCAATTTCCTCACATGTCTTGTCTATCTTCGGGAACTGCTAAGCTCTGATTGTGTACATACCACTGCCATTTGGTTATGGAGTGCTATTGTACGTTATGTTCTCCCAATGTTATGGCTTGTGATCTGATAACATGGAGCTCATGTTGGGCAACTGGGTCACATGGTAACCTGGCGGCCCACTTTCCAGTGTTCACTTTCTAATACAGCCTAGGAGAAAGCCAAGAACTGACTCTTAAAAAGAGGATAGTTGTCTACAGACGATGGCAGTGATTTGGTCCAAAATTCCAAGACCCTTGCTGTGATTCAGCCTTAGAAGCCTGCCAAAGGCTTCTAACAACAACAACAACACTTTATACCCCTAAAACCTGAATCACTCCACTACTTTTATCACAGTCTCTGTTAATCAGAGTTCTTGAGAAGAGAAAAACTAACATAACGATTATATTACAAAGGATATTGTGTTTGGATACAAAATATGAGTCAAGTCTTCTAACAACAGCTATACACATGCTGGGATCTGGGTAGCTGCTTCATCAATGATGCTAGCTGGGGGCATGAACAATTTCAACCTTGCCCTGAAGGCCTGTAGCAATTGTGCAAAACTGCTGGTCTTTAGTCCATGCTGGAAGGCAGGGGCAAACTTCAAAGTCATCAAGTCCTAGTGTGGGCATTTAGAGTCCATAGTTACTCAAATAAATAGCTGTTTTTGAGTTCTAGATTCTAGAATAGTTGCTAAGTGGTAAGTTAGGACATCGAAATGACACCTCTACCTGCATCAGGAATTCATGGGGAAGAGGAATCCTACTGATGTAGCTTGAAGGTCAGCATGGTAAACTGAAAAGAGTTTTAAGCTATGCTTACATTGATGCTTTTTATTTTTATATAGAACTTTGACTATCTGATTTATCATAGATAAAAGAAAGAAATTCAAGTAGACGAAATCTAAGACTTCCCCAGTGAATATTCTACCTCCCCCCCCAAAAAACACCCTCACCTACATTTGATGTGGCTTGAAGTTGGCCCATGAAGAACTCTCATAAAGAGATAGGATGTCTAGTCATCTAAATTAAGGAGAGGACATTTACCAATATCAGTGGAAGCAAGCTAGAGGCACACTCCAAATTACTCATTTTTTGGTGGAAGAATGATACCTAAGGTTTCTTTAAATTCTATTTGTTGACCCATTTCTCAAAATTATTCTAAAGTTATTTCAAATATACATATTTATGATCTATCCCTTTAAGTAAAAAGGCAAAGACTTTCCAACTGCTTTAATTCCATTTAGTCTTCTCTCTACTATCCAGTAGAATAGTTGCTCAAATAAACAGTTGTTTTGAGTTCATACTAACCCCCCAAGTCCTACCAGCAGTCATATTTTGGGTTGTACTTATTTTATAGACAATCTTGGTTTAGTGTTAAGTGGTATAATCTAGGTTCTTCAATATAAAATCATGGCTGCTAAACTCTGAAGTCTGACATACCTGAGTTAAACGCAAATGCAAATCATGAAGGTTTTTCTTGGAAGGGGCAATGATTTTTTTTTCGAATGGCTATATTGTTCTTTAAGAAGTGCTAAGGAGTCAGTCCAAGCCCCTGAGAATGTTTTTTATAAATAATAGAAGCTAAGATCAAGCAGAGTTGGCCCCTTTTCTTATAGAAATAGTAAGTAAAAAGAAGGTAATACAGTCTAAAGTGTATTAAAGGCAAGAAATGTCTTCAAGAAACTTTTATTGAAGAAATTGGGTTTTGTTTATGTATCCACATAAATAACATGATCTAATGACTTAGGGTAGTGGGTGGGCCACGTGATGCATGCTGGTTGTTCGCTTATGTGATGTGTTTTTGTTCATTTTAGACTACTCATTTTCCTGGAAAGAACAAAAATTGCTTTTAGATGAACATAACATAGGGTAAATACTAGTAAAGTAAGACCTAGCTAAGAGATTGAGATGTGCTAGGGCACAGTAACTATAAAAAGTTCAGACTAAGTGTGTCACACACTTGACAAGGTCATGCAAAAAGTGATCCATGTTTGTCTTCAGCAAAACAGAAGTAAGCCCAGCAGCAAAATATGCAATTTTTATGTAGTAAGCAGAAATAATGAATTGAAGAGGACAATTTTTGTTAGATCATTAATTAGACTTTTAGACAATGCTAAATCTGAGAGACTCTCCCCAAAAGATGGAGTGAAGTAATGAGAAAATCATTCACAATATTTAGAATAAATGAAGTGCTCTAATATGTCTCAAGATGACTAAATATCTCAGCATCAACTTGTATAGAAAACATGGTCAAAGTGCTATGCTGAAATTATGATTCTCATACATTATGGCTTGATGAAAAACAAAAGCATAAATATTTGGTGTCTAAATCCATTATTTTGGTCAACCACCCAAGAAGATTATGTTCTCAAATCAAGCAAAGCATCTATTAGTGGATTAATTCTGTCTTTCAGATAGTTAATAGTGCTCATTAAGCATGTTTTATATTGTATTATTGATAAAAAATACCACTTGAGGTGCTTTTGTCAAAATCGTGGATGTATTTTTGATTTAAGACCTATATCTGAGTAGATAATTATCTGACTATCTCATGGAGATTGGCCAAGACTTAAGCAAATTCTGGGCCTGGTAGACAGTGCAGTAGCTGTTGGTGGACCCAGATTTATTATAGAAATAAATGCAATTATTTCATTAGTCTGTGTCTGTCTGTCTGTCTCTGTCTCTCTCTCTATGTGTGTCTGTCTCTCTCCCTTTCTTTTTCTTTTTTGGGTTTTTTTTTTTTTTTTTTTGAAACAGGGTTTCTCTGTGTAGTTCTAACTGTCCTGGAACTTGCTACAGAGACCAGACAAACTAGCCTCAAACTGATCCACCTGCCCCTGCCTTCTGAGTGCTGGGATTAAAGGTGTGCACCACTACGTCATGACCTTTTTTGTTAGATTTTCAAAACAGAAACTTTATATAACTAAAAACAGGAAAAAACTGGCAAATTTTAATTATTACAATATTTTGTAATCCCTTCAAATTGATTAGGATTCAAAATGTGTACTTTTAATCTATAAAAACATTGTTTTTCAGGCTTGTAGATTCCAATGATTGGTTTAGAGGTATACAGGAAAAGAGCTGGTACTGAATTTTCCTTAGCTGATTGTAAGGTTCTTTTTATTGCAGAAATTAAAGTCTTGAGTTTGAATTGAGATAATCTCTCTAGTCACAGAGTAAATCCGTGTTAGGAGCATGTAGAATACTGTTTATATGCTCCACAATAGGTGGCAGAGAAGGGATATGTACACAGAATCAACAAGCAGTTTCGGGCCAATAAGTTGTCTATTAAAACCAAAGAAAATTCAAGAATAAAATTCTTGCGAGCACAGCCATTTGTGTCCCTAATGTGCAAAGAACTTTCAAATATTTACAAAAGAAAAACATAACAATCTTTCTAGGAAAATTTGGAGTTCTGACCAAACTTCTGACCAAGCCTTTGCTGGAGACACATTAAGGCATGAATGAATACTAATCCTTGTAAATCCATGAGACTGCTGCAGGATTATCAGGGGAAAATGACTTTTGAATTTCTAATTCAGAATTTCACTAAAAGCTCGGGTGACAGAGATGCATAGAAGTTACCTAAAAACTAAATTATAGAGAAAGGCAATTGCTGCCAAGACTGATGACGGGTTCTGAGGAGAACCCACATGGTGGAAAAAAGAGAAATAGCTTCCTCAAGTTGTCTTCTAATCTGCACACATATGGCAGGACATGTTTATGATCACACACACGGATGCTCATTTTTAAAGTCTAGATTTGTCATCTAATCAGGTAGGTTCCCTCCCTTTATTTATTCAAAGAAGGTAGTTTAACATTGTAATGGTGTGAGATGTGTAAACTACTGGGCAGTGAAACCTGCCCTTAGTTGTTGCTAACGCAAAGGCATGCAGGCTCTCTGAGAGAGGGCGGGGCTTAATCTCATGGCTACTGTCCCCAAAAGTTTTCAGCAATGAAGGTATTGCTTACAACACTGGGCTATTGTCTGTTGTAATAAACTCTATAGTGATACATATGAAAGCAGAGGACATCAATATATAACTAAAACCAATAACCTGAAAGAGAATGCTTGAAGACACGTTGATGGGCAAAGCAAAGCAAAGAGGTTGCTCATGCGGAATACCTTCCAGAAATTGTACTTGAGAGACAGGAGCTTGTTATAGGAGTGTAATTAGCATATTAACACATGGGTCACACCGGAAGTCAAGCAAGTCCTAAAGGTGATAGAATTGAAACCAGCAGAATTAATTCCAAGCATCTCTGTGAATCAGGAAAGCCCCACTAATGACACAGAGTAGTATTGGGATTCTTCATTTTAAAATTTTTTAGTTGTGGTAAAATACACATCACCATTTTCCATTTAAATCATTAAGGGTACAGTTCACTGGTGTTAGACATATAAATGCTGCTCTGTAATCATCACCACTTTCTGTTTCTAGAACTCTCCATGCACAGATGAAGCCCTGTGCCCATTAAACAGTAGCTCCCATTAACCGCTTCTCACCAAATCCCTAGAAATCATAGAATATTTTCCAAATCTAAGAATTTAAGTATGCTAGGCACTCCTCAAATAGAACTGAGTTATGTCTATATTTTTATGTTTTTTTATTTCACTTATAATAACATTGTAAAGGTCCATTAATGTAGTAGCATTGCCTCCTTCCTTTGAAAGATAAACAATATTCTATTTGTGTAGACATATCATGTTTTCTTTACTCATTCATCCATCAGCAAACATTTGGGTTTCCTCCACCCTTTTGCCATTGTGAAAAAAGATATCTCGAAACTGGAATGAACATATTTGTTTGAGAAACTGCATTTAGTTCTTTTGAACAAACACCAAGAATTGAAATTGCTAAATAATGTGGTAATTTTATTTTTAATTTTCTGAGGAATTTACAAGCTGTTTTTCTTTTTACCTTTCTTTAGTCTCTGCTCATACATTAGATCTCAGATTCAGTTTCCCTTCCCTCCCCTCCTGTCAGTTCCTCCACCTTGCTTCTCTCCCATATCCACCCCATTCTGTTTCTCTTCAGAAAAGAACAGCCTCCTCCCCAGGGAAATCAACTGAACAAGGCATAGCAAGATGAAATAAGAGTAGGCACAAAGCTGGATGAGGCAACCCTTTAGGAGGAAAAGGGCCCCAAGTACAGCCAAAAAAGTCAAAGATATCCCTCCCTCACTTCTGCAGATCGGAGTCTCACAAGAACACCAAGCTACGCAGCCATAATGCATCGCAGAGGACCTAGCTCAGACCCATGCAGGGTCATGTTTGGCACTTCACAGCTGATGCAGCAAACTGCATTTCCACTGGAGGGTACAAGCTTCCAATTTCTTCAATCCTTGCCAACATTTGCTTTTTTTTCCCCACTTAGAATTACAAAAATTCATCTGAAATGTCACAAAGAGACCCAATACTGCGCATGCTAATTGATTGTTTTAATTTGAAAAATGTTTCCAGTATCTCATTCTCCAAGTTATGGTATTTTCAACTCATCAAGAGTTTATTGGAACACAACCCAATAATTTGAAAATAACCTCTATGTAAATACTATACATAGTATATATTACTTGTATTATTAGTTTAATATATATATATTTAACACATAAATATGGAAGTCATTGAATTGTTGATATGGTCTTTAGGAAGAAGAACTTGGGATGGTGGTGTAGGATGGTTATTTGAAGATCTAGCTTTTGTGGCATGGTACAGAATTTAAAGTAAGGAATCAATAAATCAGTAAATTAAAGCAGGGTTTTTTTGTGGTGAACAAACAGCATGATGGTCTATAGTTATTAATTGTCTATTTTTGTGCACCTGGGTCAAAGAATGGAAGAGACACCATTGGCTGTGATGTGAAGAAGAAAGCTGGAACTGGGACCTGGAAAACAAAATATTGGAAATATTTTTCAAATTAAAACTATAAATTAGCGCCCACAGTGTTGGGTGTCTTTGTGACACTCCAGGTGAATTTTTGTTGTTGACTCCCCCCTCCGCATATTCTCTTCCCTCTTCCTGGCAGATTTCCCCCAATGCACGCTCATCCTCCCATACCCTCCTCACTTGTGTGCCACGTGTTTCCCCATGTCGCCTACCCCCGTCCCCCGTCACTGTCTTGTTTCATACGCTTTACCACCGCTTAAACACACGCATATAGACACTCTGAGCTATGAGGCACAGGAAAGAGTGAACACATGATATTTATCTGTCTGAGGCTGAGTTATTTCATGTAGTACTTTCCAATTTTACCCACTTTCCTGCAAATTCCATTACTTCATTTTTCCTTACAATAAATAAAATTGCATCATGTATGTTTGCTACATTTTATCTATCTGTTCACCTGCTTGTGGATATCTAGGCCAGTTCCTGCCTTGTGAAGAATGCAATAATTGTGTGCGCGTGTGCAAGCACTTCTCTGACAGGACATAGAGTCATTTGGGTGTATGTCCAAGAGTGGTGTAGCCAGATCAGACTGTTTACTGAGAAGTTTCCTTAGCTATGTAGAAAGTTTTATACTTTATGTAGTTTCCCTTGGTAATTCCTGTTGATATTTCCTGTGTTATTTGAACCAGAAAAGAGCCTATTCAACAACTCATTCTGACAAAACTGGATATCCACCCATAGAAGAATGAAATCATATTCACATATCTGATCCGGCACGAAACCAAAACGAATCAAAGACTTTAATTTGAAACCCTAAACCCTGAACCTAGTGGAGGAAAACACTTCACGATACAGGAAACACAGTTTTTCTCTTCATTGGTTAAATTTGTGAGACTTGTGTGTGATTTTATAGTGTCAGGAAAAGTTAGGACTAAGAACAGCGCTGAGGCAAGAGGGAAAGAAATAACCAGAAGATCTGGTCATACCTGAGGAAGTGAGTCCCCGAGGGGCTGCTCCTCTTCATTCTGTTCAAAGAGAGAGGAAGGCAGAGGTGTGGATGTGGAAAGCTTTGCAGGTGTGGTGTCCAGAATTCTTAGGCGTTTCTACCTCATGACTCACGGTTTCTCTTTAAAGTGGAGGCTAAGGTCATCTTCAGAGTGGATGGGTCGCAGTGGGGAGGAAGGGCAGCAAGAACTGTGAATGCTGACGTGGACTGGCTGGGAACCCCGCTCGTCATCAGCCATCAGAGATGTTTAGCTGTGGCTTCTGGCCTCAGAGCGCATCGTGAGCATTCATGTTTATACAACTCTGAAGCAACTACAGTTGGCTTTTTTCCCCGTTTCCCCTTTTCCTTTTTTCTTCCTTTCTTGAGTGGTCTTCTCAGGTTTCAGCTAAAATGTTTCTCTAGAAGGACTTTGTTTAAGTTGGCTTTGAAAACATTTCTGTCTCTCTCAGAATGAATAAGCAATGAATGAGCACTTCTTAAGCTTGGCCCAGGTCCCCACCTGGGACCATGCACTGCACACGCGCTGACATCTGTAAAAAGATGCCATCTCCCGTTCAAAAGATAATGTTTTTAGAAGAATGGAGAACATTACCTCAAGTAGACGAAATGTTGCAAACATTACTGTTGTCTTTGATGCACGGTTTCTGAAGAGAATCCAGGCAACAGAGGGACCCTGAGTCACATGCTGGACTTCCACGAATGAGGAGGCAAATCCAGAATTAACCTTGCTAAGTTAACTGTGGCGATGTTGGCTGGCAATCACTTCACCCCTAGAATCTTCAGAAGAAGACTGCATTTCTTTTGCCATTTATTCATTTCAGCTCCATATCAGACACTTTTCAGATAAGCACTTTATTAATAAAATGTGAGAATAGGTTAATTAATCAATATGCAATAAAATAATTTTATGTAGTTAGTATCACATACTGAGAGAACTGTGAAAGTTATAGCTCTCGACTTTGCCATCTGTGGAGTTAGAATGTCTAATACAGAGTGTTGGTTGAAAGGATTAATAAATGAGTATAACATACGTTAAGAGAGCAGATAAGCCAATCTTACAAATACGCTTGTATTAACTTTGATTTAAAGGAATTTGCATTGCTTTAGGAGTTCCTGTGTAAGATGAAATTGCTACAGTCTTGTTTTCACCTAAGACTGAAATCAACTTCCCAAACATGCTGTCTCTTTAATTTTCTTCTACTGAGCCTTTTTGTTGCTTATAATGTCTTAAGTTTACTGACTCAGAGGAAATTCCTAATATCATTTTCTTCATTCTTTCCTTTCTGTATAATATATGACCTTTGGCTTAGGAATTTTAAAATGTCATCACTCACTTTAAAAATAACTCAGAAAATAAAGGATGGTTTCTCAATTGGTTTCATTAAAAAGTTTTCATAATTTTCATGTATCAATAAAGGAAGAAATTTCTCCATCCAGGTTTGAGTAGAAAGCTCTAGTCTTCATTAAGTACGGAGAAAATCAAGTTCTTTTGAGCAGACATTAGTACAAAATCAAAGTATGTAAGTTATTAAAGTTATGCCCTAAGGCTCACTGGGAGTGTCCACGCGGTGATTCAATCAAAAATGCGTTTTCACACTCCATGGCACCGCATTGTTATTCAAGTTTCATTGCTAGGAGACATGGACCCTTGCCATGACCTACTCAACTATGCCAACATCCTTTACCAAAGAGAAAATTCTTCTCTCTTCAGACAAAAAAGATATTTGTTAATACTCTCATTTTTACAGGTCCCTTAGGGAAGAAAACATCCAAAGAAACTTGAAAACTAACTTTCCTTAAGTGTTCCCACTAAGAAATGAGAGAGAGAGAGAGAGAGAGAGAGAGAGAGAGAGAGAGAGAGAGAGATATCATGGAAGACTATTACACACAATTTTGAAAACAATGAGTGTAATTATCATTAAAAATTAAATTCTTTTTTTGAGACAGGGTTTCTCTGTAGCTTTGGAGCCTGTCCTGGAACTAGGTCTTGTAGACCAGGCTGGCCTCAAACTCACAGAGATCTGCCTGCCTCTATCTTTCAAGTGCTGGGATTAAAGGTGTGTACCACAACCGCCTGGCCTTAAAAATTAAATTCTTGAGAAATTACAATATCTTTGCCAAATGGTTTTAACTTTAAGCATAAGTTTGTTTCTACATATGAATCTTGAAAAAAAAATCACTGAAACTTAATAAATGACAAAAGGTTGATAGGGTCTGGAGAGAAACCAGAGAATCCTTAAAGGCTGGAATCTGTTCCAGTTCCCATTCCTAGTCCCACATCATCCTCAGGTGGAAATCATTACAGATAGCTGAAAAGGGAGCCCCCGTGGGGTCTAGCAAGGCCACAGACAAAATCACTCCACAGATGTCAGAGGGAGCATGAAGCAGGCGAGGAGACTCTTCGCTGGAGGGGTGTTCAGGTAAACAGATGAGTCCACCAGGTCCTCCCCTACATTCAAAAGAGGAGAGCTGGAGTTGGGGGCCAGCCACTCTTCCCAGGATGGGTACCAGTGGGAGGCCAGGATATATATGCCCATGCCAGTTCCCTCCCTGGACTCTGTTCAGGGCTCATTTTCAAGGAAAGTGCTGTGCTTTCAAGGAAGTCACTCTGTGAGCCAATTATGCATTTACCAGGATGGACGAGGCCCAATGAGGACTGTTGTCACTGATGGAGGTTGAGCTTCGGTGCCAATGGCTTTTCAGGGAGATTAATTCCTTGACATCCCCTCAAGCCTACAATATTAAGCTATTTTTTCCAATATTTACTCATAAGGAATACTGACTATGGGAAAGGAAGTGGGGAGATAATAAATGGTGGTCTGTAGTTTCTTTCTTAATTTGTCTCTTGTAGACTGTCCAAAACTCAAACCTTATCTAGTAAACTGAAGTCTACTAAAATTAGCAGAATTGGCATTTTGCAGAGCAAATTCTCAATGAGATATTATTTCTCAGTTATACCCTTCACTGAGGTTTGTGGCAAGGGCTTTTTCTACCAATCTTCACGTATGTCACACATGAGTGACCGCTGGCCAATTCGTCAGCTCACCAGAATAGTTCTTGGAAATCCTGTTTTAGATCTGAAAATATCTTTATTCACGTCATTCACTTTGTTTTGGTTTAAGCTGTGTGAGACAGGGTCTCTCTGTGTTGCTATGGCAATACTCCTGTCTCAGCTTACCGGTTGTAATTATAGGCAGACACCAGCATGTCTGGCTTGGCTCCTGCTTTTAAGGTGAGGTGAGAGGCAAAGTTGTATCATGGGCCTGACACCAAACTGGAATGGAATGTCGGCTTTCTCACGTACGTGCTAATATTAAGGTGGACAAATTATTTTATTTCTTTGTGCTTTAGTTTCCTAATTGATAATACTGGGTCAATAATCATAGTGCTATAGAGTCATTGTGTTAGAAGCGTTAGTGAGCTCATTTTGTGTAAAAACATTTTGTGTGACTTGGAAAAATGTCATGTCTGCAAATGTGTAAAGGAGCCAGCCAGAAACAGCTCCAATCGAAGCCAAGCTTCTAAGGCAAGCTCTGACACATCAAAGGACCAACCCCGAGGTGGCTCTAATCTGTTGAAGAATCAACTCTGGCTGTGAATCCCAGATAGTGCAAAGATAACACCTTCTGGGATAACAGAAGAAACTGGAACTTTGGAGACAGTCTCAGGACTGCACTGCCATGCACCCAAGAACACGGTGCCTCAAGCTTCTGCCCTGACCCTGTGGCAAGTTGGCAGGTGGACTTTGAGGCTGGCCTAAGACACTGGCTCTAGGGACTCTGGAGTTTGTAGAACTGGTATGGTTGCTGAGTTCACATATGCTCACCTGTCAAAGACTTTTTGGAACACAACAGAAGGAAGCTTCTAGCATTTCCTACCTATATTTTCCTACCTATATATTTCACACTATAGTGATATTTTATGTTTTAATAAATAAAGTTTGTCTGAAGATCAGAAAGAAAAATTAAGACACTATAGGCCAGGGAATGGTGTCACACACCTTTAATCCCAGGATTTGGGAAAGAGAGGCAGATGGATCACTGTGAGTTCAAAGCCACCCTGGAATACACAGATCCAGGTGGTTGTGACTCACACCTTTAATCTCAGCATTAGGGAGTCACACACTTTAATCCCAGCACCAAAGGGGAATATAAGATGGGAGGGGACAGAGGCTCAGCTCTGTCTGCAGTTGCCCAGCCTTGATAGAGCTAAGACTTTTCTAGTGACTTACCTGTTTTGCTTTTCTGATCTTCAGCTTGAACCCCAATATCTGTCTCTGGGTTTTTATTATTTGTGCTACCCCACACTCAGTGAAATGTCTGTCTACATAAGACTTCCATAATCTTAATAAGAGCACGGTATTATAAAGACATGAGATTACCATGATTTTTATAACAGCATGATAATGTAAAGAATATTTAGCCGGGCGGTGGTGGCGCACGCCTTTAATCCCAGCACTCGGGAGGCAGAGGCAGGCGGATCTCTGGGAGTTCGAGGCCAGCCTGGACTACAAGAGCTAGTTCCGGGACAGGCCTACCAAAGCTACAGAGAAACCCTGTCTCAAAAAACAAAACAAAACAAAAAAAGGAATATTTACATTTGTGTGAATAAATTTTAAGCTAAAACTTAAATTAATTTTATTAAACCTTTTACTTTGATTGATAATATAATACATTAATAGGAGTGGATTTTCAATACAACTAAACTTTTAACACCATACTTCAAAATAATGGTGTGACTTTTATTTGGAGAACATGTATGTTCTGTAAGAATATCTCTTATTACTAGCCTGAAGATTTCTATAAGGAATATGAATTACAGACAGCCTATCACCTACAGACATGCCCAGGATCTTATGATTTCTTTCCATGAATATGGGCCTTGTCTTTATTGTCTGACTACTGAAGATATCCAGTGGTTGTGTTTCTTTGGTAATTCCCAGCAAGCATGGCAAAGAGCAAGTACCGGGCACAGCTGGTTATTCATTTCATAGGCTGTTCCTGAAAATAGTGCTATAATTAATATGGTGGTGTTCTCTGATGGACTCCTTTTGCTTCCTTTGGATATAGATCCAGTACTGAGACTACTGGATCAGATGCTCATGAGCATGGTAGATAATCTTTTTGAAGGATCATCACCCTGTATTAACTTATTCCTACCAACAGTGTTCTTTTCCCCATTTGTGAAAAGGTGTTTGGAATTTAGGTCAGTGTAGAGTCCTTGCCTAGCAAGTACCAGATCTTGGGTTTGGTCTCCAACACAAAAATGGAAAACAAAACAGAACAACCCTGTGTGCTTAGTATTTTCTATCTCTTTATTGCAATGCCCACTTAATTCGAAGACTACATTGTTCTCATAACCTTCCTATGTACTTGCATGATATTTTTGAGTATCTATCAAGTAAATTATTTATCTCCATTTCTTTTTTTTTTAATTTCCCCAGGCCTACTTTATTTCTCTCTCTCTCTCTCTCTCTCTCTCTCTCTCTCTCTCTCTCTCTCTCTCTTTCTCTCTCTCTTGTTCAGGAAAGGGCAGATCTCCTATGGATATCAACAAAACTTGTTATAACAAGTTGCAGTAAAACAGAATACCTCCCTAGTAAAAGAGTCAGAGACAGCCCCTGCTCCCACTGTTAGAAGTCTCACAAGAAGATCAATATAGTTCCATTTCATTGTCCGTTTTTAGAGATTAATTCCCTGTTTTCCCTTTTCTCTTTAATGTCCACTCCTGCACTTTCGATAAAACAACCATTTCTCTCCTCAGCCCCCACCCACATCTACTCCTCCTCTGTCTCCACTCAGATGGAGTAAGGCCTCCAATGGGAATTAACAAAGCATGTGCATCATGCTGAGGCTGAAGCAAGCTCCTCCCTGCTACATCAAGGCTGAATAAGATATCCCACCCTAGGGAATGGGTTCCAGAGAGCTGGCTCATGCATCAGGAACAGGCCCTGGCCCACTGCTAGGGATCCCACAACAGACCAAGCTACACAACTGTCACCCAGATGCAGAGGGCCTAGGTCAGTTCATTGCTGGCTCCCTAGTTCTTCCTTCAGAGTCTGTGATCTCCACAAGCTCAGATTAGCTGTCTCTACCAGTTTTCCCATTATGATCATGACCCTACCCATTGCTCATACAATCTCTCCACCCTCCCCTCAGCTGGACTCCTGGGATTCGGCCCAGTGCTTGGCTGTGGATCTCTGCATCTGCTTCCATCAGGTACTGGATGAAGGCTCTCTGATGAGAAGTAGGGAAGTCACTAATTTGATTACAGGGAAAGGCCAGTTCAGGTATGGAGAGGAAACTGGTTGGTTTGAAAAACGAATTTGAAAAAATGATGAAGAAAACAAAACAAATCAAAACTCTGGACTAAGACAAAAAAGAAAGAAAACTTAACAGAGAGCTTTGTAGAAAAGTAGAACATTGAATTGTGATAATCACTCAGGAAATTGCCTCATTGCTCAGTTTTCTTTGTGGCTGAGAGAGGGAGAAACTTTGTCTATTAACCTAGACAATTGATAGCTGGTGTAAGCAGAACAAAAGAAATAGTGTGATTGGTCATCACTATAGCCTTTTTTTCCTTTTAATATGATCCAGACTTGTTGTTCTTTACAAATGACTCAAGGACTTCTCAAGCTTCTTTGGTAGTAATTTGTACTTGGCTTCTTTCTACCTTTCAACTTCGATTTACCAAGATGAAATCATGAGACACTATCTAAAATTTGACAAAAACATGATCTCAATTTGTACTTTACTAAATCATAATTGTGTTCATGTTCCAATCACTACTTTTGATAAAAGGGTAAAATAATTCTAAAAAGCAAACAAACAAAAAACCCCAACCACTTCTCCATTCCCTATGGGCTTCCCTTGATGCTCATTTGACAGGAGGAACACACACCTGGAGCTATGAGCCTGCTCCAAAGTCACAAGGCCTGGCGGAGAACCTCCTGCTGTTGTTAGGCTATTTGACTATGTGGTCAAACTGCCTCCCCAGTATGTAGGCTTTTACTCATCAGTCAGTCCAGAACTCAGCCTTCACCAGAGAGGCTTCTTCTGTAGCGGTTGGTGGTTAATGCAGAAACTCACAACTGCTTAAAGTTCAGAGAATAAATGATTGTGAAATGGGCCCTAGATAGGACTTCTATATCATAGCCTCAAAGGCACAGGCAACATTGTGGAAGAGAAGGCAGAAAGAAGGTGAGAGTCAAGGGTCGGGAAGCACAGCTGCAGAACATCTGGGTGTGACTGGCCCGTAGCACTCATCAACTCACTATAGCTGTAGCTGCCTTCACAAGGCCTGCAAGATCCATCCCATCAATATTGTGTCATGAGTGAGGTGTGTGTGTGTGTGGCAGGGGGGGGGTGATGGAGCCATACTCCTCACTGAAGGACTATAGGTAATTTATGGTGCTAGGGGTAGGGGTGGCATTTTTGTTAATGGTATAGCCACTGATAAGTTGCCATGTTCCAGTAAGTAACTTCCCACTCATGTTCATGAGAGCAAACATAGCTAAACCCAGTGGGCCCAAACAGGAGGGGCTATCAAGACCAGATAAGCAAAGTAAACAGATCTATACCTGCTAAAGAAATAGAAACAGTCATTAAAATCTTCCAACCAAAAAAAGCTAAGGGTCAGATGGTTTCAGCGCAGAATTCTACAAGATTTTTAGAGAAGAACTAATATCAATACTCCTCAAATTGTTCCACACAATAGAAACAGAAGGAACAGTGCCAAACTCTTTTTTACCAGGCTACAATTACCCTGATACCCAAACCACAGAAAGACATTACTAAGAGGGAGAATTACAGACCAATCTCACTCATGAACATTGATGCAAAAATACTCAATAAAATCCTGGCAAATTGAATCCAAGAGCACATCAGAAAAATCATCCACCATGACCAAGTTGGCTTCATCCCAGAGATGCAGGGATGGTTCAACATACAAAAATTTGTCAATGTCAACAAACTGAAGAAAAAAGATACATGATCATCTCATTAGATGCTAAAAAAGTCTTTAATAAAATATAACATTCCTTCATGATAAAGGTCTTGGAGAGAGCAGGGATACAGGAACATACTTAAACATAATAAAGGCAATATACAGCAAGCCAGATGCCAATATCAAAATAAATGGAGAGAAATTCAAAACAATCCCATTGAAATCAGGAACAAGACAAGGTTGTCCACTCTCTCCATATCTATTCAATATGCTGCTTGAGATTCTAGCTAGAATAATAAGTCAACAAAAGGAGATCAAGGGACACAAATTGGAAAAGAAGACAGTCAAACTCTCACTATTTGCTGATGATATGGTAGTTTCATAAGTAACCCCAAAAATTCTACCAAGGAACTTCTACAACTCATAAACACCGTCAGTAATGTAGCAGGATTAATTCGAAAAAAAAAAAATCAGTAGCCCTCCTTTACATAGATGATAAGTGATCTGAGAAAGAAATCAGAGAAACATCACCTTTCACAATAGGCACAAATAACATAAAATATCTTGGAATAACTCTAACCAAACAAGTGGAAGACCTGTATGACAAGAACTATAAATATTTGAAGAAAGAAATTGAAGAAGACACCAGAAAATGGAAAGAGCTTCCAGGCTGTTGGGTAGGTAGATTAACATAGTAAAAATGGCAATCTTATCAAAAGCAATCTACAAATTCAATGCAATGCTCATCAAAATCAGAGCAAATTTCTTCATAAACCTCAAAAGAACAATACTCAACTTCATATGGAAAAAAAAAACCAGGATAGTCAAAACAATCCTGTAAAATAAGAGGCATCACAATCCCTGGGTTCAAACTCTACTACAAAGCTGCATTACTGAAAGCAGCCTGGTATTGGCATAAAAACAGACAGGAGGATCAATGAAACTGAATAAAGACCCAAATATTAGTCCTCACAGCTTTGAACACCTGATTTTTGACAAAGAAGCAAAAAATACCAAATGGAGAAAAGAAAGCATATTTAACAAGTGGTGCTGGCATAACTGGATTTCAACATGTAGAAAAATGAAAACAGACCCATATCTATCACTATGCACAAAACTCAAGACCAAATGGATCAAAGACCTCAACATAAAGCAAGCCACACTGAACCTCATTGAAAACAATGTGGGAGTACATTTGAACACATTGGCACAGGGGACCACTTCCTAAATATAACCCCAGCAGCACAGACACTGAGAAACAATTAATAAATGGGACCTCCTCAAACTGAGAAACTTCTGTAAAGCAAAGGACATGGTCAACAAGACAAAAATGACAGCCTACAGAATGGGAAAAGATCTTCACCAACCCCACATTGGACCAAAGACTGATCTCTAAAATATACAAAGAACTCAAAAAATTGATCATCAAAAGAACAAATAATCCAATAAAAATGGGGTACAGACCTAAACAAAGAACTCTCAACAGAGAAATCTAAAATGGCTGAAAGACACTTAAGGAAATGCTCATCTTCCTTAGCCACCAGAGAAATGCAAATCAAAACAACTCAGATTCCATCTTACACCTGTAAGAATGGTCAATGTCAAAAGCACTGATGACAGCTTATGCTGGAGTGGTCGTGGGGTAAAGGGAACACTCCTGTATTGCTGGTGGGAGTGCAAACTGGTTCAACCCCTTTGGATGTCAGAATGGCGATTTCTCAGAAAATTAGGAAACAACCTTCCAAAAAAACCCAGTAATACCACTTTTGAGTATACATCCAAAGGATGCTCAATCATGCCACAAGAACAGGTGCTCAACTATGTTCATAGCAGCATTTTCCCCCACCTAACTAAGTTCTGCCTTGCTATAGCTCCAAAGCAGTTTATTTATTAATCAATGGCATTCACAGCATTCAGAGAGGAGTCCTACATCACCTCCCCTTTTCTGTTTAAATAAAAGGGAAGGTTTTAACTTTAACATAGTAAAATTACATATACAAAACAGGTATCAAGTAATAATTACAGTTACAATATTTATAACTACTTTATCTTTTATCTTAACTAAGGAAAACTATAACTATAACTGTAACTATAACTATAAATTTTTCAACTCCATCAAAGACTCCAGAAGGATATAATATTAACTAAGAAAACAGGAAGTGCATTGTAAGCAACTTCCAAAACTCTAGAATTGACAGAGACATCTTGCTGCCCGGACAGTCACCCAAAGTTCTGTATCCTTGGGGCATCCAGTCTTCAGCCTATAAGCTCATAGTATCTGGCAGACTTTTCCATGAAGCAGGAAATTTGAAGATCTGTTCTGTCTTATAATGACAAAGTCCATCAGTTGCTTTTTTCTGTGTCCTGCTGAATGTCTGGCAGACTCTTTCATGAAGCAGGAATCCTAAAGGATCATCTCATCTTTAAGCAAGTTCAGCAGTCATTCTATGGGTCCTGCATGGCCAGTTCGTCAAGCAGTCCAGGCAAGAGCAGTTTCTTGCCCAAATGTCTAACCAACTCCATAAGGAAACTCTCCAATGCCCATCTTCCTCTTGAAGTAATTGATGCTGCCAGGAGCAGATGTGTCTCATTGTCATGAAAAGTTCTAAGTTATTAAAACATTTAAATGCCACATTTTATCAGTCTTTGAAAGGTTTAAAGAATGCCTATCTATCTGAAATTCATCTCTGTCCATCTAGAAAATCTAACATGACTACAAGCTTGACTATTATAGATGATTATCAATTAATCTATATTTCCTAATTATACATTACATGTTTAAATGAGCTGGACAAACACAACGCCTTAGTCAAGATCAGAAATACATATACACAGTATAACAAAATTGACATTAAATTTGTATCAATAAATCAAGATCCATACCAATGCAAATCTCTATAGCATATCCCCCTTTAAATGTAAAGAAACATTTATAAACAATATTTGGGAATATGAGCGTAGTTTTCTCCAAACTGCTTCCTGCTTTTTGTTGGTTGAAACAATTTTTGGGGGTGTTTATGGAGATCTTGCAGGGGGTTTTGGCCCATCAAACCACATAAGTCTGGAAGGATTCCACGGGTTCTCATCCTCTGTGGAAACAAAAGAACCTTTTCCCAAAGCAACATATCCTTGGACACAAATTTTGAAGTCAAGAAACCTTTAAGGCATATATGTTGGTTTAGCTAAGCAGCCCATATAATGAAATATCTCTCTGTACTTAGCTCCATCACAGTCAAAAAATTCAAAGAAAACACAGTAATGTACATAATCCAGACTCTCTTTGTATATTCCATCTTTACATGGCTTTTCTTACTCTATTACTTTTTAATATTTATTTTATTATCTTTACTCCTTTAATCTATGAATGTCTGTACTCTGTCTCTTTAAAGACTTTGTTTTATTTTTATAAGCCATTTACTTCTTTTTATAACTCTCTATACTCTTTTTCTCTTTCTCCCAAGCCTATGTACACTCTTAAAACACAGTGTGTCTCATTTAGAGGTCTTTTTCATCTGAATTTGTCTTTATTGCATATCTGTAATCCTTTTTTGACCAGAAGTGATTTTTTCCTTTTTTTTTCTTTTTATTTTTTTTAAATTTATTTATTTATTAAAGATTTCTGTTTCTTCCCCGTCACCGCCTCCCATTTCCCTCCCCCTCCCCCAATCAAGTCCCCCTCCCTCATCAGCCCAAAGAGCAATCAGGGTTCCCTGACCTGTGGGAAGTCCAAGGACCACCCACCTCCATCCAGGTCTAGTAAGGTGAGCATCCAAACTGCCTAGGCTCCCCCAAAGCCAGTACGTGCAGTAGGATCAAAAACCCATTGCCATTGTTCTTGAGTTCTCAGTAGTCCTCCTTGTCCGCTATGTTCAGCGAGACTGGTTTTATCCCGGGCTTTTTCAGACCCAGGCCGGCTGGCCTTGGTGAGTTCCCGATAGAACATCCCCATTGTCTCAGTGTGTGGGTGCACCCCTCGCGGTCCTGAGTTCCTTGCTCGTGCTCTCTCTCCTTCTGCTCCTGATTTGGACCTTGAGATTTCAGTCCGGTGCTCCAATGTGGGTCTCTGTCTCTGTCTCCTTTCATCGCCTGATGAAGGTTAATATTCAGGAGGATGTCTATATGTTTTTCTTTGGGTTCTCCTACCAGAAGTGATTTTTAAAATGCTAAGCCCTTCTTATGAACTTAAGCAGTGGTATTACTAGGGGAAATATGGCACTGTCTCCTTACCCCCACCCAGTCCAGCATGGCAAAGCTGTTTGCTGCCTCTGAGAGCCATGTACATTGCCCCATTTTAGGCAAACAGCCCATCTATGTTGCCATTCAGCAAGTTGTAGCACTCTGTTCACAAACCTCTTTTAAATGCTTGGCCTCCTGAAAGAGCCAGAGTTTGTACTGGTCACAAGGCCCAGAAAGCCGGCATTTCAAAATGGTGCAGCTTTTTTTCTGCTATCACTGAATCAAAGACTTCTCTTAAAGGGGCCATGGCGTGCCATCAGCAAAATGCTGGCTACCAAGAAGTCTTTGTGTGTCTAAAATTACTTTTAAAGCTTTTAGGTTTTACATGGATGTAGCTAGAACACG
Source organism: Microtus obscurus (assembly GCA_963919715.1). Taxonomy (NCBI): domain Eukaryota; kingdom Metazoa; phylum Chordata; class Mammalia; order Rodentia; family Cricetidae; genus Microtus; species Microtus obscurus. The sequence goes on from CAWTZC010000330.1 coordinate 10,772,308, forward strand.
TTGGAGTGCCAATTTGTTGTAGGAAGGCCGCTTCATCATTCTGGCTGCCCAGCAGCTAGGACCTGAAATAACCACACAGAAACTATATGATTTAAATCACTGTCTGGCCCATTAGCTCTAGCTTCTTATTTGATAACTCTTACATCTTTATTTAACCCATCTCTATTAATCTGTGTATCGCCATGTGACTGTGGCTTACTGGGTAAAGTTCCCTTCCAGTGGGGGCTAAATGGCTTCTCTCTGACTCTGCCTCCCTTCTCCCAACATTCAGTTTAGTTTTCCCTGCCTATCTAAGTTCTGCCTTGCTCTAGGTCTAAAGTAGTTTCTTTATTAATCAATGGTATTCACAGCATACAGAGGGGAATCCCATATCACACCTGGACTGATAATACTTTAAGAGTCAAAGACCAACTATTAAAACCCCAAGCATGAAAAGCCCTCTTTTGAATTGTTGGTCAAGGTTGTCCAAGAGACTCCCTCAAATATTGCAAGCCCTTAATTGCTCCCCAAAGGTGGAAGGTAAGTCTTGATTGCTGAAGACATCATGCACTTCAGATGCAGGGCCCAGAGGCCCCTGAGCTGGAAGTGCTCCCTCCCTGAAGATGGTCTTTCATGGTACCCGAAGCCACCATGCTTCTGGTATGAGGGAAGCAACCAACACTCCTACCCATGTATGATGCCTATGAGCGACAACACTGACCATCATGACATGATAACTAATAGTAGTGCACACACCCTGGTGGTAACCAACAGCTCTCCAATTGAGCTCAAGACCCACTCAACAAGAGGGAAATCATGCATGATACTAGAAACCTAGCCCACTACATGGGACTACTGAAGCCATGCATCTTGGAGAAGGGCATACGCTCACCATTTTTACTAACCCAGAACAATTCTAACTATAGTCTAAATATCTGTCTCTAAACTCATAGATAAATTCACTCCCCATCCCTCATCATCAAGGAAATTTCTCTTTGCAACAGATGGAGACCATTACAGAAAACCACAACCAATAAAAAATGTGGCATTGGGGAGCCAAGTGCCAGTAGACACATCTTTATAAAACAACTCCAGCACCTAAGGCTCAGAAAAGGGGACCAAAGGATTGTGATAGCCAGAGGTTCAGGAGGTTTGCTATGAGACTGTGACTACTAGGGATGTTAGAAACTACACCCATAGAGTCTCAATAACATGACTTCTTAAACATGGGCTGAATAGAGACAACAATAACAGACCTGCCAATTTGGACATGGGGGAAAGTCTATTAGGTCTCAGCCTTACACAAAGAACTACAGACGACTATGGAATGCGGAGAGCGGTATTAGGGGGAAGAGCTCACCTGCCAGTCTGAACTGCCCTATTTACATTGTGGGAATTATACGATGGGCAGCTGCACACAAAGCAACTCAACGTTATGAAATAAACACCTTTGCAACAACTCAGACACTTACAACCCCAATGTCTTATGCTTCAGGTAGTTGGGTTGTTGCTATCAACTTACTGCCTTTGCAGTAATAAGCCCATTTCATTTCTACCCTGGTCGAAAGGGTGAATTCATTCACTGCCTGCCAACCAGGTCTGATTAAAGATCTTGAATCATGCAGGACATGATGAAGCTGCTTGATAAGCTTCGTTTTACTTACAGTGAGTCATTAGATCAGTCAAGCTTCAAATCTCACTTTCCAAAGTCCTTAACGAGATTCTTACCACAGCTATTTGTAAATTTTATGAGAATGTATTCGGTTTCATTAGTTCAGAAGTCATTTGGAGGTTCCATGTAGGTCCCAAGAATTGTGTCAAGTTCTACAGATTAAAAAATGAGTAGGATATATGCCTAAGTTTCCCATTGTAAAATCCCTTGGCACCGTTTAGATATATAGAGTTACGCTGCACAGGCATGTGTTTCTTTCCGGGCACTAGACCTGAAAATTGATTGCACTGCCAAAAGAATGACGGTATCTGAGTCAGGTTCCTTTTGATAGCAACTAAGCAGGAATGATTTATTAGTTTAAGCTAATGTATTTGGTAAGTTTTTAGGGCAAAGACAAAACAAGGACCTCAAAGCAGGATGTACGGCCACTGCACCCATGAAATGAAATGCTCAAAGTCACCTAGACCCTGCTTCTCCTTCTCTCTGGGTTCCACTCCCATTTTTCCTCTTCTCTCTGCATAGTTGCTGTTGGTGGTTTCTCACATCAACAGGATGCCACAGCTTGCAAGCTTATGTCACCTGTGCTTGAGAGTTAACCCTTAAAGGACTCAGTGCTTCTAACTTTCAGTCTTAAGTTCCTGAGACAAAGAAGCTGATTAATCCAGCTTCTGATGGGCACCCTTCTGGTACCATGAAGAGTGGCTAGGATGTTCAAGTTGCATGGCACACACCCTAGGAGAGGAAAGGGAAGGCAGATACTTTATTTAGTCTGTGAATTAACTGTTGCATATGCAGTCTTGTCCTGAAGTCTCTATTATAGCTTGAGAATTATTTATTGTTTTTATTTTTAATTAATAATTAATTTTTTAAAAAAACCAATCATTTGTCATTTTACATACCAATCCCAGTTCCCATTCCCTCCCCTCCTCTTGCTCCCTCCACCTTCCGTCCTTACCCCCATTCACTCCTCAGAGGATAAGGCTTCCCATGGGGAGTCAACAAAGTCTTGCACACCACTTTGAGGCAGGACAAAGGCCCTCCCTCCTATATATAGGCTGAGCAAGTTATCCTTCCATAGGGAATGGGCTCAAAAAAGCCTATTCAAGCAAGATGGATAAATCTTTGTCCCACTGCCAGTGGCCCCATACAACTGTCACCCACATTCAGAGGGCCTAGTTTGGTTCTGTGTTGGTGTTCTTGCTGTCAGTCCAGAGTCAGTGAACACCCATTAGCTTAGGAAAGCTGTTTCAGTGGGTATCCCCATCATGGACTTGACCCCTTTCTTCATATTCTCACTCCTCCCTCTCTTCGACTGGATTCTGGGAATTCAGCCCAGTGTTTAGCTATGAATCTCTGTATCTGCTTCCATCAGTTGCTGGATGGAGGTTCTATAATGACAGTGAAGGTAGTCATCAATCTGATTATAAGGGAAGGCCAGTTCAGGTACCCTCTCCACTGTTGCTTAGGGTTTTAGCTGTGGTCATCCTGTGGATTCCTGGGAATTTCCTTAGTGCCAGGTTTCTTGCTAGCCCCATGATGGTTCCCTCGATCAAGATATCTCTTTCCTTTCTCTCCCTCTCTTTCCTTCTCCCATCTTGACCATCCCATTCCCTCATGTTCTCCTCACCCCTCCTCTTCTCCCTTCTGCCCTCCCTTCCCCCACATTCCCAATTTTCTCAGGAGATCTTATCTCTTTCCCCTTCCCAGGGGAACCATGTATGTTTCTCTTAGAGTTCTCCTTATTGTTTTATAATGGCTAATTCTTCTGAGGTAACTCTGTAGGTATGATTATATCACGGGCCAAAATCTTACATGGTTGAATGTGTATGGTAATGTTTGAGTTCTTCCTTAAAACCCTGATTTGTAGTGGCTGTATGCTATTGAATGAGTTTTTCCCATTTTGCTTTAACTTACTTGGCACAAGTAAACTGTGATACTTGTTAAAGATCAGAGAGCTCACTAGAGCTGAATCACTCAGTTCTGTTATTACTTATTTTTCTTAATTACAAGGGAAAATATCCTGTCTTTCTCCCTGAACAGCTCCCTGCCTCACGACCTCTCTCTAGGAGGAAAGGTCATGCTACAAAAACCAGGTTGAGTTTGAACTTGTGGTCTATCTGTCCCAAGTGCTGGTAGTACAACTGTGACCTGATATCTGGCTTCTTTTTCCTATTAAAAAAATTTAAATAGGGTTTGAAATAAAATATTTGCTTACTGATTGACCTACATGTAATTTAGTTACCCTCGTCTCAGGCATCTATCAGCTTTTGTTAATGATAGAACTCTGATTTAATTCTTTTAAAGTTAGTCTATTTTCTTTCTGAAGGTTGCATTCTGAAAATATTAAATTCTGTAGCAGGTTCTTTCTGCCGGAGTTACTTCTCATGCAAATTATTATCAAACAATAATTTTCATTGAAAATTTATTGAATTAGTTTAGTCATTAATACATATATCTTTGAGCATTAGAACTAAAAGCAGAGGCTAAAAAACAAAAAGTTTCTTTTTTTGACATTTAAAATATGTGTAAACGGAGTCTTTTGAAATAGCTCTGTCATACTCCATGGATACTTTTGCATCTCCTTCCTGATGACTGTACATGTATATTATTTTATTTTTAAAATCATTTTAGTGAGAGAGATAAATATTAGAATTAACATGATAAAATGCCTAATTTGAAGTAAATATCTATATGTTCATGGGCAGTGACTTGAATAAAAAATAAAACCAAGATGTATACAAACTTTATATATTTGTTTAATTCTAAAGGGAAAGTATTTATTAACCCTTTTGCCAAATGGAGTAGTGGGTATATTTCTGCATAATCCATGACTGTTTATCATTCGTATATATGCATTTTTAGGTGGATAAAAGAAGAAAGACTTGAAAAATATTGTTATCTTTACCATTGGAAAAAATTCTTTGAGCATAGAAATTATACTATTTGGGAAAATATTCTGAAAATATTTTGAATGGAAGCTGAGTTTCTCAAAGGATTTAAATGTTATCAGACTTTGAAGGTGGTTAAAAAAAGTGTTCTGCATTCAAAGGAAAGCCTGAATTTGGGGAAAAAGGATTTAAATAGGAGGTGAAACAGACAAATGGGAAGAGGCTGCTAGGGCCAGGGGCAGCAAGCAACAAGGAATGGGATGCTGCAGAGGAGAAGTCAAGGCCAGAGGCAGTGAGCAACAAGGGAGGGGATGCAGCAGAGGAGAAGTCAGGACCAGAAGCAGTGAGCAGCAAGAGATGGGATGCTGAAGAGAAGTCAGGGCCAGAGGCAGTGAGCAACAAGGGAGGGGATGCTGCAGAGGAGAAGTTGCAAAGGGGGAGCAATGTGAAGAAGCGGACTGCTTGTGGATTTTAAAGATTTTTATTTTCTACACAGGACACAGTTCTGTCCCGCTAGCCTCATTTTTTTTTTCAGCAAATATGCAGCTCCAAAAAAAAAAAGTGACTAATGTGAGCATACACTGTGGAAAATCAAGTTTATTGCCATATTAGGTCCAAGATTATGGACACCAGAGCAATATGTGAGCACATGGGAGTCAGGAGACGCTAAGCATGGAAGAGCCTCAGACAATCAAAATTAATAATTTTTTTTAAAAAAATCATAATATAGGGATTTCCAACCACTCTGGACCCAGATTCTTGGAGTCTGTTGTCCTTTATCCTGGGATCACATTATGGAATTGTTAGAGCAGAAGAGAAATTTAGTTCTAGTTGTCCTTCTCATTTGATTTAAACCAGCACTGTGGACATAGCAAAGTGCCAGCAAACCAAAGGCAAAAGATTCACTCAGTTTAGAAGATGTTAGGTTATCTGCATTTGCCCTTATTAGGAGAAGGAAAGGTTTCTGCCAGCACACAGACTCGTTTGTTGATACTTTCTGAAATCCGCAGGCTTGTGCATCACTGACTGGAGATACTGGCTTGCCAAAAGTGTTATCACTGAAAAGTAATCAATAATGGTGTGAGTCTGACAAATTTCCTGTCTCTAGCTATTTATCTCATTATTCCTTTTTATTCTGCATCACAGGATGTTTGGAAACATCTGCCTATCAGTTCTATCTAAGCGAAAGCCTGATGATGTAACCTGTATTGCCTGAAGCTAAGTTTATGTATGCACAGAAACTGTATTGGGCAGAACAATCATAGAAGCCTATTACAGGAAATGATCACAGCTATCTAATGGCTTTTTAAATTTATCTCTCTAATGTTTTATCAAGTTTATATATTCACAGAAACTATACTGGACAAAAATAATCATAGGAATTTATTACAGGAAGTGTAGATTAAATGGTCTTATAAATGTTTTTGTTTTGTCCCTTTAATGTTGTACTTGTGAGATTTTTTTTCCTGTAAACTTACTAAAAACTGAGGTTAAAAGAAGCAATAGAAAGAAAGTTTAAAGTATACTCAGGTACTTCAACATCACCTCCTTTAAGACATTGTAAATCTATTTTGAAATAAACTTGTTGGACATTAATGGGTCATTATATCTGATTGAACTTGTATATCAATTATAGATTAGTAAGAAATATATTTTTGAAGAGAATAATATACAAAAATATATGTTGGCATGTATAATTTATGTACACAAGTAGATTTCTCCTTGGGGATTCTAAATTGTATAGAAGGTTCATCTTAGGATCTCATGCATGCTAGGTAACCTCTCTATTGCTGCCTGCAGCCCCAGCCATCAGGAGGCTTTCCGCTAGAAAGAGTTCCTTGCTTTATCACACACATGAATGTATTATGGAAAACTACCTTCTTAAAACAATGAGTCGGGGCTGTGAAGTCTCCTGATTAAAAAGAGCCAAATGTTTTCCTTTAGGAGAATTTGGTGTTGAACTAGAAAGACAAGAGTCTGATAGGACCTTCCTCTTCTCAGGAGTGGGCAGAGAAAAAGGCATACCAATCAAGAAGAAAAAGAAACAGAGAGCCAATGACTATGTTCCCCCTGTCATATTCATCAAAGATGCCATTTTAAACTTTCAATGACACTTGTAAGTGCTTATGGCCAACAGAAATATACAATTGTCTAGTGTTACATCACTGACCACATAACAATCATTCATGAAATGCTTATTGACAGAAGGCTTGGGCTCACACATCCTGTGTGAGTAACAGTATTTCAAGACAGAAGGAAGTATTGTTTGAGTTTTCTCTTTGAGGATCAGGAAGGGAGGTAACTTGTTCATGTTACTTCATAGCTTTGGTAATAGCTAGTAGAATGCTGGAGATCATTTTCTTAGAGAATTAGTTAGAGCAGGATTGAATAAAGTGAAGCTAACACAAATTCACTGTGTAAAATGAATCTCAAATTCTCTTAGGAGAAATCTGTGAATAACACTGAAGCAATATCTGATATATCAAGTAACAGATCTCTTTAGTCAATGAAGGGAATATAGAAGTTTTCCATGAACAAATAAATATTCTATTACAGCAGTATAATTTATAAGAGCAAAGGATTTATAGAATAATTTACTTGAAACCTTTAATAAACTTGACGCCAGTACAGAAAGTGTCTGTGATGGCGATGAAGAAATGCTCCTAGTTTAGAAATATTCAAAAGCAAACAATAGCTACCACATAAACATAAAGCATACTTTATGTGTTAAAAGAAGAAGCAAATAAACAGAGACCACCACAAAACATTTTGTTTAACACGGATTTGTTCAAGTGAGCACACACAGTGTAGATGAAACCACACACAATCAGCCTCTAACACCCTTTTGTTGCTGAACCACAATGCCATCTTCCATCACAGCTTAGGTCTGAAGAGAGAAATCCACCCGACTGTACTGAGATGTGTAGCATTAACTATACCTCAAGGGAATCACAGTTTAATCAAGATTGCATGATCTTCTGCTGGAGAGAGTCATGAAAGAAGTAGAGGGAATGACCAGGTGTACTCCATTTTCTTACACTTACTTCTAACACTCTGTCCCTATTTTATTAGGGCCATCTAGACAAAGTGTCCTGCTTGTTCCCTCTATAATCAAACTCCTTCACCTGCAGGAAGTGACCCTAAAGGTATGCAAAGAAATAAAATTTGGCAAGTGTATTGTTTAATTTTGCAGAAGTTAAAATGTGTACACCATACAATAGACACATTTTTCAGAATTTCAATAGGCAACTGCTTTGAATTCTGAAAAGGCTGACTCTGTAATCACATACTTATTAGAAGTTATGGCTGCCATGGATATACCTGCACACATTAAAAGTGACAATGATCCAGCAATGCCTCTAGTAAGATAAAAGAGTTTTATTGAATATTATAACATAAAGCATATTACAGGTATACCACACAAACCTACAGGACAAGTGGTCATTGAGAGATCTAATTGCATCTTAGAAGAAATGTATACAAACAGGTAGGGGGAACCAAGACCTCCAGAGATAGATTGCATAAGGCATTACTAACCTTGAATTTTCCTAATGCTAATGAGAAAGGAACAACAGTTGCAGAGAGACATTGGACAATAGAAAAAACTTCTGAGTTAAATCAGTCTGTGTACTTCAAAGATGTGTTGACCTCAGAATGGAAACCATGATATGTATTACATTAGGGAAGGAGTTTCACTTCTGTTTCCACAGGAGAAGAAAAGCTATGGATACTGTCAAAATAATTAAGGTTCAATTAAAACAGGAGAAATTTTTGATAAGGGGAAATGATAGTTCATCCACCAATGTGACCATCCTACAGGTTGAAAGAAAAACCCACAAGGGTCGGGACAGGGTTCTTTGTCTTCACAGAAAAACAAAGACACCCTTTTTTTTTTGACTTTATTTTCTTTGATACATATTTATTTTATGACCATTTTCCTTTTCTTTATTAGATTTAAAAAAATACCAATCAAAATTCCCACTCCCTTCCCCCCTCACATTCTTTCCACACACCCTCCTACCCCACCTCCTCCAGTCCTAAGAGAGGGCAAGACACTTTGCCCTGTGGAATGTCCAAGGCCCTTCCCACTATATCTAGGCTGAGCAAGGTATACATCCAAAGAGATTAGGATCCCCAAAAGCCAGTACATGCAGCAGAGACAAATTCTAGTGCTACTGCCAGGGGCCCCTCAGTCTGCCCCAGCCACACAACTGTCAGCCACATTCAGAGGGACTGGCTTGGTCCTATGCTTGTTCCTTCCCAATCCTGCTGGAGTTGGTGAGCTCCCATTAGCTCAGGTAAACTGCTTCAGTGGATGAACCCTCATGGTATTGACCTCTTTGCTCATATTCTCATTCCTTCTATTCTTCAACTGGACCTTGGGAGCTCAGTCCAGTTCTCTGATGTGAGACTCTGTCTCTGTTTCCATCTGTTGCTGGAAGAAGGTTCTATGGTGATATTTAAGGCAATCATTAATCTGAATGCAGAACAATACCAGTTCAGGCACCCTCTCCACTATGCCTAGGATCTTAGCTGGAGCCATCCTTGTGGATTCCTGGGAATTTCTCTAGAGCCAGGCTTCTTGCCAATGCTATAATGGCTCCCCCAATCAAGATATCTCTCTCCTTGATCTCATATCTGTCCCAGCTCCATCTCGACCATCCCATTCCCTCAAGTTCACCCCAACCTTCCTCTTCCCCTGTTCTTCCCCCTCCCTCTAGCTGGCTCCCATGCTCCCAATCCTGTCAGGTGACCCTGTCTGTCTCCAACTCCCAGGTGGGTCCATATATGTTTTTCTTTGGGTTCACCTTATTGCTTAGCTCCTCTAGAATCATGAATAATAGGCTCAATGTACTTTGTTTATAGCTAGTATCTAATTATGAGTGAGTACATACCATATTCATCTTTCTGTGTCTGGGTTACCTCAATCAGGATAGTGTTTTCTAATTCCATCCATTTGCATGCAAAATTCAAGATGTCATTGGTTCCCCCCCCCCCCCCCGCTGAGTAGTACTTTAATGTATACATGTGCCACACTTTCTTTATCCATTCTTCAGTTGAGGTGCATCTAGGTTGTTTCCAGGTTCTGGCTATTATAAATAATGCTTCTATGAACATATTTGAACAAATGTATTTGTAGCATGATTGAGCATATTTTGGGTATATTTTCAAGAGTGGTATTGCTGGATCCTGAGGTAGGTTGATTTCCAATTTTCTGAGAAACCGCCATACTGATTTCCAAAGTGGTAGTACAAGTTTGCATTCCCACCAGCAATGGATGAGTGTTACCCTTACTCCACATCCTCTCCAGCATAAGCTATCATTGATGTTTTTGGTCTTAGCCATTCTGACAGGTTTAAGATGATATCTCAGAGTTGTTTTGATTTGCATTTCCCTGATAGCTAAGGAAGTTGAACATTTCCTTAAGTAGCTTTTGGCTATTTAAAATTCTTCTGTTGAAAATTTTCTGTTTAGTTCAGGACCCCATTTTTAATTGTGTTATTTAGAATTTTACTGTCTAATTTCTTGAGTTCTTTATCTATTTTGGAGATCAGTCCTTTGTCTGATTTGGGGTTGGTGAAGATCTTCTCCAGTTCAGTAGTCTGCCTTTTGTCTTATTGACTGTGTCCTTTGCTTTACAGAAGCTTCTCAATTTCAGGATGTCCCATTTATTTATTGTTTCTCTTACTGTCTGTGCTACTGGGGTTATATTTAGTAAGTGGTCTCCTGTGCCTATGCATTGAAGACTACTTCCCACTTTCTTGTCTATCAGGTTCAGTGTGGTCAGATTTATATTGAGGTCCTTAATCCATTTGGACTTAAGTTTCATTCATGGTGATATATATAATATATATATATACATATATGTATATATATATATATGGATCTATTTTCATTCATCAACAGGTTGACATCCAGTTATGCCATTTGTTGAAGATGCTTTCTTTTTCCATTATATAATTTTAGCTTCTTTGTCAAAAATCAGATGTTCATAGGTGTGTGGATGAATAACCAGATCTTCAATTCAATCCCACGTCCCTATTTTTATGCCATTACCAAGCTGTTTTTATTACTGTAGCTCTGTAATAGAGCTTAATGTCAGGGATGATAATGCCTCTGGAAGTCCCTTTATTGTATAGGATTGTTTGGGCTATCCTGTTTTTTTTTTTCATATGAAATTTATTATTCTTCTTTCAAGGCCTGTGAAGAATTGTGTTGGGGATTACATTGAATCTATAGATTGTTTTTGATAGAATTGGCATTTTTATTATGTTGATTCTACCTATCCAAGAGCATGGAAGATCTTTCCATTTTCTGGTATCATCTTCAATTTCTTTCTTCAAAGACTTAAAGTTCTTGTCAAATAGATCTTTCACTTCCTTCATTAGTGTTACCCCAAGTTATTTTATGTTATTTGTGGCTATTGTGAAAGGTGATGTTTCTCTGATTTCTCTCTCAGCTTTTTTATCATTGGTGTATAGGAGGGCTACTGATATTTTTGATTTGATCTTGTATCCTGCCATATCATTGAAGGTATTTATCAGCAATAGGAGTTCTGTGGTAGAGTTTTTAGGGTCACTTATATATACTATCTTATCATCTCCAAATAACAAAAGTTTTACTTCTTTCTTTCCAATTTGAATCCCCTTGATTTTCTTTTGTTGTCTTATTGCTATTGCTAAAACTTCAAGAACTATATTGAAGAGATATGGAGTGAGTGGGCAGCCTCATCTTCCTGATTTTAGTGGAATCACTTTGAGTTTCTCTCCATTTAATTTGATGTTAGTTGTCGGCTTGCTATATATTGCTTTTATTATATTTAGATATGATCCTTGTATCCCTTATCTCTCCAAAACCTTTATTATAAAGGTGGGTGTAGTTCTATTTTTGTGTATGGTATTAGCCTTTCTTTCTCTTGGAGAATAACTGATATTTGCTCTCATTATATATAGTTTTGTATTAGGCTTAGAACCTTCTTATTTAGACAAAATGGAGAAATGTGGGAATTCATTCCACCAGTATTTTTGGGGTACCTATCTTAGGGTGTGGCCTCTGTCTTTGGATGTGTTCTCTAATAAGAAAGAGGAGGGTCTCTCTTGCTATCTTGCTCTAGCTCTTGCTTGGCATGAGGGGAGACCCAAAGGCAGAGAGGCAGCATAGGATCAGTGATAGCTCCAGCCCTTTTTTATACTGTGTGAGTTTATCCTTTTTCCCTGCAACCATTAATAAATGTTTTTATTTCCTCTGTGAGTTCATGCATCAACAAATTTAAGCAGTGTACTTCACCTTTCTATACACAAGATGAAATTTCCATTCCACTGGCCAAGAGGAGATCCTAGCCGTGAAATGCATCTGATCCCTCCCTCCACTCCCTTCCTTATTTTATCTCCAGTAAAAGGACCATGCAGTCTTGGCAAGAATCAGATTTTCATGAAGAGTCTTCAATAATGAACATTATGATCCAGCCTGGTGAAATTCACTCTCTATTCCATGGTTGTTACAGGATATTGTCTTTGCCTCTCTTGAATCTTCTCAGTCTAAATATACTTAAGATACTTCATAATTTCATATCTTCCCATTTTTAGATCTAAACTCTTGAGTTGAGAGAAAATAGTTAATGGTTTCCACATTGGTGAAAGATCCAAATTACATCATTCGATTCAACTTTGGAAAGCAAGAAAGTGACAATAGAAATCCAATTTATACTAGTCTAATTGTTCATATTTCATAGTAGAGGGACACCTAGAATTTGAGTCCCCAGAAACTCAAGACACTTAACTCACCACAACAAATCAAGGGAGTTTTCTTAGCCAAATTAGTCACACCGTAATTCCTCCTGAAATTCTGAGCACATGAGTTTAGTAAACTGTTGAGAAGTTAAGAAAGTCTGAATTGGGATACTATATTTCTATAATAATTTTGTGAGTCTTGGCATATATTTATGCTTTGTCATGCAGTTTTTACATTCGTGTTCTTCTATCACATCTGTTAGATAAAGATGAGACAGACACCTTGGTGCCAAATGATAGGCACTATCATGAGAGTCAATCACTATCTGTGAGCCTGGGAACGAATAAGATAGGCAAATTTCCTTTAACAGAAGTAGCAACTTCTCTTCTGACCTGCAGACATACACACAGACAGAATATTGTATACATAATAAATAAATATTAAAAAAACAATAGCCACAGAAGTAGCAACTTGGTTGTATCTATACAAATGTGTCTCTTACTTCTGAACCAATAGTTCGCTGTACTTCCAGGATCATGGAATAAATCTACTCGACAGCTAAATACCCATAAAGTTTATTCCTACCACACTTTGTACTCTTGGTAACAAAGCTCCCCAGTGTGTCATGCAAGAGGGAGAGACACTGGAAGAAACTTGTACTTTATATATAAAGAAAGTAAGCAGATGAGGATTAAGATTATCAATGTCTGGGAAAATAGGAAACCCTAGCCAGGAGTGTCTATAAAACAAAAGCATGATGTCAGGGAGGTGAGTAAAAAGATATTTACATTTATATCTTAAGTCTCAATCAGCAAGAACAGGTTTCTTCAACCACCTACATAATTTGATTCTTATTGACATGCAAAGAATCTGCCTGATTTATTCTTACCAGAAAATGTAATTATCTTCTTCATATAACTTGTGCTTAATAAGGCAGGGTTAGAGTAGAGAATGATATTGATAAACACTTCAAGTAGTCAGTATTTTTCTCTGTCATTTAGTCTGAATGGAAACCATGTGACTGGTTTTGGTCAACAGATTCTATAATGCTGGAGTGTAAATCTTTAGTGCCATTCAAGATCTCCTGAGTGAATTGGAAGTGTGGGGATCATGGGAAAGGGTGGAAGGGAAGTGGGAAGGATGGGAGGGAAGCAGGGAAAAATATGTAGCTCAATAAAAACAATAAAAAAATCTATAGTGTCATGTTTTCTCTTGTAACAAAATACCCACAGGTTGGTAATACATAAAAAAATAGAGACCCATTCTGGTGAGTGACTCCTGGCTGTATTCCAACATGATGGGTGACAGCCTGGTGGAAATACTTGTAAGTGGGCAGTCATATGGCAAGAGAGAAAGCCAGAAGGATTCAGCAATAAGGTTTTACATTTATGTGTGTGTGTGTGTGTGTGTGTGTGTGTGTGTAAAACAACACAATTTCACAAGAACTAATGTGTACCAAGAGCACTACATTAAACCCTTCCAAAGATTTTGTCCTTACTGACGTGATCACTAAGCCCTACCTCTGAAAGGTTCTTGTATGGAAACAGCACTACATTGTGACCAAACTGCCAAAATTCTAGGTGACGAAGACTAATGATACTCCCAAAGCATCAGTTGCATTGGGTTGTTGGTTTTGAATTCTTGTGATTACAAGACTGACTGGCACAGCACTGGAATAATGATCTTGGAACCAACTGGTGAAGTACTGTGACCAGAAGCGAGTTACTGTAGACTGTCACCTGAACAGTTCTGACAGTCCAAAATATAGACAGGTAAAGAAGAGGATCACAATAAATATACCAAAAAATTTAATGCTAGGGGCTGGCAGGATGGCTGTCCAAAGTTGGTGACCCAAGTTCAATCTCTGGGAACCTATGATGGAAGGGGATTACTGACACCCTAAAATAGTCTCCATGTGTGCTGGAGTGTGCATGGATCTGTACACAGATGCACCAATCTCTCTCTCACACATACCCATAAAATAATAAAATGAAAAAAAAAAGAGAAAATCTTAAGGTTGGTATAGTTTCTGACATATAAAAGCAATTTAGCAGTGCTCTTTAAATTTTTATTTTCTATAAAACAATGTTTCAAATTTATTTTAAAAATTAAAAAACATATATTGATTTTTACTTTATGTGTATGAGTGTTTTACTTGTATATATGTGGGCATTATGAACATAGGATGTTCACAGAGGCCAGAAGAGAGTGTCGGTTCCTCTGGAACTAGAGTCGCAAAAGTTATTACCTTCTGTATAGGTGCTGGGAATCAAACCTCAGGTCCTCTGGAAAAGTCAATGCTCTTGACTGCTGAGCCATCTCCCCAGCCCTTTGTTGTAATTTTTAAATTGTATACTTCTGACTTTGAACAGCTTTTTAAAAAGAACCTCATTATATACTTCCTCTTCAATGTCTTAAAAGGGCACATGGCCTGGGTGAGCTCTGAGATGTGTGTGTTGGAGGACAAACAATAATATTCAAGAATGCCATGACTAGTTATGATTTTGGTAATTGAATCTGATGCGGATTGTTTGCTCACTGAAGGGGATGAGAAAAGTCCTTCGATTGTAGGGTATGCTAGCCTGACAGGTTTGATAAAAGATCAAAAGATTTCTTTACCTCTGTGGCAAAAAGAAGGCCCTGTTGGAGGGGATAGATTCACAGGGTGAAGGCCGGTGGGACAGCTCTGTGACAGCCTGCAGTAAGAAGCCCAAATGAAAACACAGAGAAGCGCCAGATGGCCGAGGGAGGGGGGTTCTGCACTGGAATGTGGAGAAGCAGATCAGGCGATGGACTGGCGCTGCTTCCCAGAATCTCTCGATGATTGCACAACTCAGCCCCCAAATTCACATGTAGGGAGATAGCCATGGAATACAGGAAATGACAGAAATATTATCAAACAACACATGCACTGTGCTCGTTTTTTTTTTAATTTGGGAAGCTTTCTAAATCATCTTTAATAAATATGTGACAATGTTCTTTCCAAGAACAAGACATTTTAGTTACCAGCAGCAGTTTGATTTTCTCTGACAGCATTAAAAGGTTGTTTGCTTTTTGTTCTTCAGCAAGATTTACATTCTCCCCTCTCTGAACTGTATTCTGCTCAACACAATCTAAACTGTGTCTGAGCCTAACTCAAATATTGAATTACATTATCACCAGTGGATCAAATCACCACCGATGACATTTTGGTTGGGGTGATTCAGATAAATAAGACCTCCCTTATTTATTTTAAGGCTATAAAAGAGCAGATTATTGAATAAGAAACAAATAGAGGTGTCCACCCTAACAAAATCTTTCTGGGAAAAACTATACTTTTAGGGAAACCCAAGAGACACCGTAGACCTTTTGCTGATAACTCCATTTCAGCTTAGTTCCCTCCTCTTTTAATACTCTAATTCTAAATATCTGGATTTTCCCAAGTATTTGCATAAATGGGGCCAGAGATGTGGAAAGAATTAGAGGGAGCAGCATAATATACAGTAGATCTTATCTCCTGCTATTTGTGGGCTCCTGATGAACATGGCCATAACTCTAACGATCAATATCCAATATCTGCCCCTACCCTTGTAAACACTAGTGAGGGATAGCAAGGTAGTGGGTATTATAATTAACTTAAGAATAAATTGAAAACAAATCAGTAATTGAAAACTAAATTAGTAATATAAACTAGCTTGAAGTCTAAGTATAGTAAACTATCTGAAGTCAACAATTTCACTTACAGACTCACTTTGGCCTCTCCCACCCTTGTCTGTCTCTCTGTCTCTGTCTGTCTGTCTGTCTCACTCTCCCTCTTCTCTAAGTTTTTTTTTAATATTTATTTTATGTATATGGATATTTGTTCTGCATGTGTGTGTCTGTGCACCACCTGCATGCTTGGTGCCAGCAAAGGCCCTAACAGTCACCAAACCCCCTGGAACTTGAGCCAAGGACAGTTGTGAGTCACCATGTGGATGCTGGGAATTGAATCCAGGCCCTTTGAAAGAGCAGCAAGTGTTCTCAACTACTGAGCCATCCATCTTTCCACCCCCTTGCTTTGGTTTCTCCTAGAAAACTCAGGGGACTGAATGAAAGAACACCTTTTGCTTATAAAAAAACACACCTGCTCCTGTTTGGTAATGATGAAAACTCTGTAGCATTTAAGGTTAGATAGCTGCATGTAGCAGAAAATTCTTTTTTTTAATCAATAATTTGTCCTTTGAAAGTCTGGATTAAGATGTACAGGACTGAGAGCTAAGCGCTGGTCATTAGAAACACGCTATTCAGTCTTTCTGCCCTGTTCGTTGTCTGCAGTTTGAGTTTGAATCAGAAAGATGGTTGTCGTTATATGTGGTCTGTTTTCCCTTTACTTGTAAGACTTTGCTGATGTCAGCGAATGAATTTCCTCTCTCTCTCTCTCTCTCTCTCTCTTTCTCTCTCTTTCTCTCTCTTTGTACTGAGCTTCATTTATTTTAAAACTTTTATTCATTTTGCATTCAAACCACAGTTTCCCCTCCTACCCCTCCCCAGCCCCATCCACTCCTTTCAAAGGGGAGTCAACAAAGTCCAGCACATTAAGTTGAGGTAGGGTCAAGTCACATCCCTCTGCATCAAGGCTGAGCAAGGAATCCCACGACAGGGACTGGGCTTCAAAAAGCCAGCTCCTTCACCAGGTACAGATCCTGGTACCACTGCCAGAGCCTCTCAAGCAGACCAAGCTATACAACTGTCGTCCACATGCAGAGGACCTATTTGGGTCCCATGCCGGCTATGCAGCTGTTGGTCTAGAGTTCGTGAGTTCCCACAAGCCTGATTCAGCTGTCTCTGTGGATTTCCCGTTCATGATCTTGACCCCGCCTTGCTCAAGTAATCCCTCCTTCCTCTCTCTTCGACTGGATTTCCAGAGATGGGCCTGGCACTTGGCTGTGGATCACTGTGTCTGCTTCTATCAGTTTCTGGATGAAGGCTCTATTTTGATAGTTGAGAACTAAGAGAAAATGATTTTTTAGAAACAATTAGTGGTGATGATCATGAAAGACATAAAACTATTTGTAATATTCTAGAGCTTGAGAACTTTGTATTGTTTTCTTGTTGCACAATGTAAATTTCTTCGGGGCTCCCTCAATAGATCTTAGAATCATTCGGGTATGAAAACTAATAACTTGCTTTCTGAGCTCTTGCTCTTATCTATGTTGGTATGAATCTTTCATGGTGTTCTTAGTATTTGGGGCAGTCTCTTGTACTTCAAATAAATTCAACCCTTGTATATAGAGATTGTTTAGGATACTATTACTGCCTACCAATATCTCATCCTCCAGATGTGCAAATCCTGCCGCTCGTTTTGGCTGCTGCTGTGCCTGCTTTGAAACACACTGATTACCAATCATCTGGCTGTGGTCATAGAAATTATAAGTAGGTGAGAAGTAGATTTTCTAGTGATGGCAGTCCCTGACTCTTGGGCACTTGAGGCCTGGCAGATGTGGAAGTTCACAGCTCTGTGGGGACTTTTTGCCCCTTGCTGTCAACTTCCAGGGTTCCTCGAGGTTCTAAGTCTGTAGTGACTTCAAGTGGTTTTCTCAACATGTTAGCAATTAAGATGGAAATTACCTGGTGAGTATGATACTGGCAGCCAAAGTTATCAGGACTTGTGTTTCAATGTGCAAAAATAATATTTTCCACCAACACACACACACACACACACAACTCCTCAAACCTACAAATCTGAGCACAACACTCAGGGATTATATTTAAGTGGCAAAGGTGGCTGAAATGTAATTATCTTTAATCATATCAAAGCTCCATTTCACACAGAGTCTCATCAGCACTTAGAGCACTGTTTTTTGAGGTTTTTAGAATGTTAAGAGTATCTTCTATGTACGCCAAGAAATTTGATTCTTCGTTATTCTTCTACCTTCGTAGCTGTATAAAATGAGGCTTTGATGTTTAGCCACAGGATATTTGAATATTTGGAAGGAACTGCATGTCCTCTAGAATGTCTCTCCTCTGATTTTGTTAGGTGAATTCTTGTTTTCTTTTTTAGCTACATTGAACCAGATTTATGACTAGGTTTCATTGACCAGATACATATTTGACTTTCAACATTTTGTTCCCTCAACAGTTTTCAATAAGGCTTCACTCATTTCACATAGAAAGGCCTTTAATGCTCAAGCTGAACGAAACTTGCTCCTGAACCAGCACAAAAAGCATAGTATATAATGCTGCAAATGTATTATTGCATTGTCTTTCTTTCAATGTCTCTTAAATGCCATGTATGTTTGTTCCATATGTCCCAGTAAGCTCACACACAGGGATCAAAAGGCATCGGCAATGCCTGTAACACTCCTAATTTAAGGGTGCTTACACTTGGGCAGAATCATCCACCACAAGCCAGTTTTAAAATGAAGAGTCCATCATTCATATAATTTATGAAATGCTTCTATCCCAAATTCTCAAACAACACGGTTTCAGTTGTCTGCCTTCATGACTGAGTGGGGATTACTTGCTGAGTTTCACCACTGTTACTCAAAAACACAATAGAACATTGTTACTATATATTGCTAGTCTGGAAAAAGATGAAAAAATTAAAATGGAACAAAGCAATGGTGGTGTACACCTTTTATCCCAGCATTTGGGAGGCAGAAGAAGGTGGATCTCTGAGTTGAAGCCTAGCCTGGTCTACAGAGTGAGTTCCAGGATAGCCAGAGTTACACAGAGAAACCTTGTTTTGACAAAACTAAAATAAATAAATAAATAAATAAATTAAAAGTATAGCCTCTCATGAATGCCCATTATTTTTATCTTTAGAATGTTGAAAAGTAAGTCAAACCATTAGAATTCAGTGATTGATTTATATAAATTTAAAATAGGTGAAGATATAAATATTTATGTATCAATATATACATATAATGTCTGACTTTATCCATTCTTTTGGTATTAAGTCTTATTATATATTCCAGGGTTACCTCAAACTCATAGTCCTCATGCCTCAGCTTCTCTGCTGGGGTTACAATCAGGTACCATTATATCCAGAATCTAATCTAATCTATCTATCTCTATCCTCTATCTATCTATCTATCTATCTATCTATCTATCTATCTATCTATCTATCTATCTATCTATCTATCTATTCTCTATCAATAATTAACCTACCTGTCATTTATTTATCTATCAAGTATCTATCATTTAATCAATCTGTCTCTCTGTCTATCTATCATCTTTTATTTTCTTCTTCATCATCATCACCATCTTTGGTGGTCTGAATAAGGATCATGTTTATAGGCTCAATATTTGAACACCTGGTCCCCAGTTTATGGAACTGTTTGGCAAGTATTAGGAGATGTGGCCTTGTTGGAAGAGGTGTATCAGTAGAGGCGGCCTTTGAGGTTCCAAAATCTCGTGTCATTCCCAGTGTGCTTGCAGATTAAGACAAGAGCTTTCAGGTATTCTTGATGCCACGCCTTTCTTTGAAGCATCATGGACTCTAATTCTCTGAAACTGTAGGCTCACTTAAACAGTTGTATAAGTTGCATGGTATTTTTTTTTCACAGCAACAGAAACCCCCAGGTTCCTATTATTATTTAATCTACCAATTGTCTACTATGTTCCTGAATATAAAGGAAATGTTCAAACCAAGCTTGTTGAATGTTGAAGATGCGGTTGAGTAGAAGGGAGGTAATATGAATTTTCAGTTGACATAAAGACATAAAGACAGAGTCACTTGAACTACAGAATCAGCTATGCCTTCCTTCTGCTGACCACACACATCTGAATCATGTTCAGCATGGATATGGGAATCTCCTATAGGAAAGAAGCATCTACAGGAGGCAGAGTGACTGTATGAGGGACCTCTCATCACCATAGTGGTGATGCTCAGGAGAAGCATCACAGAGGTCTGGTGATTCAGGGGGCTGTAACCCTCCTCCAGGCTATTTGCTCCAGGCTTGTTCTCTGTGCTTTCTGTCCACTTTTGTTTGCCACAGGAGATTTTGCATTGTTTAATCCCATCCACCAGAATGTCTTAACATAGCAACTGCGTGTAGTGCAGAATGCATGCACCTTCCAAAGACTAAAATCTTCTAGATGTGACTATTAGAGATTTTTATATGTGGTTCAGAAAAATCACCATAGGCAGTGCTGTTGGCAGAAACACGGGTGAGGCCCCACCTAGGGGTTGGTGTTCCATTTCAGTTAGGTAGGGAAGAGAGTAGAGGATGGATGTTGGGGCGCATTTCTATTTAGACCACTCTGGTCACACTCTGTCTGTGGGTAGCTCTGAAGGTAGCTCTAAATTGCCTCTGCCCAAGTCCTGATTTACACAGGGGAGCAACCCCTGCATGCCTGACTGTCCCAAGAGTGTGACTTGCAAAGTAGTAAAGATTTATATCTCCATGGAGAGAAGAGTGTGGCTGGCAGTAATAGAGGCATGCAAAGACAAGTTGGTAAGATTTCTAAACTGATAAGTTTAAGGTAACTGTGTTTTTACATATACTTATGGGTCAGAGGCCTTTCTGGAAAAGAGAAGATGATAAAAGTCACCACAGACATGAATATTAACTTTGGCATGATATCTATCTATGCTAGATATTTTTTAATGATATTCAACTGAGCCCTCTATATTTTTAAATATAGACTGTTGAATCCTAATTTTTTTAAACAAATGGCTTGTTTTGTGTTAGGACCCAACATATTAGTAAATTAATTGATCATATCTTTATAAATGTTATTTGATGTCTTATTTATTATTTTATTTTGTATTTATTTTTGAAACTGTATTTTAATTGCATTTCTCCCATTCATTTCCTTTCCCCAAACCCTTCTATAAACACATCCCTACTCTCCTTTTAATTCATGTCCTTTTTTCATGAATTGTTATTGCATGCATATATGTATTTATATATACCTTTATATTCCCACTTATGACCTGTTGAGTCTACGTAATGTTAATTCTGCATCTGTTTCCAGGACTGATGATTTGGCACTGTCCAGCCCATTGGTGTGCTCCTCCTTGGGGAGGACCACCTCTCCTGCTCCCAGCTTTCCTCAGTTGCCTGCAGTTCTTTGTGCAGGGTTGCGGCCTCCTGGGATTTCCCCTGTGGATCCTGGATATTCATTGGTGTCCTCCTTGTTCAGCTCACATTTGGGCGAACATGGTGGTGAGACTTTATGGGTGTGGCTTCTGATGTTACTCAAACACTGGTTTTTAGACATTATAGATCTGTGTTTTAAACCATGCTTGAAATAGACCTACCTGCACAAAAGTGCCTTAAAAGTAGAAACTGATCAAAGGACTAGGCGGGAGTTTTGTTTGTTTTTTCTCATATTAATTTGTTTCCTTCCAATTGGAATAAGCACTATTAATGACATTCCTCAGATTAGTACATGAAGTCACACAAAGGGCCAAATCATACATTTATTCTTATTAGAGAAAGGACTGCATTCTGCAGTTTCCTAGGAGATTTTTAAGAGGCCAAAATTGATGATGTATAGTACCATTGGATTCAAACTATTTTTTCAACCACCAATTCTGTTTTCAAATCCTGAACCTTTTGTTACAACTAGAAACTTCTATCTTTGTGAAAATCTCTTTCTACCTCTTCTTGGAAAAGCAAGATCTTTGTACAGAGAGGAGAGTCATGCAGGTGAACAAGAATGATGTCCCTATTGCTGACCAAAGGCTATCTATGTCCTAAGTTTATTATCTTCATGTGCAATTTTTTTTCAAAAGGGTTATATGAAGAAAACAGGAAAGACATTAAGAACATCCAACCTAAGAGGATAGCGTCTACAATTTAATAAATTCATGGAAGTATCTTTTGTTCTTCTTTTACATTTGCTATAAAACAAGGCTCAGATTCCCTTGGAAACGTACCCATGTTGAACATATTCCGCCCCAGGCTCTGCTTCTTTAGCACAGCTACCCCAAGTCTTTCCTTCCTATGCTTCTGCCTTAGTCAGTGTTCTATTGATGTGAAGAGACACCATCATCAAGGCAAAAACTCTTATAAAAGAAAGCATATAATAGGGGGCTTGTTTGCAGTTTTAGAGGGTTAGGGCATTTCATCATGGTGGGAAACATTCCAGCAGCCATGGCAGCCACGGTGCTGGAGTAGTTGGGAGCTGCATCAAGATCTGCCAGAGGAGGGTAGACAGAGGAAGACTGGGCCTGCAATGGGCTTTGGGAACCTCGCAGCCCACCCCAATGATGTACTTCCTCCAGCAAGGCCATCTTAGCTAGAGTTTCTAGTGCTGTGACAAAACACCTTGACAGAAGAGCAAGCTGGGAAGAAAATGTTTATTTGGCTTCCACGTCCACATTGTAGTCCATCATTGGAGGAAATCAGGTCGGGATCCTGGAGGCAGGAGCTGATGCAGAAAGCATGAAAGGGAGCTGCTTACTCCCTTGCTTTCTCTGGCTTGCTCAGCCTGCTTCCTTCCTTCTTTCTTTCTTTCTTTCTTTCTTTCTTTCTTTCTTTCTTTCTTTCTTTCTTTCCTTCCTTCCTTCCTTCCTTTTCTTTTCTTTTTTTAAGTATTTTCCTTTTTATTGTTTTTTTTTTTAGTTATATATTTTTCTCTGCTCCCCTCCCTTCCTTCTCCTCCCCTTCTACCCTCTCCTATGGTCCCCATGCTCCCAATTTACCCAGGAGATCTTTTTTTTTTCTACTTCCCACTTTGATTAGATCCATGTAAGTCTTTCTTACATGTTTCTTACCTCTTTGTTGTCTAGGTTCTCTGGGTTTGTGATTTGTAAGCTGGTTTTCTTTGCTTTATATCTAAAAGTCACTTATGAGTGAGTACATATGATATTTGTTTTTCTGGGTCTGGGTTACCTCATTCAATATGATGTTTTCTAGATCCATCCATTTGCCCACAAATTTTCAAGATGTCATTATATTTTTCTGCTATGTAGTACTCCATTGTGTAAATATACCACATTTTGTTTGTCCATTTTCTTGGTCAAGGGGCATTTAGGTTGTTTCCAGGTTCTGGCTAAGACAAACAGTGCTTCTATGAGCATAGTTGAGCACATGTCCTTGTGGTATGATTGAGCATCCTTTGATTGTATACCCAAAAGTGGTATTGCTGGGTCTTGAGATAGGTTGTTTCCTAATTTTCTGAGAAATCACCATACTGACATCCAAACTCAGCCTGCTTTCTTATAGAACCCAGTACTACCAACCCAGGGATGGCACCACCCACAATGCCCTGGGACCTTCCACACTAATCATTGGGTTAGAAAATGCCTTAAAGTTGGATCTCATGGAGGCATTTCCACAACTGAGGCTCCTTCTTTTCTAATGACTCTAGCTTGTGTCAAGTTGACACAAAAGCAGTCAGTATAATACCACACTTCCTAATCCTTGTAATTCTCTCAAACATTTCCACTCCCTAGTGACCAAGCTTCAAAATTATGAGCCTGTGGGGCTATTCTCACTCAGTCCACCACACTCTTGAAGGACTGTGCTCTGTGCGCTCACACTTGAGCTCCTTCAGCTACTGTCTTCCGTTCAGATGTGAAGGGCAGGCTACTCAGTCAAAACGCTAGCCTGTTATGCTTTCTTGCTGTCTCCCTGCCCTGTTGCTGTCCTGACTACATCTCTCTCTATTCCGCTACCACCAAAGATTCTATCTAACATTTTGACACGTAAGCTTTGGCAATATCTTTCCCCTCAGGTCTAGAAGTGGAAGCAATGTGTGTTCTTGTGTCTTAAGGTTGAGACAGCACAAGAGACCATTAAGACAGTTTTAAAATTTAGTCCCTGGTTCCTACATGCAGGAGGTTTTAACATTACTGATTGGGATCAGGTGAAGGCTGATCTTCAAGATGCTCTGAAAGAGCGAGGGCCACTAGAAGTCCCCATGGCGATATTTTCACTATGGCGCTTGGTCAGAGATGCTCTTCTCAGTGATGACGTTAGAGTCAAAGAGCAATTACAGAGCTTAAACAAAACCCTTGAGGAGATTCAGGAAGTAGAATCTGTAAGTTCTATTAAGAGTTTTGAGGAACAGGAAGTTTTAGGAACAGGTAGTATTAGAAAGGATATAGAAGAAGAAGAAATTTTAAAAAAGGAGATCGCACTGATAAAAAGAAGTTAGAGGTTGGCATTTTTGGGGATGTGGATTCGGCTATGCCAGTCGTCAGGCACCTGGCCTTTGAGAACGCTAACAGGTTCTGCCAGGAAGTTTTACGCCCCCATAGAGATGGAGATTTGAATGACTTTATCCGATTATGCAGAGACATTGATGGCACTCACATAATGGGCCAGGTAATTGTTTCTGCGCTTAAGGAAGGCCAAGCTGGAGCTAGACCTAGAAATTGTTTAACAAGAGCGAGGAGACAAGGGATTTGGCTCCACAGGTTCCCCTGGAGCTTTTTGGGTTTCTAGCCTAGAGAATCGCCCTACACTTACTTTAACAATCAATGGGAAAAGGTTTCAAGGCCTTCCTGACACAGGGGCTGATTCTTCAGTGATTGCTAAAAAACATTGGCCTATAGCCTGGCCTTTACAACTAGCCTCTACTACTTTACAGGGAGTAGGAACAGCCAGTTCTCCTGAGTGCAGTACTCAGTATTTAAATTGGGAGGACAAAGAAGGCCATAAGGGTATTTTTAAACCATTTGTCCTGGAACACCTTCCTCTTAATTTGTGGGGAAGAGATGTTTTGCAAGCTATGGGAGCAGTTCTTACCACTGAACCTGTGCAGCGTATGCTATCAAAGCAGGGCTTTGTCCCTGGTCAGGGTTTAGGCAAAAATCTGCAGGGAGATGTACAGATTTTAGCAGACAAAAAAATGATACAACAGTCTCCTGGACAGCATGCAGGGTTAGGAAATTTTTCCTAGGGGCCATTGCAGAGCAGCCAGAAAGCATTCCTATAAAGTGGAAAACTGAAAAGCCCGTTTGGATTGAGCAATGGCCCCTAAGTAATGAGAAATTACAGGCTGCTTGAACTCTAGTTCAGGAACAGCTAGAAGCAGGGCACATAGTGCCATCCACTTCTCCCTGGAATACCCCTATCTTTGTTATTAAGAAAAAGTCTGGTAAATGGAGGTTGCTACAAGATCTTAGAGCAGTAAATGATTGCATGGAAATTATGGGGACAACTCAACCTGAGTTGCCTCAGCCTGTGGGTATTCCTGCAGGATATCATCTTTTAGTTATTGACCTGAAAGATTGTTTTTTCAGCATTCCCTTGCATCCAAAAGACTCTGATATAGCTTGGTTGCAAAATTTTGCTGATGATTGGACTTTATTTTTATGCACTAATCCCTGCAAGTTAGACAATCATTATCCTTCTGACAAGTTAGTCACCTTCTTTAAAAATCATCCGGTATGTTTTCCTAAAGTTATTTCTTTGCAGCCTCTGACAGGGGCACGTAATGTGTTCACTGATGGATCTTCTATCGGGAGGGCTGTAGTAGCCTCTCCTCCTGATTTTAAAGTTCAATCTGTTAATACTAATTCTGCTCAGGTGGCTAAATTGGTTGCTGTTCAGATAGCCCTAGAGAAATATGCTGATATTCCATTTAATCTGTTTACTGACAGTCAATATATAAGCAAAATTCTTGCACCGTTGGAAACTGCAGCTTGTATCGCCTCTGTATCTCGAGTCCAGACGCAGTTATTAGCTATTCAAGCTTTGCTTTGGGCCCGATCTGTACCCATTTACGTAGGGCATTTGCGAGCTCATACTGACCTTTCTGGTCCTTTGAGTGAAGGAAACGCTTTGGCTGATCAGCTTACTCGTCAAATTTATGTAGTGAGTCAGGAATCTTATGAAGCTGCAGAAAAAGCTCATAGTCGTTTTCATCTCAATGCTGGTTCCTTAAGATTTCATTTTAAGATATCTCGAGAGCAAGCCACTAATATTGTTAAAAAATGCTCTCTGTATACAGAACTTTTAACTGTTCCACATTTGGGAGTTAATCCTCGTGGGCTTGCGCCTAATCATTTATGGCAAATGGATGTCACCCATGTTCCTTCTTTTGGGCGCATGCAATATGTTCACGTAACCGTGGATACATATTCTCATCTCATTTTTGCCTCAGCTCACACAGGAGAAAGATTACGAGATGTTAAAAGTCATTGTCTCCAGGCTTTTGCCTATATGGGAGTTCCTAAAACTACAAAGACTGATAATGGACTTGCCTATACTAGCACTGGCTTTGCAAAATTTTGCTCTGAATTTTCAATTTCTCATAAAACGGGAATACCTTATAATCCTCAAGGACAAGCTATAGTGGAGCGAGCGCATCGCACGCTCAAAGCCTATTTGCATAAAACTAAAAAGGGGGAATATGGTTACACCCCCCGAGAGCATTTATCTTTTATTTTATACATTTTAAATTTTTTGACTGTGGATGCTCAATCTCATACCGCCGCTGACAGGCATTGGCGGCCAGATTCTTCCGGTAAGCCTCATGTAAAATGGAAGAATCTATCAGATGGCACCTGGTATGGTCCAGATCCCGTACTGGTGTGGGGTAGAGGGGCTGTTTGTGTTTTCCCACAGGATGCTGACAATCCAATATGGGTACCTGAGCGGCTGGTGCGTGCTGTGGATTTTCCTGTCCAGAAGCCTGAAGACAGGACAGAGCCAAGAGATCAAGGAGATTCTGGCTTGTCAACTGAAGAGTTGCGGGTTTCCTGAGGAGCTGGCTGCAGTGGTCCGAGTGCCAAGGATTGCTCGTCTACCTATCTACCTTTCCCATGATTCTTTTTAGTCAGTCAGTTGCTTCCTGCTGGCACAAGGATACCTTCTCAGGCAGGTTGCAAATGCCATAGCATTAATTTGAGCTAAATTTACATATGAATATTGCAGTTAATTTTGTGGCTAACAGTAATGAGCTTATTGTTGTTATTCTCGAACCCTGAGGTGTACAATTTACAAATTGGCTCTTAAAATTGTTTTAGTCAGCTATACCAGGGTTCCTTTTACCAGCACTGAGGCCTCACTTAAAAGGCTCCAATTTTGGGCAGAATTATTAAGTATTGAGCAGGCACAGTCTCCTTAAGGGATGCTTGCATGTGCTGGAATGTCATCTTCATGGTCATGCCAGAGACAAAGCTAACTCAGGTCAATGTTGCCACATGGCAAGTCCTCTTAGATATTGCCCCAGAGAATCTTTCAGCACAAATCTGGCTGAACTCGGTGATGGATGACTAGTGAGCCAATGACGGGAAAGGCTTTTGGGGGGCTGCCTCAACCTAAGACAGGAATGTGTTTTGACCTGGATGCTTTCCCATGACGGGTAAGGGGTATTGCCTGACGTCCAAGGCCACCCAAGACAGGCCTAGTCATAATTTATATTTAGGGGGGACCTGTAGGGCCCTGGCCTCCCTTATTCCTGGGGTGCATCTCAAGGACAATTTCTGGTCAGCATGACTAAGCATTTAGCCCTTATTCATGGGACACCTGCAGTTTCTAGTCAGATGACTAGCATTCTGTAAGTTCCTGTTTTCCTCCTGCCCCACCTGGTTAAGTTCCTGTTTTCATCTTGCCCCCCCTGGTGATTAGCCACGGGGCATTCATTCCTTTGTTGATATGGTAATTTCCCACCTTCCTGGGCGGGGGGTCCTAGTGCTTGCAGTTAGTTAGAAATAAGCTCCCCCAAGTCTGAATAAACGGTATTCGCTTGATCTCCTATCGAATGACCCATGGTCTCTGTCTCTTTTGTTCAACCTCCAGGCCTTGCCCGGACTCGCATTCGGTACAGCTGCGCACGAACTGTACCGAGGGTGTAACACCAAAATCGGGTGTTACAGGTCATAGCTCTGTAACTGGTGCTGGATAAGCTATGCTTGCTCTTGGGGTCTTCCTTGACAGAAATTTGTCTTGACATATGAAATGCAATGACTCTGACTCTGTACTTGTACATGTTTGTGAAGGCAGGTGGTGAGATGAAGATTAAGCCTCAGCTTATTTTCCTTTAACCAATTCTTTCTATGTTGGGGAGAAGGTGTATAGACAGAGTGGAAGATAGGATTACCCATTCTGGAAACTACTAAATTCCAAAACAATTTTGTCTTTGAATTAGACATATCTGAAACTGGGCATGAGCACAAAGAGATACAGAGTAAAAGGTAAGGAAGATGCATATAGCTTGCTCCCAGGTCAAGGAATAAAATTAAACAACTGACCAAAAGTTGACGTAAGTTTACATTTAGTTATAGCTTGGTCTTACACTTAGTAATTCCATAATATTTTGGTAAATCATGTAAAGTATGAAGTTCCCTTCTCTCTATTCAATGATGACAAACCTATCCATGTTGCAAAACTTTTGAGAGCATTTGCCTGGCAATAATTACTCAAAACCCAATAAATGGCATCATTGTGAAGTATAGTCTTCCACTTTAGTCATGTTTTCTTTCCCATCAATACTACTGTGTTTTATTTTCTGTTAGCTCACTTACCTCTTGTTTGATCAGAAGTGTTCTGAGGCTGGATTGTTTACACATGAGTTCTGACTAACTTGTAGCTTTCTGAATTCTGCAGAGTCCATGTGTTTGGCTAGGGTATTAATATTTACCTTTTAGAAAAGTTATCACGGTTTTTAGGATGAGACAAGAAGTCAAGTGCTGAGCACAGACATTTAATGGGAAGGAATAAAGGTCAAATGCTAAGACCGATGACTTGGAATTAATCTTGTTCATAAATGGCCACTGTAAAGATATTTTGGCTAGTAGTCACTGGTCACTTAGAATCCAATCTTGTGAGACTATTACTGAGCCATTAGTTCACCATACTGTGTGTTCTTAGGCAAAGAAATCATGCAGCGATTACATTATTTACAATGTCTTCCAAGTCTTTTAATAAAACCTGAGTAACTCTACTCATTTATATAGATGTCCTGCGATCAACCAATTTATTCAGAGAGGAAAACATTATCATAAATATGATCAAATTTTGGGTACTTTTAATGTTAAGAACTGTGCTCTGAAACTGTAGGTTGTATGTGTTAAAGTGTAAGACTCAACTACATCCAAGACTGTGCCTAAGTGTGTTTCTTCTGAGTGAATTGAAGAACGTGTCATTTTAATCCTGATCCAAGTATGTCATGTTCTCCAAGTGTGTACTGGACAGCCTACAGCCTCAAATGGTTATTGTTATTTCAGTGAACAACAGAATTCTTCAAAACAATAGTATATGCTCGGTGTTATTTTGCATGGGTATAATAGTGGCATATATAAAAAGATTCCAAAATCATTCCTTCAAAGAAGTTTCAGTTGTGACTTAAGGTGTTCAGGGTGGTGATGGTTCAGACTATTTTGGTCTCAACTAAGGCCAGAAGAAACTGGCTTAGACATAAAAGAGTAATTGGGCAATTGGCTGGCTATTCATATAAACAGTGCAAGCAGCAGTTGCTCTGGAGCTGGAATGTGCCTCTTCTCTGATTCTGTTTTCCTTTCTGAGCTGAAGTTACTCCTGAGAAGTTGCTTCCTTGTGTTTGGAACCAGAGCCATCAGCCACAACCACTTTGTTGCCAAAAAGGATATGAAGTCATTTTTAGTTCCAAGTTTTGGAATATTTTTATACAAATGTTACAGCAGCTGTGCTTGTAATAACAAAAAAGAAATGATTTAATAGTTTCTATTAATACCACAGTAGTTGAATCAGTGAAAAAAAAATTGCAGACCCCTTGAAGTGACATAGCAAGCAGCAAGAAAATGAATAAGCAATTTTGAGGAGTGGAATTAAAAAAAAGAGTAAATTAGGATTGAGTAGCTTCTCTCAGAGACAATTTTAGACAATGAAAGTTATTCTATAGGAGGGTGTCAAGGATGGTGGAGAACTTGGGAGCCCAGAAAGTGAAACTTGGGAGGTAATGGGTTGTGGTGATGTTTGCACAGGGATAAACATCTGTAGAAACCAATCACATGATGCTTTTTAAATGCATGACATTTATTATGAGTCAATAATACAATAACAAGCTGACAATTTTTAATTAGACATAAAATAAAAGCTATAGTACTGCTTGGTAATGGCCACATATGCTTTTCATTCCAGCACTGGAGGAAGAGGCAGGTAGATCTTTATGAGTTCAAGGCCAGCCTGGTCTACAGAGTGAGTTCCAGAACAGCCAGGGATGCATAGAGAAACCCTGTCTCAAAGATAAAAGGCAAAAAAAAAACAAAACAAAACAAAACAAAACAAGCTATAGTACTATGGAAATACACTTACAACTTCATGAACATTAATCAATAATATTATAAATGATTAATAACACATCATATTAAGTATAAATTGAAGTGTTTATATTGACAGAGTTTCATGCGTTTATCATGCTCCTGTTGTTCTGAAGTGTGTTGTGGATGGCTAAATTTACAAGCATTACACCATATAGTGATTATTTTGGTGGTGAGAACCCTAACTCACTGTCTTAGCATTCTTCAAGGCTATGTCATCATCAACTGCATTTATTATGATGTACAATAGATATCTTGGACTTGCCCTTTCTATCTAACTGATTTTTTGTACTCTGTTCATCATTTTCTCAGATTCCACATCCTATAATCACTGCATCCTCTGCTAACCACTATTATACTCTCTCTGAGATGGATTTTTTGAAAAACATGGCACACATGAATAAAATTATACAGTATTTGCCTTTCTCTCCTTATTGTATTTCACAAAACCTGTCCTCCGGGTCAATATATGCTGCTGAAAATGATATAATTTATTTTTTTAAAGGCTTACATTCCACTCTATACTTTTGGGCTGGCTGTTTTTATGTCAAGTTGACAGTAACTAGAGTCATCAAAGAGGAGGGAGCCCCAATGAAGAAAATGGCTCTGTAAGGGTGAGCCGGGCAGTGTGGTGGTACATGCCTTTAATCCCAGCACTCAGGAGGCAGAGGCAGGTGGATTTCTGTGAGTTCGAGACCAGCCTAGTCTACAAGAGCTAGTTCCAGGACGGACTCCAAAGTCACAGAGAAACCCTGTCTCAAAAAAAAAAAAAAAAAAAAAAAAGAAAAAAAAAGAGTGAGATGTAGGGAAGCCAGTGTGGGCATTTTCTCAATTAGTGATTGTTGAGGGAGAGCTCAGTTCATTGTGGGTCGAGTCACTCTTGGGCTGCTGGTCCTGGGTTCTATAAGAAAGCAGGCTGAGCAAGCATGAGGAGCAATCCAGTAAGCAGCTCTCCCCCACAAAGCTCTGTATCAGCCCCTGTCTTCCAGGTTCATGCCCTGCTTGATCCTGTCCTGACTTCCTTCAATAATGACCATTGATGTGGAAGTATAAGTCAAATAAACCCTTTTCTCCCCAGGTTGCTTTGGTCATGCTGTTTTTATCACAGCAATAGTAACCCTAACTAAGACAATGTCTTTATATAGATATACATGCTTCCTTTGTCCATTCATTCGTCAATGGGAGCATCATTGATCCTGTGCCTTGCATGTTGTGAATAATACTATAATGAATATTGGAGACAAGATATTGCTAACACACTGATTTCATTTGATATTTATATATATACATATATATTTACATATTAAATATATATGTATATATATAATAGCAGTTTCAATTTTAATCTTTTGTGAAGTTTCCATCATGATTATACTTATCTGCATTCCTGTCAAGTACACACATGTGCTCCCTTTTCTTTGAATCTTGATTGACATCAACTATCTTTTAACTCCTTGTTAATAGTTGCCCTTGCTGGAGTAAACATATATTATTGTGGTTTTGGTTTTTGTTTACTTCATTCTTATTGATAGTGAAGCATCTCTCCCTCCCTCCCTCCCTCCCTCCCTCCCTCCCTCCCTCCCTCCATATCTAGTGGCAATATGCCTTCTCTAGAGAAGTGTGTATTTAGATACATAACACATTTTATAAAAACCAATAGGGATATTTATCTTCTTGCCCTCCATGTTGTGGCCCTGAGCTGCTATACATTTTGACTATTAATCCATGTATAGTTTAATGTCTTTTTCCATCTTCAGATGGAGGCTTCATCTCCACTCTGCTGATTATCTCCTGTACTGGGCTGAAGTTTTTGGTTTAAGTACTCTTATTTGGTGCGGGAGAATTATCTGTATTCTGTCAATCATGTTATAAATAAATGCTGATTGGCCAGGCAGGAAATATAGGTGGGAAAACCAGACAGGAAGTAGAAATGATGTAATGAGAATAGGAGAATTCTGGGAAGAAGGAAGTTGACTTCTCCCACTCCTGCCCAGACCACCGAAGCAGCAGGATGTGAGCTGCCCCACTGAAAAAAGGTACTGAGCCACATGGCTAACATAGATCAGAAAAATGGGTTAATCAAGATGTGAGAGTTAACCAGTGAGAGGCTAGAGCTAATGGGCCAATCAGCTTTATAACTTAGAGAGATCTTTGTGTGATTTTCTTTAGGGCTAAACAGTTGTGGGAACCTAGTGGGAGGACAGAAAACCCCCAAACAAACAAGCAGGCCCCTTCATGTTACACTCATTCGTTTTTGATCTTTTGCTCTCTGTGAATTAGGGTGTCAGTCAAATAGTCAAAGTCTAGTTCTGTGCCACCAAGCTTCCCCCAATCGTCTTCAAGTAATATCATAGTTTTGGTTTATAATTAAAATTAATTATCAGATTAAATTAAAATTAAACTATAAATAAAATTTTTATTTATTTGACTTTTGCATATGTTATGAGATCAAGGCTTTATTTTATTGTTTTTCATGTGGCTATTCGATTTCCCTAACATTGTTTATTGAACAGACTTCATGTCCCCCCCACTGAGTGTCTCTGATAAAAATCAGTTTGCTATAAATGTGTGGCTTTATTTCTGGACCATGTGTTATAATCTGTTGGGAGATATGTCGGCCTTTGTGGCAACACTGTGTTGTTTGGACTCCTGCTCTGGTTGGCAGAGGTTTGCACTCGACCCTTTTGGGTTCCTGTGTTGAGAGGTTGGTATTCAATGCACAAATGCCAAAAGCGATGGAACTGAGAAGTTAGGGCTCAGAAGGAAGTCCTTAGGTTGCCATGGGCACCACCGATCAACACTTCTTGGGATCCTGAGTTCCTTTAGGGCTACCTGTATAAGAATAAGTTTGTCTGCTTGGCTTTTCTGCTTGCAATAAGGCCTCTTTCTTCATAAGTGTCCCCACCATTGTGATGTCATCTTATGTGATATCCTGTCCAGAATTGAGAAAATTCTGCTTTATGTCTAGAATGAGATGAAATCTTTTTCCTACTTTTTTTGTGTCTTTTTCAATTTCTTTCACCAGTGTTTATAGATTTTAGTATAGAGATCTTTAACCTCCTTGACAATTAGATTCCCAAATATGTGATTATTTTTATGGCAACTGTAAATGGGATTTTTTAACTTAGTTTTTTTTTTTTTTTTTTGTATCTCAGTGTATAAACATGCTACTTATTTTTTCATATTGATTTTGTGTTCCATAACTTTTTGGAATTATCTCTTCAGGTTCCCCTCCCAAAGGAATTGGTGGAGCTGTCTATTTATGTAAGATCATGCTTACGGACAGAGACCATTGAACTCATTGTGAAATCTGAAGGTCTTCTTTCTTGCCTAACTGCTCAGCCTAGGACTTCAAGGACTTTAATAGAATTGGCAAGAGTGAACCCTCTTGTCTTTTTCAGGAAATGGTTTCTGTTTCCTCGCAGAGTGTAACTCCATCTTCGAGTATGTCACCTTTGCTGAGCAGAAGTACTTTCTCTCTACACCCAACTCATTGAGAGATTTTATCATGAGGGGATGCTAAGTTTTACCAGATATTTTTTCCGCACTTTTTGAACTGCCAGTGTGGTTCTTCTCTTCTGCTGACGTGCTGATCGTGCCTACTGATTTGTGTGGATGAACACCATTGTAACTCTGGGATGATACATCTCTTGTGTAGTCTCTGTGGTCTGTGGTGAATAAGCCTTTTCCAGTGCAGTTGAATTTTCTTACATTTATGTATTTGGTGTGTGTGTGTGTGTGTGTGAGTGTGAGTCAGGGAGGAAGGGTGATAAGTCTTCTACTACGGCATAAATATGAAGGTCATTGGACAACTTGGGAGAACTGGCTCTCTCCTTCCACCATGTGGGTTCTGTGTGTCAGCAAGCTTGGTGGCAAACACATACCTGCTGAGTCATCTTGTGGGACTAGTGTTGGGTTGAATTTTGTATTCTTTCAGAACTGTCTATGTTCAGAGATACTGGCTTGTCTTCGTTCTCTCTCTCTCTCTCTCTCCTCCCTTTGTCTCTCACTGCTTCCTCATCATTACCTTATCTAGTTTTAGTGTCAGGTTAATGTTTGCCTCATGAATGATTTTGAAGTATGTCATTCTTTAGAATTTTCTTAGACATTTCATAAAAATTGCTGTATCTGGCTTTGGTTTGGTTTGGTTTGGCTTTTGATTTGCTTTGGTTTGGTTTGGTTTGGTTTGATTTGGTTTGGTTTGGTTTGGTTTGGTTTGGTTTGGTAGAAGTTGGGAATGAAGTAATCAGATCTCTGGGTTATTTCATTTTGTTTTGTTTCAACAGAAGACCCTCAGCTACTTACTCATTGCCCAATCCATTATTCTGTTCAGATTTTTCATCTTGTCATAATTTAACTTCAGTAAGTTTTATATGTTAAAGAATTTTTATCTGAGTTTTCTCTTTTTTCCCTGCTAAGGGTTTATTGATTTTATCTTTTTAATGCGTCAATTTATCATTTCTTTGTTCCACTTTATTTATTCTGCTCTTCTGATCTTTATTTCCTTCTTTCTCCCAACTTTGGACTTACTTTATTCTTGCTCTGATACCTTAAACTGTAATGTAGTAATATTTGATGTTTACTTTTTAATGTAGGCATTTATTTCCATAAGTTTGACTATTAGAATTTTTTTGGCTGAATCCCAAAGATTTTTGACATATCATGATTCCATTTTTTGTTTGTCTCAAGAAATCAAAAATTTTTCTTTTACTTTCTTCATCATCCCACTTCTAATTTTGTATGATTTTGGTTAGAAAATATAACTGATATGAGTTCAATCTTGCCATATTTGTTAAAACTTGTTCTGAGACCTGATGTGACCTTTCCTAGAGAATGTTCAAAGTGTATTCGAGAAGAATGTGTATTTTGAGTGGCTAGATGGGATGTTCTGTGAACATCTGTCAGGTCTAGTTGGCTGGAATTATAGTTAATCTAATTCTTTCTTATTATGTTACTGAAATTCCCTACGATTATCGGTTTGCAAGCTACCTGTTCCCTTATAGACTGGCTTATGTGGGAGAGCTTTTCAAGAATAAGCCTATCCAGACAGTCAAGGTAAATTATCTGATATTTCTTTGTACCTAGACTATGATGGCCACTGTGGTAGCAGAGTTGTCTTAAGTCTCGGTTTCTTGTATTTGGTAAAGTACTGAGACAGAATCTTGTGACTGCTGATGTTGACATAGTCTTGGGGTGTGGTTGTTGAAGGTTTAATACAGCCCAAGGCTGTAGTGATGTCGACAGGTTGACTTCATTTTGTTGGAGCCAGGACAGGTCTGAGATCACAGTCCATTGGTGCAATGTAAGGATTCAGGGCCAATGGAATATACCCAGTGATTACCTTTGCAGTATCAGGCCCAGGGTTATGAGGCAAGATTACATTCCTTTTCCTTGTGTATGAACACGGTAGCTGGTACTGTACTGACCTGAACGGGGGAAGGGAGATGTGGGTGATGTGAAACTCTGTTCCTGCCCTCTTCTCTCTACTTATCATCATGCTACCACATGACTATATTCGTGTCTCTTTCCTATTTTCTTAATTCTTTTTAAAGTATGTCTAAATGTGGAAAAATGCTCAAATTGATGTTTCTAATGCAAGGAAACTGGGGAGTTTTATTTTGCCCTGTTGCTCTGTCCTTCACACTCCCATTTCTAGAAGACTTCGATGGACTTAGCTTAGCTAATACAGTTGTTTGATTCATCAGTACAAAGACTCTCCTGCAAGGGGAATGGAATCCCATTCTAAAACAAGATGAGTGACATTCTCATTTGGGAATGCTTGACACAGCCCTGCTTACTAGTCTTCGAAATCTCCGTGAAGTGTTTTGTCTTGAGAGGTATTTGAAGAACGATCAAGAAAGTGAGGTCAACAGAGAAAATTTGCAGAACAATGTAGATCAGACCTTAGCCAATAATAATAATAATAATAAAACTTACAACACTAGCAAAATCCAATTTATCTGAAGAGAAAGTTACTTCTCATAGGAATTTCCTTTCATGGTTAAATTTTATACTGATGAAGGACAACCTTACAGGTCAGACTGAACCTCGAAACAAAGCACACGCGAACAAACCAAAACTAAAAAGAAGCTGAACTTGCTAACAGTTCACACAGTAACTCAGCATAACTGATCGCCTGTCCTTCTTTTAAACAGTTCATAAATGCGTGCCTGAGTTAATGTTCAGTAAGCTACATTCACGGAAAGTGGAGCAATCCAAATACTACTATGTAAACTGCAGGCCTCTGTGGCTTCAGGTAACACCATGAGCCATCGGGTTTCGATCATCTTTAGCACCCTTGCTTCATCCTTTTCCTTGTTGTTGAAGTGACACTGATGGGCATGGGAGGGGCACTTGTGGGCAGTGCCATCCAGTTCTGCCTCTTCCTTATTGATCGATATTTTTAAAGATTGCCACTGCTCTCAGTTTCAAGATTCCTCGGTTATGAGCCATCCATTCCTGGTTTTCTGAGCTTCTTATGGTGTAACTTCAGCTAGCTTTGAATGCCTGAAACTCATAGCAATCCTCTTGGCCCTGCCTTCCAAGAACTGGAGCTACAGATGTGAGCTATCCTCTCGTAGGATGTAATTTTCAAATGTTAGGTCATAGCAATGGTCTGAGAAGAGGAAATTTTTCCTTTACGCATATTCCGTGTTTTGTGGCTTGCTAAATATCTTGGCTCTTTTCTTCCCCTCACCTTCCAAAAGATTGAAGATGAAGATAAAAAAAATCGTGACTCTTCTCACTTCTACCAGTTTGCTTAAGGCAGGACCAAGCATCGCTTTAGGTAGAGCCTGAGACCTGCCAGTTCTTGCAAGAATCTCCATGACAAAGCCCTCGCTCTGGCTCAAGCAACAGGAGCTGGCTACAGCCAAGCAACAGGAGTTGACTATAGTCAAGTACCTAAATTATATTCCTTCAGCGTTCCTGGCATGACCTTTCCACAGCGGAAAACTAGCAGACAGAGGCTAGACAAAGAGGACTCCCTTCCTAGCATATCCGTTTGCAATACTTGTAGTTTAAAATGCTGGCAGAGGTGTGTAGAAATTAAAAAAAAATCCAAATGTGTTCTATGATTTCTGTATAGTTGAAAAGAATGAGACAAATTCGTGGAACCAAATTTGCGAAAAGAGCAAATTAAGAGTATGAGATACATTCTGAGACAAAGCGTGACTGAAAGGGGCTCGAGTGGTTCAGATACTTCATGCAAGCGAGGAGCAGATCACCATCAATCGGTGACATCGTCGCTCCTGTCTAGATGGGAATTGGAATGATGAGAAAATAATTGTCCTTATCACTTCTATGTTAGATACCGCATTGGTGGCAATGGCTAATTATAGCAGCTGAGTAGCAAATGCTGAGTGTAAGCTGCCTAAGGATGCGAAGAACCTTTACCCACCCACTAGTATCCTGTGAATACTTTCACGTCACACTGGTACTGCAGGTAGCATAATAGTTAATATTTCAAGATTAGGATTCTTTATCAGTGCAAACTCTTGTGCGTGTGTGTGTGTGTGTGTGTGTGTGTGCATACGTGTGGGGGGGGGGGTATGTGTACCCATGTGGGTATGCATGTGCCTGGAGGTGTTGCCTGCGTGGGTTAGACTGGTGTCCCATGAGCTCCTGGGATCCACCTGCGTCTGTCTCCCCAGTGCTGGGTTACAGGTACACGCCAGCAACACTCATTGTTTTACTTTTTTCATGGGTCCTGGGAGTGGGACATAGGGCCTCACTCTTGCCCAGTAAATGATCTACCAATGAAACTGTCTCCCCGTCTCCCCAAATAATGCTTTTAAGTGCAGCCATACTCACTATTATTAGTTAACATAATCACTACCCTCATATCGAATATAGAATATTATTTCAAAAAGAGAAGACACAAGGATTTTATGATAGATATCATTTGTGTCAACATACATGTGTAATCAAAAAGTGAAAAATCACTACCGACTCGAGGAGTTATGGAGGATGCGAGGAAGGATGTAATTATAGTATTTGGTGGCTTTTTACAAAGTGACCCCAAGAGGAAAGTCTTTTCAGGAAAGGGAGAAATAGAAAGAAAGCCCTGAGACAGGAACACCTATATACGTGTGGGAAGCTGCGGTTGTAGCCAGTAGAGTTAGATGAGGGTCCGTGGTACTCTAAGATGTGGCCTGCATCACCTTTCTCAGGTTTCATCTCAGTCATACACTCGTCATTTCTTGCTAGTTCTCAAACCAGCCGGACATTTATTGGTCTCGGAGTCCTGGTATTGCTGGTACTGCTCTGTCTATTACAGATGCTTTGTGTCACATGATTATGCCTTTGAAATCTTTTTTCTGATGTTATCTCTGCCTTAATAAGGCCTGCTCTGATCACTTTCACAATTACAGACTTCCTTGGCACACCCCATTCTTGTATAGCATTTACCACCTTCTAATGCACTCTCCTACTTGACTTACTTTGTTTATTCCTGAATTGTTATTATTATTTGTTTTTCAGTACAGGGTTTTTCTGTAAAACAGAGGCTGTTCTGGCTCTCGTTTTGTAGACTAGGCTAGCCTCAAACTCACAGAGATCCACCTGCTTCTTGAATTCCTAATTCTTAAAACAGTGTCTGGGATATAGAGACTATTAATCAGATGTACTTTTGTTCAAGTGGGTTATTAGTAGGGTTTAAGATAGAAAATCACACTGAGGTGAGATTTTAGAGTCCAGTAAAGACCGTGTAGAGAAAAACAAAACGGTGAGACATGGAGGGACAAGCATGAAGGTACCGAAGGGACAAGTAGTGAAGGACATTAATGTGCGAGCGACGTGTACTCAGGCTCTTCTGTGTAAGAAATTACATCAGCGACTTAAAGGGAAGCAATTTGACATCTAAATGCAAAGCGGAGAATTGATATATTCTTAAAGAGAATATTTAAACTTTTAATCATATTTTATGAATGGTGGAGTGTGGAAGAAGGACAGAGACACGGGAGCTTCTACCTGTTCCGTTCTCCATTACCCTCCTCTGTCTACACTGCCCTGTGCCATGGGAGGCTACCTGTGCAAGATGTCCCAGGGGAGCTCCCTTGACATCTGTCATCATCCCTTATGTGGGAGGAACAATAGCCTGGATGGTGACAGCTGAGGAAGATAAGGGTTCTTTACCTTTTAACCTGGGTGTGTGTTTTCATGATGACTACATTTCCCTACAACCAGGGTGGCTGTGACATGGGCCCTGGGACAGTTCAGCCTCTAATCTAGATTCTGTTCTCACATTCTTCATCCTTAGAGGTATCAACAGCTTATTGTTGTTGTTTGTCTCGGGATTTATGGCTATCTTTTGTTCCTTTGGTCTCTCTACACCTCTAGCCCTAGTCCCTTCATTAAAAACAAACAAAAACCCGTAATCTGAATCATGAAAGGACAAACTATTTCCTTCCAGGGATATGACTAATGAAGACAGATTGAAATTATAAACATCTAGATAATAGAGCTGAAGAATATTAATGTCACCCTCAAGAGAAGTAGAAAAATTCAGAAAGGATATAACAGTTTTGGGGAGTATGGAAGAGGGTAGTTGGATATAATTTTTTAAGCCAAAAATCTAATCATTCTAAATGTAAACATCAGTAGATTATTTAGAAGATCATACAGTACTTACTGACCTAGTAAATAGAGGGATTTCAGTCTTTAGGATAAAGAAGAAATCATTGCAGGTTTCAAGTGTTTGTTCTACATGGTATACAGGGAATAGTCATTAGGAGGTCGCTACAGAAGTGTTATTTGTATTGAGATGGTATTTCCTGAGACGGAGAGAAGCATAAAGAGAAGATGTAGTTTACAGTTGGGACATTGATTGGTGAATAACTAAGAGACTGAAATAAGGAAAAGGGTGACCCAAAGTATATTAATAAGTTTTGGCTTTAACCAGTGTGTGAATGTGTTTGCAGTTACTAATCTTGGGAAAATAGAAGAAAATTAAATTTTACAGGTGAAGGTAGGGCCCTAAGAAAGTTATTAGGTTGGGTTTATTTTTATTCAGAAAAATCATGAATTCCATTATACCAATGATTACTGCTTATTGGTATAAAAGGCTAGAGATCTATGGACAGTAAAAGATAAAGAAGGTTATGTCTAAAAAGAAGTAACTACACGCTTCCTTTTGTTCTCTTCCAATGGGCTCACATGGTCAGTGTTTATCTCTCTCAGCCACCTTGTGTGATCAAATGTGTATCCATTACCAAGGAAGCTCCTCCTATGCTTTGTAGTCAGTTACATAAGCCAGGTATCCAGATGGCTGAATGTGGATGTACTGTGCCTAGCCTGTTCTGTGCAAACTTCAACATTCAACCTGACATTCGCCTCCAGGTTTTACAAAGGTACAGCTCAGATCTCAGGCCCTCAGATTAAGCAAAGGCACAGTCCTGAAGAACTTTGGAATTCCTGGGGCTGCTGCTCAGATCTGCTGAGTTAATCATTTATTTATTAAACAAGGGAGAAACCGGGAGTTCTGACTTACCGGTTTTAAGATTGAGATTCTTTTTGAATATACAGAGGGAAATGTCAGGGGATATGATCATCGAGCTTTCATTGTATATAAAGTACTTAAAACTCACAAGACGGGGCTGGAGAGATGGCTCAGTGACTAAGAGCACGAGTGGCTCCTCCAGAGGTCCTGAGTTCGATTACCACGTGTGGCTCACAACCATCTATAATGGGATGTAATGCCTTCTTCTGACATTAAGGCATGCATGCAGACAGAACACTCATGCATAAAATACATAACAACCTAAAACTAAAACAAAACAAATCCCATAAGACTAGATGTGATGAGTCAAGGGAAGACTTCATGCTAAAAAAAAAGTTCTAGAAGGTTTTTTAATAATTAGAATTGAGGAGAGAAAAACGTGAGAGTAAAAATGATGACAGAAGGAAACAGGAGATTGCGTCATCGCCGAAGCCAAGAGGGGAAAACAAGGATGTCACCTACAATGAATGTTAGAGGGATGCTTAAACACAACACAGCATGTTTTGATTCAGCCTTAAAGAAGAATAAAATCAGATGGAACTAGAGATGAAATAAGTCAAACCCAGTAAGATAAATATTTCATTGTCCCTCTTGTCTGTATTTAAATAGGACATGAAGCAGAAGGTGGGCTATGGATAGGGAAGAATTTGCCTTTTGCTATGATAAACGCTATCATAGTACACCAAAAGTAGTTTGGGGATGAAAAAGCTTTATTTGATCTTATACTTTATAGTTTATCACTGAGGGAAGGCAAGGCAGGAACTCAAGGCAGAAATGTGGAGGCAAAACCTGAAGCAGACACCACAAGGAATGCTGCTTACTGGCTTACTCTCTCTTGCTTGCTCAGCTCCCTTTCTTATACAACCCAGGACCACCTGCCCAAGGATAGCACTGCTCACAGTGGGCTGAACTCGTCTACATAAATTAGCAATTAAGAAAATTCTCCACAAGACGCTGGAGTGGAGTCTCATTGGTTGAGAGCCCTGGTGGCTCTTCCAGACACTCCGGGTTCAGCTGTCCATGTGAGCTCACATGGTGGCTCACAAACACATGTAATTGCAGTATCAGAGATCCCACACGCCCTCCTGGCCTCTACAGGCACTATGTAGTGGGGTGCAGGCATACATGAAGGCAAAACACCCACGTGCATCGTCATCACCATCATCATGTTTTGAAGAGGACAGTTTCCCCGCAGACATGTCTACAGACCAGTCTAATGGAGGTAATTCCACAACTGGGGGGTCCCTCTGCCCAGATGTGTAAAGTTAACAATT
The DNA here is from genome assembly GCA_963919715.1 of Microtus obscurus. NCBI lineage: Eukaryota > Metazoa > Chordata > Mammalia > Rodentia > Cricetidae > Microtus > Microtus obscurus. The sequence goes on from CAWTZC010000330.1 coordinate 10,814,513, forward strand.
GACGTTAACTATGATAAGGTCTAAAATGGATGAAGAGGTGAGAAGGTGAAGGAATGTATGTGGCATGAAAGTAGTGCTATTTTTAGGAAGACCATTGAGAAATCAAGCAAGAACAAATTATAATGATGAGTATAAAAGTGCGCAATGAACCCTGTACTTGGGCTGTAGAAAGAAGGTCATTGAGCAAGCCAGAGCAAGCTTGTAAGTGGCACTCCTCTGTGGTTTCTGTTTCAGTTTCTGTCCTCCAGGTTTCTGCCTCGAGTTCCCGCCTTGGCTTCCTTAAGAGGGATGGACTATCAGGTGAAAGACCAAATAAAGTTCAAAGGTCAAAAAGGTTTGTTTTAAAGATAGGAGATCTTTTGAGGTAACAGTTATGAGTCTTCCAGCAAAGAGGCAAAAATTATTAGTGAAAAGAATTATTAGTGGCATTGAGATGGGATTCTCACAGGATTGCTTCTCTTTGGATATCAACAATAAATCAAAGAAGCTGTCAAATAAAACAGGATTTTCTTGTTTTCTCACCATCCCGCCTAGTCTTGCTGCCAATACAGGGCCGTGGAAGAGAACCTATCACGGCGGAGCCACAGGCTTTTGAATCAGACAGAGTATTGCCCCGCTATGTATTAAACTTGACTTCTAACAAGTCAGTCTACTCCTCTGAACTATGCCTTTCTCCTTTAGTTAGAGTAGTTCATGGGAAGTTCCCCTGGGTTTTTTGAATATTCTGTGGAAACTGTCATGAAGTAAAGACCACAAGAACCAGCATGTGTTAAATGCTGAATTGATCGAGATTCTGTCTTTCTCCTTGCTTTTCTGGGCTTCCACTCTTTCTTCTCTTAGTTCTGTGGCCACTATGATGTGTTTTCTCCCAGTCTTTCCTCTGCCTATGAAAGGTCAGTGTCCCCTTATGCCCTGCTTTCTCCCTCTTACATGTGATGATTCATCTGCCCACCTATACTATGACTATTATGGTTTCGGCACTGGGAGTTCAATTTTCCAGTGGGCACTTAGAATTTTCTCGTGGCTTTTAGGAAATCCTACTTGAGTGTTAATCTAATTATGGTCAAGCACATCAGAGAATTAGGTTCCCGTGTCTGTTACAGCACGTAGCAACTCATTCCTACCAGTGAGACACCTGAGGAAGTTGACCTCACACTCGTCTAACGCCAGGGCTTTTGGCTGTTTCCATTGGGACCATGCAATTCTTTTTGAAATAATTCATACCATATCTCATCTCCAACTCTTTAAGTATTAAAAAAAATCATTTTTTTCTTGATGCAGTGACTGATATTCAAGAAAATCATTTTAGTCTGGGGAGTGTCAATTAACAAATGAGAGTTTCATAGTTATTGTAGCTCAATTGTGATTCTCTGAAGTCAAAGTATTTCATCTTTACCTAGAGGGCACCTAACTTCTCAATTAAGGTTCTCCCTAGTCCCTTAAAAAAAACAGAATAATGCAGCATGCTGCAACCCTTCCTGTTCTTTTATTATTACTACTATTTTAGTGATTTATTTTTATTTTGTGTATATTGGTGTTTGGCCTGACTGTGTCTGTGTGAAAGTGATGGACCCCCTGGAACTGGAGCTACAGACAGTTGTGAGTCGCCATGTGGGTGCTGGGAATTGCACTGGGGTCCTCTGGAAGAGCAGCCAGTGCTCTTAAACTACTGAGACATCTTTCCTCCCCTTCCTGTTCTTTTTTTTTTTTAACCTCTAGACCAATTATTCTTTGCACTTCTCTGACCATCACATCAACTACCCAGAAACTGAGAAGGAGCATGGTCCCAAGTTGCTGATGGGGATGAATCAGTGATGGACATTCAGAGGAAGGGTGGGAGGCAAAACAGATGACCAAAAGCAGTAAACAAAGGGGCTCTCATGGCTCCTTTGAACAGCAAGGGGGTTAATCCAGTGAAAAACCTGGAGCTCTAAGGAACTCACCACACATGTAAAAAGATTATGAAACCCAGTCATGGCAGCAAACTGACCTTTCCTATAATATTTGTTATTTACTCTGCTCGTGTGTCACATAGGTCACAGAGAAGTGCTAGTTTGTATTTATTACATGGGGACATTCCTTGTGGTTTCACGGCTGTTGGGGTGTCAACGTGAAGCCGGGGTTGAAATGTTCTCACCAAGTAATGTTTATGTTAACCGTTTTTAACATGACAAATGAAAGAGAGCCCTTGGGAAAACCCAGGGAGATAGGCTGAGAGAAGGAAGGAAGTAGTAGGTGACTATGAACTATTGGAAAACTGAGAATGTGGTTGACTCCTAGCGGGGAGTGGGTGGTGATGTCAAACAGGAAGGCAGCAGGGTAAGAAACAGAAACCAGCTACCGTTTACAGCTGTCTGTTTGGAATTCAGATTGGGCCTGCTTCTTTTTGCTTCTGTAAAGCTGTAGCTTTTCAGACAGCAAATCTCTTTCAGGCAGCAAAGCTCTTTTTTGCAAAGGTCTTGGTGGTTGAAATCTTGGGTTCTTCTCTCTGGACTGGAGAGAGCTTTTCCTCTATAAACGGAATCACGTGTCTACCAAGGTCCCAGTCACACGGCGTTCTCAACAGATCCTGTTATGCTCTCTACTCCTGACAAGGAAGGTCAAAACACAAATATAGGGAAGAACTTTCTGAATTAGACTCCACAAGTAGAAGAGAAAAACGTTAACAACTGGCACGTAGGATTGCACAAATCGAAAAGCTTCTGTCCAGCGAAAGGAATGATAAGCAGAGTGAAAGCGAGTTCCTGTTGCTCATTGCTCCATACTGACACAGCATGTCCACATCTCCACTACTGTCTAAAGGACGCTGTTTCTAAGAATGCTGTGTCACGGGTTGTCCTTGGAGGACACGAAGGAGGGCCAACTCATGGCCATGGCCTCTCTATTCTGTGATTACGGGTGTTTGAGCCAAATGGCTTCCTTACCCTGCACCTCATCAAAGCCTGATGACTTCTCTGCAGTGTTTCTGCATGTCTTAGAGCCACTCTCTGACTTGTCCTGTCCCCCTCAAGACTCCAGTCTATGAGACAGTCTATGAGACAGGAAATCTAGTTCTACCAGCCCCAACCTAGGATCTAACTCCTGGGGCTGACTTTGATGTGCACTGAGGACTAGCTCAGCAGGCTAGGTCTTCTTATTAAACATTAAGGCTACAAAGCTACAATTGCTTAGGGCTAAGTCAACTTTTCGGCACACTCCTCCTGTTCATAATACATAGGGGTTGTAGAAGTCATGAATATAGAAGAGGTGACTTGTTAAATGATGCTGTCACTGTGGATCATGAATTTTGGTGAAATTAGACTTAGAACATTCAAATCTGTAACATGAAAAAATTACCAAAAGACTCAAAGAAAATCAGGAAGAACAGAAAGTAGAAACATACACTTTTGTAACTTCACTAAAATTAAAATTTATGACTTAAGAAAATAGAAAAATTTAACTCAGGAATATAGAAAGAAATTCTTTGAAAGCAGGCAACAATAACAAAAAATACTTTAAAGGTTTTCTAAAAACTAATTAATGGTTACGGTTTGGGTTTAGCCAGCATGTGAACACCTTCTGTATGTATGACGTAATGAAGGACAGTGACTTTCTCTTCACTTTGCTGACAGCTTCACTGAATCTTTAAAATTTCATCTAACCCAATATGTCAATGTGAGAGGTCATTCCCTGGGCTACTGGAATCCTATTTGCATTTCTGTAAGACAGACCCTGTGAGGGGCTAATGTTAATCTTGAAACTTGCCGAGGAAAACCAGTCCCACCATTTTAAAACAACTCACATTTAAAACAAGCTTTTATTAAGTTCCACCCTGCAAGACAGGTGTTGTTGGGGTTTACAAAGACAAAACTCATAGGCCACTGTACTTTCCCATGAGGCTTTGGTTTTTGTTGATGTTGTTTGTTTGTTTGTATGTTTCTCAAGAACTACAACTCACACAATTCTAGGAAGTTACCTGGTCCTTGGGCAGATAAAACTTCCAGGTTAACTCAGGGTCTAAGGCTAGGTTTTGCCTTTAGGACACCTTTCCTCCTGTGCAAGTGTACCATATGAGGTTTCTCTTCAGTGATAGGGATCTCTCTAACAGTTACAGCCATCTTTTCCACACCAGCCTATGCTCTCCTGCCTTGAAACTTTCTCTGCCAAACAATGAGTTCATATTTTTAAATTCAACCTCATTCAAGTTCTCCAGATACAGGTAAAATGAAACTAGATTTTTGGCCAAGATTATCACACAAACGACTCTTCTATCACTTCCTAATACAGTCCTCTTACGGCTCTGAAACCTTATCATCTCTGTCTCTGCTGTCTACATGCCCCTCAGAATTCTTGTCTCCTAAGTTCCCACCGGAAGGTAGGTGAACCCATGAGTTCTGCGTGCCCACGCTTTTCTAGCTCAAAGTGCCCAACTCTTCCACATTCCAGCCACAAGTAGTTCCAAGAATATTAGACATCCAAGAATCAAATTAGCCCAAGGACCACAGAGTCAGGTTAATACAGCAATGGTTCCAATTCCTTGGAGCCAATTTCTGCCTTAATTTTTATCCCATTGTTGTGGTAAAATAACTTGACAAAAGCAACAGAATGGTGAAAGAGTTTGTTTTAGTTCACAACTTAAAGTCTATTATGGGGGGAAATTCAAGGCATCAGAAGCTTGAAGTAGCTGGCCACTCTGTGTCCACAGCTAGCAAGACCTGAGTGGTGAATGCCAATGCTCAGATAGCTTTTTCCTTTCTTGCAGTCCAGGACCCAAGCCTGAATGGTGCTAACTACTGTTAGGTTAGGTCTTCTCAGCTCCATTAACCTAACGTAATCCCTCACAGACAGGCTCTGAGGCTAACCTTAATTTAGATAATCTCCCACAAGATGGAATGAAGACCACCACAGGTCTGCCTAGGCTGTCTCTACCTTCTCTTGCTGTGGCACCATGGTACCTGGGGGGAAGAGGTGGGGAGAGAAGGTGCTTCTGTTTTCATTCCCTTCTTCCCTCCCCAAAGATCAGGGTAAACCAGTACTCCCAGGTGGGCACTAACCTAATCCAAATCATCCTTCACTGTGTGCCTGGAGATTTATTTCCCAGGGGATTCCAGATCCTATCAAGTTCACAATAAACACCAATTAGCACACAAAGATATCTCCATTTTGGAGAATATGTCCTTTTTGTAATAAAATATTCTCTCTTTGGAAAATCATGATGGGATGGTGTATTAGTTTCTTTTCTCATTGCTGTGATCAAATACCAAACGCAAAACAATTATTTCGGTTCACAATAAAGACGCACGGTCCAGTATGGCAGGCAAGGCTCGGCGGCAGGAGCAAGAGGCCAGCACATTGCACACCACATACTGCTGGGTTAGTGGAAGCACAAGAACTTCCTGGTGTCTATAGTCCATCTATTTAATACTTTTCAGTTTTTAAAATTTGTATCTTTTTATTAATTCTTCGAGAATTTCACACAATATATAATGATAATATTTACTCTGACTCTTCCCAGATCTAGCCCCTGCCTCTAGCCCCCCCCCCACTAAGTATGTTTTTTTTTTATTAATAACCTACGAAGTTCAAACTGTGCTGCCCATAACACTTACGAGTGTGGAACCATCCACTAGAATATAGTCAACTAACCTAGCTCACACAGCCTTAAAGGAAACTGACTCTCCCTACTCAAGAAACCATCACTGTCCATAGCTCCTCAGCAAGGTGTGGGGGCTCATGAGCCACTCCATCTTCCATGCTCAAATGGTGACTAACTTGATCTTTTGCAGATATACCCTTGGTTTTTTTTATTCATAAATAACCAAATATCACAAACACGTGTATCTGATGTGCTATTTGACAGAACTCTAATCATTCTAGATATTATGATTCAAAAACATTTTTCTTCCATACAGCCTAATTTCATTTAAAAGCAATAATGGTGATAATTAATCTCCCTCAAGGAAAGGTGTCTTATCATGTTACATTGATGGCTGTTTTAAAGTGTGGGGTTGTTCTTTCTCTCTGGTCAAGGAGTCAATTTATATCGTTTTCCATGGAACTTTCCATTCTGTTTAGTCTATGTATGGTGTATGTGGAGGAAGCAGGAATAAAAAAGAAGAGAACATTATATTTTTCAGTCAAAATTTTAGGACTCATAAACTTCAGCAGATGTCCTCTCTTTATCCTCACGTCGATCCAACTCATGCACAGGCTGAATGCATATACCTTGAAAAATATGAAATCAATGACTAAATAAAACCACTAGGCCTTATTAAATAATGAAGGGGCCGATTTAAAAGCAGCAATCAAGGAACTACATATTATGTTGTTTTGACAGTGCCATTTTGGTTATTGCTGCTGTAAAGTAAATATACTATATGATTACCAATTCAGATTTTGCAATTCAGTTTTGCCTGGAGACAAGATTAGCATGCATAAATTTTTAAAATATTAAGCAAGCGATAATGTAAGAGATATTAAAAGCCAATGATGCTGATGATTTTTTTTCATTAAGTAATAGAACATTAAGTGGGCTATAAGTACCTGGAACACCTTGAGCAGCGCTTTACTGTGTTTTTTAATATAGCATTGTTTAAAAAAATATAAAAGCTAGTTAACATTTGTGCAAATATTTAAGGAGACCTAACTTAACATCAGTGCAGCCATGATAGACTGCAGGTTACCAATACCGAAGACTAGACCTCATCCTTACAACAACCAGGAAAAAACAAACTGCACCCTGTGGGGGACCAATCAGAATTGAGACAAGCAAGTACTACATGCTCCAGAACATTGAGAATAGCTTATATAATTTGTATATAGGTTGCCAATTTCCTTGCAGCAGCACGAGTAGCAATCCCTGTCTGACAAGACTTCTGTTGCCCCATTCCTGCAACCCCCATCTGAGTTCAACACCCTTCTAAATCTGGAATTCCCCTACCCCATCCTTTATTCCTTAAAAACCTCTTCTATAACTGAGCTCAGGGCTCTCTGATGCAACCACTGAGTCAGAACAGATGGGGGCTTCAAGCTCGAGTTTGCAATAAAGGCTCTTATCTTTGCATACAAACTTAGACTCCTGGTGGTCTCTGCAGGGCTCATGGCACAGCCATAATAGTATGTTCACAGGAACAAAACATTTTAGGCTGTATTTGTGATCCTAAAGTTGTATGAGTGAATTCTAACCAGTAAATTTGTGCATTTACATAGTATAAATAGTTAAAGGTTTACTCTTTCCTGAACAACTATATGAACTTGATGGCCCTATAGACTTTGTAGGTGATGACTACATGTTAGAAATTAAATATTGCAATTATTCTGAGGTTTTTTTTTGTTTTTTTTTTGTTTTTTTAATATTTATTTATTACGTATACAATATTCTGTCTGTGTATGTCTGCAGACCAGAAGAGGGCAGCAGACCTCATTACAGATGGTTGTGAGCCACCATGTGGTTGCCGGGAATTGAACTCATGACCTTTGGAAGAGCAGGCAATGCTCTTAACCACTGAGCCACCTCTCCAGCCCCCTATTCTGAGGTTTTTGAGACTCTTTCTTGCCCTGTCTTCTTACTGAGAGTCACACATGTATTCACAGTAAAGATCTGGACTATGAGCATGTCTTTATTTTTCATTGACTACTGGTTATGTAGGCAGACTAGGCGAAAGTGAGATTATTATTAATTGAGAGGCATGCTTAAATAAATATGTTCCACAAAACTTTGTTCTTTCGTCTGTGACACTCAGTTTTCAAATAATTCTAGAAGATACAGACTGGAGATATTTGAAATGAACTATGTAGGTGATACAAAGACCCTATGGCATACACAGGAGTATTTAAATCTAAAAGACCTACATAGGCTGTAATCTTAAGTTAAATAAATGGAGTCCAATTTAGTAGAGATCATTTAAATCTTTAATGTTGATTAAGTTCCAAAGTAAATAAATAAGTGTTCATGGACCTTGAAGTAAAGCCGGGATTGTGGGTCTTCAGATCTAATCAGGTGGATTTATGTGGTCAAATAACAAAGCAAATGAAAGGATTCTGTTTAATTAGCCTACCTCAAAACAGAATATGCAATTGAGCCATTACTGAATTCTTCCCTAGAGTAACACTTTATAAGAAGATAGATGAAGTGTTTTCCTTCCTTAATCTTAGATTTAAAAAGCATTAAAAGAGCTGGGCATGGTGGCATACACCTTTAGTCTCAGCACTCAGGAGACAGAATCTGGTGGGTGCCTATGAGTTTTAGGCCATTCTGAGTCACATAGTGAGTTCCAGGACAACCAAAGCTGCATATTAAGACCCTGTCTCAAAAGAAGGCATTAAATACCTCCTCCCCAAGTACTAGTTTTCATGGAGCCTGAAGGTACCACGCAAACATGCAAACTTCCAAATGAGGGTAGCAACCAACAGCCTTACCACCTATGATCCATGACAATGACCAGCATGTCACGAAAACCCTAACAGTGCTGTAGTGGTACACACCACCTGAGGGTGACCAAAAGCTCTCTAACTGGACCTAAGACTCAGGTAACAAGAGGGAAACAGCATCTGGTACTGAAAGGAGATACAGTGGGGCTAGTCAGGGCTAGTGAAGCCATGGGTCTGGGAGAGAGCCTGCAGCTACCACTTCACTAACCATCAGAATCCCTAACTAACTACAGCTTACACATTTGTCTTTGTGCTCGCAGAGAAATATAGTCCTCACCTCAAGCAAGCTCCCCTCTGCAACAGAGAGAGGTCATTACAGAAAACACAACCCATCAAAATACAGAGTTGTGGATCCCAGTCCCCAAATGACACACCCACAAAACACATCTCCTACCCAAAGATCAAGAAAGAGGCAGAAAGAGGTAGAAAGATGGTTAGAGTCAGAAGATCAGGGAGTTTGCTAGGAGATTGCATCTCCTAGGAACATCATAAGCTATGCTCATGAGGTGTCATCGACATGATGATCAAAGCATGAGCTGACAATGACAACAATAATAGACACACCAAAGCAGACAAGGGAAAGTCCATGAGGCCTCAACCCTACACAAGAAGTGCATGCGGCTGGGGAATGCTGAGACTGGAGGAATTAGTTTTCTCCAGGGAAGAGCGTACGTACCAACTGGTTCTCCAACACCAAATGGCTAACCCTGAAAATGCTTCCATATGAGTAACATCATACAGACTGAGCAGATTATGTTTAGAAATATATATGTATATACACAACAATGAATGTATGCGTGTAACAACAATGAATGAAAATGGACATGAATTTGAAAGCAGAAAAAGAGGGGTAGAAGGGAAGATTTGGAGGGAGATAAAGGAAAGGAGAAATGGTGTGATTATATAAAAACCTGAAAAAAAATAAGTACCAAAGGATCAAAAATAATAACTATAAACAGTTTATGAATCAAGAAAATATGGACAGAAAGAGATGCAACCTTTCTTTATCTGATGTCAGACACATTTTAGCAACTTTTATTTTCATGTCTGGATGTTTTATCCTAAAACCATACTATTCTTAATTTCCTGATTTACAAAACAAGCAGAAGAGAGACCATGAAATTCTCCCAGACATCCTTCCTGCCTCCTGCTTTTGCTTATGACTGTCTAAATTCACAATTTAATCTAACTGTCATTTACCGGCAGTTCAAATTCCTAACAAGGGCCAGATAATAAGTCAGGCATAATTTTTAGGTTTTAGGACCCAAATCAAGAATTACAGGTATTGTTTTTATTTGAAAGAGTTTCGACCTGTGAAAGCTACAAGTATAAACACATGTAGCACACCATAACTGCTGTGAACCCACGTGTGAGGGAGGAGAAGGAAAAAAATGAGTTCCAATGGAAAAGGCCCTGAAAGATTCCAGAAGCAAATTCCAGTGATTGTGCTGGTGTTTCCAGGAAGACATGGAGCTGCTTAGAGGAGAACCACCTGCTACTGTGTTTGGGGAATGAGGGAGGGGGGAGTCATGGCAGAGTGAGGGTGTGAGTTGCACAACTTTGCCTAGAAGGGTCCCTTAGGATCACACACAAGTCACAAAAAAAGAGCTTGGAGAGTTTTCTAATGTCTCCCCATTAGATGCATAATCATGTTAAGATACTAATCATGGGAAAAACAAAATCAGATTTGGATTTTCAAAATCTAGAGAGCATGTGCAAAGGAGTTTACACATCCATGACACTTGCCTGAGGCTGAACAGAAGGGAAGCTGTTTGAATTGTTTAGGTTGGAGTTGACAGGAGCTGAGTCAGGGTGGTGAGAACGGAGATACAGATGAGGATTAAGGACTTAGGTTTTGTGACTCATGTTTATCTGTGGGCACATCTATAAGTACGTGTGTGTTTGGGTGCATATAAATGCATGTTTATGTGTGTAGATGTGTATATTTATGTTTACATGAGCATATTTATGTTTGTGTATATATCTGTATACTGATTTGTGTGTGTACATGTGTGTACTTGTGTTTTCATGTATAAATGAGTATATTTATATGTGTGTACATGTGAATATTTATGTTTGTGAGTATCTGGTTCATAATGCGTATGTGCATGTGTTCTTTATGTGTGTTCCTGTGTATGCTTTAGTTTGTGTGTAAACAAGTGTATGTTTATATGTATATGTAATAATGTATTCTCTGACTGTGTACCTATATCTGTTTATGTGTTTGCAATTTTGTATATTATTGTGGGTACATATATATGTGTGTGTATATTTATGTGAGTACATGGTTTTATGTTTGAGTACATATGTAAGCATATGTGTGCATATATATGTTAATGTGTGTACATGTTTATGTTTGTGCATGTGATGTTTATGGGTGTGCATGCATTTGTGTATTTGTGTATATACTTGTGTATATTTGTGTGTAGAGAAATCCATATTTATGCCCACATATTTTTGTGTTTGTACATAAATCTCTATGTGTATTATGTGTATAAATGTGTATGTTTATTTATAAGTACATATATATTTACATGTGTACAGTACATATTTGTCTATGTGTAAATATCCATACATTTATGCTTGTATATATACATATGTATATTTAATGTGTACATTTCTATATGTTTGTGTTTGTACATGTGTGCATTCATGTTTGTGTCTGTACATATGCATTTCTTGTGTTTGTGTAAAAATATAAGTTTATGTGTACATATGTTTATTTGTTTGTATGTCATGTCTACTAATGTGTTTATATGTGTTTGTGTGTGTATTTGTACATTTAGGTATGTGCATGCGTAAAATTGTGCATACATGTCTATTTACATGTATACATGTGCATGTTATACGGAAATACATATCATATTTATGTGTCCATTTGTATGTGTGTTATATACATTTGTATATTTATGTTTGCACATGTACATGTGTATGTCTATGTACAGACATATATATTTTATGTATGTGTTCATGTGTATATTCATTTGTGAATACATGTGTATATTTATGTTTTTACACGTGTTTATTTATACTTGTGTGTGCATGTGCACTTCTATGTTTTTGTATGTACATTTATATATTAACATTTGTGAATGTACATGTGTATATTTCTATTTGTGAACATGTGTATGTTTATGTGCAGACAGATGTATATGTTATGTATATGTACATGCATATATTTATGTGTGGACATGATAGACTATGCCCTGGAACTGTGAACCAGCATGAACTCTTCCATGTTCTTTCCATGGCTTCTTGTTGGATATATTGTAACAGCAATGAGAATAGTAAATAAAGCAGAGGTCTTGAGAGAGTAGAATATGGGAATCAATGGGAATCACAGTTGCAGTGGGGGGCCCGGAGCCAGCATGGAGAGCAGGGAGTCTAGGCGTTTCTGGAGGTGATTTGGTGCTGTATTTCAAGGCTTTATATAAAGACACTAAAGCTGAGCAAGACAATTTCATGTGGCATAGATATTTTCTTCTGTACTATCCAATACGGTACAACAGGTAGTTACTAAGGAGCTAATATTTTCATTTAGTTTATTATAATTATTAACAGCTTATAATTAGCAGTTATTATACCAGATAACATAATCCCAGGGTTGTATTGCTCAGAGGTTAATTCTGTTCATTCTTCCTAGTATCTTGTGACTTTAAGAAATTCAGTTAAGCTTGATGAACTTTGGTTTTTCTCTTGTGTAATCTGTAAAATTAGAAAAATATTTTCACTAAGAGAGACATACATAGATCTAATCTACATGGGAAGTAGAAAAAGACAAGATCTCCTGAGTAAATTGGGAGCATGGGGACCTTGGGAAAGGGTTGAAGGGGAGGGGAGAGGCAGGGAGGGGAGCAGAGAAAAATATAGAGCTCAATAAAAATAAATAAAAACATATTTTCAGTTCTCAGGAGATACATCAGTCAGTAAAGTGCTGCACATGGAAATTCCAGGGCCTATGTTTGGTCTCTAGAACCCACAAAAGAAAAGAAAAGAAAAAAAGGAGTATGGTCAGATATGCCCAGGAGGCCCTCAGTGCTGAGAAGGTAGGGGTGGTAGATCCCTGGAGCTCAGTGGCCAGGCAACCTAACCTATTTGGTGAGTTCCAGGCCAGTGAGAGCTCGCATCTCATCCAAGGTGGGCGGTGCCTGAGAAATAAAGTCCAGGGTTGATCTCCAGCCTCCACGCACGAACACATATGTGCACTGGCATGCAAAACTTGCAAGAGGAGAGCGAGGAGAGGAGAGAAGAGACTCAGCTACAACGACATGTGCAAGAGTAGCCACATATAGTGACTTCAAGAAGTGAAAGTCATTTTTAGTTTGTTATGTAATTTGCAGATCTGTTGACGAAGTCATTGTCTCTCAAGAGAAAACAATGAAACCAGTGAGCTAAGTTTCAGTATGTCAGGGTTGTCACAGACTAGGCATGGCAGGTGCAAATGTCCCTTTGTGGCACTCTGCTATGTACAATAAGGGTTTTAAGAGACATGTGCAACACAGACCAACTTCAACGTATACCGGTCTTCCTAGGAATGAAGACATTTTAAAGGTAGCATGTGTCCCTCCCGCACACACTTTGGCTTTCAGACTATTAACATAACGAACTCTGAGAATCTAGAATCTTTCTAGGAGTCTTATGCTGGGAGGATAAGGCTGAAGCTGGGTACTAGACCGTGGGAGATCTTGTGTCTCAGAGCTTGCGACACATTCTGACAGTGTCTCAGATGACCTTGTAGGAGAGTTTGAGCTGAGAGAGTGATGGGTCAGTGTTGGGCAGGACCGTTAAGCACACCTCTTGCCTTCTCTTTAAACCAAAACATCATGCAAAGGCCCATAGAGAGGCTTGGGAGGTCACTAGATATTGCTGTCCCTCTTCTCTATGAGGTCACATCAAGAAAGTCTCCTTTCCCCCCTTTTTTGTTCCTTGTCTGTTTAACTGCTTGTCGGCAGGCAGCCAGACCCAGCTCCTTTAAGATCCTGGGGCTCGGGCTCTGACTCTGACAATTCCAGTACAAAGTTCTTTGTGTGTAAGAGCCAGAAAAGGCTGACACGCGGAACAAAGAAGTCAAGGCTGTTGAGCAGTGCCGTTCTTTCCACGCTGCTGCAATGGTTCAATGACATCTGCCCAGCAGGGGGCTCAGAAAGATGCCGTTCTCAGCAGGACTTGGGCCGGACACTCAACAGTTATCACAGCAGGTCTTCAGCGGCAGTGCTAACACCTGTGGCCAGCTGACAAGGAGACAAGAGTTTGGTGAACTAAATAATTTGAAGTGGGCGGTGCACACTTGTAATCCTAGGATTAGGGAAGGAGGGGACAGCTAGTCAAGTGTACTTGGCTAGTTGCAGGCCAGTGGAAACAAAAACTGGACAGTGCCCGAGGGACAACACACACACAGGCGTGTGTACCTATACACAAACATGCTCTCTCTCTCTCTCTCTCTCTCTCTCTCTCTCTCTCTCTCTCTCTCTCACACACACACACACACACACACACACACATACACACACACACACACACACACACACACACGCAAAAGGGATTGTGCACTCAATAGAAAATATCACAAAGACGGGACTGTGGGAACAGAATTCTAACTGGACCCTGATCCAAACTTGACCTTGTCCACCGAGCAGTACTAGGAGAAGGGCTGTGAGCTGCTGGCTGCCAGCCATTCAGTGAGTGAGGGTTGTGACGTGCGGAGGAGGGCTGGGAGCAGCTGGTGCGTCCGTGAAGGGAAATGACCACAACAGTAAGCTGTACAAGAGCTTGGGCCAAGGCCACCACCCACTCCAGAGTCAGAAAGCTCTCAAGAAAATTGGACATTGGAAGTTTCTCTTTGACAATTTCCATGCCTGGCAGCTGGATGAGCCAGAGGTCAGAGGACAGGATTAGAAGCTGTGTATCTTACATGGCTCACACTCTCCTTTCAAGTGAAATTTGTGAACACAGATGAGTAGTTTCTATTGTAATTACAAAATCAAGAGGCTAGAAAGGCCCAAAACATGGCACTGACATCAGATGAAGAGCTTGTTACGTCACGACACAATGACAGGGACCACATGGAGAGATGGATCAAATGCATTCTTGTCACACAAACACACCAATTCCATCATGGGAGCCCCAACTCTTGACCTCATCTAACTCAAATTTCCTCCCCCAAATACCATGTTTAAATACAAGCAACTCATAGTTAGGGGTTAAGTTTCCAATATATGAACATTTGGGGAGACGACAATCAACTTATCCATACCAAAACTGACACAGGACTGGGGAGATAGGCATACAAGATTAAAATACCACTGATAACACCACTTGCAGGAGCTGCAAGGGAGACATACCTCCCCCTAACACACACACATACCTTCAGTGTTCTTTCTTTAAGATCTTGAAATGCAGAGCTTTGTCAGGAAACATGAGCATAGTAGATGCATTAGGATTGCTATCCATACAGATCTGTCATTCATTCTACATTCATCATAGGCGTAAGCATTCTGCAAACTGCTGAAGAAATATGAGACGTGGAGCCTAAATCCTGAGGAATTACCTTCTGGAGTGGATGGCAGGAAAACTCAGAATTAAGTTCTGAATGGTTCCTCCAGAATGCCCTCTCCACAGAGACAGCCTAGAAAGGGGAGTTACCAACTCCAGTGTATCAGTGAGGGCACTTTCAGAAAGAAACCTTCCTTTCCAGTGTGAGATCTGACAGGGAATTGCACATACTAGGCAAGGGCTGTGTTCCTAGCCATGAATGTCGGGTATCCATTCAAATTTCAAACTTACTGACAACACTGTTTTCCTAATCCTCTCGATCATACATAAGAAAGGAATTTTCCTTTGCTCTCTTCGCTCAGTAGACAAAGTGGGTCTGACTTTCCATGTCTTTTTCATACCAACTCTCTCCTCACCATTGTCCTGGGCTGTTTAAGTTCCTCCCATTCTCCATATAGAAGAATATACTAGAATTCTTAACAATTTTTTTATTACCTTCTTTCTTTTACAATTTTCCTTAGCACTAGAACAAAAGTGGTAGTGAAACATTGTGACAGTGTTGTTGTTGTTGTTGTTGGTGGTGGTGGTGGTAGTGTTTGTGGTGATGTTGGTGTTGCTGGTGGTGGTGGTGATAGTGGTGGTGTTGCTATTGGTGGTAGTGGTAATGGTGGTGGTGTTGCTGTTGTTGGTAATGGTAGTGGTGGTGGTGGTGTTTCTGTTGGTGTGGTAGTGGTGGTTGTGTTGTTGTTGGTGGTGGTGGTGCTGGTAATGGTGGTGGTGGTGGTAGTGGTGGTGGTGGTGCTTGTGATGGTGGTGGTGTTGCTGTTGGTGGTGGTGGTGGTGGTGATTGTGGTAGTAGTGGTGGTGGTGATGGTGGTATTGTTGCTGTTGTTGGTGGAAATGGTAGTGGTGGTGTTTCTGTGGCTGGTGGTGGTGGTGGTAGTGGTGGTGGTAGTGGTGGTTGTGTTGTTGTTGGTGGTGGTGCTGGTAATAGTGATGGTGATGCTGTTGCTGTTGGTGGTGGTTGTGGTGGTAGTGGTGGTGGTGGTGATGATGGTGGTTCTCATGGTGGTGATAATGATGTTAACTGCAGTTTTTATCATTGTATCTTTAAATTGTACAAGGTGAAGAATCAAATGGACTTAATCTTGGCTCTAAACTTAGGTTTTTAGAACCTAAGAAACTTCAAAACACAGAGCTATGAACCCACAGTCTCAGGATCCCAACCGTGTGGACTTCTACTTCCAAGCTCTGCCATCCCTGAATCTGTTGTCAGGCCTTACACATTATCTGATTTCCTAGCAGACAAAGTATTTTTGCACAATATTTACAAAGTCCTTCATCAATTCAAGCAGGAAGTCTGCCCAACTTTTTAATCTTAATCATAGCTGAATTATCCACCCCCTGCATTTTATTCTGCAACAAGAATATATGGCTTCTGATTTCCAAACACTTTACAGTATTTTACAACTTGTGTTTGCAAAAGTTCTTTCCTGTTGCTTTTAATTTTATTAATTTTTTGAGAACCTCATTAAACATACTTTGATCATACTCACCCCCTTCCCTGAACTCTTCCCAGATCTTCCCCCACCGCTTTACCTAACCTTGTGTCCAAAAAAAAAAAAAAAATCCACCACGACCAATTTGCTCTTCTCAAGTGTTCTTGGATGTGTGGTCATGGTCATCAGCCCCATGGCTCTGGGCAGGATCTCCAGCCCAGCTGTCCTCTCCATGCTGAGATTTTGTCTGCCTTGCTCTTACACAGGTCTTCCTCATCCTATTCCAGTCACTGTGCATTTATATGCAGCTGCCCTGCTGGGTCCAGAAGATACTGTTTCCTTGCATCCACTACCTCTAGCTCTTACTTCTTCTCCACTCTCTGCAAGGATCTCTGAGCCTTGGACAGAGGGAGTGTGGGAGATCTACTCCATTTAGGGCCAAGCACTACGCCATCTTTATTTTCTGCACCTTGGCCAGTTGTGGGTGTGGGGGCTGAATAACACTAAAGACCTTTCTGAAAGGTCATGTGGGAATCCACTACTACAAAAGCTTCCATATACGAGGTAGAAAAAAAATGGAATTGCCCCATTATAGAACAATAATACCCTGACTAGACACCAAAGGCTAATAAATAAAAAGCCCAGTGCCAGGAATGGGCAACTTCTTGGGAGAGGTGTTGGTCATTGAGGTACTAAAGACCCCAAACACTACCAATATTCTTAGACTACAATCCAGAACTTGACAATAAAACCCCATTGCTGAAGACACCACATCTTGAGTAATATAGAACATGGAAAATAAACTTGGTACTGGCCCGGAAGCTTTATTCCTACTCATTTGCTATCATAGTGCTGGAAGGTGCTGTGGAAGCTACAAGAGGAGAAAAGGAACCTTTAGTCCCACCCAGCTGTGAACCTTGAGGTACAGTAATTACTGTCCCAACAAGACATACCCACTGGTGCGACAGTGGCAAGAACACCACGGGAATAAGCAACCACTTTCTTCATGGATTTAAGTCCTTCTCCACAAGACGAAACCTGTACCTGGCACCATTATTGGGCCAAGAGCCTAAGGCTAGATGGAGCAAAAGCCCTAAGGGACCTACTACTATTCTTCTGCTAAATGGACGTAGTATTAAACTGACTCCTAATGACTTATTACTATACCAATAGATAATGCAACTCTCAAGCCTTTCAGAGAAGCCTCCATTTGCAATAGATAGTGAGTAGCATAGAGATCTTATTGCTGTATTATAGCTGATAGTATAAAAAATAATAAAATTCTATTGTAAGGCTAAAATCAGCCTCTAGGTGGAGACATCTCCTCCCTTAAGGATTATTCCAGTGGGGCCAGTAGGGGGCCAGGCTAGGAAATGCCCAGGAAGGCAGGTTCACTTTAGGATGATGAGCTTTTCTTTCCCTGAATTCCGGATCCCTAGGGCAGTTCTTATGAGCCACCACGAAGTGGGCTAGGTCAGCCCTTTCAGACCCTCACTCAGAAAAGCAAGATTATATCTTTTTCTCCTCTTCTGTCCTCTTTCAGATGCTAGCCAGAACAGAAGTGGGCCTTAAAACTCCCTAACTTATACTCTGCTTCCTTACTGTTTTACTAAAGTCTTCCTCCCCACATGGCTGCCTGCAGCTGAGAGGCCGACCTCAGAGCTGTCTTAGCTCCACAGCTTTCGCTCTTTCTCATCTCTGTTGTAGTGAGGCGACTTGTTTGTTCTTGACTGCTCAGTCCCAAAATAATCACACAGAAACTCTATTATTTACATCACTGCTTGGCCCATTGGCTCTAGCTTCTTATTGACTAACTCTTACATCTTAATTTAATCCATCTTCATTAATCTGTGCATCACCACAAAGTCGTGGCCTATCAGCAAAGTTTTGGCACATCTGTCTCCAGTGGTGGCTCCATGGCTTCTCCCTCACTCTGCCTTCTTTCTCCCAGCATTCAGTTTAGTTTTCCCTGCCTAGCTCTGCTCTACCCTATCAATAGGTCAAGGCAGTTTCTTTATTAACCAATGGTATTCATAGCATACAGAAGGGAATCCCACATTACCTCCCCTTTTCTTTTTAAATATACAAGGCTGGTTTTAACTTTAACATAGTAAAATTACATATAACAAAACAGGTATCTAGTGGTAATTACAGTTACAATATTTATATCTACTTTATCTTTTATCATAACTAAAGAAAACTATAACTATAAATTCTTCAACTCCATCAAAGACTGCAGAAGAATATAATATTACGTAAGTAAACAGGAAGTACATTGTAAGCAACTTCCAAAACTCTGGAATTGACAGAGATATCTTGCTGCCACAGATCCCATGAGAGCAAATTGCTTGCTGGTCTTGTCGTTAGATAAGAATGCTAGGGCTAATAAAAAAAACTTGACAGAGTCTGAAGGCTCTTGTTCCAAGCTGTGTAGATTAGACCTATTAAGAACCTTGTCCTCATCAATAGAGAGAATGAATTAGTCCTTCTTTCTCAGATGATAGGGGATGGATTGTTTGTCCTGTGGGAGATCTTGAAGCCTGTATCTACACACTGAGTGTTTCAAGCAGCGAAGAATAAGTAGCAATTACTCTACAGAGCAGAGAAAAATGTAGAGCTCAATAAAAATCAATTATATATAAAGAATGTAAGAAGAAAGAAAGAAAGAAAGAAAGAAAGAAAGAGCAAAAAGAAAAGAAAAGAAAAGAAAAGAAAAGAAAAGGAAAGAAAGCCCAGCCATTGTGTGAAGCTGTGAAGGTGAAGCCTGGATTGCCTTGAAAACCCCAAGATGTTGGAGATCCCAGAGCCATGGGATACTTGCCAAGGAGAGCTCCTAACAAGGGAGTGGAACCAGCCCAAGAGAGAATAGTGTGTTGCAGTCAACAAAGCTGAAAGGAGTTGGAGATTTGAAGAGTGTTTTGACATCAAACATGAAGATGCAGAGTTTGGAGTTTTCCTAGCTCCTTTGCTCAAGCTACGCTCAGCATGATACACAGTACACTTCCTGTTGCCTGAAGATCAAGATATAGAACTCTCAGCTCCTTCTCCAGCACATCTGCTGCACACTGCCATGTCCCACCACGATGATAACTGTAGGCCCATATTTCTACATGGTATGGCGACCAGAATCCCAGGCTACAGTTAGTGCCTGCTGCACAGGAGGTGGTCTCCTAGCCTGTTGCCACCCCTAACAAAGGGTCAGGATGTTCTTCTGCTCCTTATTTGCAATTTGGAGGATGCCTGAAAAGAGATGTTAATTCAGCCTGCATGACAGAGCTGGCATACAGAGCAGGAAGACATGACAGAGCAGGCATAGGTAGATGTGGACGTGACCACAAGCTGGTTACCTAGGAAACCTCAGTTTATGTTTTGGTATACAAGGCTGTTTGGAGAATAAACTGGGGAATTTTTAGGATGTGAACTCAGAATTTTATGAGGGATCAATGAGAATCTCCCTCCCAATAAAGCCATGTGAGTTGTGTCTTTATTCCCACGCCTCCCTTCTGGTCTGGAGAAATAATTTAGCGTCCGGGCTGGCACCAGACCCCAACAGATAATGAACTAAACCTCTGAAACTGTAAGCCACCCTAATTAAATGCTTTCCTTTATAAGAGTTGCAGTGGTCATGGTCCTCTTCACAGCAATAGAAACCCTCACAGGACAATATGTAGAGAGCGGTCCTTTCTCTTTGTCCTCCTTATTCTATAACGCCTTCTTACCCTTTCATTCATTTTATGATAGTGTTACTTTTGAATCTTTCCTTTTTGTTTATGATTGTTTTCATTCTGTAGGTGTCTGGCATCCCTTTGTGGCTGTTTTAAAATCCTTTGTGCACAAATGGAGTCTGTTTCTCTCCGGTACTAAACATATATGACCAACTGACTCTCATAGGTGATATCAATTCCAAGCACCCTTTCAGAAAGTTTCCCTTTCTAATAAGCAGTCCATAGGGGGACATTTTCAGAACATGGGTCTATTTCTTTGGTAAGTTCATTTATCCCTTTGCTGCTTTCTGCACAGTGTATTCTTTCACTAATATCAGAACTCACCTTTTGGCTTCCAATGTGGACTGCAGGCAGGCCACTCTCCAGGAATCCTCCGTGTCTTCGGTGCCTGATTGGGCCTGCTGAGGCATTCAGTCTGCGGGACTGAACAGCTCCTGGGTGTTCAGCCTTTGTGTGGCAAGTCACTGTTGAATGACCTAGACTCTTCATGTAATCCAATGACGCAAACCCCTTTTAATATATATTCATTGTATCAGCTCTGTTCCTTTCGCGAGCCCCAATGCACTCATCTGTGCTGCACATGAGTGGCCTGGGCCTCAGAGAGACCTTGAGGATCTTGAGTTCTGAAAGTCTTGAGGATTGAAACAGAAAGCCACACCTACCAGTTTGTCTTGACTCCAGAGACTTCCTGCTCTGCATGGCTGCTCCAGTAGACAGCCTACGGAGACTGCACAGCAAAGGGGAAGCTGTAGCATGAACTCAGCCTTTGCCATGGAGAAGGTGCTCCTCACACTCTTACTAAAGTTTTCTTTCTTTCCTCCACCCAATACTTTGAGGAGTAAAATATGACATTTGGTTAATTTTTCAAATCTATGGGGCTAGTCCAGGGTGGTTAAATTAAATAAATTAAGTAGTTCTCATTTCCATAACATCACAGCCCAAAGGGGATGGGTTTATGATACATCCCTGAAGCTTTTTTTGAACAAAAAAATCCCTGGCTTTTATTGAACAAAGGCCAGGATCCAAACGCCTTGTTTTGATTTATATTTATTGTGTATACGTTCCTACTGCCTGTGTATTTCCATGCCAGAGAGGGCACCAGATCTCATTACAGATGGTTGAGATCCACCATGTGGTTGCTGGGAATTGAACTCAGGACCTCAGGAACAGTGCTCTTCACCTCTGAGCCATCTCTCCAGCCCCTCTTGCCTTGTTTTGCGAAGAAGTTAGGCATGTACAATCAAAAAGTAAGTCGATGTGTTTCTATCCTGATGGTAAATCTGAATCCATTGCACAACAGGTCTCCTTTGAGAAGCCACAACCATTCTCTCAGATGTGTCTTTCTTCCCAAGAGCCTCTCCCCCTCTTAACCATCATGCTTAAAAATCTGCATTTAAAATGCCTTCTGGGGCAGACAAGAAAGTCTGGTGGCTAAAAAGGGCTTTGCCACCATGCATCATGATCTGAGTTTGATCTTCAGGATCCATGTAGAAAGAAAGAATTAATTCTACAAGTTGTTCTCTGAGCTTCACAGGTGCTCCAGTGACATGCATGTGCACACACAATTGAGCATACACTCATGTACACACACACACACAACATGCATGTACACGCTGAGCTTCACAGGTGCTCTATGACATGCATATACACACACATGGGCATATACTCATGTGCATACACAAGACATGAGCTTCACAGGTGTCCTATGACATGCATGTGCACACACAATTGAGCATACACTCATGTACACACACAACATGCATGTACACACTGAGCTTCACGGGTGCTCTATGACATGCATATACACACACATGGGCATATACTCATATACATACACATGACATGCATGTACACACGCTGAGCTTCACAGGTGTCCCATGACGTGCATGTGTGCACACATGTGAGCATACACTCATGTACACACACACACACACGACATGCATGTACACACACTGAGCTTCACAGGTGCTCCATGACATGCATGTATACACGCATGCATGCACACAGGCATGTATGCATACCATACAGTTTTAAATTCCTTTCCATAAATTCCTTTTCCCGTCTAGCCCCGGGTGTGCACACCCAGCCACCGTTCCTCACCAGGCCCTGCTTTTGAGAAGTGAGCCACCACCTGAGGACTGCATGGGGCAGGGAGCCCGAACTCAGGTCGGTGCTACAGGACAGGGGAGGCAGCAGGAAGCTGCAGGCCAGCTGCTGAGAGGGCAGCTTCCTTTCAGTAAATCCAGACTCTGCTTATCCTGAAATTCCTTCTAGCAATAAAGCCAAGGATCTGGTTTCACCTGAGTCAAAGGACTAAAAGATTAAGAGAATTCCTTTTCACTGGTGGGAGACAGTATGAACCTGCGCCTCTGCCCACATCTCCACTATCATTCATTGTAAAACTCTGTGTCACGGGAGAGTCTATTTCATGACAAAAGTTTATTTTCTCACCCAATAAAACTTAACATTTTACTGTATGACCTAACGTGGTGGCATTGTATAATAAGACTTTTCCTGGAGGATACACAACAAACACACAACTACTCACCACAGAGAGGGAGTCAATGACAAACTAAAGTACGACTATTAGCCAAGTTGAACCTGGTAAACCACTGAGTTTTCTTGGAGTTACTTTCAGAAATATGGGGGGGGGGGACAAGTATTACTTACAGGAGCAGAAATGACTCAAAGACAGCTGCATCTCCAGAGCCCACCCCAGCATGGGTGACAGCTCACATACGCTAGGAACCCGAGCACACTGCACTGTCTGTAGGCAGCTTAACAGGTTAGAGAGCATCCTTCCAAGTGATTCAGTTGGTCTGAACCTCTTCCCGGCGGCTCTATAGGTTTCTGCTTCTTTTAGACTGGCTGGTCTAAGAGCCTTCTTTATAGATGGGATTATCTCGAAGTGACCGTCAGCAGACTTTCCTATTTACTCTGGGAGGAAGGGGCCTAGTGAACCTGGTCAGCTTCAATGACTTTCTGTAGCTATTTACTTCCTGTCTTCGGGAGTTTCCCTGCAGAATGAAACGCTTCAGTTTTGGGCAAACTTCTACACAGCAGATAGACACTAGTCACAAATGATACAGAACGCTCGAGCTATGGTTGGTTACAGTATAGAGATGTGTTGTGCGTTACTAGATGGTGTCTTGCACCAGGCACAGATCTGGGAATTCAGAGTCTATGAGGAGCTAAGCTTTTGAAGAGTTTCCGTGAAGCACGTTTGTGTTTTGCATGGTGGGATAAGTACCCGCCTAGAGTCAAGTACAGCTTGAGGGCTGAAGTGCAGACGTAAAGGCCAGGGAAAGAGCTCAGTTGGTAATGCATGAGGATCTTGGTGCAACTTTTAGAGGCCATGGTTTTTGTTTTTTGTTTGTTTGTTTTTAAGTACCTAGGTATGATGATATGAAAGACAAGAACATCTGGGGACTTGCTAGCCAGACAGCCTAGCCTACATGACAAGCTCCAGGGTAGTGTAAGAAACTCTGTCTCACAAAAACAAGACAGGCAGCACCCAAGGAAAGTAGCTGGGAGTGACATGTGGTCTCCAGACTCTGGATTCCACACGCAAGTGTACACATACAAACATACATTTACTTTCACACACATACACACACACACACACACACACACACACACACACACACAAAATGGAAGTTGGTCTCTGGGCAAGGACTCCTTGGACAATGGTCTCAGGTAGGATCCAGATATCAAAACACGGTACAGGATTGATTCTTGGCTCTCAGAATCAATGCTGCAAGTAGGGGCAAAGACTGCTGTGGAACCATTGGAAGACAAGCTAGGAGACAACGGGAGCCAAGGCAGGGGCCGTCCTATAGCTTTGGCTAAGGAATTGCCAGACTGCTGAGACAGAGCCTCGCCCTCACCCATAGACCAGAGTGGCACATGACTGGAACCCAGAACAGAAAGTCAAAGAGCTGGAAATTCCAGCTAGAGGAAACAGATCCTACTCCAGCACCCCCCCCCCATCCTCGGTAATAGGGTTCAGGTAGAGGATGGATGCACACAAGGAACAACGATAACATTTCTTTAATCACAAGGTTAAAGACTCCGTGGTATACTTGTATCTGTATTTTAGGTGTGGATCTAGGTCTAGGGAACACCTACTAAAGATTTCCAGGTTCTTGTGTCTAGGAACAAGGAATTGGACTGGGTGCATGTGGAGAGTGGCAGAAACATTATCATTTCTCAAGGGACTAGAGCACTTCTGCGATTGGAAGTGGCCCAGTGCTAGAGAAAGCCAATGGCCCATCCCTGGAAGCCTGAGACCTTGTGTGGGTCATTTACCTGGACCCACGTGCTTGGCTTTGTTATCGTAGTCCACAGGTTGATGGGGTTTCTAGCTCTCTAGTGTTCACTTTTGCACACAGCCATCTTCACGCCTCTCAAGCCTCCTCTTTGTCTCGCTCTGCTGCCTCGCCTTCAGTTCTACCAGCTTTTGACAACATGAAGAGGGGTACAAGGGGGTCTGGCTGCATTAAGGAAACCACATGCAAACACAGCTAAAAGCAATGATTTGCAGTGTGCAGGGGTGAGAGTCATCATTTCTGCCTTGAGAAGCTTCCAAAGACGCATGATATTAAAATGGAAGCTAGGAAGATAACAGGATAAATTTCCAGCATCAGAGCGGGGAGCACATTTTCACAGAGAAAGCTGAGCATTATGGGGAGTGAAGGAGTAGATTTTTGGAAGGCTTCAAGTTGGTTCAATGAACTTATCCATGACAGGAAAACAAGCTAGATATTTTTGGATAAAATAATATTTCTGTATAAAATAATAATAAGCTGAATTAGAAATGGAACATTTTACTTCATAATAACAGCACTAAGGAGTGGGAAAAATAAACAGTTTATTCTGGACCTTGCGAAGTTGTACAACAGCTTTGAGAAAAGGTAGAAATGTCTGGCAGCAATTTGACACAAAATGATAGTTTTTATAGTCCCTGATTGTAGTTTTCTGCTGTGCCTATGCCTCTTATGCTAGCTGAGTTATTGCAAGAGATACAGTTTTCCTGCAGTGATACTTTGTTTATATTTTAACAAATAAAGCTATGCTGAAGATCAAAGAAGCAGAGAGGCCAGCCACTAGACAGTTCTTTTACCTCTAACAAAGTTCAGACAGAACCTGTCCTCAGACTGCATCTCCAGACTTGATTGGTCTCCACCAAACCTCAGACTGTCCTGAGCTCCTGTCTTCTCCTGCCTTATATTCCTCTCTCTGCCCAGCCATATCACTCCTGTCTCCACCTCCCTAGTGCTGAGATCCCAAATGCTGGGATTGCCTTTGTGTGAGCCCTGTTTCTCTTTTGGACAGACTCAGTCTTGTGTAGCCCAGGGTGGCTTTGAACTCAGAGAGATTCCCTGCCTCTGTCTCCCCGAATCCTGGGATTAAAAGTGTGTGCCACCACTCCCCTGCCTCTAGTTGCTTAGCTCTGCACTCTGATCTTCAGGAAAGCTTTATTTGTTAAAATATAAACAAAATATCACTACTGCTCCTATATGCAGCATCTCTCCCTTCCTAAGTCTCCCATCCTTTAGTTCAGGACATGAGACCTCATCTAATGCACAGACTAGGACATGGGATTACCCTGTTCTAATCTGTGCACTTGGTCACAAAGCAGATTGGCTCTAACCTTCCAACCCTAGGCTGACCTGAGACCACCAGCTGCCAACTCAGGAAGACAGGGTCCTAGTGCCACCTTCGTATCTGATTCTGCTATGAACTCTAAGTGTACCTCTTACTGCAAGTAAGCCAGAATAATTTATTTCTTACAAAGATAGCTAGAATAATTTAAAATTACTGGAAAGGGTTCATGACCAGGGGAGGTGGGGAGATAGTGGCGGCGGCAGTAGCAACAATGTGAAATACGTAATAGGCCCATCAGGGAGAGCAGCATGGATGGATACCAGGAAGCAACAACGAAAGCCATGGGCTGAGCAGGGGACTCTGGAGATCACTGAGTTCCTGAGCCCTCGGAACTGCGGGACTGAACTACGGGACTATGATTTTCCCTGCATTAACATCACCCACCCAACACTGCACTGAGGTTATCGAAGAGGGAGAATGTGGACTCGTGTACACTTGCCAAAGATCAGACAAGCACAACCGTGTGATTCTCTTCGGCTTTCTATTCTGTACCATTGGTCTATAAGTCTATTTGGGGCCAGCTCGTAGCGTATGCTTTGCACACGGTGTGTTGGTTTGAATAAGAAATGTCTCCGGAGGCTCAGGGAGCCCCAGTTTTCGCACAATTTGGGGGATGCTATTGAACCTCTAGTGGGTGAAGCTTCCTGGAGAATGTGTGTCACTGGGGTCAGGTTAGAGAGTGCCCGGCTTCGCCCCACTCCTTGCTGTCTCTACTTTGTGTTTGCACTCTCGTCTTCCTGCCTCAGCCTCCGGCGCCATACCTTCTCCTACCATTGTGAACTCTCCTTCTGGAACTGACCCCAGATAAATTCTTCTTCCTTTAAGATGCTTTGGGTCATGGCGTCTTATCACAGCAAGAGAGAAGTAACAAATTACTGGACCTCTGTGGGGGTGTTTGGAAATCATAAGTCTCTGATTTTGTTCTCCTTGGCTTATTCTGTCTTTTGGGTTTCTTATCAATGTGGGGCTGGTTTTCCTATCTGGAGAAGAACAGCACCATTAAAGCTTTGACAGGAATTTCATTCGACCAGAAAATCACTTTACGTAGCACAGCATTTAGGCAACCTGAGTTTTTCCAGTTCTCAAATATGATTGTCACCCCATGTATGCCGTCTTTCATCAGTGTTTTGTAGTTTGGGGTTTATAAATATTCTGCTTTCCTGGTTACGCTGATTCCCCAAGTTTTATTCTTTTGTGGTGAAATTACAAATCATATTGTTCTCTTAGTTTTGGTTTTAGATTCTTATTGTTAGACTGTATAGACAAATTTTTGTATATTCTTTTTATATTCTGAAACATTATTAAATTTGTTAGTTTTAACTTTTGGGGGGAACATCACAGTTTTTCAGGTATAATATAAGACAATATTAAAACAGGACGCATATAGGCAGGATGTCAAAAAACATGAAAAGATACTCAACTAAAAGAAAAAATTAATAATAATAAAGAAACCAACCGAACACCAGGCTACAACCATCAATTTACATGTATACAACACCAGCGTACCTAAGCAGAGAAAACAATCAAGAGAACTGGAGAGACATACACAATATGGTAGCAGAGGAATCCAGGACTATAAGAAGCTACTTGTAAGAATGAAAAGACAAAATGGATCATCAAACAGAAAATCAGAACAGAAACAGCAGGCTTGAGTAAAGCTGAGAACCCAAAAGACCTTGCAGACAGAGATTATCCCACTCAACGACAGCAGAGCAAGTGTTCTCAGCTCACATGAGATATTCTATAGAGAGGTCACCGCAATTGATTTTTTTGTTAATTTGTTCTTACTCTTTGGGGGCCCATCACCCAGCTCCCAAATAAATACACAGAGATTTATTCTTACTTATAAACACCTGACCTTAGATTGGCTTGTTTCTAGCCAGCTTTTCTAACTTAAATTATCCTGTTTCTCTGTTTCTAGATTTTGCCTACTGTAGGCCTTTCATCTTTATTCTTTCTTTCTCTCTCTCTCTCTCTCTCTCTCTCTCTCTCTCTCTCTCTCTCTGTGACTGGCTGTGTGGCTGGGTGGCTGATCTCTGGTGTCCCCTCTCCTCCTTTCCTCACTCCTTTCTCCTCTTGTTTTTCTTCTCTTTCTTCTCTCTGCCAGCCCTACTTATCCTTTCTCCTGCCTAGCTATTGGCCATTCATTCAGCTCTTTATAAGACCAATCAGATGTTTTAGACAGGCTAAACACAGCTTCATAGAGTTAAACAAATGCAACATAAAAGAGTGCAACATATCTTTGCATCATTAAACAAATGTTCCACAGTATAAACAGATGTAACACATCTTCGACTAATATTCCACAACAGGACACTATGATGAGTCATGTGATGGTTAATATTGTTCTCAGCTGATAGGATCTACAATTGTGGCAACTCATCTTTCTGAAAGTATCTCTTGCCTTCAAAGAGAATGAACTTTTGCTCAACTTGGTAGCCAAGTTAGTAATAAACCTGGAGATCATTGAAGGCTATGTTCTTACCCTGTTGCCCTACTGTGCTTAAGTTTACTCCTTCCTTGGCATAAGAGCCTTCCTCAGGATCCTGGCATATTCTTGAGACCAGCTGAATCATCCAGCCCTGTGGGTAAACAACTATTGGATTCTTGACCTTTCTGATGGTAGCCACTGTTGACTAGCTGGAACACAGTCTGTGAGCCACTCTAATAAATTTCTGAAGCTTCCTCCTCATGACTGGGGCCAACTGCATGGCAAAGGCAGTATTAGAGGCTCACTGGTTATTATGGGGGTAAATACCTGCTTTTTCTCACAGAGCACTCCGGAAGCCCAGGGGTCAATTCGTCAGGTCCTTGAGTAATCTGATTTACTTTAAATTAACTGGCAGTGTTTCTAGCTGCCACATTTAATCCTTCCAAGAATGTTTAGCAGAAGAAAAAAAATGCATCCCATGTACCTTTTATCTGAAAACAGTTTTCAATAGGCTGATAGAGACCTGGGGCTTCTCTGCAAATGGAAGTTTTCCAATTATACAGGAAGGGGAGAACGGGCTCAGGGGTTGCCTCCTCACTGTGGCAGGGCTGAATGGTAAGCGGAAGTTTTGGGTTTCTTTGGGTGATCTGATTGAGGCAAAATGATTTGGGTCCCCCAAGGAAGGAGGAGGTCTTAAGCCAGGGGAGGGGAGGGGTCCCTTGCAACAGAGCAAGCCGTTGGTTATTGCTGGGAAACTGGTGGCTATAATCTCAGCTTGGGAGCTGGCAGCATTGCCATAACAGCAGCAGCAGTACCCAGCTGCCTGGAGACAGCCACCACTGAGTGGGTGGGCAGGCAGGCTCAGCCTGTGGGTCTACAGGAAATTGTTCTCTGCCCCGCGGGCTGTTGTAGCTGTGGTCTGAGGATGGCTGAACCCCCTCTCCCATTTAGATCTAGCTCTCCTAGCAACAGAACTGACAGAAATACATGTAGTAAAGTCAAACACGTGTGGCTAATACACATTGATACACCTGAACAGACCAGGGGAGTCTGGTGATGCCTCACATGGGTCCTAGACACAGGATCCATGGTCACTTCTGATGGCCCCTCTTGCGTCCTAACCAGATGACATCTCTTACATGCCCACTCTGTTGTTTGGCTGAGTAGGCAGGTGATCAAACTGCCTTCTCATTATTTGTTTAGATTATCGCTGTTTTCAACATTTGCCAGTGGTCTGTTCTCTGGCAAATAGGCTGAGAACAAGTGCCTGTTGGATACTCAGTCCTGTATGGAACACCTACATCAACCCCAAACCACAAGGCTCAGGGCCATCACAGGAGAGGATGAGAAGCATCTAAGAGACAGAGGATAAGGAGGGAGCTGTGAAACGCAGCCTTCCGGACAAAACAGGTCCAGTGCGTTCACGAACTCACAGCAGCCTTGCTTGTCTGTATAGAAGCCCCACAAGATCAAGTCAGCTAACATTCTAGAATAAATGAGACTCTAATCCTAGCCAAGGAGCTATTGGCAATTGATAGCGGCTGGAAGGAGAGGTTGCCGTTTTTCTTTGGGAAGTGTGGCCCTGGTGTGTTGCTCACGCTCCTGTGGCCGGCCCCACATCCATGTGTATGCAGCCAGCACTAACTGGACTCAATGGATTATTAATAAAAAATAGATGAGGACACAGGCGAAGGAGAGCATTGTGGGAGTCCCGGGGGAGAAGAAGAATTAGAGCTGAATACTATCATGATACATTGTGTGTATACATATTGGTTACATGTACAAATTGCCAAATAATAAATAAAAAGTATTCTAAAATGATACCCCCTTCAAGTGTATGTATTTTCAAGTCAAGTGAAGGTAACAGGAGCTGCACAAATATTTCAATAAGTATGTGAAAGCCAACATGAAACCACTTGAGGAAAGAACCAAAAAAACACAGGGGAAATGCACAGAAGTGCATGGACATCACTGCAAGACACAGTAGTGCAACAGCTAGGACCTCCACGTGGGAAGCACCAAGTGTGGACGAGATACCCGTGGAATACAGTGGTTTCCTAGAGAACGAACTGAAGGAGAGGAATTGTAGAAATGAACCACCGTACCCATTCAATGGTTGTTTAATGAATATCTATAATGAGCCAGGTCCCGTGCTTAGAGTGAAGAAAACAATACTTATAAATCATTATGCCTTGCCCTTGTGTTTCCCTTTTCTGTGCACAGCCCATCTGGGGAAGATGGTGCGATTATCTATCAGGGAAGGGACCGAAGCGGGTGAGACTGGAGTTGCTGAAAACCCCTGTGTCCTAGCTCTGCGCTGTAGGCCAGAGTGTTATAGGTCAGTTTCCCCCAACTGAAATACTCTCTCTAGGAAGGAAGACTCATCAGACTGCAGAAGTAAACAAGATGAGAAAAAGCTAGATGTTAGGGATTCACTGGGGCTTGCTCCAGCTTTTACCAAGGCATAAACAACTGTGTGGCCGAAGACTGACCAGCAGAGCTGGGGAGCGTTCCTGGCATACAGCCTTCCTGAGTCATCACTCAAGCTGGGACAGGCTTTTTTGATGAGTCACCCGTGATCCTATAAGCAGCTCCTCATCCACACCCCTGTGAATAACTTCGATGAAAGCATCTGCTCATCTGATGCAGTTGTTTGGTCTGCAGTGGGTTCTACATGGGCTGTTATGTCTTCCCAGGAAAGGTCTCAGGCTGAAGAGACTTTTTTAGAGAGCTGGGAAAGGTCAAACGTCTTGGTAGGAGAGTCAGGAACCAATTCCGGTCAGTAACATTGCGCATGCGCCATCTCCATTTGCACATCCTGGCCATTTCTCCAGCCAGCTCTATCCCTTACATACAGCTGTGGTGGGAAGGACGTTTAGTCTTTCTACAAAGTGGCTTCTTTCCTATGTAAATCTTTTTTTAAAAAATGTCTGTGTATTCGTGTGTCTGCTGAGTGAGCACAGAAGCCTGTGGAGGCCAGACCAGGGCATCAGATCCCTTGGAGCTGGCGCCTCTAGACAATTATGAGCTGCCCAGTGGGTGCTGATAACTGAGCTCCAGTCTTCCACAAGAGGAATGAACACTTGTAACAGCTAAGTCGTCTCTCCAGCCGAGCCGATGCTAATCCGGACGCTTCTCTCTGACTCCTGTTCTCCTACCACCAATTCATAGACAGCACTCTCTGAGTTGAGTTTAAATACCACTTGAATCTGAGGCTGAAGAAAAGAGAAACAGAGAGCAACTAAGAAAAGTGACCTGGGCCATTTGCAGGAACACACATCACACCCCAGCGCCTCCTTCCTACGGGAGCATGGTTTTTAAGATGAGAGAGTCCTCCTGGCCAGAGGGTTCTTTCTTATAATCACCAATTAGCTCCCATCAAAGGTGTTATTTTCTTGAACAGCTGATGAAGAGGACCAAGATTCCAATAGGCCAGAGGTTACACTGAAGCCTTCCAGTTAATAGCTGTAATATTCAGAGCAGAACGAACAAGGCTTGCTTGGAACTGATCCCTTCTTCTATCTGATCCAATTCTTCTAGCATCTGTACTGTTTGATTTTCTTTTTATTTTGCACCCCAGTATTCTAACAAGCTATTGTTAGCCAACCATAAGTTTTGGAGCCCCTGTGGCCCAAGAACAGAGCAGTTCATCAGCAAACCATCTGGGTGGTTTACTTTATTATTAGGGGAATGTATAAAAGGAGATTAATTTAGTCCCTGGATCTCAGGTGATTCGCAGTCTTCCATCCTTCTCTCCATGTCCACTCCTGCTGCTATAGAGAAGTGACATCAGGCCCAGGTCTGAGATCGTAGCCAAAGTGTGGGGTGTTGGGGCGTAGCACTGTCCTTGACCTTCTGCTCACAGTTTCGAGTCTGGCTGTGCAGGTCACGCTGGCCCCTCTCTTTTTGTATTAATGCATCACTGTACTGTAAGGTCAGATTGAGGCAGGACAGGAAGAAGGAAGGTGATGGGACACAGGGAGGAGAAGGAGCCCTTGTTGTTGAATAGGATGTTTAACTATGTAAAGATGTGTTGCACTGTTTGTGTTTCAGAGTAATTAACTATGTAGACGTGTGTTGCATCTGTTTATGCTGCATTTGTTTAGCTATGTAAAGATGTGCTGCTATTTCACCTTGCCTGACTAAGGAACCTGATTGATCTAATAAAGAACTGAATGGCCAATAGCTAGGCAGAGGAGGAAGAATAGGCAGCGAGAAGGGGGAGCAGTCAGCCAGGGGCCAGACAGACAGACAGACACAGAGGAAGCAGAAAAGCAGGAGGGACAGTATGTAGATGAGGCAAATGAGCCTCAGGGCAGCACATAGATTAACAGAAATGGGTTAATTTAAGCTTAAAAAAAACAGTTAGAAAGAAGCCTAAGCTAAGTCTTCTTTCCATAACTCATTATGAATTCATAATTCATAATAAGTCTCCATGTTCTGATTTGGGAGCTGGTGGTCCAAGAAAGCACTTGCCCTGGAGTCTTGTGGAGGACTTACACCAACTGAAAAGCAGGAATTCCAACATAATTTATATCTGCTGTGATGTCTTCAGACATACAGTTATCTTATTCACATATATACATGTATTTTACTAAAAGAACTAGCTTATGATCTAAGTATACATGACCTTGGTTAGGCTGGACCTTCTTCATTTTCCCAGATAATTGTCCATGAACCTTAAGCAAGGCTATCAACTTTGTTTATAGTAAAGATACCCTGCTTGCCTGCATCACCATCGTCTAGAGTTTACCTCGTCCGCTGTAATCCTGTCCAGTGCCTCTAGAGTTCACCTGCTCTACTGTAACCCTGGAGTCTCCCTGGAGTTCACCTTGTCTACTTTAACTCTGTCCACTGTAACCCTACCAGTGCCTCTTATGAACCATCTGTGATCTCGTTTAGGCTCCAAAGCCACCGTTTAAAGATACTAGTTTCTAAATGCGCCATATCCTATATCTGAACACTGTAAAGATGCTGAAGAGTAACATCCTATATCTGAACACTGTAAAGATGCTGAAGAGTAACATCCTATATCTGAACACTGTAAAGATGCTGAAGAGTAACATCCTATATCTGAACACTGTAAAGATGCTGAAGAGTAACTCCCTCAGAGAGGCCCACACCCATTCTCACTGTCTTCCCAAGGACCCCATTCTTTCTTTTAACCCACATGCTTTAAAAAAAAATCTATATTCACATCTTTTGCACTGTCAAGATGGCTCAGCAGTTTAAAGCACTTGTCACAAGGCTTGATGACCTGAGTTTGATCCCTGAGACAGGATTCACAATGGAACAGCTCCTGAATGTTGTCCTCTAACCTTCACAGATGCCCATACTTACACCTGCATGCACACCACACGTGCACACTGCACATATGCAATAATAATAAGTAAAATGCATACTCTTAAAATGTATTTTAATGACCTCAGTTTTGCCTCACACTGCCTGACCATGAACTTCCTTCCTGTAGGAAGGATTTAGTTCCACCTGAGAAGAGGGTCTTACAAGGTTAATGTAACACCTCAGGTGTCTGCAGGTGACAGCGTGAAGCTGACTCTCGGTCCATCCCTTTGGACGAGATCACACTGGCTCCTCTTTTGTGAGTCTCCTCCACATGTCTGTGGATGATTTAATGACAGCTGCTGGCATGAGCGGAAACGCATGAGTAAAACTGACTGGAGGGCTCAGGAGATGACTTCATCAACACAAGGTACAAGCACAAGGACCCGAGTACAGAAGGCTATGCTGCAGAGAAGCCAGGCGTGTGGTACGTGCTTATGGCGTGTGGTATGTGCTTGTGGCGTGTGGTACGTGCTTGTGGCGTGTGGTACATGCTTGTATGCATAGCACTGAGAACCAGAAAGAGGTGATCTCTTGAGCTAATGGACAAACAGCTTGGGCAATTGGTGGCCTTCAGGTTCAGTGATAGACAAAAAAAGACCCTGTCTCAAAAACACAAGGTGGACAAGGTGGAGACAGGGTGAGGAAGACACCTGACATCAAATCTTTTTGTGTGTGTGTGTGTGTGTGTGTGTGTGTGTGTGTGTTAGAAAACCAACAAGGCTGGAGTCAGTGTGATCCACTTGTTGGCCAGCATCTGCTTCCTGACGACAGCCCCTAAGAGATTCAGAGGGAAGCAGCCCTTTCCTGTTATTCACTCCAGCTAAGATTTCTCTAGGCCACAGAGTGGAAAAGAAAAGCAGCAGTATCTCACCACTCTTGGAAGTTACTCAGCCCTGGCCACATCCCCTGTTGCTGCCAAGGGCAGCAAAGGCTGGGACTTGCCTTCACTTCCTGGGAATAAAAGGTGCTCTTTCCACAGAGGCTACTAACTTGGCAAACTACCGTGAACATTCCTATTACTGTTTTATTTATTTATTTATTTATTTATTTATTTATTTGTTTATTTTTTTAACACAAAAGTTCTATTAGTGACAAGGAAGGTAGGGGACATTCTCAGAATGGATACAAAGACCTAAGCCACTGCTTCTCCCCTAGATCCCACTCCTGGAGCAGCTAAATTCCCTGAGATCTTTCAAGTACTGTGCATGCAACACCGCAACACATTGCTGCATAACCAGTGGCGTTAGAAGAATCATCTTGCAGGAACTATTGACAGTGACTGTTGGGAGAGAAAGAGTCGGTTTCTTTAAGGCTGTCGGCCCTGAGGGGTCAACTGTGCTCCAGAGGATGGCCTCACACAGATGAATACATGGTCAGTACAAACTGGACCTGCTGGGTTACAAAACAAACATAAATAATAGGACACAAATTTGGGAGGAGCAGGGATGTTGTGAATCTGGGAGAAGTTAGAGGAAAAGTATATGTGGGGGTAAGTAGGATCAAAATATTTTTTTTGTATTTATGGATGAGATTCTCAAAGAATTTATGTGTGTGTGTGTATATGTGTGTGTGTGTTTTACTTTTAAAATACATTTACTTATGTACAAAGTGGGTTGATACAAAAAGTAGAACCAGATGTACACACAGACACACCCCTAAACCTCAAGAGCCTGGACTGTGGCAGCAGAGACAGGAGTCTGACCTTAGTCTACTGGGCAATTATATCTTCCTTGGCATGGGGGCAAGCAAGGGCACTACCCTCAGAATCACTAGGCTCTGGTCACCCAGGACCTACTCATCAGCAACCTGGAGTTGTTGCCACAAGCTGCCTCCAAAAAGCAAGATAGATATCCCAAGGTCCAGCAAGCTTGGCTCAGAATCCTACCAGGGAGTAGCCACCTGCCTTATCCCAGATAGGGATGTGACTTGCTTAGTTTGGGCAAGTAGGAAGGGGGCTGGTAGCCACTTAGCATCCAACGACTACTCTTTATAGACCCCACAGAGCTTGGTGATGGGCAGGGTCCCGCTCAGGGCAACCAGGGCTCTGGTGTCCTTTGGTCTAGCCAATTCTCAGTCATCAGAGCCTCTGTCTTGTCGTCTGCGAGATGGGCTCCTTCCACTGTCCTGGCTATGTCCCCACTTCCTCTTAGAGCAAGGGGAGATGTCAGAATCATGTCTCTGGTGTCTGGGCCGAGCAGGAGAGGGAGAAGATGGGCAGCTGTCAGTCTCCCTTTTGTGTTCTTTGTCTTTCTTCTTCTTGTGTTTCTTCTTCTTTTTCTTTTTTTTCTTTTTTGCTTTTCTTATGGCTCTCTGTATCCAGTTCAGCCTTGTCCTCAGCACGAGGCTTCTTCCTGGCAGCAGATGGGGCGGTGCTTGGGCCTTCGCTGTCCACGCGGTGGTGCGTGAACACTGACAGCCCGAGCTTGGCAGCCTCTTTGTCTTCCCGGGATATAGTGCCACACGGCCTGCGGAGCCACTGGCACTGCCCAGACCAGCAGCCGGTCCACGCCCTTCTCTTCAGGGTCACCTCCTTCCCGTTTGCAGATCTCCACGAAGTCCTCCTTGCTCAGGCCGGTGGGCTGTTTCCTCACGTTCTTGTAACCGAGTGCGGCTAGCAGCGCCTCGCGCTCCGCCTCACGCACAGCCGCCAGCTCTTCCTCACGGCTCGGGCCGGCACACGGCGCGCGGTCCTTCGCGTACCAGGTGAGGTCGCGGCCTTTCTGCCAGCGGCCCACTGGCGCCATCAGCGAGTTGCCTAGGTAGTTCTCCCTCTGCTTGTCGGTCTTCACATCCTCCCAGTTGAACTGGTCCTGCCCGCCACGCACGCCGCCGCGACTGGAGCCGAACATGGCGTCGGAGACGCTGCACAATCTCCAGTACCCGCAGCCCCGAGCTGCCGGACTCCCGCACTCCTCGGCCCCCGGATGCCCGCCCTGTGTGTGTGTTTTAAATCATCCTGGTGACTTGAGAGATGGCTCAGCAGTTAAGTGTACTGCTCTCATAGAGGACTGGAGTTCAGTTTTAGCACCTGCATCAGATGGTTCATAACTGCCTGTAATCCCAACTCTAGGAGATCTAATGTCCTCTTTTGGCAGCTGCAGGCACCCAAGTACATGTGGTGTGTGTGTGTGTGTGTGTGTGTGTGTGTGTGTGTGTGTGTGTGTGTGTGTGTGTGTGTGTGTGTAAGAGAGAGAGAAAGAGAGAGAGAGAGAGAGCTATTAAAATGAGAAAAAGGCCAATTTAACCAGGTATCATCCAACTAGGTATGAGAGATTTAAGCAAGTTACACCTTACTCAAAACAGTCAGAAGCTCAGTCAGTGGTCCATCAGTGTGCCAACTGTGTTATTGGCTTACACTGATGGGGGTACTGGCTTCAAACTCCAGAATCTCAAACATATTAGGCAAGCACTCTACCACTAAGCTAAACCCTACGAACGTTCCCAGTGTGTTACCTGAAGAAGAGCAGCTGCCATTGCATTCACACACAC
The DNA here is from genome assembly GCA_963919715.1 of Microtus obscurus. Lineage (NCBI taxonomy): Eukaryota > Metazoa > Chordata > Mammalia > Rodentia > Cricetidae > Microtus > Microtus obscurus. The sequence goes on from CAWTZC010000330.1 coordinate 10,851,568, forward strand.
CTGTCTTCTGAGTGCAAGGGACCCTGTGCCCTGCCCCTCCATCCCTGGTCCTTTAACAGACAAAGTTTGTGGTTCTTCCACTCCACATTGAATTGTGTTCCTAGAAAGCACAGGCTGTGAGCTGCCCTTCCTCCTCAGTGCCCGACTTGAGGAACAAGCACACACACACCCACGCTCAGTCCCCCTAACTCCCGTGTTCTAGAGATCAGAGCCTCCTAAAAAGCAATCCTTACCTCCATCACATTTTCAGACCAGCTCCAGGGTGCACTTACAGCGTGGTGGGAGCACAGGTCAGAGAGAGTCACCGAGATTAACCTGTGAAAAGTCATAGCCAGAAATACTGGTGCTGTCTGTGCTGCAGAAGGGCCTGTGATGGCTGCATCTTCATGAGAACGAGTGAGCTTAGCAAGTGTGTAGCAAGTATAGTGAGAGAACAAAATCGCAATAGAAGCAAAAAGTTAGATACCAAAGCATCATCAAATCAGCACCTTACCACCTTCTTAGAGACTAGGGAGTAGTGTGGTTGACAACCAAGGGGAACATCCAGCAGAACGGACTGAGGAAATCCTGCCAGCTAGAGTTCCCCACGAGCTTTCTCTCCACTGAGCTCGGGATTCCCGTTTCTGTTCCAGGCATTTGTGGACCATGGGATAAATAAGAGCAACTCTGCTAGAGACTGTTTATCTTCCAGCTGTTCTCAAAGACGCAATGGCTTCAATACTCCTAGCTGCTTGTTACGTGTTTCTGTTGACGTCACACAGGCAGAGGATGAGCCTGGCTGGGAACAGGGCTTTTTGGAGGAAACCAAGGAAGGCCCCGCCATTTCCACAGTCTGTTTTCACCAAGCTTAAACAGTACATGGAGATTTCCAACATAGTGACCAACCATAAACCCAACTAGGGCCGCATATCAGGGACAGAAGATATGCAAAACAACAACAATAAGCGAACCCAGGAGGAGGCTGGCCTTCTGTAAACAACCCTCAGAGCCTCTCCACACTCAGAGTTGGCACCCTAAGCTTTTGCCATTCTCTGGCCTGGTTCCGTTTCCAATAACTCCTTTCTCATTGCTAAAGCATTGCTGTCACTGTCCACGTGGCCATAGGGCCTAGTTCAAGTCCTTGTCCTAAGACACAAGAATCTGGAAAGCTCGGCAGGTATCCTGTGGACTGATACGCTCACCCCTAAGGATGCTGCTGCCGCCTGGGGCTTTCCATTATCTCCTTGGTCAGCACAAATTGGACTTGGCAGGCTACAATGAACAACTGCTGGCATGAGTAAAAACGCATGAGTAAAACTGACTGGAGGGCTCAGGAGATGACTTCATCAACACGGTACAAGCACGAGGACCCTATGATGCAGAGAAGCCAGGCGTGTGTGGTACGTGCTTGTACACATAGCGCGGAAAACCAAAAACAGCTGACCAAGGCAACCCTAATAGGGCCCGAAGAAGCAAAAATCATGAGGAATAGTTTCTGCGTGACTGGAACAGTAATGAGTTCTATACTTTCTATGAACACACAAACACACTGAGCAGCATCACGGGGAGAGCACATTCTCATGGCATCCAGTCAAGATGAGCAGAAGCCAGTCATAAGTGGAGAAGCTGAGGTCAAAGCAGAAACATCACACTTACGTGAGAGCAGGCTTGGGGATGGACAAAGTACTCCTGGAAATCTGCAAGAACAGCTGTTAGGAGTCAGAGATGCAAGCAGTAGCCCAAAAGCCAGGATGCCTGAATTATCAGACAGGCTCCACCATCTGCTCTGTGGTCTTGGTGGAGTAAATCAGGCTCTCTGTGTCTTATTTTCCATGACATTAAAGCTCAAACTTCATAACACTGTTGAGAGATAGATATGGGAACAGCTAAAGCTTGGTGTTGATCGTCAGAGGGAGTTGCAGAGGTGATCCTGTCTTGCATGCCAATGAGACGAAAGGTGGGGCTGCACACCAATCGCTGCACTGAGACTATAAGGTACAGTCAAAACCTTGATTGCCTTGAACCTTCTGTGAACCTGCTGGAGGCAGGATACCCACTGAAGTCTATGTGCTATCTAGGGACAGTGGTTAGAACTACAGTCCCAAAGTAGCTTCTTGGACTACAGTGGTATAGTGTCTGGATCCTTCAGTGAACACTGGAACCTCAGAAGGCAGAACTCAGTGCCCACACTGACCTCACACTAAACCAAAGCTCCAGTCTCTCAGGGGACCTTGGGCACACTGGAGCCAAAGCTTGAACTGATCCATAAGACCACTGGGTTGGAGTCCCTGTGACAAGGAGCTCTCTTACCCACAGAGACTGAGTGCCCGATGGTCTGGTGCTCTCTGGTCCATCTCGAGCCAGAGGCTGCTTGTTCAGTACTCTCTGGACTCGCAGTAGCTAGAGGCTACAACAGATTCCTTTTCAAGGACAATAGCAGTAAGACTTAAAAGGTACACTGGAAGAATCCTGTGCTGGAGCCTGCAGTGGCCTACGAGCCCACTTACATTTAGGAATGGACCCCCATTTTGTCAGGAGCCATCTGAGGGAGCTAGTGCTGGGCACGGACCCATGAGCTGGATTGGATTCTAGACTGACTCATGTTGTTGTTTCATGGAGGAAAATCCAAGTCATCTAGCAGGGGCAATATAGAGAAATGAGGTTTTTATTTGTTTAAGATGGTGCACTAATTAATGCATAATCATTGATTTCATTATGACATTTCCATTCATGTTTATCATGTATGCTCATAATCCCTACCGTTACCACGATTACCTTTGCTTGCCCCTCCCACTCCTACAATCCCTTTCTTATTCCTATTATGGAGTTTGGGACCCCTGAGAAAGGACCACAGACTCAATTCCCTTATAATTAAAAATATTTATTGATTACCTGCTAGCAGAATGAGCAATCTCTGAGCCAAATTTGAGATTGCCATGAGAAGGGAGCAGAGGGAAGAATTTTTAAAGGGGCAAAGCACAGTTAGTCATATCATAACAAGTAGGTAGTCACAGCTCTACATCTTTGGGTGGGGGTGGTCACTGAGTCAGGATTCCTGGAAACTTAGCTTCCAGGGACTGGACTCAGAGACAAATGGCTGGTAGGTCCCAAGATGGATGCCTAGCATAACATGGAGCTCCTTTAACCACACAACAGAGTAATTGTTTAAAGATAACTGTAGAGCTTTACGTCACAATCCCAAGGGCCTTCTCTGTGATTTGCCCACTTTTAGGGACCTGTCAATGGTTTCAAATAGCACCCCATTTACCACTGATACTTCAAGTACCATCAGGTCTGGTGTATCATACAATCCAAGATAGAGCAGCCTGCACAGCCTGCACAGCAACCTGGACCTGTTGAAGAGCCTTCTCCTGTTCTAGGCCTCACTAAAAGCTAGCAACATCTGAGTCGCTTCATATATGGGCCTGAGTAACACACCTAAATTAGGAGTATGTGGTCTCTAGAATCCAAATAAGCCCACTAAGGTCTGTGTTTCTTTCTTGGTGCTGGGAGGCCCATGTGTTCCTCTAACAGCAACTCTTAGGTATTTTATCAAGATCCTTCCTCAGGGTAATAAACCAATTTCCAGACTTGAACCAGTGTGTAACCCAGAACCTCTTGAAAGAATCAACAGCTGGGCTCCCCTGAGAAAAGAATATCTCAGACAGGCCCACACCACTACACAACTAAGAAAATTCACTGAGGTAGAAGGCCCTTGCATTTTGCTTAGATGTATTTCCCATCCTCTGATGAACATATGCTTATCAGCAAATCCAAAGTGGTTGCTTCCAAAAGTATTAATCACGTGACCTCCATAATCTCTACTTTAATTCGAAGGCCCCAGGGTTTATCAGCATCCATTCAGAACCATCCCCAACAGACCCTGGAATGTCTGGTTGTTACCTTTCCCACACTGTAGAGTTAGCATTGTAAAGGGCCCTGGGCTCCTCTGGGGAAGACCTAGGGAAAGGCTAACAACAAAACTCCTTGGTAATTTATCAAGGTGCTCCCTCAGGGGAACTTGGCTGTCCCTTCATTCAAGGGGTTCTGGGTCTGCAAACTGGCTTCAAGTCTGGAAATTGTTTCATTGGCTGAGATTCCCTCCTGCCATGACCCCAATGTAGCCTTTCTTTCATTTGTTTAAGAAATTTTCTACATATACAGATCAAACAAAATACACTAGGCATATTATCTATTTATATGACTGCTGAGTCAGTCCCAAATGCCCATATAAGTCACGCCACCTTAAAAATCTCTTTGTCAGCTGGGCGGTGGTGGTGCACACCTTTAATCCCAGCACTAGAGAGGCAGAGGCAGGCAGATCTCTGTGAGATCGAGGCCAGATGACTTTACAAGAGCTAGTTCCAGGACAGGCTCCAAAGCTACAGAGAAACCCTGTCTCGAAAAGACAAGCAACAACAACAAAGTCTCTTTGCCTAGGCTGCCTATTATGGATCAGACCATTAAGAACATTGCTTTGTCTGTGCGGCCTATTGCAATCACCTTGCTTTTAGAGATCCAGTTCTACCACCTGGCCCCTGCTACTCCAGAGCCCAGTTAAACCCAATGTGTTTAATTATCCATTTGAACAACCACATTCTCCAACCCTAAGGTCTGGCACACGGAAAAGTACAATGGCAAAGCTCTTCATCTCTGCTGGTGCCCCTCTCACAATAGTGTGTCTTATAGGACTAGTGCAGGGCACATCTTCTGGGCCCTCCCACAGCGGAGGATTAGGCTTTGCATAGGTTACCCTCCCTAGCATTGTAATTTCCCTGAGCCTTAAGATCTCTTCATCAACCCTAAGCCAAGGGATAACAGGTTCCTTTTCAGGAGGCCATTTTTTTGATAAATGCTCCTGTCACTATTCAAACTTTCGACACCCTTTTAAACCACATAAGCTTCCATACTAAACCTGGAATCTCCACTCAGTGGGCCATATCAATTCAGTCTGATCCATTTTTATGTTCTACAATTATCCCTTAAAGTCCACTCCCACACAGATCACAGATTCCCCAAACTTCTGAATTAGCAAACTCATTCATCTCTTTAGTAGGTTAGTGCACCTCTGCATGGGCTGCACTTTTTACTTCCTCTCTAGGAGCCTGCTTAGCCCTTTGTCTGGTTATAGGTCTAGAGGCAACTACTGGAGGGCCCTGAAGGACATCAGTCTTGTCTTGCCGGTCAGATAATGAAAGATTAACTTCCTTAGAAGGTGGTGGTTGGGGTACCTCCTCTAAATGGAGGAGACACTACTTTCTTAGGTGAGACAGCCTCAGTTGAGTCCTCCGACATGACACAGCTCCATCCCAAGTTACAGGCTCCCATTCCTTACCAATCAGCATGCCAATTAAATCACAATACACTCTGCAGCTGGGACTTGGTTTTCACTGTAATTCAACCAGCCTAATAATGTGGGCTTCAATTTGATTTTCAGCAACCCAAGCTCTATGACTGCTTCAAGAGAAGATTCTCTTCCAGGGCACACTTACAAACCTTTAGACAGTTGCTTCACTGAGATCCCTATTTCCTTTTGCCACTGCTCCACAAGCTACCAGAATTTGGCTGATTTTATTTCTAAACTCATGCATTCCTATTGTCAGTTTATCCAGAGATGTTAGAAGCAAATAGCCAGCCTCATTATTTTCCTTATTTCTCCATGTTATCAAAAAGTTTTATATACAGAGTCACTAAATTTCTTGCTGCATACAGAATGGAAACAAGTGAAATGTATACCCTGGCAATGCTGGCGCATGCATGAGCAGCCTGTATATTGCAGCTCTGTTGAACTTGTCCATACTGGGTTTCATGGTCTAAATTGATAAGGATGACTGAGCAGGTAGCTTCCTCAAGAGGGCATCAGATCTCATTACAGGTGGTTGTGAGCCACCATGTGGCTCCTGGGAATTGAACTCAGGCCCTTTAAAGAGCAGGCTCTTAACCTCTGAGCCATTTTTATTTTATTTATTTATTTATTTATTTTTTGGTTTTTCAAGACAGGGTTTCTCTGTGGTTTTGGAGCCTGTCCTGGAACTAGCTCTTGTAGACGAGGCTGGTCTCGACTCACAGAGATCCGCCTGCCTCTGCCTCCCGAGTGCTGGGATTAAAGGCGTGCGCCACCACCGCCCGGCTCTGAGCCATTTTTAGTTGCATACAGCAAGACTTTCTAAAATTACAAACCAGTGCTCTGCATACTACCAGGGGAATCTTCGGTAATGTAGGTATTGGCAAATGACAAGCCTGCTCCATATACTTGAGAGATTTATCTTTATAATTCTGTTACTTCCGGTGCCAGAGGGTATATCAGTCAGGAGTGGCAGACACTAAGAAAAGATATCATAAATTACCATTAAGTGGTTGAGCACAGGAACACAGGAGTAGGAAAAACTCCTGGTCAAGAGATTAGAATTTCTGGTCTGGATAGCCAGAACATTTGAGTTGGGAAGATGCTAGGAGGGACCATGCCCCCAGGAAGAAGGGCTTACCTTAAGCCACGCTAAAGCGACAGATGGAATAAGTCATCCTTTAATGAGATAATGTTCTTTTCCATCTAGAATCCCTGCCCCTAGCGCAGCAGTTTACCAGGTCCTACCCATGGACGTTTGTCAATCTGCCCACTGTCTAAATTCTTCCAAAAAGCGCAACTTCTTCTTTCCCTCTATCTCTTTCCAAGCATGCTTTCCTAACACTTTAGGGCTCCCTGGTGTTTGGGGCTTCCTATGTCTTTCTCTAAACTCTCTTCTCCGTCCTGTGACTGTCTGCCACGTGTCTGACTCCAGATTAAGTAACACAGCCTTTGCCTTCTCCCCTCCATCTCGATCAGATGAAACTCTCAGCCACTGTTGCAGCGCTGTGCTTGCCTGCTGTCATGCTCCCTACCACACAGTGGTCATGGACGCTAACCCTCTGGAGCTGCGAGCACCTAAATTAAACCCTTTCTTTCATTAGTTGCCTTGGTCATGGTGTTTTGTCATGAGTTGCAAAGGAAAAAGAAAGGAAGGTAAGGGAAAAGGGGGAGGGAGGAAAGAAGTATGATATGGGAGGAAAAAGGAACTGGGGAGAGATGGAAGAAGGGAAGGGAGAGAATACTTGGGAATTTCTGGTGAAAGTTCAAATAATATACAAGCTGAATAAATTTGTGCTCCAATTAGACTCTTTGAAAACAATTTTTTTCATCCGAGTATTTAAAATGTTGAAGAAAATGCAACGTAAACCATGATTCTGTCAGGTCCAACCGACCTGCAAATTGAATGGCACTCATGCTATTTGATTCTTATGCAAGGATACAGGGAATATTGTTTTCATGATTCTCCCCTGAGAGCCTAAGGAGTGAGCTTTAAACAGCCTGACTGCAAATACAGTATGGGCAGGTTGTATACATACACCGCTACTATGTGGGGACAAGCCACCATGAACACATTACACTGACTTCAGGTGGTGACCATGGGGAATTATTTTTACTTTAAAAAGCAAGTAGAGGAAGTAGGTGGAGAGACAGATCAGTGGTTAAGAACATGTACCATGTTTTTCAGAGGATCCAAGTTCTGTTCCCAAAGTCAACATAGATGGCTTATAAACACCTGCAACTCCAGCTCTGGTGGACCCACGTCCCATTCTGTCCTCTGTAGGTACGGCACTATTCACTTATAAACACCTGCAACTCCAGCTCTGGTGGACCCACGTCCCATTCTGTCCTCTGCAGGTATGGCACTACTCACTTAATTAAAATAGGAATCCTTTAAAAAGAAGTGGATGTTTGAGCTGGACGATTAGGTTGGTATGGTACTTGGTGCACAAGCATGAGGAACTGAGGCTAGATCTACACAGTCACATAACAGCTTGTTTGCGTAACCCTGGTGCTAGGGAGGCAGGGAAATCATTGGAGCTTGCTAGTGATCTAAGTGAAAGACCCTGTCTCTAAAGATTAAAGTTGAGAGTCATAGAAAAAAGTGCTGAAGCCCTCCTCTATCCTCCACAAATGCACAGGCATGTGCTTTACCTCTAGAGACATGAGCATATACAATACACACACACACACACACACACACACACACACACACGTGTGATTGATCTATGGGTGATGTGATGACTCAGGATACTACTGTCCACAAAAGTAGTGAAATTACCGGCAAGAGCAAATTACTCATTTGCTATTTCAGAACACAGGAGCATGTGTTAGTCAGCTCTATGTCATTAGGACAAAATCTTGAGATAAATCAACTTAAAAAAGGAAAAGTTTATTTTGGTATAAAGCTGGAAATAATTCAGAATGATTGCATCATAAGAGAGATAAATAAACATATCATAATAAAACATATCTAGAAAGGACATTCATTAACTGTAAAAGAGAACCCAGTAAAACAGGTGAGTCGCAGGATAAGGGTGTAAAATCCCCTAGATTTCAACTATAAAATAATCTGCCATTTCCAGAGCACAATGGGGACTGCAAGTATGACAGCAACGAGAGCTCAAAATGTGTGTGTCTATGTGGAGATTAAGGTTGATTTTGAATACCTTCTGTTCTTATTTATTGCTAGGTTTCCTGAGCCTCCTTATTCCCTAGGGAAAGGTGAGTGCGCTATCCGCCCATCCCACAGCCCCACAAAGCAGGACAATCAAACGCGATAGGGAGTCAAGTCAAAGCAGGAACTCAGTTTATTACTGTGAGCGTCGGCTTACATATGTTAAGTGATATCCTGTGATATGGAGGTGTCTATCTAGTTTTTGCTGCCTCATCCTCACTCAAGCTTGAGCCAGGCTTTTTTTCTGTCCTATTGGCCTCAAGGTACAAGCCCTGAGATAATCTTGGCCCAACAATTTATTTTTTTTAAGACAGGATCTGTCACTAAACTTAGAGCTTGTAGTTTTAGTTACATTAGTATCTTAACAGTTTACATTGCTGTGGTGGAATACCATGACCAAAGGAAACTGGGAGGTAGGGGTTGGAGAACTATTTTATCTTACACTTCCAGATAATATTATCACAGATAAAAGTCAGGACAGGAACTCAAGCACAGTAGGAACCTGGAGGCAGGAGCTGATGCACAGGCCATGGAGGAGTGCTGCTCACTGGGTTGCTCCTAAAGATTCGCTCCGTTTGCTTTTTTAAACATTCTCAGGTCCTACCTATCCCTGGAAAACCCCTCAATGGCCTGATCTCTCCCACATCATCACACACACCAATCGTAGAGACATTTGCAGCTGAGAGCCTTGTCCCAAATAACTCTACCTTGTGTCAAGTTGACATAAAACTATCCAGCCACAGCTATCCAACCCAGTGGTTCTTAACCTGTGGGTCATGACCCAAATGGGACTCCAATGACTCTTTCACAGGAGTTGCCTAAGACAATGGGAAAACATATTTACATTATGATTTATAATAGTAAAATAATTACAGTTATGAAATAGCAACAAAAATAATTTTTGGTTGGGAGGTCACAACATGAGGAAGTGTGTTAAAGGGTCACAGCATTAGGAAGATTGAGACCACTGATCTAGACAGTAAGTTTCTTTAATTGGCCACTTGAAGGCAAGTGTCCAATCCTGATTTGTTAGGGCTTCCAGTCCAGGTCTGACCCTAACAATCCTGCAACATTTTTATACCTTCTTTCCTTACACTTGCCTCTGTGAGATGCAGAGCATAGTTACAAGGCTCAAAGATTTCTCAAGCCCTGAATTCAAAGCAGGAAAGCACTTGTATGCCCTCCAGGTTTGAAGGGATGGCTCCCAAAGACTTCCGTAACAATCTGTGGGAAAGAAGCATCAGACAGGAAGCTGAATGAGTCTCTCTCTCAATATAACCATAGTTATATATAATGTACTGCATGAGATAGTGAGCCCCGCCAGGGGCCATTTAAATCATGCCACCACCCACTCACTCCAGCATCTAATAGAAGCATACAGACTATGGAACTTAGAGGACTTGACTACCTGAAAGCTTGACTCTCTCCTCATTCCATAGTAATGTTCCCACTAGCTATAAACAAACAAACAACAATCTCCCAACTGTTGCAATCTATGAGAAAAACACAAAATCATGGGATGATATTTCATCTTTAAAAAGAAAAGAGGTTATACCTAATTCAAGACAATTTGGACCCGAATACCGCATGCATTGACAAAGGAAAAAAATTGTTTGTTTGTTTGTTTGGTAAGTGGCTAGACAGATGCTGGTAGGCTTGGAGACTAGATTCCTTCCTCATAACCCGCTTAGGACACTGTATCCCATTTCCCCAGGGAGTACCACAATTGCTCTCTTAAGATTTAAAACACACAGGAAAATGTGGAGGTGTCTAGGCATTGTTGAGTCACATTATCAGAAATCTACTTTCTCCTGGTCAAAAGAATAGATTGGCAGTTCTGTCATTAGCCTTCGGCAGAAACAAGGTGTTCTGATCTGTCTCAGAGATTAGATTATACACTAAGTGTCTCCTTCTTAAGAGTTAATCTGTGTCTGTCAATCACCTGACCAAGAGGACACACCTCAGGAAGGCTGATTCATATGAAAATATACTGAGGAAATGGGAGGAACAATTATTCCCCTAATGAGATAATAAACTTAGGTACCCTGGAGTGCCTTCCTCCAGGCAATTCCTGACAGATCTTCACTGATAAACAAGCCTCTTCTTCCGAGCTCTCACTCAAAAGTCTTAACTTTTCCTTTCTCCTTTTCATCTCTTCTTTGAACACCAGCCATAATCCTAAGCATGCTTGCCCCAGCACTGTGCTTTCTTGGGGTTTCTGTGAAGACTCCCTCCCCTTTTCTACACTTGCTTGAAGACACTAGCTCAAAGGGCATAACTTTCTCCCTTCCTTTTCTCTATCTTCCTTCTCTCAGGAGCTTTTAGTATTTACAATTGCCTGGTCTGTTATTATTTTTATCAAAAGCTCTAATAAAGTGGCCCTGGAACTTCTGTCTAAGTCAGTTTTCAAATTATTTTACCAATAAGACTAAGAGCCTGCAGAATAGAGCCCCGATTCTCAGTGACATGTTCGCATGAGTAGGTGTGACGGTGGCGACACATTAACACTGGCTTCCACACAGCAAATGGCTTGCCGTACTTCATTTATGCTCATTTATGACTAAACAGGCATGTTTGCAGAGAGACAGCATAAATATATTTCCACAGCTCTCTGGAAGCTTTCCTCTCTTAGCTAGAAACACTCCAACAGAGGTGCGGGATGACTCTGAAGGCAGTATAGAATCAAAAGGGGGCACGTGGGTAGGCAAAGAAAGGAAAAGTGAAAAAGAATTGTCTACAATGTAATAGCTATAAAAAAAAATCATGAATCAGAGGCAACTTAGATTTACGTGTTGAGATCATTTCATTAAACTAGATGAAAGTTAATCTGTTTTAAATCGTACTGAGTCTTGATGGCTCTGCAGAAATTCATTTATAGTAATTGAGAACAAGAAGAAGCATAATTAACAGACCAACCCTGATGGTCCCCATGATGGGAGAGGTGGCTTGTGCATTTAGAAGAATATGCTGCAATTAAAGCACCTGTGACCAGTCCCACTGGGTCTGCCCTGTCACGTTCCTCGGTGTTATCACTGGAACAGGAATCTGGCTGCATAAGTGCAGGGAAGAGGGGAAAGTGCTGGCTCCATTATCCTTACTCTCCTCCTTTACTAGAGGCTCAGTCAGAGCTCTGCTGAGCTACCCCGAATCACTGCTGGGATTAGAAATGGATCTCTGTCTGGTTCATTCTGCTCCGTGCTTCGGAGGCTATGTGCTTTCTCGGCTCAAGACAGTGTAAACCACCTCCTAGAGTCTCCAATTCTCTATCCCAGAGGTCGGGCTTCCCACAGCGCATTCATCTGAGACTTCCACTGTTTGGTGTAGCCCCCGAGTCGTGACCTCACCATCTAGGATCCATCACATGAAGCTAATGCTGCTAGGGCTCCTGCATATCTCCTTACACATCCCATCCTAAGGCTGCGCACCTAAGTCCACATGCATGCATCAGTTCCATTTGTGTTTCAAAGACTGATTCCGTATTAGAATATCATGACTCGCTTTGCTCCAAAGCTCAGTCCTCCCTGGGCTGCTTCTCTGGAAAGCCTGGCAGCCCTCTTTGCCTGCTTTGTCATTTCCTACACCTTCCATTGTATCAGGTGTTATGTTGTGCTGTGTACCTAGTGTGTCAATCTTTCTGAGAATGCAGTGCTTTTCTAGAGGTCATCACGTACATGTTTAATGCCCATGGGTGATGGTTAATATTCAAATAAAGAGGATAAAGACTCACATAGGAGACAATGCTACATGCATGTCAGGATAAGGCTTTCCTTCCTTAAGATTTTTTAAATCAGGTATGTAGTCACAGCAATGAGAAAAGTGATTCATAGTCTATGCAAAAATCTAAATATACAATAACATACATCTGGTATACTCCAGTTGCTCACTGTCAACATGTTTAGCAAATGAATAAAGAGATCACTTATAGCTCAAAGGGATAAAGAAAGCTGCCTGGGCGCAGGTGGATACGGTGGGAATGGTGTCGAGACAGGAAGAGTGGAGCATGGTGGTCAGTGTGAGTGAGAAAAATGAGTGTGTGGGGTGAGTGGTGGAGACACAGATATCCGGACTTTATGCAGAAGCAGTGCCTGGCACTGACTGATTATGGCATTGAGGAAATTTGGTACCAGAATTATCATGTCTGATTTCAAGACATTATGTATGTTTTAAGGACAGAGATATATCACAATTTTTGCACGAAATATGACCTGTGTACACTGACTGTGTTACTGAGATGTAAGTACTTCGAAAGTGTCCCTCTGTGCAGAGAAGCAAAATTCTTGTCTACACTAAAATCAATCTCTTACAGGGAGATGAGAAGCCAACTGACTTCTCCATAAACATAATTTAAAGATGTCTTACAGGGGCCTGACCTAGTTCCCATAAGCATCATGGCATCCAAAGCCATGACATCTAAAGACCTAGGCTGCGGAGTTGAGATCTACCAACAGCCTTCCTACTCAGGAGGTTCTCCGTCTTTCTCATCATGCTTTCTTCCATTTCCCATTCAGTTCTGGGTAAGTGTCACACAGAACAGAGAGTTCTCATCACAGCCCAAAGGGTACTAAGTGTCGCCCCTTCTAAGGAATGCTTCCTTGAGGAGACTCTTACATGAATAAACAATCACTGCCTTTCTTCCTGACTGTGACTCACTGGACAAGAATAACAAGTAACCTGAGGCACAAACAAATATTCTATTAGAAGAGGGTGGTATGAGGCAGGCACAAATTGTCCTTCAGTTTAGGATGAGTGACACAACCAACCCTTGGTCGTCCAGATAGGCAATCATGACGGTGGGGTCCATCCAAATAATTTGGCAGTGGTTCCTAGGGATGCTGGCATCATTCTCTAGAGTTCCTAAGAGAATGTTATCCACACCGCTCTAGACATTCATGTGCTATCGCTTGAACAAGGATCTAATTTGCCAACGTCCATGTTGAAATTTACTCCTCACTATAAACATCACAGCAGCACTAGACAGAGCCTTTAAGATGTGATTAGGGCTCTGCCATCATGAGAAGATTAATCTGTGATTTGATGGGTTAGCGGGCTATCTCAAGAGTGGGTCTGCTGTCAGCCACACCCAGCTAGACTGTCTTCTTACGGGCTTCGCTCTCTACCGTGGGGTTCTAGAAGTCACCTTGGACCTTGCTCAGCAAGAAGAATGTCACCAGACATGGCCTCTTGACCCTGTACATGAGCTCAAAGAAGGTTCTCATCTTCGTAACTTACTCAGTTTGTATTAGTGTGTTGCTAAGAATAGATTCAGACATCAGACTACCTCAGGATCTCACAGGCTTAGAGACACCATGGCTCAGACATGAACTCATAGAACTGCAGAATTTTCATTTTGTAGCAGTTTCATCCAAATTGAAGCATCCCTCCTGTAAGGTGGATGGAGGTTTATGAGATTCTCAATAAAATACTGGCAAGCCAAATCCAAGAACACATTAAAAAAAAATCATCCATCATGATCAACTAGGCTTCATCCCAGAGATGCACAGATGTTCAACATACAAAAATCGATCAATGTAATCCATTATATAAATAAACTGAAAGAAAAAACCCATATGATCATCTCGTTAGATGCTGAAAAAGCGCATTCGACAAAATCCAACACCCCTTCATGATAAAGGTCTTGGAGTCAGACGATTTTAGCACAGACCCCTACCAGACCTTCAAAAAAGAATTAATAACAACATTCCTCAAATTATGCCATAAAATAGAAACAGAAGAGCCATTGTCTAATTCTCTTTATGAGATCACAATTTTTGATACTTAAAATACCCAAAGACTCAACAAAGAAAAAGAATTATATACCAATTGATCTTATGAACATAGATGAAAAATTCTCAACAAAAAACTTGCAAACCAAATCCTATAACACATCAAAAAGATTATCTATCACGATCAAGTAGGTTTCATCCCAGAGATGCCAAGGATGGTTTAACATACAAAAATTGATAATGTAACCATATAAACAGATAATGTAACCATACAAGCAGACTGAAAGACAAAGCCACAGAGTTATCTAATTAGATGTGGGAAAAAAAAGGTCTTTGATAAAATCCAATACCCCTAGATGGTAAAAGTCCTGCCGAGACTGGGGATACAAGTGACATATTTCAACATAATAAAGGTTAAGCGCATCAAGTTGACAGCCAACATCAACCTAAGTGGTGACTGTAGATTGTGTCATACTGACGAAACTGATCATAAAGGGCAGGAGAAATGCCTCTGTGGTTAAGGACACAGGTTGCTCTTCCAGAGGCCCAGGTTTGGTCTCCAGAACCCAAAGTGAACAGGTATCTGTAATTCCAGTTCCAAAGGATCTGATGCCTCCTTCTGACCTCCATGGGCACTGCATGCACAGACATATATGAAGACAAAATATCCATACATACAAAAATAAAAGTAAATAGAACCTTAAAAATTAAAAAAAAAAAAACTAAACGTTATTATCCAGAGTTTACTGCTGTTGAAGGATTGGTAAAGAATGACTTACAGAAGCGAGGAGGACACAAAGCTGGCTGGGTCACAGTAGGTATCCCACCCCAGCATGGCGCATGACTCACAGAGGCTGCATTCTCGGAGTCCCCTGCCTACAAGGGGGCGTCCTATGCCAATAAGCTGTTTACAATTTTATTACTCTGGGGAGGGGGACTTGTCAACCGCATAAGTTTCAGGAGCTTCCTGACCTTGTGAGTTTCGTTTACTTCCTGAGTCTTACAACTTCCTCCTCCTTTAAATCACAGCAATAATCTCAGTGGTTCATTGAGTTAGGTGTAAGTGGAATCTTCTCTTTGATTTGTCATCGTATCCTACGATTGACATCTCTTCACAGCCAATCTAAGCATGCTGATACTTAAGAAGTAATTTATTTTAAAAAGTATTTAGGAGCTTCGGTGAACTCTTCATCAGTAAAATGCTTACCCTGCAAACATGAGGACCCAAGTTCAATCCTCAGAACCCATGTTAAAAATAAAAACCCAGGAGCGGTGGTTTGCCCTTATAATCCCACTAATGCGAAGCTGAGCCCTGACACTCACTGGCCAGCCTAGACTACTTGGTGCATTCCAGGTTAGCGGGAGACCCTGTCTCACAGCGTAAGGTAGATGGTATGTGAGGAACAGCTATCTATGTATCCTTTGGCTTCACACACACACACACACACGCGTGCACGTGCACACACACACATATACACATGCACACACGCATAAATTTAGCCTTTACAAAAAACTGAATATGAAAGTGGTATAATGTTAGTAGTCAGATCAAGCAAAGCCTTTAATTCCCAATGTCTATGGTTGTTAGAATGACTTAATTGTTCTTTTAAAAAAAATTATAATCAGGGTGTTGTGGTTTGGTTGAGAATGTTCCCTGTAGGTTCTTGTATCTGAACACTTGGTTCCCAGTTGGAGGATGTATTGGTAGAATTTATTGAACTTTTAGAAGGTGGGACCTTGCTGGAGGAAGGAAGTATGTCACTGGGTGAAAGATTTATGAGTTTATGGTCTCACTTCCTGTTTTCTCTGCTCTTCTGTGTATAAGTGAAAAAGTGAAGTTTAGCCAACTTCCTGTTCTGCTGTCATGTCTAGCTTTGTTTGTTGACATGCCTTTCCCTCCGTATCCTTCTGGCCATCAGTAAAAGTAAATCCTTTCTTCTTTAAGTGACTTTTAGTCTGGATATTTTATCCTAGCAACAGAAAAGGAATTTGTAAAACTCGGTTGGAGAAACAGCACAGCAGTTAAGGATGCTTACTGCTCTTCCAGAGAATCTACACCAGGCAGCCCACAACTGCCTGTACCTCCAGCTTCCAAGGCTGCAATTCTCTTTTGTGACCTCCAAGGATACACACACTCACACAGACACACACTCACACAGACACACACTCACACAGACACACACTCACACAGACATACCCTCACACAAACACACACAGAGACACACACACTTTTTTAAAAACAAAGTTTTAAATAAAATGAGCTGATCAGACTGCTTCTTTTACCAATGTTTTGTGTGCTGCTATTAGTGACAGGTGGCACAGTTTTGAAGACAAATCTTTCTACAGTTGGCATTTGTCAGAATTGGATAAAAGCCAAGCTTCGTCACACATAATAGGTGAAGCCTCCAAACTCTTTCCAGAATAAGCCATACAATTAAAAATCACTCACAATATGGTCTGAAGAGACAACATTTGGTTAAGGCTTGCCTTGTAAGGATGAGGACATGACTGTGATCCCCAGGTGCCACATAAAAAAGCCGGGAACAACAGCACATGCTTGGAATCCCAGCACTGCGGAGGCAGAGATGGGCAGATTATTGGTGTCTCCTGATGAGCTACTCTAACCTAAGTGGTGAGCTCCAGACCAATGAGAGCTCCTGTTTCAAAGGAGGTGGCCACTGTTTCTGAGGATGATACCCAGGGTAGTCCTCTAGCTTCCACATGTATACACACACATGTATCTGCACCCCCTACACACACACACACACCAGGGCGGGGGGAATCTAACATATGGCTTCATTAGCATCAGTAAATGTCGTGGGAAGATGGAACTGTGCTTTCTTGAGGGTCGCTGTGAGAGGAAGGAGCCTGTCTTCTCCCTCGGACCAGGGTTTCAAAGTCAGGTAGGTATGTGAGTCTAGTCTGAATCCACTGCATTTTTCAGCTCCTTCATGGTTTCATAGGGCTCTCAGCTACCTCATAGCCTGAGGCTGTAGGGAGACATCACAGGACACTTCTAAAATGTGAATTCTGGGAAAATATAATATGTACTATATTCATAAGTGGCTTTTAGACATAAAGCAAAGTAAACCAGCCCACAAATCACAATCCCAGAGAACCTAGACAACAATGAGGACCCTAAGAGAGACATACATGGATCTAATCTACATGGGCAGTAGAAAAAGATAATATCTCCTGAGCAAATTGGGAGCATGAGGACCATGGGAGAGGGTTGAAGGGGAGGGGAGAGGTAGGGAGGGGAGCAGAGAAAAATGTATAGCTCAATAAAATCAATAAAAAAATGTGAGTTCTAGGACTTGGGTCCTCATGCCTTCAAAGCAAGCTCTTTGCCAGCTGAGCAAGCTATCCCCTTAGCTCCCAGTGCCGTGCGCAGTGCCCTGCATCAAGGTACCTTGTTCTCCACTTTCCTTCAGCATGTTCCTATGAAAAGCTTCAGACCTCTTCTGTCCCTGCAATGTGACTGCAAGCGGTCTGCTAAGGTCTGGACAAACACATCTAAATTCCTTCTCCATGTAAGCATGCAGCTTGTGGGGATGTGTGCTTTCAGTAGGCCATGTCCGCACAGCTCTCAACACCGCTTGAGCAAAGAAGCAAGTGACAAAACTTACTTCTCTCATGGATTACTGTTATTGCTATTCCCTGTCAAGCACTGATGAGTAATGGACCGCAGATCAATCCCCCTGATCCCCAAACAAGACTCGTGTGAAGACCAGAAGAACAACTTCTCATTTCTCAGGCAGAGGAATCTCCTCTGATCCTACTAAGAAATTACAGGCTACTCAAGATGTATTTGACAACCACAAAAATTACAGCTCCATGTTTTAAAAACCAGATGAACAGTATGTATTTTCTGCCACACGTATGGTGGAAATATGTCATCCGTTCATCAGTTAGGTACATCATTTCTTAACACCAGACCCTTTGGCACACGACATTCAAGTGCGGATCAAAAGGGATGTACAAGCTTCTTTCAATCCAAAAAGTATAAAATTTTTACAGGACTCCATTGGGTAAAAGGAGTCCTTTGGCTGAATGGAGTTGTTTTTTTTTTCTGACTTCTCTCAATAAACGTCTTAGAAATATATTAATTTCCAAATATTCTTTAATTCCCGCCCACCTTGAAATAAAGATCCCCAAGGAATCTTCCTGTTTTCTAGTTCCTTGTCCCTAGTCACACCAGAATTACCTCAGAGGCTGGTGATAAGCTGGCTATCAAGCTGAAGTGTGATAGTTATGATTGATTGCCAACTGGACAGGGTTTGGAATCTCCAAGGACAGAGGCCTCTGGGAATATCTGTGAGAGTCTATAGGTTGGGTTAACTGAGGTAGAAGACTCACCTGAAATGTCCACGGCACCACTCTATGAACGAGAAGGACAAAGCGGGCTGGCTGTCATCAGTCATCGTTCCCTGCTTCCCACACGCTGATGTAATGTGGCCAGCTGCCTCTTGCTTCTGTCACCTTGCCCCTCCCCCATGATGAGCTGTACTCTCACACTGTGGGGCCAAGCACACACTTCCTTCCTTATGCTGTGATTTTCAGGGATAGCGTCATAATGGTGAGGAAAGTAACTAATATATTACCAAGGGGCCCTACTCGTCCTCAACGATGACACACACTGTGGATGCCAAGTGTAAGCCCGGAATAGGTGATTACCTACCCTGAGCATCCTATAATGCAAAGTTCCATGAACCAGCTGAGTAACAGCAAACACCAACAGCCAAGTCAGGGACCAAAGGGACAAAGGGACAGTTAGCACATACATAGTAGTACAAGAGCCCTAAGGAATCCAGGTATGGTGGTCTAGATCTGTAATCCTAATTCTTGAGAAGCTAAACGAGGAAGAATGCCATGAGTTAGGGTTAGTCTGGGCCACACCACGGGGGCACACTAAGCTCACTCCACACAGAACCCCCACCTCAGAGAAGGAAGGAATTTATCAATAGTCTGATGGAGTACAGTTGGAGACCAAAAACCTCAATTAAACAGACATCATGTAGATTACTGCTTCTTTCACAGAAGTGGGAAAATATAATCAGCCAAGACTAATTTTCGATTCTCTCCACCAAGCCAAGGATGCTCAAGGGAAAGAGGCAGGCTGTGGATAAGGAGGCAGCTGTTCTATTCATCTCAACAATGGCACGAATGACCAGCAACCCTGCTGAATACCTATGACACTTGCGTACATTAATGTGCAAACAAGTAAGTGAACTGCTACCCCCCCCCCCAGTTATTTAATACACAGCGGATTAGATTATCTCACTCCTCCCTTTTTGAAACAACCACATGTACCGGAGACTCTCTGTTGGTCCCTTTCTCGTGCAGTGTCTCCGTATGGCAAGCTTGATGAGACTACCCTGGGGCACAGAGGAAAAACTAAGACCAGAATAGTCAGTGTACACACTACACATATGTCGCTCATCTATGCACTAACAAAATCACGGTTCCAAACTACTTCCATCAGGCTACCGACTTGCTGTTCATGATGCATGGGCTCCCATGTGGGAAACCACACAGTGGTAAGAAAAGGGGGCAAAGACAGGTGAAAGTGGAAAAGGGGAAGTGGAACAAGAGTAGCAAATGAAGTAAATAGATCATAGGCATCCACCAATAATGCCTAGCTCTTATCTTTTCTTAGTTTAATGCGGCTGAGGATTGTTTATTGCATAGATTACACACCCGAACAACACCAACAGGAGCCCAGTAGGTGTAGAGGGCACCGAGTCTCATCTCAGGGATGAAAGCACCCTGTGCACAGCCTGCTGTCCACCCGCTTCTTGTGGTGCACTGGCTGCAGTGGGATGCTGTTTCCCAGAGACCTCGCAGCCCGCGCACCAGCTGCCCATCCAGTGAGCGATAACGATGTGATGGAATGCAGGACTGGGGCACAGCACGCCCTGGTTAGCATCCTCAAGGGATGGAGAAGCAGCCCTGAGGTAGAGGGTAGAGTGTGTGAGCAGACATGAAACATGAGCCTAGCTCAGAGCCTTAGCCCTCTCTCTGAGTCCAAGCAGAAGACAAATGGGTTCAAAGCAGAAGGCTCCCCCACCTTTTTTTTTTAGAAGGAATGGAGGAGGTAACAAGGAGCCAGCTCTGAGCAGCTGCCTCATGGCCCTTGAGCTTGGTGCCCCCCCCCCCCCCCCCATCACACCTTGGAAGGCTCTGAGGACTGCCACACATCTGTCCACTCCTGCATGGTGTTCTGCAGGGCTTGCGTCTTCTCTTTGTCCACTGGACATTGTCTGTCTTCTCATCCAATGTGACAGATGATGTGGATGGCTTGTGATGAGGACTCAGGGAGCCCGGCTGAAGGTCCAGTGTCACGCCACCTCCTGCGGAGTCTGCATGATCTCTCAAGTAGGCTGTGGCACAAACTTTAAGGAAGAGTGCCTGCAGAGAAGGTACGTGTGTGCTGTGCTTCCTGCATTGGAGCCCTTGCACTTTTGGCATTTCCTGTTATGTTATAAAGAATGCAGTCTGGATTCTTCTGGAAGGGAAGATAGTATGCTTACGTTTCCAGAGTCTATTGATGAGACATTGCCATATACAGGAGGTTATGATGCTAATGGAGGAAGATGGGTTAACATTTAAGGCAAAAGGGTTTCCAGGTTTAATCCAGTGCTTAGTAAATGAAGAACAAAAGGCAAAGTTAATTAAGCAATTAAGACAGATTCAGCAAAGATGGGATAAGGATAGAAGAGAGCGATAATGTCTTGAGATTGGTTTGGGGGAAGGTTTGAAAAGAGTTAGAGATACGGAGAAGGAGAAAGAAAGAAGTTCTTCGGCATAGATTGCAGAAATTATTAAAAAGACTGTAGACTGTGTGCCTACTAACCACAACCGCTTGCCATGAACTCAAAATGTCATGAACTCATAGCCTAGATAATGATTTATTTCGTAACTAATGCCAAACTATGTCTAACATGAGCAACCGCAGATTCACACTGGGGACATCTGTCTGATGAAATTCTATTCTCATGTATCTGATATAATGATTCTAAAAATAATCTGTATCACATGAAAAAATAATATATGCTGTTAAGCAATTTTTTCTGTATAAAGGATGAGTCTCATACCTAGTAAAGATGCATTCAGATGCAATTCCTTTGAGGCCTGTGTCTGTTTGTCATTCACCGACTCCTTACCCACCTATTGCTGAGACCCTGTCCCATTGGTCCCAGTGTCCCTGCTGAGATGGTCCATCATAGTCCCGGGCTAAGTAATCTACATTGCCAGTGCTCTTCTTCGGAGCCCAGCTATTGGTGCCGCTGGGAACGGGAGATGCAGCTCCCAAGTCTGTGCTGGTGATGCTTTGTATGGAGATGGGACAGCAGTATCAAGACACCATGATGGGTGACTTGAAAGAGAACTCATCAATGACTACATTGTGTCTCAGGTCAAGAGGCGTTGGCTGTGCTTTCCAGTCAGGCTTGAGGTTGCGATTGACTCAGGTGGCTGAATCTCACTTCCTTGGCTGGGACCTCTATGAACAGGAAGGGCAGTGGATTGGTCAAGGTGATGGGGCCCTGGGCTCATGGGAATGTCCCTTGCTTGTTCCATAGATAACAGGGCAGAAGAACCTGGGTTTATGGGCACATAGTTGTCATCAGAGCTGGTACTCTCTGATTGGCCCACGATAGTCTTCCCTGGAGATTCGGTAGGCCAACCAGCACTGTGTTCACTTCGTGTTGGGTACTCATAGTTCTCACAGGAAGAAGCTCGGTAGAGTCGGCTCTTGTCCATTGTGTGAAGGGTATTATACCTGGAGATGGTAGCAGCTATGAATTTGCTATTTTTGCTGATTGGAGGTCTTTGCTGAGGGCTGCCCCACCAAGGTGTTTTTGACTGACTTGGCTTGGGGGGCCAGGGTGGGGGGCTATGGCTGAGTCTCCAGGAGTGGCCACTGTCATGGCATTGTGATTCTTCTCCAGTGTGAATATTCTAGAGAGTAGGCTGAAAGAGGAGTGGTTGGAACATCCATATTATCCACTAGGAGGTCTCCAAACTCCTGACATAGGGTGTTTCTGAGTGTCCTGAAGGTATACACATCCTCATCTGTCTCGGACCCTGTGAGGCTGCCCTTGGTGTGGCTGTGTGAAGTCAGACTGCAGGGGAGGTCATAAGTACTGCCTTTGAATTAGGTATTGTGTCAGCTTGGCTTGGGAAGGCTGTAGAAGCCATGGACTTGACCACTGGCTCTGCTGATAGTGTCTAATGCCTTGGGCAATTTTTTGTATGGCTGGATCAGTCTTCTTTCAGGCGCCCTGAGAGAAGCCAGCACTCCTCACGTTTTCTGTCCTTGGGCTGATGCATTGGTGTGGGTGGAAATACTTCTGAGGGGCACTGGCGAACAAGGCAGGCTGAGGTGGGAAGGGGCAGAGGACTCCCTTTCTCTGAGCAAGTAAAGGTTTCTCAGGGAGTCTGTGCTCATGAAGCCGCAGATCTGGCAGACGCTGGGGACCCACTTATTCATGGCGGCCTCTGTCTCAGCCACCAGGAAGAAAGTGAGTTCACTGGTCTTGATGTCAAACACAAACTATCCTACAGCTCTTTCATGGTGAAAGTCAGGCTTGAAGCCATCTGCTTACAGAAGTTTAGACGGATGATCCGCAGGGGTTTCTTGGAGTGTTCATTCTTGTAGTATTCCAGTAGGTCCAGGTTGTCATTCATCTGGCTGCTCTGCAGTATAAACGGGCGTTTTTCCAGGGATAACACCTCAACTTCTCGGGAGGCGATTTCCTCAGCCATCCGGTGCCCACCGCATCGTCGCCACCGCCCATGTCGCCAGCTGAGTGGGGTCTGCTGCTAGCCAGAAAAACAGCATCTTATTTAGGGCCAGGATGACTCTGGTGTCTTCTGGGTTTTCTCTGGGGGAGAGGCAGAAAAGCAATCCTCTGGGGTGGGACACTCCCTGCAAACATTATTGTCATAGATGGCCAGACATGCCCCAATAACCACTATTGTTTAAAAGAAGGTAGAGGCCACTGCTCAACCCAAACGGGGTCCCTAGGTACCCATTGGATTTTTGGCACCGGGGAGCGAGCAGTGGCCCTTAGGATTGGGGGTAAACCTGGAAAAAATCCTGTCTGAATTTCTCATCTCTGTCATTAGGATGGGCAGCTCGTCCCTGTTTAACTTGTAGCTCTTATTCTTTAGTGTAAAAGGCCTTATGGTCAGTAGTGATATAAGCGTCGGCCTCCGAAAGGATGTCTTGACTAAGGAGGCTGGCAGTTAGGCCAGAGACCACCAGGGGGCGCACCTCCCCTCGATTGCCCTCAATCAGTCCAAGGCAGCCATGTATCTGGTCATCTTCTATGATGTAGACTGTCCACCCACACCAAGTAGAAGTGGCCCCAGGACTAGCTGCCAAGAGTGTGTGTGGGGGTCTCCTCTTTTTTGATGACCGTGCGATAAGCCCCATTGTTTATCAGGAATTTAAAGGTTTTATTTTCAATTGTTAGGGTCATCTTCGGTCTCAGTCTGGGTACTAAAGGCACTGTCCGGTGTGCTCTGACTGCTCATTTTGCTGCAGCTCCTTTCTTGATGGGACTATTTCCCGTGAGTGTCACGGATGATGGAGGTGGTGCTATCTCTTCTTAAAGCTCCTTCTACATCCTAACCAATATCCTGCTCGGCATTGCAGAGCAAGAAACATAAATAATGAAAGAAAATTAATGGAGAAAAATTTCCCTTTATCCATTATTTCTTATGAAAATGGAAAGTTTTCCCTGAAACAATTGAACAATGGGTGGATTTAGAGAGGCTTCTAGTTTAAAGATTAAATACACAAAATTCATTTGCATTTCTGTGTATCATCAAAAAACATTTACTGTTATTTATAGCTCTTTCAAAATATAAAATAGGTAAAAATCTAACAACATTATTCAAGAACTTTATGTAAAAGCTACGGAATGAATCAGTTATAATTAAACAATCAGATATTTCTATTGGTAAGTTGGAATAAATATTCTTGATTACTCTCACATCACCTATAAACACAACTCAATTCTGATAAGATTCCAACAGGTTGTTTAGAAATAAAACTATATCATAAAACATATGCAGAAAGAGAATATGACTGTGGTAGCTGAAAACAGTTGATAAAAGTAAAACCAATGTGGAGGACTCTCGATATCTGGCTCATTAATATGACTTAATGGAAAATGAGATTAAAGAAAATCATATTAAAGAAGACAATGGGATACTGAAAACAAGGTAAGCACACACACCAGTGAAATAAATGATCCGTAAGTGGATCCATGCAGTCTGTCGATTTTCTCCAAGGGCATTTCCCGGAAAGGGATCCTTTTATTCTCACTCTTGTAACAATAAAGTTCCTTTATTGGCAGGACTGTTTTGGCTATCCTGGGTTTCTTGTTTTTCCATATGAAGTTGATTATTTTTTTTTCAAGGTCTGTGAATAGTTGTGTTGGGATTTTGATGGAGATTGCATTCAATCTACGGAATGCTTTTGGTAGGGTTGCCATTTTTACTATGTTGATCCTACCTGACCAAGAGCATGGAAGATCTTTCCATTTTCTGGTGTCTTCTTCAATTTCTTCCTTCAAAGACTTAGCAAGTCCTTGTCAAATATGTCTTTCACTTCTTTGGTTAGTGTTACCCCATGATATTTTATGTTATTTGTGGCTGTTGTGAAAGGCGATGTTTCTCTGATTTCCCTCTCAGCTTCTTTATCATTTGTGTATAGGAGGGCTACTGATTTTTTTGAGTTGATCTTGTATCCTGCCACATCACTGAAGATATTTATCAGCTGTAGGAGTTCTCTGGTAAAGTTTTGGGGGTCACTTACATACACTGTCATATCATCTGCAAATAATGAAAGTTTGACTGCTTCCTTTCCAATTTGAATCCCCTTGATCTCCTTTTGTTGTCTTATTGCTATTGCTAAAACTTCAAGAACTATGTTGAAGAGATATGGAGAGAGTGGACAGCCTTGTTTTGTTCCTGATTTTAGTGGAATTGCTTTGAATTTCTCTCCATTTAATTTGATGTTGGCTGTCAGCTTTCTGTATATTGCTTTTATTATACTATATATTATATATCCCTGATATCTCTAAGACCTTTATCATGAAGGGATGTTGGATTTTGTCAAATGCTTTTTCAGAATCTAATGAAATTATCATATGGTTTTTTTTCTTTCAGTTTATTTATATGATGGATTGCATTGATAGATTTTGTAAGTTGAACCAGCCCTGCATCTCTGGAATCTATGAGAATGACCCTAGCAAAGAGGAGTAATGGGGCATATGGAGCCAAATTTGGCCATCTCTATAACTAGGCTCCTAGCAGTGTGACCAGGACATCAACCTAGCCACACATCCTTTGACTTACAATCTGTCCTGTCTGCACGATGTGCTTGAGTAATGGCGACACAGAACTTGTGGGAGTGGCCAACCAAAGAGTAGTCCAGCTTGTGGCCCATGACACAGGAAGGAGCCCAGGCCTGACACTGCCTGATGGTCAGGAACCAGAAGAGGATAACCCAGAGACCCAGGATAGAACCAAACAAGATTGGTTTTAAAAAAAAATGTCAATGAAATGATTCCTAATGATATTTTGCTATAACTCATAGATTGTTTCTTAGCCCATTTGTCATCAGAGGAGCAGTGTCCAGAAACCAATGGGAGCAGATACAGAGACCCACAGCCAAACACTAGGGGGAGCCAGCGGAACCTTGCAGAAGAGGGAGAGGATGGATTGCAGGAGCCAGAGTGGCCAAGGACACCAAGAGAACACAGAACCAATTAAGCAGGACTCATAGCGACTCAGAGACCGAAGCAACAATCGTGGGCCCTGTATGGGTCTGAGCTGTGTCCTCTGCATATACCTTATTGTTGTGTAATTTGGTATTCTTCTGGGATTTCTGACAGTGGGAGTGGGGTATATGTGTCTCTTTTGCTGCACTTGAGACCCTTTTCTTCCTACTACGTTTTCTCAATAGCCTTGATATAAGGGTTTGTGCCTAGTTTTATTGGAACTTGTTATGCCATGTTCAGTAAATATTTCCTGAAAGCCTGCTTTCTGGTTTTTTTTTTTTTTTTTTTGGCAGGGCAAGGAATGCATCTGGAGGAGATGGGAGGTGGGGTAAGGGAGTGGAAGGAGTGCAGGGTGGGGAAACTGTGGTAGCGATGTAATGTATGAAAGAAAAAATTTTTAAATATTTATTTATTATGTATACAATATTTGATGGAGAAGGATCATCTGTCTATTGGTTAAGGTCATTTGTCTATCTGTTGCTTTCATTGGTTAATTAATAAAGAAACTGCCTTGGCCCTGATAGGACAGAAAATTAGGTAGACAGAGTAGACAGAACAAAATGCTGGGAGAAAGAAGCCGAGTCAGGTGGTCGCCATGATTCTCCCACTCCAGACAGACGCAGGTTAAGATCTTTCCTGGTAAGCCAGCTCGTGGTGCTACACAGAACATTAAAAATGGCTTAGATCAATATGTAAGAGCTAGCCAATAAGTTAAAACTAATGGGCCAAGCAGTGTTTAAAAGAATACAGTTTCCATGTAATTATTTTGGGGCATAAGCTAGCCATGCGGGCGGCAGGGTGCCGGGAATGCAGCCTGCCACTCCTCCTCACAACAAATATTCTGTCTGTGTGTATGCCTGCAGGTCAGAAGAGGGCACCAGACCCCATTTCAGATGGCTGTGAGCCACCATGTGGTTTCTGGGAATTGAACTCAGGACCTTTGGAAGAGCAGGCAGTGCTCTTAACCGCTGAGCCATCTCTCCAGCCCCTGAGAGAAAATTTTTACTAAAAAAAAAAAAAAAACTTTCAATTTTTAAAAAGAAAGTTTTACAAAAAGAAGCCTAAAAATTCACCAAAATTTAAATAAATCAATTTATAAAGTTGATATCATGAGGATCAGTGTAAAAATATAAGCCATATTTCTACCTTTCTCTCAACGATATGCATTGCCTTTATGTTGTGTGATAATTGATTAGCCTCCTACAAGTACAAAGCTCTCATTCCCAGCCCCAGAAGCCACAGATTTTTTTGTTTGTTTGTTTGTATGTCTATATTAAAGGAAAATTCATAGATGCAGTGAGCTTTCATAATGCTAGAAGAAATAACTGTGTCCCTGGGATTTATTAGCCAGCCAGGCTAACCAATTTGGCAATCTCCAGGCAAGTGAGAGACCCTGTCTCAAAAACAGGTGAATGGTATCTGAGAAACAGCAACCAAGTTTGCTCTCTGGCCTGCACATACACATATGTGAATCTGCACACCCTTGAACACGCATGTGCATACCACACACACGTATAAGCACACACATGTGCACGGGGGGGGGGGTAAGAGCATTTTTTATATTTTAAAGAAGGCGAAAGTGTGCTTCTTACACACTCAGCACCTCCTGGGGTTGTTAGAGCTGGTGTTTGCTGTATACACTGGAGGGAGCAGCAGCCAGGGCTGGAGCTTATCCAGTCTTTTCCCTGTGTCTTCTCACCTGCTATAAACCCCTAGCCCATATGGGAATGCAGTCACATGGGGAGGGAAACGAGCTTGACCCAAAAGTCACAATGAAAATGTCACTGTGCGTTCTAATCATGTCTGGATGTCATACCAAAAGGTTGTCAAGTGGGTGGCTTGTTTCTCCGTTCTGGAAGCTGGGTATCCAGGGTTAGAGAGTTGGCATGTTCAGCTTCCAATGAAACCTCTTCCCTTGGCTTACAGACAGCAGCTGCTTCCTTGCATTGTCCTTATATAACAGAGAAAGGTATAACTTCATCTCTCTTCTTTATATACAACTATCACCCCCACACCTAGGACCATCCCTGATGAAGCGACCTCTCCCAACCTTACGCACTTCCTCCAAAGGCAACTGCATCAGTTAGTGCTTTGAATCAACCACTTTTCTTGTGACCATGGTAAAATACCTGAAAAGAAAAAAATAACAGCTTAAGGAAGGAAGGGATTGTTTTGGCTCACAGTTTAAGAAAGTAGTCCATCCATTGTGGCAGGAGATGCATGGCAACGAGGAGCTGGCCGCATGGCCATCACAATCAAGAATCAGAGAGATAAATGCTGATGCTCTGCTCCCTTTCCCCTTTTATTCAGCCCAGACCCCTGTCCCATTCCCTGCTGCTGACAGAAGCCACTTAAGGAAGAGCTGGTTTATTTCAGCTCAGGACTCCAAGCCACCGGAAGTCGTGGCAATAGGAACTTAAAGATGTAGTCACATCACAGACATGCCCAGAGGCTTGTCCCTTAGGTGAGTCTGGATCCTGTCAAGCTGACAATCACTCTTCACCATCACAGGCTTCATGAGTGAATCTGCAGGGTGTTGTAGGGAAGAGGGGACAGTCTGGTCACTGTCACACAGTTCTGTTTTGTGAATATGGGGTCTGGTGTTTCCTTCACCCATCACTCCTGCCCTGTAAATCTGAGGGTATGTACCAGACAAATCTAGCTTCCTTCCTTCCTTCCTTCCTTCCTTCCTTCCTTCCTTCCTTCCTTCCTTTCTTTTTCTCTTTTCTTTCTTTCTTTTTCTTTTTTTTTTTTTGAGACAGGGTTTCTCTGTGTAGCCCTGGCTGTCCTGGAACTAGCTCTGTAGACCAGACTGGCCTCAAACTCGAACTCACAGAGATCTGTCTGCCTCTGCCTCCTGAGCGCTATGAGAAAAGGCGTACACCACCACCTCCTTCCTGGCCCAGACAGACTTCTTAATGACCCTACATTATATCTCATTGCTATAATTAATTACATATTTGAGATTATTCTCCAAGTTATAGTATTACTTCTCTGATTTAGCTCTCTTCTGTGACAAAAATATCAAATTTCAAACTATATTATTTTTGACTATATAAAGACACATATTGCTTAAAAATGAATTTAGTGGGGAGAATGCTAAAACGTCTAGACAAAGAAATACAACATTCATGATGGATATTAATGAAGAGCTAAATAAGGAGAGTGGTATGTATGACGTGGGCATTAAAGACAAAGTCAGATCCTGAGATGCCAATACTCTAAATATTCTTGTAGATCTGCTGCAGTCTCAATGAGGACTTTGGTAGGCTGTGCTGAAGACACTGACAAGCTAACCCTAACATTTACATAGAAACATAAAATACTTAGAATAGGGGGAAAAATCTTTTAAAAAGGCAAAGTTGTGAACTCCGACTTTCAAGTCCGTTATTGAGTTTTAACACAATAATGTGTACCGACACAGAGACGGCTCTGGGGTTTGAAGGAGAAATGTCCCCACAGGCTCATGTGATGACACTCAGTCGGTGGCGCTGCTTGGGAAGGCAATGGAACCTCTCAGAGGTCCAGCCTCCCGGGAGGAAGTGAATCCCTGTGGGCCAGCACTGAGGCTTCACAGCCTGGCCCCACTTCCTGCTTCCTCTTGCTCCCTGAATGTCGTTGCAATATGAACGGCCTGCCTCCTGTTTCTGCTGCCGTGTCTTCTACATCATGATGGAACAACCTCCTTGAACTGTAGACCGGAACAAACCCTTGCGCTGCTTCACGATCTGCACAACTATAGAAATAAATTTCTAGAGTCCAGCGGGAAACCTACTAGGACTTTTCTGCTAAGCGGACAGAGTGCCAATCTGTCCTCTAAAGCTGTGTCTCTGTACTCATAGAGTAGAACAACTCTCAGACTCATCAGGGAAGTTCCTCAGGCAGCGGATGGTGGTTAGTGCAGAAACTCACCACTGACCAAACGTGGAGATGAAGGGTCAACAGAATGCTCAGCTACAAATGCGACATCTATACCATCATCACCTCCCCAGCCTGCAGAAGAGGGGGAAGAATGATTTACCCTAATATTTACATCTTGATTCTTGGTTTTTAAATATATATATTTTTAATTAAAATAAAATTACATCATTTCCCCTTTCCCTCTCTTTCCATGACACCCCCACTCCCTGTGAAACTGATGGCCTCTTTTTCTTTGATTGTTGTTACATATGCTTGTGCACTAGTGTGTGTGTGTGTGTGTGTTGAATATCCACACATGCTAGGCAATCCTCTTACCACTGCACTATATCCCCAGTCCTATTTTCAATTTTTATAGTGAAGAGTCTCAACAAAGTTCCCCAGGGTATCTATTCAGTGGTTCTGTAGCCCAGGAAGGCTTTGAACCCACAATACATCAAAACTTCCTGTTTCAGCCAGCCAAATAGCTGGCTGTCACCAGGGTAACCTTGCTATATCCACCTTAACATCAAATGGAGGCCATCAAAGGACAAACCTGATAGACAGACAAGGAAGATTTTTCCAAGATTCCCAAGCCACTGCCGACAACAAGGAGCTCCTCCGCTGTTAGTAGCGGGTTCACTGCTGTCCACACATTTGCTCTGAAGGGCACCATTCACAGGATGCCTCACCATAATGTTTCAGGAGCAGACTCCTGCAAGTAAAGCAGATAACATGGAACAATTTCGACAAGCTACAGGGGGGCTTTCAGATGGACTAACATCTTCACTTGTTTTATTATGAAATGGTTTAGAAAACATTTGATTAAAATTAAAATACTCGACAGACATTTGCAAATATAATGACTTACATAGAAAAGCCTAATAAGACTGGCTCAGGCAGTAAATACTGGAATTGGAAGCAAAAGGCCCCAGTTTTGGACAAGTCAGGCATACTGTAATCTTAGCGGTGGAGGGGGAGACAAGTGGGTCCCGGGGATTTGCTAACCAGCTGGTCTATTTGACAAACTCCAAACCAATGAAAGCCTGTCTCAAAGGAGGTGGATGACATTCCTGAGAGTAACATCCAGGTTGCCCTCTGACCTCCACATGCGTGCATATACACTGCTATATGGAAAACACTCACACACACATACTCACACATGCTTACGCATTCACACACATGAACATGAACTTATTTAAAAAGTCAAAACAATAAAGAAAATTGTATTAAAACCACAGAATCAAAATTATACTGAATTTCCATATCTAATAAAAACTTGAGCAGGGCTATTTGCAAGCTACGAGGGCACCCCAAGGAATAATTTGGCTTTCTGTGAATAGCAATGAGCAATTAGAAAAGAAGAAAATTTAGCCTTTGTCAAAACATAGTTAAATACTTAGGAATGATATTAATAAAAATACAGTATAGTCCTCAAGGATAAAATATTCTTCAGAAAGGAATAGCGGGGTCATGTGTAATAATAATGCCTGAGAAATTTTCATAATTATGGACTGGCACCAAGCCATTGGTCTAGTAAAGAGAGAGGACACCAAGGATAGATACATTACACACTGATAAAGGTCTGTAATAGCCAAACCACAGAATATGAGGCCAAGATAAGCTACTGGGAATCTGAGATCTCAGACGTGCTAAGCAGGTAATCTGCATCACTGACCTACATCCCCAGTCCTCTTTACTTTTTATTTTGAGGTAGGTTTTGCTAAATGTCTTGAACTGCCCTTAAACCCCGCCCCCCCTTGTAACCCAAATGACCCAGACCTTGGAATCCCCCTGTCTCAGGCTCCAGACAGAGTAGGTGGGGTTCTGACCAGCTCAGAACCTCTCGAAAGAAAGCGCAGGAGAGACACCTTGTCTGCAGAGGGACAAGGATGAGGATGACATCAGGCTTCTCTCTAGGACGGAAACCGTCAAGAGGGTGTGAGGTCAAGATGCTGAACCAGCTGAAGAGAAGCACCCATCTGATCAGACGACCGTACAAATGCAAAGGAGCAAAGGATATCTCTCCATAAACAAAGGCTGAAGGAAGGCATCACAGAAAAACAAGAGAAGTTTTTAAAGCTATTCAGAATAAGGAAAATCAGAGAGATCAGAAACTTGGTAGCATTGGGGATAAAAAGATGTCTTGTAGGTTAAAAGCACTGGCTGCTCTTGCAGTGCCCAGTGCCCACAGGACAGATAACAACCATCTACAACTCCAGCTCCAGGAGCTCTGATGCTTTCTTTTGACCCCCCATGAGCCATGTACATACACATGGGTTCATAAATAAAATAATAGATACATTTTGGAAGAGTGTTAGAGGAGAGAGCTGAAAAGATGTTTTCTATACATTCACATTCAACATAGAAACACTGACCAGAAACATGGATTTTAATCCCAGCCCAGGTAACTCTCCAAGTTCCTGCACGCTATGGCTAGCTGCCCCCAATTGAGCTTGATTCTGCTACTTCCTGGCGAGTACAGATTCCACAGCAGTGTCTCACGGGACCCACTTCAGATGCTGATCAATCCTAGGATGTTTCGAGATTGCCCACCATTCCTATCCAAATTACCTATGAGTCAGAGGTCTTCATAATTCTCTCTTGGGTTCAATTATTTGCTAAAGTAGATCAGCCATTGTCCCTAGACTCAGCAATCAGCCAGCCAGGCATGTTGGTACAATACTGCAACCCCAGCGTTGGGTGGTTGACAGAAAGAACAGGTAGCTTGGAGACAGCTTGGGCTATGTGGAAAGCTCAAGTCATCCTTGGCCTTTCAGTAAGACTGCCTCAGTCACAGAAAGCCAAAGAATGGGAGAAAAATAAGAGGCTGCTAACAGCTCTGGAGAGACGGAAGAGCAGGTGAAAAATGGCAGGCCCACGGCAGCGAAACTATTGTTTACTGTAATCAAAGCTACACAACACTGTATTCACTCAAACCTGCAGAACTTCATGACACAGTTGATGGTTCACCTTCCCTTACCACTTACCTCTAAGTAAACAAGACTTGGCTAAGAACAATACATTTAGGCTGGGGCATGGTTCAGTCAGTAAAGTGTTTGCCTTACAAGCAGAGGGACCTCAGATTGATGGCCAGAACATACATCTTAAAAGGCCAGGTGTGGTGATACACTTATGGAATGCCAGCTCCGGGGAGGTGGGACAGACAGAGCCCTAGTTCTTGCTCATTGGTCAGTCTACCCTACTTGATGCATTTCAGGTCAGTGAAAGGCCTTATCTCAAAACAGAGGTGCACACACTATAATGTCAGAGAGTGCACACCTCACACTAATGCACATTAACATGTCAGAACACACAGCACACTAATGCACACTAACATGTCAGAGCACACACAGTGCACTAATGCACACTAACATGTCAGAGTGCACACAGTTCACTAATGCACACTAACATGTCAGAGCGCACACACCGCACACTAAGTCAGAGAGCACACACAGCACACTAATGCACACTAACAGCTCTGAACACCCACACACAAGCTGGAGTCTTACCAGAACTCCCTCCCCCATGGGTCCTAAATTCCATTTTCTCTTCAGCCTTTAAATAATGCTGTTAACTCTTTTCAGACTCCCCAGCTGTGACCGTCCACAAGCAAAAGCCTCAGCAGAAAAACCATGCCAGTGTCAGCTCTCCCTGTCTTCATTTCTTTCTGCAGAACTGAGCCCCTCAAAATAGCCTGCCTTAATAATTCTTTATAATGTCAAGCCAATTTTTAATGCTGTGTCTGTCATAAATTTTTATACTTTATGTATGTGCATGTGATGTATGTATGCTGTGCATGCTTGCATGTGTGTAGGCACATGCATACCACAGCACATATATAGAGGTCAGAAGACAAGCTCAGGCATTGATCTTCATTTTCTACCTCCTCTAAGACAAGTCCAACACACCAGGTTAACTGGCCCACAAGCTCCTGAGGCGTCTCACGAGGTCTTCCTTCTCACCGTAGAAGCCCATGGATTGTGTACGCACTCGCTTGTGCATCTGGCTTTATGTGGGCTCTGAGAATGTGAACACAAGTCCTCACACTTTATGAATAAATGTTTTACCCACTGAACTGTCTTCCTGGTTCCTCAAATTGGAAACTCTATATGCTAGAAAAGTCCAAAATTAAAATTACCAGTTGTCAGAGAGCTCTCAACTGTTTCAAGTTTATCTACCCTTCGCCTAGCAATTCTGTTTGATTGCCTTTCTGAAGTCCCCACAGAAGTACATGAAGATGTGCTGCTACTGAAAACATGGTTGAGATTTCATTGTTTGCCAGACATCATTCTTCACATTTTGTATGAGTTACCTCATCAATTCTTACAGTGACACAGAGATAGTAGACATAGTCCACTGTGGACTTCAGTTAAGGAAGGCATCAAAAGCCAGAAGAGGACTAGGCTAGGGGACAATGTGCTGTTGCCTCAGATGCTCATCAGTAGAGACTGCCTTCTGCTTTTTTTTTTCTTGAAATCTAAAAACAATTGAGTATAGAGCAGACATAGTCCAGAGGATTGGTGTCTTAGTAAATCCTGTTGTTGCTGCAACAAAATACCCAACAAAAACAATTTAAGGGAAAGGCTTATTTCGGCTTACACTTCAGGGGGTACAGCCCATCATGGCAAGGAAGGCATGGCCGCAGGAGGGCACGGTGCCTGGTCACATTGCGTCCACAGCCAGAAGCAGAAAAGATGAAGGCTGGTGCTTAGCTACCTTTCTCCTTTTATGTATTCTGAGATCCTAAGCATGGAATTATACAGCCCACGCTAGGGTGGACAGTCCCTCTTCTGTCAGCATCAGCATGACAATCTCTCTTTTCTGAGAAGTCACTATCTCCAGTGCTGACTCTGTTCGTGTTCAAGGCAACTCTGTGTTATTCCTCCTTTGTCCCCATGAGTACCCTGGGTTGCCCACGAATAACTGTCGGATAAATGATGGAGGATGAGTGTATGGACGGATGAGTGAATAGGAGGCGGGAGGAAAGAGAACGGAATTCTTCACAGCCCGTATAAACCTTTTCCTTATATGTACAAAGAATGCCGTCTATAGTTTACTGTTTCGTAAATATTTCTATATTCACACCCAGCTTGCCTCCATCCTTCAAGGCTCTAGTCTCGTCTTCACACTTCAGGTGTACCAGGAGTCAGAAAACTATGGCTTTTATCCAGTCTTCTTTCCTTTCAGTGTCATTGTCTTCCTTCAGAGCAGAAGCAGTTTTTGTATTGATTGTCCCATTTCTTCAGAGAAAACAAACACTGTCTTCTTTGGAGAAAAACTCATCACAGGGATGAGCGTCTAAGCGTCTGTCCACAGTTAGATCCACTCTTACCAGAAAAGAAACTCCACTTCATGGTCATCAGTTTCTACTATTGCTGTAGACAATAAAATTACGATATGACCCAGAGTGTCATTTCCAGCAGGTTCTGATGAGCGATACACAAGTCAGAACGGTGTAGTAAGAAACTGACCACCACAGTGTGCAGTGACCTCTGCACACTGCGAAGGGCTGAAGCAGAGGGCCAAGATCCCCTCCACCCCATGAGAACATTCCAGGCTTCAGCTAGATGCAGCGGCAGGGAGAGCCTCTAATATCCCTCCAAATGCAGCAGATCTCTGGCAGCACTGGCTGGCTAGCTGCAGACTCATGCTGAGGACAGGAAGAGTACATATTTGTTAGATGATATAACAAACCACCCTGGGGGTTCATCCAGCAGGGAACTCTCCATTAGGCCTGACACTCACTGCTCCCCAGAACTCTGCCAGATTACTCTGACTTGGTGTTTTTTTTTTTCCATCAATGAGTAAAACCACCAAGCAAAAATAAAGATAATAATAAGCCCCCACTCATCGAGTACCTTCGGCTTCCAAGCCACATTCTATGTGACACATTCCAAATAAGAAAAAAAAAACTGTATACAGAAGAGAGAAAAACAGAGTATTAGCACGTGAGTCCATTCCTGTCCTGATTTCATTTCTGCCCCGTGATTAAAACAACCTGAGAAAGATCAACTTACACTTAGATTACAGTTAGAGTTCATCACTGTAGGGAAGCGAAGGCAGGGATGCAGAGAAACAAGTCATATCACCTCCAGGAGCAGAGAGAGGGTGAATGTACGCATGCCTGGTACTAAGCTAGACTTCTCTGCTCTTACTCAGTTCAGGTCCCCAAGCCAGGGAATGATGCTCCCTGTGCCAGTTAGGTAAACAAGATAATTCCCTACAGACATGTGTACAAGGCAACATGATCAAGAGAATTCCTCATTGACACCTGCTTCCCAGTTGATTCTTGTTTCTATCAAACTGGCAACTAAACTAGCCACCAAAATACCAAAGCCCAAATTCCTCAGTCCATCTAATAGCCCGGGATCCCATTTTGATCTCAAGTACTTCATTCACCTCATCGGCCATGTTACCTGACAGGTATCAGTTTGTGCCAAGTTAAGACCAATACCCAACATAGTCAGAAAATGTAAAAGAACCAAAGGGAAAAAAAAGAACCACAGTACCAAATATTTGGAAGATAAAACACTGAGGACCCATGCCTGTCTCACGACAACAGAAACTGATACACATTGGAAGACAGTCTGGTATTATCTAATAAATTCCATTTGCTTCGGCTGTAGTTACGGCAACATCTCTGAACTGGAATTACCCTAATGAACTCATTAATCAAAACAAGGTTGAAACTTAGGATTTCTGCCCAGCCAATCCCCTGCTTCCAAAAATAACAATAGCGGAAATCCCCTTCAGAAAGCCTCTCCTGGGGCTGGGGGCATGGTTTGGTCAGTAAAGTGTTTGCCTTGCCATGCAAACATGAGGGTCTGAGTTTAGCACCCAGCACCCACATGAGAGCTGGGTGCAGGGCCACAGGCTGTGATCCAACTCTGGGGAACCAGAGACAAGAGAATCACTGGGGCTTACAGTCAATTAGTCTAATCAAATCAGCAATCTCCAGGTTCAGTGAGATTCGCTGAGAAACCCTGTTTCACAAGTGACTAGAGAAGACACGCAGGGTTGACCTCTGCTCTCCATCCACACACAGGGAGGACGAGAGGGAGGGAAGGAGGGAGGGAGGGAGGGAGGCAGGGAGGCAGGGAGGCAGGGAGGGAAGTCGGAGGGAAGTCGTTTAGGTCTACACTCCTAACACCCTGTGCCTGGGTTACAGCTGAAGTCATGAGTGCATTCAGAATTGTGCCAGGCTTCTGTGGGCCCTGGGATCCACACTCACGATTTCAGCTTTCAACCACCAAGCAGTATCTCCAGCTCCTTTCACACTTTTCCGGCTATTTGCTTCTTTTCTTTCTTCACTTTTTCTTATTGTAGAAAAGCAATGTAGACATCATTACGGTTCTCAGGCATGCCCTACCCCATAGTCACCCAGCTCATCTCTGTAGTGTTCTTTTGACTTCCTCCTAGGAGTTGATCAGTCTTCTAATCGTCCAGCCTCTGGTACTGAATTAGAGCCCTGCACTGTCTTCAGGCCTGGCCACAGTGGCCTGTACCATGGGGTTCTACCCCCTTGACACTCTTCAACTTTACTGCATCCTGGCCTGCAACAGCTTGCTCTGTGTGAGAAGCCGGCATGTCTATCTTAAATCTCCAGAAATGAGGCAGAAGACCTGTCCTAGCCAAGTTAACCCTTAGTCGGGTGTAAGGTTTAAGGATCAACATCATCTCTACCTGCTGCTGCCACCCTCCCGGCTGTCACTCTGAGAGTATTATTTTGTTGGGATCTAGCATAGCATTATTATTGATGAGTTCTCCTGTAGGTGGTTAGTGTCAATCACCAGCTTGATACAATCACCAGGAGATGGGCTTCTGAGCATGCCTGCGATAGAGTACCTAGGTTAGGTTAATCAGAGGTGTGGAAGATCCACCCTAGGCAGCACCATCCCGAGTGGCAGGAAAAGGAGAAAGTGACCTTAGCACCAGCATCATGACTCATGGCTTCTGGGTTGCCGATCCAGTTCCCCAGGGGCCTGGTGCTTCCTCCAGCCACTGAGGCTTTCCCAGGAATGACTGTGCCTTTGAACTGTGAGTCCAACCGAACCCTTCCCTCCTTAAGTTGTAGGGATGTTGTATCACCGCTACAGGGACAGAGACAGATGCAATCGTTTCTCATCACAGAATTAAGACCAGACTGAAATTTAGGGCTTAATATTGGGAAGAGGCTCCAAGGCCACCACTGGTCATCTTGACTGGAACTTGACTGGCTCCTTCTAACCCTGATGCGGCCGTGCCACATGTGGGGTGACGAATTACGGAAAGATGTGAGATAAAGGGACTTCAGGTCACATGGGGCAGCGTGTGGGGGTCAGAGGTCAGCCTCAGCTGCTGGTCCTTAGATACCATCTACCTCGGTTTTTAAGACAGGGTGTCCCAATAACCTGGACCTCACCAAGCAACCTAGGCTAGCTGGCCAGCCAACTCAAGGAATTTACCTGCCTCCACTTCTCCAGTGCTGGGTTGACAAGCATGTGCCACTACATTTGGGTTTGTTGTTGTTGTTGTCCTTTAATTGATTAGGCTACCACCTGTGAGCTGAGTATTAGCATCCCCCGCCCCCATTCTGCTTCCCTATGTAGATGCCTCAAGCTCCCTCTGCCATGCCTTTTCTGAAATGATAAACTGTACCTTCAAACTGCAAACCAGAATAAACCTTATTTCATCACGGCAACAAGAAAAGTAACTAAGACACTGGAATTGAACTCTGGTCTTCCTCATGCTTGCAAAGTGACAGCACTACTTAGATAATGATACATACTGGTGACACTGTCAGGTGACACAGAAGACCTTCCACCCTTCACAGACATAAGGGTGACGTAAACTAAGTCAGACACAGAGCGTCAAGCACAAGTTTTACCTGTCTTGTGGAATCTACAGTGTCATCTCAAAGTAGCAATTATTAGTGACCAGTGACAGGCGGGAAACTAGAACAAGATTGGGTAAGTGGTACACACACACACACACACACACACACACACACACACACACACACACTGAGCTGGATCCCTCCAAAAGTAAAAGATTGGTAAAGAGTTAGAAATGCTAATTGACCGCATCAGTACATAGCCTATGTATGCCCTGAAATATCATGCCAAGCCCTGAAAATATATATACAACGATTAATGTTAATTAAGAGGAATCATTTTAAAAAGGAAGAAATTTTTAGGTTGGTTCCGGTTGCACAGAACCAAGCATCCAAGCCACGCTTGAAACGCTGATCTGCCCCTATTTGGATAGTGCCCAGCCAGGCCACTGGGTCTCACGTGGGACTTTTCCAGTGCTCACACGGGGGTGGGAGCGGGGAGGAGGGGAGTGGGGGAGAGCTGTCTAACCCCAAGCTTTCTGATAGTGGCAGATGGAAACAAAAACACCGCTAACTGTGAGCTTTGAGCAGAAAGTTAGAGCGCAGAAGAAAACGTTCGGAAGTGGGCGGGTGTGTGTTTAAAAAAAAAATGGGTGGGAACCTCATGGCCAAGTTGTAGAAAAAAAAGTTGAAGTGTGCCTATCTTGGGGCGGAGCCCCTCCCTTCTGCTCGCCGCGCGCGCGGAGTGGGAGTCCCGGCTACAACCGAGAGGCAGGGTCCAGGAGCTGGGGACCCCCACTCCGCAGTGCGCCCACCGCGTGTCTCCCCCGCCGCGTGGCGATGAGCAGCCCCGAGAGCACGCCGCCTCCCCCGCACCACGGTGAGTAGCGGGACTGCCCCGGATCCCCGCCTGACCCGGGAAGCACCGAGCGCGCGGGGTCCGAGTCCAGGAGCCGCAGGCCGGGCCCCCTGACATGGTAGCTGGCCCCCAGCCCAAAGAGGCCACCAGCTCCACGGTGGCGCGCTGTTTCTTTGTGTGGGGTTTGGGAAGGGTCCGGGACCCGAGGGAGAGAGAGGCCGAGCCTTTAGCAACCAGGCACCCACCACACACTCCACCCCCAAGCGAACTCCTCACCCCCCACCCCAAGGCAAGTCGCCACGATCCGGTCAAGTTCGCACCAGAGAACCCGGGCCAACTCCGGGAAAACTCCAAAAATCTCCAACAGTTCTTCCTGGCCCACTGGCCCTGGGACAGGCACAAAACTTTGCGAGATCTGCTCTCCTAGACAATTTGGGATTACGAAACAACAAACA
Source organism: Microtus obscurus (assembly GCA_963919715.1). Taxonomy (NCBI): domain Eukaryota; kingdom Metazoa; phylum Chordata; class Mammalia; order Rodentia; family Cricetidae; genus Microtus; species Microtus obscurus. The sequence continues at coordinate 10,891,616 of CAWTZC010000330.1, forward strand.
AAAACGGCCCTCTTTTTAAAGGCTTTAACTTCTTGGTGACAAGAGCAGTCAGTGAGAGTCTCCGGATGTCGGAAACACTGATGGGCCTCTCCATGCCTGCCCTCCTCTGCTTTGGGGCTCTTGCAACCTAAAATGTTGTTTTTAAAAGAACACAACTGTTTATCTGTTTTACCCTTTACCTCAGAGGAATTACATGGCGTTCTCTAACACAATAATAAGAAAATAAAGGATAGCAGAGGCCTTTTTAACTTTATTTATTTATTTATTTATATTTTTGAGGCAGGGTTTTATGTAATCCAGGCTAGTTTGTAAATTGGACCAGGCCATGTAGTCAAAGATGTCTTTAAACTTCTGATCCTCCTGCCTTCACCTCTCAAGTATTGTGATCACAGGAGTTTATGCCATACTAAAGAGGGAACTTTGTTCTCCGTGCATGCTAAGCAAGCGTGCTACCAACTGAACTAAACCCCTGGTCTGCCTCCACTCTTTGTTAAGTCCTATAAATGTTGGCGATGGAGGCCCCTCGGGGCCCCTGTCTTGTGTGTTTGGATAGGTACCTTCTATTGGTGGTGTGTGGTCGGTGACTGTGTGCCCATCTCTGTCACCAGTACATGCTATCCTGCATGTTGCCTGTAATGGTACTGTGATGTCTCAGCTCCGGTTTCGGCATCCACAAAGTGAGAAAGCCTCATAGAGCATTTCTCATTGGATTGTAAGAATGGGATGCATGCAAATGCTTGAGAGTTGAGGCTGCCTAGCACCCAGGTTCACACGCATTTGTTTCAGTCTGTGGCTGACTCAGGTTCTCGTTTGTGGTTGCACGAGCACGTGTGTTCAGTTTCAGACCTTGCTTGGCCAACAGCTGCAAACACCTCTCTTCCCGGGCTGATGGGGTTGCCTTTGCTCAGATAGTTCTCCAGGTTACTGTCCCCATTGGATCTGTGGCAGGGTCCCTGCTATGGGAGCCCTATTTCTTGCTGCTAACTCAGACAGGATATGTCTGCATCCTGCCTCCATGATGAAGCTGTAGCTACTCAGTGCCTGAGGTCGGAGCAGAGAGATTTGACTTCCCTGTGTCGGGTCTGCCTAGATCCAAGCAGGGTTTAGTCTTCTTCTAGGCCTGGTTGTCACCATTACCAGCAAGTTATGCAGGGCGGTCTGGTGCCTTGCCCTTGGATGAAAGGGGTCACTGCTTAGCATAGAGATGCCAGGTTTGGCAGCTTTATATAGAATTTGCTGTCGCTGGCAGACGCAGAGAGGGTAGCCAGAGGTGCCAAATGAAATTATATCTCTCAACCCTTGTGCAATCCCTCTAGATGCTGGGGACATTGGGAGTCTCGCGGGGCTGGCACAGTAAGCAGCTGGACCTTTCCCAGGGTACCCTCAGTTGGGCAAGTATTTTAGAGACTTGCAAAACACTCTGGGAAGCAGAGGGCTGTGGAGTAAGAGGCATTGTGTGTGTGTGTGTGTGTGTGTGTGTGTGTGTGTGTGTGTATATGTGTGTGTGTGTGTATGTATGTGTGTGTGTGTTTGTGTGGTGGAAGTAGGTAACTGTTTTCACAGTGAGTGGGGAGAGGTTAGGAAAACCGAATGGATTTATCTGGGGGTGACAGAGCCATCTTTGTATGTGGAGTTTTACCTATGTGTGACTGTAAGAGCTCAGGATAAAGTGTCCTATTCCGGGATTTAATCCATGAGACAAATATTTTGTGTGTTTAAAATATTCTTAAATTCTCAGAAACTGTCCTCCAGAAGATCATGCCAGTTGTGTGTGTGTGTGCGTGTGCATGTGTACATGTTTGTCCATGTTCATGAGTGTTGAGTGTGCACCTCTCTGTGCTGCCATGCATACAGACCCGTGTGCAACTTCGGATGTCATTTCTCAGGTCCTTTCCACCTTTTGTTTCGACAGGGCCTCTTGCTGTCCTGGAGCTCACTGAGTAGGCTAGGCTGATTGCCCATGAGTTCTACCTACCTATCTCTGATTCCCCAGCACTAGGGTTACAAATACGTACCACCACACCCAGCGTTTTTCCATGGGTCCTGGTGATCAAACGTGGGTTCTCCCTTGTGCAGTTTATGGACTAACTACCTCTCCAGTTTCTAATGTTCATGACCATTGTGAGGACAGAAAATCACCCCCAGACTTGCTCACTCTCACCATCTCAGCTGAATTGATGGGTAGGAAATGTGGTCACTTTGGAGTATGCCTCTCTAATTACAAGAGACTCTAAGCATGTTTTATGACTGATAAGATACGCTATTACTTTGGCGGGGAGTGCCTGCCAGAGCCTAGTCCATCCATTCGTCTATCTGTCCTTGTGTGGTGTCAGACCTGGGCGTTCACCGGCTTTGGGGGGAATCCCAATATCTCAGGGCCTCAGCTCTCTCTCCCGTTGGTGGGTTTAACAATCAGCCTCACAGTAGCGGCTTGGGGGACAGAAGTCACCTGGACCCATGCCTAGCAGTGGTGGTTTAAGAGAAAGCAAAACTGACTTGCAGATGTGGGTACCCACCCTCACTCAGTCTCCAGCAGCAGGTGGCAAGGCTGTTATTTCTTGCTTTTGACAGTGTAACAGTATTATTAGTGCTTTTAGGCCAAGCCCTGGTGTGGACCTTGCTTGGATCACCCCAGCATGCTTGGTATTTGACAAAGGGAACAATGGAGGATCAGGGAGGCCTGCCTGGTTCAGGCTTCCAACTTGCTAAGTACTAAGCCAGGCTGGTGATGGACGCTGTCAGACACAGGCAGCCGAGGTCCACCTGAGTGGGTGTCAGTGGCCTGCTGGCAGCGGGCATGTGCAAGGCAAGGGGTTCTGCTCACTGCAAGGGCTTTACCTGGTTAACCAACCCAGAGCCCTGTGTGACAGCCACCAGGCATGCCACAGCTCCTCAGCCAGGCCTGTGATCCAGCCATGATCCGTGACCACCTACTAACACTGTCTCTCCGTTCCTGTGGTCAGACCTGCCCCACTGTAGCTGCAGCCTTCCCTGATGGCCCTCATGCGTCTGCCCATGCTGCCTGCCTTTCCACCTTCACCCTTCTGACCTATATCCAGCTCCTAGTGTCCAGCTACCCTCCCCTGAACGCATCTGCGTGTCTTTCAAGGGCTTGTTTATGTAGCCCAAGTCATTAAAAACAAAACAAAACAGCCTTGGAAGTCATCCACTAAACAAGCCTACAATGAGGCTACTTGGCGGTCCCGGTGGGTCCTGCATCTGCCCCCTCTCAAGAATCTGGGCTGGAGAGATGGCTCAGTGGTTAAGAGCACTGACTGCTCTTCCAGAGGTCATGAGTTCAATTCCCAGCAACCATATGATGGCTCACAACCATCTGTAATGAGATCTGGTGCCCTTTTCTGGTGTATGGGTATACATGGAAGCAAAATGTTGTGTACATAATAAATAAATAAATCTTTAAAAAAAAAAAGAATCTGACCTCCTCAGTGACTCTGGGCCCACACCCTTCCCCAAACCCCTGTCTCCTGCTTAGGGCCTGGCACGATGAATTGTTAAGTGAGCTATTCAGAAACAGGTGGTGATTATATAGAAATGTCCTTGAGAAGTCACCCCTATAGCTCCCATGCCAAAACTTGATGTATGCTAAAAGGCCAGTAAAGGAGACACTGAAGCAAGTAGAGGGCCCCAAACACACGGCATGCTAAGAGCGCAACTGAATGGCATTCTGATCTCCTCCTCCCCTGCCACCTCTCAGCTTGGCCTGGTGCTTCCTTTAGACCCTTATATCATCTGACCTTCTGGGGGAGTGCTGGCCACTGCCCTCAGGTTTATAAATTTTAATTTTTATACATTCTTCTAAAACAATGTTTTTTGTACAACCCTCTGGCCCATGTAGTAACAGACAATGGCCTCTTTCCCGCCTGCTGGCTAGAGCCCAACCCAAGGCTCTGGATTCCATCTGGAGGTAGGTGGAGATTGGACAAGGCCTTGTGCCAGCTGCTAGAGAGCCCTGTGCACAGCTGCTTCCCTGCCACAGGAAGCCCCCAGCTTGGGAAAGGACTTGCTGTCCCTTTGACCTTTAACCCTGGGGTCCTTGCTCTTTCTCTCGCCTTGATGCTCCACACCCCCACCTCTGTTACCTCTCATTCACCTCGCTCTCCGTCCCTCTCCTTCTCTCTTCCCCTCCCTCTCCCCTCCATCCACGTGTGTGTGTGATGCAGTACATATGCATGCATACCGTGGTGCGTATGTAGAGGTCAGAGTGTGTACACGTGCAGTACATATGCATGCATACCGTGGTGTGTATTTAGAGGTCAGAGTGTGTACACGTGCAGTACATATGCATGCATACCGTGGTGTGTATGTAGAGGTCAGAGTGTGTACACGTGCAGTACATATGCATGCATACTGTGGTGCATATGTTGAAGTCAGAGGACAGTGTAAGATGTTGGTCTTCACTTCACTAGCCTCAGTAGATTTGCAGACGCCTATGCAACTGCTCCTGATGTTTAGGACTTTTGCATACATTCTGGGGATGCTTGACACGCTGGAGCCATCTTCCTAGCCCCTCACTGACACTGTTTGCTGATACTTTTGTACAGTCCAGTCTCTGCTCATCTCCCTCTGCATTAAATCACACACTCCTTCTCTGACTCCTTTCTAGGGCTAAGAGAAGGAATTTCTATTTCAGGTCTCCTGTGGTGCTCTCGGCCGGCAGCACTGCCCAGGTATCTCCTTCCACCCTGGCCCACGCTCATTAGCTGGCCACCTCTCTACTTTGCTGATAGGCACCTGTCATAGAGAGCCATCACCTAAATTCCATATTTCTCCTTCATGTGTGGTGCGTGTTCCCGAGGGCCCACTCTTCCAGCTGACCTGCAAGCCCGGCTCCACCTGGAACTCTAGCCTGGAGAACCATCACATGTCGCAGTAGCGAACGGGCACTAGAGTCTGTCACGTGGGAAGATAGGATGGCTACCCACAGCAGACCCGGTAGAGCAGCCGTGCCTATCTGCCCTTCATCTGGGCCCCGCGTCTGTGGCTTCAGTGTCCACTGAGCAGCGAGTTCACTTGCCAGGGATCCTCCCTCGGTAGAGAGGCTTGTGATGCTTCTCAGGGCTAGAGGCTTCAGATTCCGATTCCTCTTCAGCAGCTGAGGCAGCATGAGTGTGAGGGGTTGAAAGTTCATGTAGGTATAAGTGTGTTGTGTATGCGTGTGGAGACCAAAGAGCAACCTCAAGTGTCATTCCTTGGGTGCCATCATTCTTGTCCACCCCTACCTTGTATGTGTGTGTGTGTGTGTGTGTGTGTGTGTGTGTGTGTGCGCGCGCGTGTGTGTGTGTAGGTTAGAAGACCATTTGGGGGAACCAGTTCTCTCCTTCCACTATGTGAATCCTGTGAGGGTCCAGGTTCAAATGCCTTTACCCAATAGGTTGTCTGTTGGCCTCCACCATGTTTTTTGCCACAAGACTTCTCATTGACCTAGAGCCAATGAGTCCAGGCTCTCTGACTAGGGAGCCCTGGGAATCCTCCTAGCTCTGCCTCTCTAGAGCTGGAAGCACAAGCACCTGCCATCATGTCCTGTTTTTCTCTTCTCTGCTTGGGTTGAGACTGTCAAACTGAGATTCAGCTCCTTGCCTGCTGGGCCATCTCTCAAATTCTCTTCAGTCATTTTAAAAAATACTGTGTAGCCCGAATAGATTTCATCAGTGTGCTAGTGATGAAGAAGTTGGCAGTGGGATTGGAATCTGGACCTGGTGTGACCCAGCAATGAACTTAGGCAAGTTGCTGGCCTCTTTATGTAACCCTGGCAGTGCCGCAAGGACCTGAATGTCGAGGGCAATGTACTTCCTGCTCTACTCTCTCTGTTTTCTTCGTGTATAACAAGGGGTCCACATTGTCGTGTTGCACTGAGTCCTGACATTTCATAGCTAATCTTTATCTTTGTAAGGGGATAATGATTATCTCTATATACAGGGTATATTCTGAGCACCAAGTATCTCCTGACAGATAAAATGGCCCCTAGGATTGGTGATAAACCATCAGTTAAAATGCTTGTCCTGAAAACATGAGACATAAGTTTGATTCCCCAGAATTCATGCCAAAAAGAAAGAAAGAAAAGAAACACATGGTGGCTGAAATTGGGAAGCTAGAAGCAAGCATACCTCTCCTGGGAGTCACTGGCCACCTAGCCTAGCCTCCTAGGTAGTTGATCAGTGGGAAACCCTGTCTCAAAAGACACCCGTGGACAATGCTTAAAGCTAATTTGTGACCACCACATGGATGTGTGCAAGTGTGTTCCTGTACACAGTCACACACAAACAGTTTCCCACAGAATGATGCCAGGGCAGGTTCATGATCGCTCTGAATGAGAGCCTCCTCGCCCCCCACACCCCACGCCACCCTTGCTTCCCAGCTGTCTTCTGTGTGACAGTTTACTGACATCCTGCCTCCAAGGAAAGAGCAAAGGCTGTCAGGTTCTGCAGAGCTTCCCCGTAGTGTCCCCCTCCTCCTGTGGCATGGCACAGTGCTCCCTCTGAACCAGGAGAGCAGCCTTCCCACCAGTGTCCCCCTCCTCCCATGGTGTGGCACAGTGCTCCCTCTGAATCAGGAGAGCAGCATTCCCCCAGTGTCCCCCTCCTCCCGCAGCATGGCACAGAGAGCAGCCTCCCAGCGTGCCCCTTCGTGTTTTTGTCAATCAGCTCTGTGAGGAGGGACCGTCATTCCTCTGGAGGCTGTCATGAATCCTATGCATCACCCTGCCTCTCAGTGGCCCCCCGAATAGACTGTGAGCAACTGTTGGCTCTGCCTCTTAACCTGCCGTCTAATTGTTAGGGTGTCTCCTAGCCTGCGCACAGCAAAGGTTCCTCCCTGCTCCAGACCTCGAGAACCTCTGCCCTTGAGGGTCGTCTCAAGCACCATTTCTCTGTTCCTCTGTGTTACCCTCTGAGCAGTCCACAGCTGTGGCTCAGACTTTGGCTTCCCTCTCTCCAGAGGCAGGCCTCTTCCTCTCCCTCCCTCCCTCCTCCCCTTTCCCCCTCTTCTTCTTCCTTCTCCTCCCTTTGGGAATGGCCACTCTGCCTCTTCGTGAAGAATACATCTTCCTCTTTCCCTTCCTCCTCCTCGTCTTCTTCCTGAGAAATGACACCTCCTCTCCCCCTTCCCTCCTCCCCTTTCCTCCTGCTCCTCTCCCTCCCCTCCTCTTGTCCACACACCAGGTCCCTGAGGGCTCCTGTGAGGAAAGCCAGGCCCTTGCTTCATTGGCTCCTGCCCTGGGGCTGGTATGTCCTCTGAACGACTCTCAGAACCTGTCATTTTAGGAAAATTAATGTCAGCTATGCGTGTCCTTGTTTTCCCCGTCAGTTTCATAATCTCTTTTAGTTTTCGCTTTTCGTCCACTCTGTTCCTCTCTTGACCCCTCCTCCTCCTCCTCTAACCGTAACTGGTTCCATGACTCAAAGCAGAGAGGAGACAGCGCCTGTGTGCAGCCTGAGTTATATCTCATGTCACCCCGAGCAGTGTGTGTGCAGCCTGAGTTATCTCCTGTCACCCCGAGAGCCTCAGGGGAGGTATTTTTATCTCCCTTTGCGTGCGTGTGTGCATGCTATGGCACTGAAACCAGAGAGGTGACAGGGGACTTTGCAGGCAGCCTGCCTGTCCCCTCCTTCTCTTTTCCTGTCTCCTCACCCACTACATTGAGAGTGTGTAGGAGGGCTTCAACCAGCTCCACCTGCCCCTAGAACCCCGGAATTCAAATTCACAGTACTGCCTGAGGGTCACTAAAATCAGAAGGAAGAGAATGATCTATTAAAGACAAAGAGTGCAGTTATCTTTACAGCTAGAAAATATAATCTTTAACATTTGTCGGAAAGAAAAGATCCCCAAGATCAAAGAATTGGGGCCCAATAGTAGCCCAAAAGCTGGGCTGCCATACCCCACTTAACTGTCTGTCTGTCTGTCTGCCTGTCTGTACCTCTGTACCTCTGTCTTTATCGCGTTCTCTTTCGGCTTCATTGTAAAGATTTTACTTGTTAGTGAAGACTGGAGAGGGGACATGTTACAACACACATGTGGAGGTCAGGGGACACCGTGTGGTCGGAGGATACTGTGTTGAGGTCAGGGGACACCTGTGGAGGTCGGGGGACACCGTGTGGAGGTCGGGGGACACCATGTGGAGGTCGGGGGACACCGTGTGGAGGTCGGGGGACACCGTGTGGAGGTCAGGGGACACCGTATGGAGGTCAGGGGACACCGTGTGGTCGGGAGACACCATGTGGAGGTCGGGGGATACCGTGTGGAGGTCGGGGGACACCATGTGGAGGTTGGGGACACCGTGTGGAGGTCGGGAGACACCGTGTAGAGGTCAGGGGACACCGTGTGGCAGTCAAGGGACACAGTGTGGTCCAGGGACAGTGTGTGGAGGTCAGGGGACACCGTGTGGTCGGGGGACACCATGTGGAGGTCGGGGGACACCGTGTGGTCGGGGGACACAGTGTGGAGGTCAGGGGACACCGTATGGAGGTCAGGGGACACTGTGTGGAGGTTGGGAGACACCGTGTAGAGGTCAGGGGACACCGTGTGGAGGTTAGGGGACACCATGTGGAGGTCAGGGGACACCGTGTGGAGGTCAGGGGACACCGTGTGGTCGGGGGACACCGTGTGGAGGTCAGGGGATACCGTGTGGAGGTCGGGGGACACCGTGTGGAGGTCGGGGACACCGTGTAGAGGTCAGGGAACACCGTGTGGCAGTCAAGGGACACAGTGTGGTCTGGGGACAGTGTGTGGAGGTCAGGGGACACCGTGTAGAGGTCAGGGGACACCATGTGGAGGTCAGGGGACACTGTGTGGAGGTCGGGAGACACCGTGTAGAGGTCAGGGGACACCGTGTGGAGGTCGGGGGACACCGTGTAGAGGTAGGGGACACCGTGTGGTCGGGGGACACAGTGTGGAGGTCAGGGCACACAGTGTGGAGGTCGGGGGACACTGTGTGGAGGTGACAGGACACCATGTGAAGGTCAGGGGACAGCGTGTGGAGGTGAGGGGACTGAAGAGTCAGTTCTGTCCAGTCACACACTGAGGCACGGGCTCTCTTATCTCTGCTGCTCCTTGTCTTCAAGACTAGCAGGTCCAGGAGCCTCCGGGGCAGCTGCCACTCTGCCTCCTGTTTCACTGTGAGAGTGCCGAGATTACAGATGTGAGCCGCCACATCTGTCTTTTTGTTGATTCCAGTGATCTAAACTTTCCTCACCAGGCTAGGGCTACAAGTACTTTTACCTATGGAGCCATCTCGCCAGCCCCTCCACTGGTTTCTTTTTCTTTTTTTTCTTTTCTTTTTTTGTTTTTGTTTTTCTTTTTTGTATTTTTTATTGATTTTTATTGAGCGCTACATTTTTCTCTGCTCCCCTCCCTGCCTCTCTCCTCTTCTCTTCAACCCTCCCCCAAGGTCCCCATGCTTCCAATTTACTCAGGAGATCTTATCTTTTTCTACTTTCTACTTCCCATGTAGATTAGATCTATGTAAGTCTCTCTTAGTGTCCTCATTGTTGTCTAAGTTTTCTGGGATTATGATTTTTAGGCTGGTTTTCTTTGCTTTATGTTTAAAAACCACCTATGAGTGAGTACATGTGATAATTGTCTTTCTGTGTCTGGGTTACCTCACTCAAAATAATGTTTTCTAGCTCCATCCATTTTCCTGCAAAATTCAAGATGTCGTTATTTTTTATTGGGTTGTCTTTATTCAAAAGTTTGAGATTTGTGGTTCATTATTCCAGAAGCAATGGTGTTCGCTGAAGAATTGTAGCTTAGTGGATGGAAGATGGTGTAAGAGGGTTCTCTCCAGGGAAGACCGTGGCATGAGGAGATGAACAGAAAGGACTAGCCGGGAATCCTGACGGGCAGTCTAGGGCAGTGACTCCCAGTCTTCCTAATGCTGGGACCCTTTAATACAGTTAGTTCCTCATGTTGTGGTGACCCCCAACCATAAAATCATTTCATTGCTACCTTATAACTATTTGAATCATAATGTAAATATCTGCTATGCAGGATATCTAATGTGTGACCCCCAAAGGGTTTGTGACCCCCGAGCAGAGACCCACTGGTCCGGGGTTGCACAGATCACTTTGCCTTGGGTGTATCATCTAGGGTGTTAGTTACTTTTCCTGGAACTGTGATTATACCTGACAAGAAGTCACTTAAGGGAGGAAGGTCTTACTGGGCTCACAGTTCAAGGTGAATTAGTCCCTCACGGTTGGGAAGGCATGGAGGCAGGAGGAGATTAATCACACTGTTACTATAGGCAGGAAGCAGAGCACAAACAGGAAGTGGAGTGGGCTGTAAACCTCAAAGCAGTCCCTCTGTGGGATTTAGCCTATAAACCTTAGGCAGTCTTTTCCAAACTTAAAACAGTGCCCCCAATGAGGGACCAAGAGTTTTCAAACACACAAGCCTGTGGGGGACATTCACATTTTAATCACCACAGTGAGAGACAGGCAAAGCCCAAGGCCAGGACCTTGGCCCATGCACACAGGGAAGGCAGAGAGTGGCCCGTGGCAAGGGCCCACGCCGTCCAGCTCAAGGATCCACATGCAGTCCTCCATTCAACCACAAAGTCATCTACGTAGAACTTAAGTCCAGGTTATCATGGCGGCAGCTGGGGATCCAAAACACCGTATCTCCCATGTCCCCCGTGTATCGTCAACACTCCAGCCTTGATGTCAGATGTGTCCCCAGAGCTTCTTTGGTTAGCCTTCATTCTGGGACCTTTTGCTTGGCTTCAGTAAGACCCAAGGTCGTTCCCACATCCCCAGAAGGAAAAGCCTTTATTTCTTCATCTTCTCTTCTTTTCTTTGGGTGAGCTGTGGTGTACGTGTGTTTATGGATTCGTGTATGAAGGCATGTGTGTGTACTCATGTGCCTGTGGAAGCCGCTGGTCACTGATTTCAATTCTCCTCAATCCTTTCCTCCCATTGTAAGAGAGCTGGGCTTGCAGACATGCTGCGACACCCAGTTTATGTGTGTGCTGGGGATTCAAGCGCAGGTCCTCACACTTCCGCGGCAAGCACTTCACTTACTGAACCATCTCCCAAGGTTGAGAACAATGTCTCTGATCCAGCAGGTCCTTTCTGTGTGATGACTGTAGGAGACACAGGGGCACGTGGCTACCGTTGGCCGGAGCCCGGTCAGGAGATCAAGCTCCAAAACCAAGAGAGAACCAAGGAGGTCTGTATCACACAGGAACAGCTGGCACGGGCTCCCCCACTCCAGGCGCATCTAATAGAGTGGCTCTCCTGGTAACATGTCCCTGCAATTTCAAAAGAATGGCTTGGCTCCTGAGGTCCCCACCCAATGTCACAGTCCCAATAATGATGGTATTGGTTCAAATCTCCACTGCAGTTGTTTCTATGTTTCGTTATCTTTCCAGCACCAAAAGTGATGATTCTAATCTCGTCTTAGTTGATGTAGAGAAATACACAGATTACGTCCATGTGAGACAGCTGAGTAGGGGGTGAGAGGACTGGGACCCACACCTCCTGGGGACATGTCTGATGGCTCCGCCCTGAGACGGATGTGAAACTTGTAGCCCAGTGCCTCTCAGAGCCAGAGCCATTCCTCATTGTTAGCTTTGCTCCCCGTGAAGACACTGTGTGCTTGGATCTCCGCAGAGCCTTCTAGAGGACTGGTTCCTAGAAATGAGAATTACTGTAAAGCATTCTCAGTGTGGCTCGCTGTTCACCTTTTGACCAGACCCCTTTGTGGCATTCTGCCAATTAATCTCATAAAGAATTTTTTTTTTTGGTTTGTTTGTTTGTTTTGTTTTTTCAAGACAGGGTTTCTCTGTATAACCCTGGCTATCCTGGAACTTACTCTGTAGACTAGGCCAACCTTAAACTCAGAGATCTGATTGCCTCCGCCTCATAATTGCTGGGATTAAAGGTGTGTGCCATCACCATTGCCTAATTCATGAAGACAATTCTTAACCTCACCTCAGCTGTCGCAGGTTGAGACCATGAAGAAACTTTGAAAAGCATGGGACTGGTGAGATTGCTCAGCAGTTAAGTGTACTTGTTGTTCACTCATGAGGACGTGCATGAACGTGTTAGGGTACGCACTCAGGTCAAAGGTGAACCTTTCAGATCCCAGAACCCACATCAAGTAGCCCTTAATGGCCTATAATTCCAGCTTCAGGATATCCGACGCCATCTTCTGATCTCTGCAGGTACCTGCACACACATGGGCACATGTGCACAGACACATGTGCACACACCACACATAAACGAAACAAAATACATCCATTTTAAAGAAAATCTGGAAAGTTGAAAGAGGAACTGGGTAGAGAATTCTAGGGCAGAAACCGTTTATCCACAAATGTTGGTGAACTAGCTCATGCATCCCTACCTCAGAGTGTGCAGAGTTATGTGGGCCACCCTGTCATGGTCCTCCAGGCTGAGAAGTGAAGATAATTGCTATCCCTGCCCACAGAGCAGCAGGTACACGTTGTGATTGGACTACTAAGCATCCAGTTCTGTTGAAGGGTATTCTATCACAGACTCAGCTTTGGGATCAGATTGTTTACCATCTCCCTGTGGCTGAGTTCGTCACTGGACAGGAACCCGGGTATTTGAAAAGTGACTCCATGCAGTGTACTCACCCGGGTCCCAACTTGACCTAAGACAGGGTTATCCTGAATCTCTTCTTCACGTGATACAGTTTTAATCTATCAGACTCAAAGTTTTGTGTGTGTAGGCTGAGGAGAGAGAAAACTAGGGAAAGCGCTTGCTATGCAATACAAGGACCTGACTTTAATCCTTAGAAAAGCGTGATACAGTGGTACACATCTGTAATCCCACTGCTGGGAAAGCAGAGACTAGTGGTTTCGTGGGGCTTGTTGGCCAGCTAACCTCACTCGCTTGAGAAAAGAGTCCCAGGCCAGGGAGAGACCCAGTCTCAAATGAGGAACAACATCTCAGGTCACCTCTGGCCTGAAGACATACCCCAACGTGTACATGCACACCCCCACACATGTACACACACGCATAAATCCCCTTGTGTTTGAAGAAACAAGCTTTCGGTTCTTCTATGCTGGTTGATGTTGTAACTTGGAGAATGACTGAAGTCAGGATGAGTTGGAAAGATACCAAACAGGAAAGGGGTTGGGACTGGTATGCCAAGTCCTTGCACTGTGCAGAAGCTGCCTGGCCTCCAGAAACAGCGACACGGTGCCTGTCTTTCTATGTAGTTGGTGGGTGCTTTATGTGGTACCCTCTGATGGAGCACAGAACCCCTCTGAACACAGCGCAAACTCCCTGAGTGTCTTTGAACCCCTCCACAACACCAGCCCTCACGTGTGCTGGAAATGAGGTTTAGAAAAAGGAGTTTCCATTAACAAGACTGAAAGAAAGTTCCCTCACACAAGCTAAGTACGTTTGTTTGTGTCCGGCTTTGGTAATAACCCTTAGGTGATTTCCTACTCAAGAATCTCAGATCCTTTAGAGCTGGCTCAAAACAGTCTGTTTTTAAGCATTTGGGTGAAATGATGTTTGTTGACCACAGAGAAAACAGACAGTGGTGAAGGAAGGGAAATGCATCTTCGAGGGCTCCACAGTCAAAGGCGGGTGAGGCTGATGGTGTCTTAAACACAGATGCCCCGGGAGCCCTCTTGAGCGCCGTGGAGCCTTCATTGACCAGAGTGTATTCCTTCCTTGGAGACAGCTAACGTTCTTCCCTCCATCTGTATTCAGGCTGGTGCTTCCTTACTCTCCTTCCTCTTCTACCTCTTCCTTCTCCTCCTCCTCTTCCTCCTCTACTTTCTCTATCTCTCCCTCCTCCTCCTCATCCCCCCCCCCCCGTTTCTGTGTCTTTTCCCCCCTGTGCTATTTCCCTTCTGCATACAGCAGACTACCTAGTGTTCAAGTTTCCCGGGATTCTCTTGTGTTTACTCTGAATCCCACCTTAACAACACTGAGGTCACAAATGTGCATTGCTCCATCTGGCTTTATATGGACTCTAGGGATCCTAACTCGGGTCACCTGGTTGGCATAGCAAGCGCTTTATCCACTGAGCATGCGCCAGCCATCAGCCACCAGCCCCGGGGGTTCCTCTTGATAAATAACTCTCTCTGATGGAACCCTCCCTGGCCACATGTCACCCGCCTGGTCCCCAGGACTGTGAGAACAGAGGAGCAGCTCTGTGGGCTGAAGCAAGTTTGGTTCTTCCACCCTGCCTTTTGTACTGGGAAGCCCTGAGGATACCCAAAGATGGCTCTTCTAAGAACTCCCTCCATGTGGAGCCCTCCCCAGGACAGAGGGGTAGCCCCTTCTGAGGCAGCACACCTCCCACTTAGGATCCCGAGCTGTAACACCTCAGGCTTGGAGTCAGGCAGGCCTGAGTTAAAGATGCAGTGTGAGCACTCTGTTCTGAAGGCATAGGTGAGAGGCCAGGCCTACCACATGACGCATACCACATGGATGTTACTATGACAGGCAAAAGACAAAGAGATGTGGGACCCAAAACCAGAGATCTCTAAAACTGTGGACCAGGGCCCAAATCCAGCTACTGCCTTGTTTCTTTTGTTTGTGTTGTTAATGTATGTGTGGGGGCAAGTTTGTGTGTATGCTCCTCTGTGAAGGTACATGTGTGTGTATACTCATGTATAGACCAGAGGACGGTCTTGGGTTTTATTCTTGGCAATACCATGCATTTCCTTTGAAACAAGGTAGCTCCTTGATCTGTCATTCACCAGTTAGGAAGTCAGCTGACTAGAGAGTCCCAGGGATCTGACACTCCCTCTCCCCCAGCTCTGGGATTACAAACTCTAGGATTACAAGGTTCTAGGATTAAACTCAAGTCCCAGTGCATGCAAGGTATCCCCTGAGACATCCTCCAAGCCCTGCTGCCTGTCTTTGTAAAGTATTATTAGAGCACAGTCACACTGCTTCACTGTGATGGCTGAGTTCAACCCTTGCCCACACTGACCTAGCCTCAAACTGTTCATTTTCTGGCTCTGTAGAAAAAAAATAAAAACAAAAAACAAATAAACAAAAAAACCTTCCAGCTCCTCACCTAAACTAACAGAGGGTTATAACTTCCAAGTCCAGATGCAGCCTGGCCCATTGCAGCTCTCCAAGAAGCCCAGCTTCAGGGACTGGTAGCTGTGGAAGAGAGCTGAGATCAGGCTACAAGCAGCAGCCTAACGCTGCCCAGGCTACATCTGGTGAATTGGTCCCCAAAAACACATCGATGCCTTCCCTGATCTGCACTGCCCAGGCTGCCAGCCAAGGTCCACCTTCTTATAGTTACTCCTGGACCATCCCATCACCTCCTCTGCCATTGTCCTTCAGAGAACCCTCGCCTCACCAGAGCAGGCTCAGGAGGAACTGCGGAGCAGGGGTACTGCCTGTCAGCCAGGCTCCCCCAACCCTAAAGCTGGGGCTCTGCCGTCCCTCTCCCATGTTCACAGAATAGTACTGGTCACCCCAGGGTGGGCAAACTTTCCACAAGGAAGGTGCCAGAACAGGGTTCGTTCATGACTCCTATTGAAAGGGACGCCCACTCAGGAAGCAATCCTCAGACTTGGAAGTGAGGACTCTGAGGTTAAGTGTGCTTGTGTCTGCCAGTTATCAAATGATGGCTCCCAAGCACAAGCAGGTTCCTCCTGACCCTGAACTGGACTTGTCTTGCCAGTTGTGCCTGTGACGCCGTGTGTCATCCCTGATGTGACAAGTGTCACAGGTTTATTCATGAGATCCATGCATGGAGACGGGAGAGCAGTCTGACATGAGACTACCGACGGTAGAGCAGAGTGATACTTTGGGGTTGAGGAAAGAGTGAGGGCAGGCCATTGGAGGTCAGGAAGTCACTGATGGTCTGGGCATATGTTGTGGAATTTCATCTACAGGTACCACCCTGAACCACACGATAGAGGTGTCCATCTGAAATATGTGGCTGTATATACACCTGTGTGCAGGTGTGTGCACCTGTGCATGCCTGTAGGCAAGGAATGCGACAGCTACCTGCACGGTTACTCTCTGTCTTAACTCCTTCAAGGTAGTGTCTCTCACTAAGCCTGGAGTTACAGTGGTGGACGGCAGTGTAACTGAGGGGACAGGTACAGAAGCAGCCACACTTGGCTCTTAACACGGATCCTAGGATCCAATCTCTGGTCTTCATGCTTGCACTGTAAGCACTGTTCCCACGGGTCTGTCTTCCCGGCTGCCAGGATGGATGACTTTTAAAGTCACACAAGGGCTGATGAGATCACTCAATTGGTAAAGGCGCTTTCCATAGAGTGAAGCCTTATAAACTGAACTCAATCTCTGGTACCCACATAGCAGAAGACAAATGCCTACAGATTTCCCTCTGACCCCCACATGTTCTATAGCATGCCCATACCTACACATACATGATAAATAGGTAGACAGACAGGTGTTAGATAGATAATAGATAGATAGATAGATAGATAGATAGATAGATAGATAGATAGATAGAATTACCAAAAAAATTTAGATCCACCCAAGAGCAGTCACTGGTGTAAGTGGGGTAGGTGCGGAGGGATGGCTTAGGAATAAGAGCACGTAGTCTATTCAGGTTTGCCATCAGTTTCCTTTCTTGTCTCTTCAACCAGCACCAGTAAGCCTGTGGCCCAGAAGTTATATACTGAGCACCAGCTATGTGATAGGCCCCCAAGATGTGACAATGAGCAAATCCTTAAGAAGAGTTAACATTCTAGTGAGCGTGGACAGACACATGGTAGAAGGTTCAGTCCATCGGGTCATGCTAAGGGTTAGAGAGGACATGCAATCCAAAAGGATGGGGAAGATGGAGAAGAAAAGGGATGTATGTGTGTACATGTGAGTGAATTGTCATGTGTATTCATATGCAAATATGGTGGTGTGCATGCATGTGTATGCATGTGCATGTAGAAGTCGTAGGGTAACCTCAGTTGTCTTCTCTCAGGCACCATCCACCTTAGGGTTTGGTTAGTAGGACAGGGTCTCTCACCAGCCTGGTTCTCATCAAGTAGACTAGACTGTCTACTTAGAGCCCCAGGGATATGCTTGTTTGCTCCCTGAACCCCGAGATTACAGGAACACCACCATACTTTTCTTTAAATGTGTGTTCCAGGGATCCAACTCAGGTCCCCATGCTTGGAAGGCAAGTACTTTACCAACTGAGCCGTTTTTCTCCCCAAAGGAGTGCCACTGTACAGGGTAAGGCCAGAGGCTCTGTCACCAGGGGAGGTGATGTTTGAGAAAGATTTATCTGAAGGAAGAAAAAGAGCCAAGCACTGGGTCTCAGAGATACAGCATGACCTCACAGAGAGGAGACAGTTGTATAGCTCAACACTCTGCTACAGCATCGGTCCAAGACAATGAGACAACTGATGGAAGACTAAATCTTCCCAAACCTGCGAGTCGGCTAAACTTCTCCTCTTCAGGAATTTGTGGTAGGGATAAAGGCTGATGCTTGCAGGTCCTTATAAATTTGGTACCACACAGGAGAAGCAGAGAGCAACTGTGGCAGGGCCCCGAGTGGCAGACCTAATAGGAGTTCATGCTTTCCACAAAGTAGGTCACCCACAGGTTGCCCACGGCATGTGTTCTCTTTCCCTTGGGTCACAGTGTGCTTCAGACGATCTTGTATAAAAGGGCAAATGACTTCATACTATACCTGTATCCTCGCTGCACATATTTGTGCACACTCATGCATGCACGCACGCACACTCACGCTGCTAAGGAGACTCAGCTGGCTCCACTTGCAGGGCTTGGCCACCGCTGGGCTTCAGATCCCAAGTGGCTCTGAAGCCCAGCTACTTCTTGAGTAGGGATGCAGGTGGCATCTTGTCACTTTATCAGAAAGGGTCTGGAGTGATCTATAGCCGAGTGAAAAGTGAGATGGATCGTGCGCGCTTGCCAGGTGCAGAAGGTAGCCACAGGGACAGACAGCCACCATGCCAGTGTGTGAGTGAGACGGTTTTAGGTTTCCTCAGAGGGCCCTTTTCCCTCCCTCCTTCCACTGATGGAAGCGGCCCCTCCACCTAGGTCTGCCACTGATAAGCCTGGAACAGTAGCTGAGCCTGTTATCAGGCAGTAGCAGGGGGGATACAGGGACTCTGTGCTGCACGCTGGGTGCTGATAAAGTAGGCCTGGGCCAGGCACTCAGCAGCTGCTGTCTTGGACCTGTCCCTAGAGTCTCAGTTCTCAGAAACAGGAGACTCAGACCCAGGAAATCTCATTCATTTCCTGCACACCACAGCAGGCTGAGCTGCTGATGGCCTTGGATGCAGAGCGTGCTTAGGAACGTGTAAAGGCTTGGCCAGGATCCTTGGTGGAGCAGAGGTACTGAGGGGCTCTTGGGTGCCAGCATGACATAGATGGGGACCCAATGGGATCATGGGGTTGGTTGTGAAGTGTGAACTCTTCATAATTCCTTGTGAAGCTGGCACTGCCATCCCCATTTTAGTGCTGAGACGTTAGATTCCTGTAGAGGTGTCAAGGTATTTCACCTACCTGGTCAGTTGTTCTCATCAACTTAGACCATGAAACCCAATATGGACAAGTTCAACAGAGCCACCATATATGGGCTGTCCATGCATGCTTCAGCATTGCCAGGGCATAAATTTCATTTCATTCATTCATGATCAGATTAGATGCCATATTGGTTGGCCCCCATTTTGACTTCCCCTGTCATAGAGGGCCAACTAGAGTTTTCATTGGCCCTTCATACACACACACACACGCACACACACACACACACACACACACACACACACACACACCCTGCTTGACAACATCATAGACTCTCTTCAAATTTTACATTAGCTTTCAACCTTCTCCGACTTAGCCCGTCTAGGGATTCCAGGTGAATGTCTGTGGGTCCAGCAGACAGTACTGACACTGAAACAGTCCTGTTTATTTAATATTAAGCTTATCAGGGATCTTGCAACTTCAGCCAGTAGTCCTAATAGGATAGAACCTAGACAGAGTGTTTGTTTTGTTTGTTGAGTGGTGCCAGGGACTGGACTCAGAACCTCGCACATACCAAACACATGCTCTACCACTAAGCTCATACACAGCCCAGCACAGTTGTTTGTGAAAGGGTTCTAGGTAACGTGTGTGGAGCCAGAGTGGAGAGCAGGTAGTAAGGAGTTGCCCCTCTGAGTGTGTTGTTCATGGATCCCAGTCCAGGTCACCAGGTGCAGAGCCCCCAGTTCAGGGAAGCCTCCCCGGTACTCTAAAGCAAGTCTCTGGGAAGTATGTCTTATCATTTGTTGAGTTCAGTTCAGGGACTGGAGCCCAGGGCCTCACATGTGCTCAACCAAAATTCTTACTTAGTGACACCCCCAATCCATAGTAACGTATTTCATGTGAATTTGAAAATCTGAAATACCACCTCATTTTTAATACTTGAAATGATTATTATGATTTAATAATTCCATTTACAGAAATATAGAATAAGTTATTCATGACCCTCTTGCCTTATGATTCCTTTTACTGACTTCCAATCACAATCCTGCTACAACTTCTGGCCTGGACTCCTGACCTTTCAACAGTGTTAAAGTTTTCCTTCCTGTAGCCTTGACCTCAACATGTGGGTCCTGAGGGTTGCAATCAGGTTTATCAAGCTTGGTAGCAATGCCTTTACCTACTGAGCCATCCTCCTTGACCCTGGAAATACTCTTCCTAATTGTAGTTACCTCTTCTCCAGCATTTTTTTTTTTTCGAGAAAGGGTTTCTCTGTGGTTTTGGAGCCTGTCCTGGAACTAGCTCTTGTAGACCAGGCTGGTCTCGAACTCACAGAGATCCACCTGCCTCTGCCTCCCAAGTGCTGGGATTAAAGGCGTGTGCCACCACCGCCCGGCTTCTCCAGCATTTATAAAGAATCCCTTTGTTTTAGGGTTTCTATTGTTGTGAAGAGACACCATGACCATAGCAAATTTTATCAAGGAGAACATTTAATTGGGGCTGTCTTACAGGTTCAGAGGTTTAGTCCATTATTGTCATGATGGGAAGCATGGTGGCACCCAGGCAGGCATGGTACTGGACAGGTAGCTGAGAATTCTACATCTAGATCTGTAGGCAGCGAGAAGAGGGAGATACTGGGTCTGAATTGAGCATTTGAAATCTCGAAGCCCACCCCTAGTGACACACTTCCTCCAACAAGACCATACCTACTCTAACATGGCCACATCTCCTAATAGTGCCATTCCATTCAAATATGAGTTTATGGAGGCCTTTCTTTCTTTTTTGTTTTGTTTGTTTGTTTGGTTGGTTGGTTTTGGTTTTTTCGAGACAGGGTTCCTCTGTGTAACAGCCCTAGCTGTCCTAGAACTAGCTCTTGTAGACCAGGCTGGCCTCAAACTCACAGAGATCCACCTGCCTCTGCCTCCCATGTGCTGGGATTAAAGGCGTGTGTCACCACCTAGTCAAACTACTGCACCCTCTTTCTAGAACCTCTCTCCCAGGACATCTGCTCACATGAAAAGACTCAGCTTTCGTATCTTCCAGGATCTTTCATTGTCTATCACTCACCCAGGCAGACAAATGGTAAAAACGTATTAACAACACCGAGCACGATAGTGATAGTGGAATAAGTATTAGGACAAGAAAAAGGAAGGGAGGAAGAGGAGCTCATGGTAGCTATGGGTTCTACCATTCATATCTTCTTGTTCTTTTCTCCTAAAGTCTCAGTTTTTAATACCAAAACAAAATTCAAGAGCAATAATTTGAAAGGTATAAGATAGAAAATTAATTTGTTCCTGTGTGAAAATGGCCATACTTCAAAAGAATACAAGAATGTGAAATCTATTCTGTTTTAGATTGTTCCCCATCAGGAGTCTTTAATCTTGATTGAATAATGAACCCAATCCTAGTGACTTTCTTGGTAACTTATTTTATTCTGTTATTCAGTTTGATGAAACAAAATCTCATGTTTAATAAAGAAATAATCATGGCAGTCTGTCGGGAGATGCTGTCTCCATGACTCTCCTTCCCGGAGCGAATGTGCCAGGACTCAAAGATGCCTTCAAGGAGTGAGATCCCTGGTTAAGTGGTGAGGGATAGATACATCATTGCAGCAGGAAACTGTATGAGTCTGCCCATTTCCGGGGGTTCAGATCTCAAACACACCGCCTTTAAATTCCTAAAGTGAAAGTGGATCTAAGTTTGTTGACTTTCAGTTGTGGGGCAGCACAGGGAATGGGGGAGGGGGGTGTCTATCCATTTCTACGACCGAAACAGTTGAGATGGTGACTGGCTTGTGTTGTGAAACTTCAGCTGACAGGAGGAAGAATTATATGTGCATTTGTGGCTTCTTTGGTTTTAAAAAACTAATGTGGGCAAATATAGATCACAAGACCTGGATAGGGAGTGGGGAAGAAGGAGCAGGAGCTCCCCAGAGTGACCGACGGAGACAGGAGTTCATAGCGCATTCCATCAGCTAGGGAAAGAATGGGAGGAGGCAGTAAAAGGTTAGCAGGACAGGAATGGGGGAGAGAAATGACCTATCTCTCCTGAAGCAGACAAAAGACAGGTCAGGGGTTGGGCCATGAGCTGGTCGCTTCCTGATTCCATCCCAGATACAAAGAGGAAGTGAACTGGTGACTCACGTGGGTGTTTTTCCTGCCCTGATACTTAGCAGACAGGATTTGGAGGTGCAGAGAAGGGTAAATAGTGCCATGGGAAAAACACTCAGGAAAGCCGACTGGCCCCCATGATAAGGAAGCGCCGGCCCTGAACATCCTGTCATCGCGTTCTCCACAGCAAAAGTCCAGGCTTCTGGTTTCCGAAGCCCTGTTGTACACATGTGTGTGTGTATACTTAGGAACATGTGGGTACAAATGAGGATAAGAAGAGATCTCATGTAGTAAGTGCCACCCCAAGGGAGCCATTTGGGATATTCTCATGTTCATCTCTGCAAACCAGAGCCCATGTGGCTGGGGTGGACAGGGAGTCAAGGCCCTGTCCCCAAATTTTAGGCTCCCTGTGTCCCCCACTGGAAAGGGCGATTTAATTTGCACATTGCTGTCTTTACCCGCACCCAGCCAATGTGCTCCCAATATTTAAACCCAAATGCACTCTGTCTTCTGCCATACCCGTTTCAAATGCAAGTGTAGCCTGTAAGCCAAACTGTGGGGTTGCCCAGAGATGCCACTATGACAGAAAGCACTGGTTTTTCAAAATGAATTTTCATCTTGAATATTCAGTTCTAAAATACCCTAAGATTCTAAAATTTCCTAAGGTCTTCCAGGAAAGCTTAGTTCAACTGAGAAATCTTCGGAGGCATTGGCTTCCAGTGTGGAGGTCTGAGCAGTGTCGAGAACGCTGAGCATCGCTCCCACCTGGTCCTTATTAGTCTGGTTCCCCGAGTGCCAGTTTACAGGGCTGAGAGGGAGTTTCTCCTCTGCGCACTCAGCCCGGGTCTTGTAGCCCTGAAGCTCTCTCTGAGCCTCCGGGTCACAGGAAGAAGAGAAACAGTTCAGAAAAGACAGGGAGGACACCCACTTCCTGCTCCCCAGCCTTTCCTTCCCTCCAGGGTGCTTTCCCAGTGCACTTTTCTCTGTTGGGCCACACTCTGCCCTGCAGCCTTGGAGCACTCGGCCCTCCTTTGCTTCCCAAGCCTGTGGGAGCTCTGCTGTCTGCTCTGGACTGTGAAAGCTCAGCCTCTTGTCCTGATGCCATCCAAGGGCTGGGAGGTCACTGCTAGTGAAGTGCTTACTACAGGAGCTTAAAGGCCTGAGTCTGTTCCTCAGAACCCACGTAGAAAAACTGGCAGGCTTGGTGTACACTTAGAATTCCAGCATTGGAGGTGGAGTCAGGAGGACCCTTGAGGCCCACTTACCAGTTAGTAACCTAGCTAATTGCATAGCCCTAGGTCTTGGTGAGAGGCCCTGCCTCAAAAGTCAAGATGGACGGTGTACTGGGAATAAAACCTAAAAGTGACCTCTGACCTACAAGCCACCCAAATGCACGCCACGCCTACTCTCTCTCTCTCTCTCTCTCTCTCTCTCTCTCTCTCTCTCTCTCTCTCTCTCTCACACACACACACACACACACACACACACACATAACACTGTCCAAGTGAAGATTGTAAAACTCCTCTCCACCTCCTCCTGCCCAGCTATTCTGCTTGTTATAGACACAGGATCTGCTGCTGCCCCGGAGGGAAAGAACACCTCCCCGGCTGCATGCAGAAAATGGGCCCCCTAGAGTTAGTTATCATGGTTAACTAAATCATCATTATTTACAGCTGCAAACTGATCAAGGACATTAATCTACGTAATTAGGTTCCTAATTAGGCTGAAAATGCAATTCTATTCTTAAGTGATTTAAGTCCTTTAGAGAAGCAAAAAGCATGAGCGCACAGGGGCTGCTGATTTGTACTTGAGTCACATGTGTGTGTGTTTAAAGCCCACATAGGCACACATGCATGAAAAATACATACCTCTGCCGGTGCCCATGCCAGAGACTTAAAAAATGATGGTCATTAGTGTCTCTGGAAGCTTAATATTCCTGTGGGCTCTGTTTAGAGAATCCCAGTGTATGCTAAGTAGTTGCATCGGCAGCAGTGATGATGGGAGGATCTCTGGGAACTGCTAGAGGCATGATGTGCAGTGCCATTCATTTGGTCACTGGGCCAGTGTCCGGCTAAGCCTTGAAATGCTGCCATTGTGCTTACGGGAGCTCAGAAAGCACAGAGCCTACCGTGAAGCACATGCCCCATATGGCGTGTACTTGGAGAGGCCAGAGGACAGTGTAGGGTGTCATTCTTCAGGAAGCAGTTTTGTTTGAGCCAGCGGCTTACTAGCCTAGAGGTCTGCAGGTAGACTAGGCTGGCCTGCCAGTGAAGCCCAGGAATGCCTGTGCTGGAGTTACAGATATGCATCTGGCTTCTTTTTCTTTTAAACATAGATTCTGGTCCTTACATTTGCAAGGCAAGTTTTAGTAAGTCACCTCCTCCATCCCTACAGAGGGTTTTATATAAACGAGTTACTCGGTAAGCTGCAATCTGTGGCCTGGGCTTGTACAGTTAACCAACCAAGAGCAGGCTTTCCCTTCCTAAATGTTTGTGTCTTTGTTACCCTTACAGCTCTGTAACAAAATACTTGAGAGACACAATTTAAGGGGTGCAAGGTTTCTTTACTCTTGTAGTTTCAGGGGGAGCGGCCCGTGGAGGCAGGGTAGCGGCTGATATGTGAAGTGGACATTTGGTCATATGACCAGGAACCAGGACTGGACATAACCTTCCAAAGCTCGGTGCAGGAGTTACTAGAGTCAGAGACCGGGTCTCAGCTGCTTCTATACACCAGGCTCTGCCTATTCTCCTTAAGCCAATTAAAGAGGCAAATTGACAGTAAGGGCAGAAAAAAAGCAATTTCTGTGACGAAGGAGATAAGGATCCAGTGATTCCTACCCTCACATAGCGATCTTCCTCTGGTGACACTGATACGAGGTGCAGACTTAAGTTCATGGCAAGAGGCATGCAGAGCTAAGCAGTCCTGGTCACGGCGGGGTCCTGTCCATCACTGACCATCATTGTCTGGCTGCCTCTCTCTCTCTCTCTTACTCGTATTCCTTTTAAAAAATATATAGGTTTTAATTAGCTTACAAAGTAGTGAGTTTCAGTAAGACCTTTCGTACATCCTTAGTTGTGATAAATCCTCCTCCTCTTCTCCACCCCACTAGAGCCTTTAACCTCATATTTTGCTTCATCTCTTTCATCATTATCACCTCTGTCTCAGTTACATTTCTATTATTGTTATAAAACACCATGGCCAAAGCAACTTATAAAACAAAATGCTTAATTTAGGAGTTACTGTTTCAGAGGATTTTGGTTCATGATGGCAGAGCATAGCCATGATGGCAGGAACAGCTGAGAGCTCACTCCTTGCTCTGCAGATAGGATGCAGGGGGAGAGTCACACTGGGAATGGTATGAGTCTTTTAAAACCTCAAAGCTGGGCCCCAGTGACACAACTCCTGCAACAAGGCCACACCTCCTGAGCCTTCCCAAACTGTTCTACCAACTGGGGACCAAGTATTCAAATACAGGAGTCTGTGGGGCCATTCCCACTCAAACCACTGCAAGTCCTATGGCCAGTTTGTCCCACGAAGGATAGGGTAGTGACCAGTCAATGGCTTGGACAGAACTTTAAAACAGCTTAAGATTCTCCCTCTTTGAATATCTCCTTCCTGAAACTTCCCTTACTTCCTGCTGGTTCTGTTTGCTAGAACTGGCTGCGCTAGGGTTCCTGTAGCAATTCTAGTATGATTTTGTTCTGTTCTGAGAATAAAACTCTAAGAAATGGGGAATCACCCCCAGTGGTTTATTCTTCCAAAGCATTCCTTACAAATCTAATGTATCTGTTTCACCATTATTACCTTTGCCTTCATCTAAAATCTCATTAGATGCAGGTAAGATCCTGATGTTTGTTTTTTACTCTTTATTCTTTTGGCTTTTGGGAGAGGCCACCACCAAGCTCCCAAACAGATTACACTGAGGCATTATTATTACCTATGAATGCCCAACCTTAGCTTGGCTCGTTTCTTGCCAGCTTTCCTTAAATTATCCCATCTTCCTTTTGTCTCTCAGCTCTTTCTTTTCCTTCCTTCTGTGTATCTGACTTTCTCTCTTACTCTGTGGCTGTCTGGGTGCCTGGATTGCTGGCCTCTGACACCCTCCTTTCCTTGTTCTCTTGCTCCTCTCTCCTTCCAGAGTCTTCCTCCTCTTTACTCTCTCTGCCTGCCAACCCTGTCTAACTTTTCTCCTGCCTTGCTGTTGGCCATTCAGCTCTTTATTAGACCATCAGATGTTTTAGACAGGCAAATAACCACAGCTTCACCGACTTAGTTAAACAAATGAAGCATAACACCTTAAAATATTCTGCAACAACGAGACTCGGCCGGAGGTCATTGGTAAGATGGAAGCAGAATCTTTCTTGAGATTCGAGTAGGGAATTCTGTTAAATCTCAAAAATTAAGATTAGAAGAATGCTGTGTTTTAAATGGTCAGCCATCCTAAGAGTGTGTTTTGTATATCCACCTGATTCTTTGCTGTTTCTCAATATAAATTTCTTCACATAGGTACAGATCCTGTATACTTCTTAATAGATAAAAATCCCAATCTGCTGTCTAAGCTAACTGTAGCTGTAATTTCCTTGTACCTCCTATTTTTAGCATATGTTTACCGTAGGTACTTTATGGGAGTCTTTTGCATTCTTACTCCTCCTGGGCTCTTTAAAGTAGAATGTCTTCCTCCTCCCTCCACAAAGCACAAAGTGGCCCCTGTGGGCTGCCATGTGTTGTCTCTCTCACAGGTGACTCCTGCAAGCACACATAGGTAGTATCCCTCCATTGTGACCACAGATTCCATTTGACTTTGGCCACATAGTCTTGGCTCTTGTGCTAGATGACATTAGCAGTGAGGACTCCACGCAGTGAGTCGGCATCTCTCTCACCCTGCTCGCTGCAACCTCAGCTCCTACTAGCTTATCCTCCTCTGTTTAACATCTCCACTCCAATAGCTTCTCAGGCCCATGGGCATCTCCAGACCAGTGACCCAGCCAAGCCGTCCCCATGACACTGCCATGCCTCTGTTTCCTCACGTCTACCCCATTGTTTCATCCAACCTTATCCTGCCTTGCCATAGGCCAAACAGCTTTATTACTATCCAGTGAGAGAAATGCATAGTCACAGCATACAGAAGGGTCACCCACAGCAGAGGACAGAGGGAACTTAGAGAGTCTGGTCAGTTTCTAGGGCTTTCTTTAGTGTTTGGAGTGGTGGACATCCTGGGATTAAGGAGCCTCCCTGCAGGATGGAGTCTTGTATCCCCCTTAGCATGGCTGTTGTCTCACCTCTCCAACACTTCCAGATATGCCCTCTGTCTTGTTTTTAGAGGCAGGGTCTCTTACTGGCCTGGTATTCCAGCTACTAAGTATCCGATTTGCCTATCTCTGCTTTCCCAGCACTGAGATTACAAGTGTTCACTAATACTACCAATAACCAGGGTTTTTTTTAGCATGGATTTTGGGGCTCAAATCCAGATCCTCATGTTTGCATGGCAAATACTTTACCAACTGACTTATCTCCTCAGTGCTTAATTTTCAGATTCCAAGCCACCCTGCAACACACATCTCTGAACATGGATTTTTTTCCCATTCCAGATGATTTCTCCAGACTCCATACCTAGAGGGCTTATTTCACCATGTGGGTGACAGATTTGCCATATGCTATATAAAAGCATCGACTTTGCCTATATTTTAAGAATTTTATCAGGCTTAATTGTTGTGCTATTGCTTTGAAGAGGCACCACGAACAAGGTGACTCTTATTTTTAAAAGGTGTTTAATTGAAGGGTTGCTTACAGTTTCCGAGGGTTAGACTGTGACCTTCGTGGTGGGAAGCAGGCAGGTATGGCACTGAAGTGATAGCTCAGAACTTTACATCCCGCCCCACAGGCAGCAAGTGAGAGGAGCCGGCAGACACATAGACAGACAGACTGGGCCTGGTGCAGGGTTTTGAAACCTCAAAGACCACCCCCAGTGACATAGCTCCAACAAGGCCACACCCACTCCAAGGCCATACCTCATAATCCTTCCCAAACAGTTCCACTCTCTGGTAACTAAGCATTCAAATATAAATAACTATGAGTCCTTTCTCCTTCAAACCAACATACCATCTTAACCCAGGTCATGACAACACTATTGGCAATGACAATAACTAATGTCCAGATGGCCTGACCTACACCCTGCACTGTACTTGATCCTCAACACGGACCAACAATAATCCTGCATGATTGGGCAACCATCTTGAATGTGCAAAAATATAAGCACCATCTCACTCCCTGAGGACAGTTCAGGCCTGAGTGCCAGGGCTGAGCTGCCACTCACTCACCAATCTGTCTGTCTGTAGTAAGTGTGCTGACCTTGCAGGGATGTGC
The DNA here is from genome assembly GCA_963919715.1 of Microtus obscurus. NCBI lineage: Eukaryota > Metazoa > Chordata > Mammalia > Rodentia > Cricetidae > Microtus > Microtus obscurus. Next base: position 10,919,508 of record CAWTZC010000330.1, read on the forward strand.
GCTGAGCAGGTGGAGCCTCTAAGAGCATCTCATGGCCTCCTCAGTATCTTCTCTCCATAAGTGCCTGGGTGGGGCTGTAACGGGTGTGCCTAGGTCGGCCTGAGCTACACCATCTCTAAAGAAGCTCAGAGCTGTGAGGCTAATGCTGAAGGGGATGAATAATCCCCTCCTGTCCTCATGACAGCTGGGGATATCTGTCTCCTTTGTCATTTGGGAAGTGAAGAGCCCTTCCTTTGGAGAAGCATTTCTGCACCTCCTCTTCACAGCCCCGATGCCCTTAAAGTAACAGCAGTGCTGGTTCCCTCCACTCTCTCAGTGTGATCAGCAGTGCTGGTTCCCCATTGTCAGTGTGATCAGCAGTGCTGGTTCCTCCATTGTCTCAGTGTGATCAGCAGTGCTGGTTCCTCCATTGTCTCAGTGTGATCTGCAGTGCTGGTTCCTCCACTGTCTCAGTGTGATCAGCAGTGCTGGTTCCTCCACTGTCTCAGTGTGATCAGCAGTGCTGGTTCCTCCACTGCCTCAGTGTGATCAGCAGTGCTGGTTCCCTCCACTGCCTCAGTGTGATCAGCAGTGCTGGTTCCTCCACTGCCTCAGGGTGATCAGCAGTGCTGGTTCCCTCCACTGTCTCAGTGTGATCAGCAGTGCTGGTTCCTCCATTGTCTCAGTGTGATCTGCAGTGCTGGTTCCCTCCATTGTCTCAGTGTGATCAGCAGTGCTGGTTCCCCATTGTCAGTGTGATCAGCAGTGCTGGTTCCTCCATTGTCTCAGTGTGATCAGCAGTGCTGGTTCCCTCCACTGCCTCAGTGTGATCAGCAGTGCTGGTTCCTCCACTGCCTCGGTGTGATCAGCAGTGCTGGTTCCCTTCATTGTCTCGCTGTAGTCCCTTACCATGTGTATTCAGCTAAGGTCTTGCTTAACCTCCAGAGAGCAAGGCTGAAAACTCTGTGTTCTCATAAGCCATTGATCGGAAGGATACGAGCATTTATCAGAGTTATGTATAAGAGTTATCTCCCCTGTCCCCAGCAACAGTTACGGGGGCAAGCAGAGAAGAGGAAGGTGACAAATTCTCAGTCCTCGATTGTGCTAGGTTTTTAGTGACATTGGCTGGTTCCTGAAAAGAAAGGAGACACTAGTCAGGAGTCGTGATGGAGGGAGGTGTGATGTGATTTCATTTTTGTTTGATGAGAGAAGTATGGGGGACTTTGGGTCTATTTACCAAAGCCTGTTGTCACCTTTGCCAGGGTGGGGTGTAATGCTTTAGCATTCCTGCAGTCTATAGATGAACAGCCATGAGCACAATGGATTCAGCCATGAACTCAGTGGTCCTTAGATCCAGGCTCCAGCAGCAGCAGCAGCAGCACCTGAGAATATATGAGAACTGTGAGTTCTCAGATCAGGTGGGGAGGTGGCACAGTTGGTGAAGGGCTTGCTTGAGAAATGAGGACCTGAGTTTGATTCCCCCAGAATCCATGTTTAAAAACAGCCATGAGTGGTGCCACATATTGTAATCTCAGCACTAGGGTAGCAGAGTCAGGAGGACTAGAGAATCCCCAGAGCTCACTAGCGAGCTAGCCCAGCCTAATCAGCTAGTTCCAAGTCGATGAGAGACCCTGTTTCAAAAACCAAGGTAGATGGATCCTGGAAAATGACAGCTTAGATTCTCTCTTTAGTCACATAAGGACCTGTAAGTTCTCTGCCTCCCCATCACTGACTACCTAGGGTCTTGGGGTAGAGGCAGGCTGATCTGTGGTTCTCTAGGTCCTCGGGGGATTCTTGTGCGTGCACACTTGAGCTTGAGGGTGAGAAGTAGTTATCTAGGCTGCATCATTTCCCCCGTTCAGGATTTCCTACCTCTGCTTTGCCAAGAAGGAAAGGAGTCTCTGAGAGGGAAGAACACTGGCAGGAAAAGTTTTATACTACCCCAAGGTGTAATCCCACCTCAAGAAAGATAAGGGGGCACTGGAGAAGGACACCATGATCCAAGAATATTAGCTCCTTCCCTCCATAGTGCTTACATACCATGTTCCACAGATGATGAAAGCAGTACCCCCTTCCTTTACTATTCATAACCGAACAAATTCTCATAGTGAAACAGTAGGGTGCACCAACATTGTCCCACACTGCTTCCCTCGTCCACCATAGGAAATCCCCTAGATCTTTCTGGTCGTTGATTAAAGACAAACCAGGATTCACGGTGTTGACACCGGAAAGAATTTCAGGAGTAGCTGGGATAATGAAGAGGAGATTTTATTAAAGATATTTTAATATAGCCTTAAGCATGGAGATTAGAAGAAAAAGAGTACTCAAGAAGACGCGCGTGAGAGCCTGAATGTGTGGCTTCTCAAAATGCACAGAAAGTAAGAGGATTCCCAAGTCTCTCAAACCTCTAAGGGGTGAGTCACAACTAATTGGGATGCTATCTGTTTGTATTAGTCAACGTCCTCTAAAGGACCTGAACTCAGAAGGAATGTATGTATTAAAGGGTTTTTCTTTTCCCATTGACTCATAGGATACGGTCCAGGTAGTCCCAGTAATTCCTGTCTACAAGGGAGAGGCTGAGAATCCTGTAGTCTCTCAGGACTGAATATCTCAGCAATTTCAGTCCGGCACTAGAGTGCTGGAGGATTCCTGTAGTCTGCATTGGGATCCCAAAGAAGTAGGTTCTAGTATTTGTGATGGATGCTACACCATCACAGATAGACTTCCCAACAAGAGTGATGGCAACTGGATAAATGGCATAGTCTCCTTCTTCCATGTCCTTTTGTTCTGGCTACCTCCCCAAGGTGTAGACCAGATTTGGGGTTGGTCTCCCTGCCTGATCTGATTAAGAAAATCCTTTGCAGATGTGCCAAGCTGCCTGAGGTTTAGCTGATTTCAGATGCAGTCAAGTTGAGAATTGGGAACCAAGATTAACCGTCATACCATACACATCATTCCACTGGATCTCAAGCTAAGCCACTAAAGATTGCTCAGAAACTCTTTCTCCTTCTTGGTCTTTTGCTAAGAGATAGGTAGATAAGTGAGCTGATTCTTGAGATGTCTTGGATGTAATTGTAAACTGCTGAGGTTAAAAAAAAAACCAGAGACCACTAAGGTTGCACAAATAGTTTGATAAATTTCCTTTCCTTGTAGACAACCTTTCTGGTGAGATTTCTAAAGAATCGCAGGTTTATAGCTGAAAAAGAGAAAGGCTGTAAGAAATTAGGATCTATGTTATAATTCTTGTTTTGTTGATGAAAAGCTTCTGCTGGATTCCATAGTGAGCAGTTCATCTCTTTCCTTATAATGCGCCCTGAATTTTTCTCTTTTTTTGAGTTTATTTATTTAGTGATTTACTCTGTGTGCATCTGTGTATATACATACAGATATAGATATAGATATTGCACATGTGGAGGCAAGAAGACAGCTTGCAGGAGCCAGTTTGCTTCTTCTACCATGTAGGGCCCAGGGATGAAATTCAGGTCATCAGCCTTTGTAGTGGCAAGCACTTTTACCCACTGAGCCACCGCACTGGCCATTCCCCACTCTCTGTCCTGCCTTGCAGCCAGGCTCTCAGCCTTCTCTGATTGTGTCCAGGGAGGTTGGCCTTTCCCAAGCACGGACAGTGGATCACTCCTGCCACACAGCATCTGCTGTCCCTGACTTCAGCTCCCAAGCAACAACTTAGTTTCCTTTCCCTGTAGTGATCTGTCAGCTTGACAGCAGACTCATTGCCATGTCCCTATTCCTGTGTGTTAAAGCCACACCTGCCGCTCCTGGAGTGGGCTTCTCCTTCTCCAAAGGAGAACAAGTTCACCAAGAACCTTGGTGGCCTTGGTATTGTCCAGATATCTACCCTGTTCAGTTATCTGATGGTACTGGCCAACTTTCCACAGGCATAAGCAGTGTGGTGTTGCTGTAGCTCTAGCAGATTCCGGGTCCCCCAGTTCCCCCAGGAACCTGACATCCAGCAAAGATTTACTGGAATCCTTTCTCTCTCCTTCAGTCTTTTTGAGTTTCCTAGAAATTCTGTTCAGACCATGTCTGTGGGGGTTGGAGCTAGGGGACACAGTATCTTCTTCTTTGTTTACAGTACTCCATGAAGATATGAGAATACTTTGGCACCTTCTTTGTATGTGTGTGTCCACACATGTGCAGGTGCATGTATGGGAATGAGCGCATGTGGAGATCAGAAGACAACTCTGTCATTCCTTGGCTACCATGCATTGCTTGTTTGTTTTCAAGACAAGGTCTCTCATTGGCCTGCAGCCGAATCCATTGGGCTGGATAGCCAAGAAGGAGCCCTAGGAATCCACCTCTCTCCATTTCCCCCCATTGGGATTCTGAGAAGATGCCACCACACCTGGGCTTGTTTGGATGTCCTTTTGTTTAATTCAGATAGTAAGGATGGGACTCGGGTTCTTGTGCTTCTGAGGCCAGGATTTCACTGATGAACTGTCACCTTAGCCCTTACTGCCTTTAATACCCTGTATGCCTCACAGTCCACCCTTAACACGGGTCCTCCCTAGAGGAGAGCCTATATGATAGAAGTGGCTCCACACTGCCCATCCTTCAGTTGTATAGGGCTGTCATCCTGGACTCAGGATAAGGGGAAGCTGTTTTAGTCTCTGTTAGAAGAATGGTCACAAAGCCTTCTTCCTTTTCTGTATGTACTATCGCTCAAGTGAGCTGATCAATTGTGAGGTAAATGTGAGTGCCATTTGTGTGTGTGGTGTAAAAGAACTTCTGGAGAGGCTAGAAGGATAATAGCAGAAGAACGTGTAGCAATAGCTCGGGCACCTAAATCTTGAGTTATGAGTTATAGCATCCTGCCCCTCCCCCCAGGTCCTCGTGTGAGCAAATCCTGGGCATAGAACCCCCTAAGCATGAGTCCAAGTGGCACTTACTAGTTATTTCTCTGTTGGGATTAAAATACCATGTCCAAAAGCAACTTTCAAAGGGAAGAGTTTATTTAGGTTGACAGTTCTAGAGGGCTAGTCCATAGTGGTTGGGGAGGCAGGGCAGGAGACCGGCATGGTAGAGCAAGGAACTGAGAGACCATATCTGAACAGCACACAGGAAGCAGACAGTAAGTACTGGAAGTGGGGTGGGGCTGTAACTCTCCAAGCCGGCCCCAGTGATTTACTCCTCCTCCACAGCTCCGCATCCTAAAAGTTCCATAACCTTCTCAAACAGTGCCACCAGCAGGGGACTAAGAATTTAAATCCATGAGCCTAAGGGGGCCATTTTTCTCATCCAAACCACAACAGGTACACAGGGAAGGATGCCCATCATGACACGACCTTTGGAGCCCAAGTCTATCTCCTCCATGGTGTCCCGTGTCACCCTGTAACAGGACTGTCTTCCCATAATGGAGACACCTGTCTTGACAATCTGGCTTTGCTGAGACCCAGGGTTGTACCACAACTTACAAAATTCATATAGACAGTATAGGGGTGCAGGAGGGAATGGCTGAGATCCAGGCAAGAATCCAACAACCCTCCCCACTCCCTACTTCTATGAGAAAATGTCAACAAACCTAATCTTGAGGGTCCCTTGAAAGTAGTCACAGCTTCTATAGTGAAGACAGTGGCTGCACTATGAGGAGGATAACATTGTGAATTATCATAGGATTCCTACTGCTATTTAATGATGCAATAAGAAGACCGTTAGCAGATTTTAGCACCAGACTCTTGAACTCCCAAGCCTCCAGAACTTTGAGCTAAATAAATATATACGTTTATATGTCACACAGAATTCTAGCCGCTAAATCCATTTGTTCATATATGCATGCATCCGTTCATGCTTTAGTTTTATATTTATTCGGTATGTCTCAGGCTGTCCCAGGCAATAGAAACCCTAAGACAGAAATCAGTGCTAGGTTCATGGTGTATTGCTGTGACAGACCTGACCTGTATTTTGGGGAGGATGATGGAGGCATTTGAACTTTAGATCAGAAAATCCACTGAGTGCTGAGAGCCCAGTGGGCTGTTTCACGGGAACTTAGAGAATAATCCTGAGAGCAGTGCAGGTGATGGAGGTCTGCCTTGTAAAGTTCAGAGGGAAGCAAAGACTCCATCAGGGCCATTCGTGTGCTATTAGGAATCTGAGGTTCTGTGTTGTGTGGAGCGGCGGGCTGCGTCCCGCCACCGGGCTAGCTTTACCAGAAATAATTACACGGAAACTGTATTCTTTTAAACACTGCTTGGCCCATTAGTTCCAGCCTCTTATTGGCTAGCTCTTACATATTGATCTAACCCATTTCTAATAATCTGTGTAGCACCACAAGGTGGCTTACCAGGAAAGATCTTAACCTGCGTCGGTCTAGAGTGGGAGAATCATGGCGACTGCCTGACTCGGCTTTTTTCTCCCAGCATTCTGTTCCGTTTACTCTGCCTACCTAATTTTCTGTCCTATTAAAGGTCAAGCAGTTTCTTTATTGATTAACTAATGAAAGCAACAGATAGACAAATAACCTTAACCAATAGACAGATGACCCTTCTCCATCAGTTCTGATCTGCTTGGAATGAAGAATCAGCTGTGACTTCCAAGAGACCCAGAACGACTAACATGAAACCTTTGCCTTGTTGGGAAAATTGCTGCTTGTCATCTGGGGCTAAGAAATGAGTGGTAGTTAAATGAAACCAGAATCTCTGTGGTAAAACCTTCTGGAAGGATTCCTTCAGGGCCAGCACACAGGAGCTGTGATCCAGTAAAAGCCGAGGCTGCATCTCTCCTGCGGGCAGCCAAACTTGGCGATGGGGAAGAGTTTTCTAGCGGGTTACTGGTTTTGCTCATGGACAGCAGCTGAGGCTTGGCACTGTGAGAAGCTAGAAGAGACCACTGGTGAAGGTGCAGCATCCATTGCAGTAAAAGGCCCAGGATTGAAGGGATCCTGAAGAGAACAGGAGTCATGGCACCATGTGCTAAGGTCGCGGCCCCTGGAGAGAGCCTGGGAGAGGATGTTGGTGAAGGTGTAGCCAAGTTGCTACAGAGTTTCCAGCATTTTGGAGATGACCACCAAGGAAAGAATCTGTGGAATGGATATAGTCTGAGCCTAGAAGACAAGCTGTGTGGAGGGGTGGGGGGGTGGCAGAGCCAGGGAAGCAGACCTGCCCAGTACCTTTGGCTGACCCCAGGCTCCTGTCCTGGCTATGTCCAACCCACTGCCCCGCCAGACTCTAGCAGCCAGTGTTTTATCAGATCCAGGCAAATACATGGTAACTGCCCTGGGGAGGAAGGACTCATTGCACTACAATTGCAGCGATTCCCTGAGCCTGGTGTGTCCCTCTCTGCTTCAGCTTGTACTGAGATTTCTAATTTAGTACTGCTATCTCCAGAGTCTAATAAATCCCCTCCTTGTGTCCCCAAGGAGAGGAGATATCATTTGTAGTAGCTAGAGGAAGCACTATAGGAGGTTGCAGTGTGCCAGATCCAGAAGCCACAGGCAAGTACTAGCAGCAACCTCAGTAACTTGGATAGCTCCATAGGATGGGCCTTTCCCACTGTACAGTTGATACAAAGATCTGGGTTTGGGGAGAAAACTCGGGGAGAGACTGAAAGTATACCCCAAGTGAGTAATGAAGTCCCAGGCTGCCACTGGATGAGCTGTGTGACCAAAGGCACGTCACATGCCTGAGCTTGAATGTTCAACCTGTGAAATGGCCGATGATGACCGGCATCTCTCAGGAGGACCATTGAGAGAGCAGGTGTAAGGCAATAACAAAGCCAGACTTGGTATGAGCAGACCATCAACTGGCCTGTGTTAAAAACACAGTGGTGCAGATCTTTATCTCACCACAGATAACCACAGATGAGTGTCTAGCCAACATGGGCTTCTGTGATTGGATGCAGAGGTATTACGCTAACTTTTCCTAAGAAGAAATGAACAGTTGTCTGTTTGCCCCAGATACGGCTCCAATGGCAGACTGAAGTAGTGATTCCATCATAGGCCAGTTTGACCAACCAGTGAGTTTTGAGGGGCTTCTTGTCAAAAGCATGGGTAAAAGTTTACTTAAAGGAATATGGATAACCCAAAAAGACACATCAGAGGCTGGGGAGATGGCTCAGCTGGCAAACTGCCTGCTGTGCCAATATAAGAACTTGCATTTGCATCCATAAAATCCATAAAATGGGCAGGTGTGGTAGGATGCATCTGTAATCCTAAAACTAGAGGACCAGAGAAAGAGGAGGCATACAACCCAGTTGTCAGCCATCCTAGCAGAATTAGTGAGGTCTAGGTTCTGTTTTTAGGTAGGTAGGTAGGTAGGTAGATAGATGATAGATAGATAGATAGATAAATAGATAGATAGATAGATAGATAGATAGATAGATAGATAGATAGATAGATGATAGATAGATAGATAGATTTTTGTCTCAAAAAATAAGGTGCATAGTCACCAAGAAAGATCTCTGACCTCCATATACCCACAAGTACACAGGTACCTATTAACAAACATGCACATAACCATACAAACATACACACATACCACACACACACATACACACAATCAGTTGTATCACCACAAAGTCTCACATCTTGAATTGTGTACTCATGGAAGCTGTATCATGGAGTCTTTTGGTTAACCTTCTGTGTTATAAAATAATCCTCTTGTACACCATAATGACTTGTTGCTGGAACTGGTTTAATAAAATACTGATTGGCCAGTAGCCAGGCAGGAAGTATAGGAGAACAAACTAAGGATGATGGAAAGGAGGGTGGAGTCAGGAATCACCAGCCAGATGCCGAGAAAGTAAGATGGGCATGCCGTACTGAGAAAAGGTACCACCATGTGGCAGAGTGTAAATAAGGACTGTGGTTTAACTTAAAATTTAAGAGCTAGTTACTATTAATCCAAAGCTACTAGTCGAACATTTATAAGTAATATTAAGCCTCTGTGTGCTAATTTGGGAAGTAGCTGCTGGATATTTGGGAACAGGCGAGTGGGAGAGAAACATCTGGTTACACATGACTCCCTACATTGGGCGGCAGATGAAGCGTGATCCTAATTAGTCTTAACAATACAAACCTGGGGTCAGATATCAAGGGTGAAAGCTGAAAGATTAGAGGAACGAAGGAACAGTCACAGTCACTTCTTACCTCTCTGAATTCTCAGGGCCAAGATCTCGTCTACACCCCGCCTTATCACTTCATCTCTCTTTCCCGAGTTGTCACTTCCTGTCTCCTCTCTGTACAGACCTCCTGAGCTCTAACTCCATCTTATGAACTCCAGGCAAGCTTTATTTGTCAGAATACAGACAAAATATCACAACACTTGTGTGTCCTGTGTGCATGTCCTAGTATCTCCAAAGATCACTTGGATGTAGGAAAAGCTGGAAGAGAGTCACAACCCAATCTCAGCTGAGGGTCTTGAGACCTGCTCCTTCCTTCTGTTAGAGGGTATCAAAAGTCCCATTGCCATTATCATAAACAAACATAGCTACCTTCGTTTTTTTCTGCCATTGTGTTGCCATAGATACCTGGCCAAGGTAGTCTTCACTCCAAGATGGTGAATATATTATACCCAGGGGGAAAAGTCAATGGGTATCTACAAGGTGTGAGTATGGGCATCTGTACTGGGATTTAATGGGGAGTGGCATGGTTCTGGAGTGCCCTGGGATTCACGGGAAATGCTCAGCCTGGTTCAGTAGGCATGCAGAACTGGGTCTATGCCTTCCAGCAGAGGTCTGGTGCGCTGTGTTCTTCTCTCTGCAGGCAATCGCCAAGCTGCTTACAAGTGACCAGGGGGTGCATACTGGTTTCTGATTGTGGGGAGTCTTCCTTTCTCACCGTAGGTTTTCACTTTTGTCCACAGAGCCTAACCCAGGGATGTCCTACAGCGTGATGGAGATCGCCATCATTGCAGGTAAGCTTGCACGGGAGTTCTCTTCTAGAAGCCAAGAAAGACCCTGACCGGAACCGGCTTGAGGACCCAGGTGGAAAGGGGATGGTAATGCATGGTGCTTCTCTCCTGCTCTAGTTTGCTTCTTGTCGCTGTGATAAACACCTCAACCAAGAGAAGCCCAGGGAGGTAAAGGTTTATTTAGCGTAAACTTCCATGTCAATGTCACAGTCCATCACTGAGGGAAGCCAGGGCAGGAACCCAAGCAGGGCAGAGGCAGGAACCATGGATGAAAGCTGCTGACCAGTGTTTCCTCTGGCTTGCTCAGCTGTGTTTCTTAGAGAAAACCTACCATGGGATGGAACCACTCACGGTGGAAGCAGCAATCAAGAAAATGCTGACCTGGGTTTGAAAAAGCCTGGGATAAAACCGTCTTGGGAAAAAACATAGAGACAGTGAGGACTACTGAGAACTCAAGAACAATGGCAATGGGTTTTTGATCCTACTGCACGTATTGGCTTTGTGGGAGCCTAGGCAGTTTGGATGCTCACCTTACTAGACCTGGATGGAGGTGGGTGGTCCATGGACTTCCCACAGGGCAGGGAACCCTGAAAGCTCTTTGGGCTGAAGAGGGAGGGGGACTTGACTGGGGGAGGGGGAGGGAAATGGGAGGCTGCGGTGAGGAAAAGACAGAAATCTTAAATAAATAAATAAATAAAATAAAAAAAATTAAAAAAAAAAAGAATAACTTATAAAAAAAAAAAGAAAATGCCCCATAGACATGTCCATAGGCCAATCTGGTTAAGGCAATTCTTAAAATGAGATTCCTCCTCCCTAAGTATGTATAGACTTGTGCCCGGTTGACAAAAACTATGTCTCCGCCCCTGGAGGGGTCTTTGGGGATAGAAAGGAGTACTCCCATTCTGGTTGGAAGTGTTACATATGGTTCCTGGTGGAGTGTGAACAAAAAGGGGCTTGCTACACATATCAAAAGACATCCTGTCTCTGGACCTTGTATCCACCACAGTGGCTCAGGCTGGAGAATGAGCCATCTATGTGTTACAAATAAAAATGATAAAACCAGGTTAGTAGAAAAGGAAACTGGGACAAAGTCCATTACAGAAGAGCTTTATTTGGGGTAGTGTGGTCAGAGCACCATGGCTATAAACCCATGAGAGGTTCTGAAGTGGAAGGCCTTAGGAGAGGGAGAGGTGCCATGTGTAACAGGGTAGGGATTCTGAAGGGAGAAAGCCTCCAATTCCAGAAAACAAAAGCACTTCTGACTCTTAGAGTTTGGGGGTGGTGGAAGGACCATGACCTAGTCTGTGTGCTAGGAGTCTCAAAGCAGGAAGGCATTAAATAAAAGTGGAGTTATAATCCAAGGTTGTCAGAGTTCTGGACATCAGCTAGGCTTGCTTCCAGATTCAAAAGGAGCGGAGGATTCAACTGCTTGTGATGGTCTCGGCTGCATTTGAGAGAGACTACAGGAGGGTTGCTTGGTTTTGGGAGAAAAGAAAGCTCCTAACAAGTGTGTCCTAACCCTGTAAAGCAGTTTTGGGTACAAGTCGACAAGCTAGCCCAGGCTTCGAGGACTTGGCATCTCCCTCAGCCCACACTGCCCTGACTCACACCTCCACCCAAAGGTTGGACCCTGGGCTGGTGGCTCCCCACTTGTGGCCCAAGAGCAAGCAAGTTTGGGGTGTGTCTCGCTTTGCTCCCTCTTTGTGATCCCCTCTTCTCACTCGCTGGTGCACAGCTCAGAGATCATCTTCAGTTAAAAATAAAGAAGCAAGAGGAAGCCATCAAAGACACCTGTCGATTTCATCTAGCTGATCAATGTCTCGTCGGTTGGGCCCTGAGCCCTTCCTTTTCTCAGGAACTATTGACAGGCGGTGTTCCTGCCACAGTCACAGGGAGCTTAGGAAATCGTTCATGTGACAGTCATAAGGAACTTAGGAAATCATTAATACAAATGAGACACGGGAGCTATATTTCCCAACATTATTACTCCAGGAACTCGTCCTTCTAAAGTGAAGATAGTTAGATTCTACAACCTCAAACCTAGTGAGAAAAGATGAAAACACCTTCCATGGGATTATTGCCCTTGGACCTTCTAAATTTCTAAATAATCTGACCCTTCCTGTCCCACCTTCTGCTTTACCTCTCCAATTGCTGGGACCTAGCACACCTTTGGCATTGATCTGAGCATCATGGCCAAGTCCACCTCTTCCTGGAGACCTGGAAACCCTCACCTCCCAAAATGAATGGTTCAGACTGGATAGGGACACCTCCCCCACCCATTTCATGCCATACCCAATCACCCTTGTCTTTTCCTCCTGCGGACTCTATGGAGGGTAATCAGTTCTTCCTAACCTGGACACAGAAATTTCCATATGGAAATGGGATTGTCTGAAGAAGTGAAACCCTACATTCTATGGGCCCTTCAACTTCAAGTCAGTACAAGTACTCGTGTTACTGGTGGTCTCTGTAGAGAGAGGGTGTGTGAAGAATTGATAAGCACCCACAAATAGCAAAACAACAAGGGTTTTCATTCCAAGGGAAAGCAAAAATTACAGAGTGATTGCCATGAGAGTACAGTTGGTCCTGAGCAAGATTTGCATAAGGACGCCTGACTGCTGCCTGGATCTTCCTTTTGTGGAATAGGAGGAAGGGGAATTGGATGCTGGGGATGTTGGGGATGTTGGGGTTTTGAGATTATAGTTTAATTACATTTCTCCCTTCCCTTTCCTCCGTCCAAACCCTTCTATACACCTCTCCCCCACTTTAAATTCATGGCCTCTGTTTTTACTAATTTTATTGCATGCAAATGTGTATTTATATATTCCTAATATAACCTGTTTATTGCACATAATGTTACTTTACTATGATTTCAGTGCTGACCATTTGGTACTAGTCAACCAACTGGTGTACTTTTCCTTGAGGAAGGCCACCTCTCCCACTCCCAGCTTCTCTCAGTTGCCTATAGTTCTTTGTGTAGGGTTGAGACCTCATGGGATATTTTTATTTTAGTCCATTTTGGCAAGCTCATGGGAGGCATCCTTGTTCGGCTCACATTTAGTCAGTCATTGGGTGAATTTTGTGTTGATTGATGGACTCTGGCTATGTGATCCTTTGTATGCTATGCATGTTCTTTCCTATGATGTGTCTGATTTTCATCACATGCATGCTCAATCATGCATAAACATAAGATAGCAAATAGAGATTGTTTTCCCCCAGGTGATCCTCTGGGATCCTCTCTTCCCCTGTCAACCAGGGAAGGTCAGTAGTTCCACAGACCTAGATACGACTGCCTTATTATTTCACTGACTGGCCATGGCTACCCAGCCTTGCCAAGGTGAACTTTACTCCAAGATGGCAGGACGTTATGCCCAGAGGACAAAGTCATACTGCAACACTGTACCCATCTGCCTTGACTGACTTGCATTCTGTCTTTCTTGCAGCTGTGATCACTGCAGTGGCTTTGGTCCTGGTTTGCCTCCTCTTCCTCATGCTTCGGTACTTGTACAGGCACAAGGGCACCTACCACACCAATGAGGCCAAAGGCACAGAGTTCGCCGAGAGTGCCGATGCAGCCCTGCAAAGCGACCCTGCCCTCCAGGATGCCGGGGACAACAGCAAGAAGGAATACTTCATTTGAGGGGTAGCAGTCTTCACCTCCCTGCAAGGTGTTTGTGGCTGTCGGAGAGAAAGCACACCCACTAAGTGCCACCACTGTCAGCACCGGGAAGCCCTCAAGGGCACCCCAAAACTCTTACTGCAGAACACTGGGTGCCTGCCAGGAAACTGATACAGATATGAAGAATCGAGGTGCAGAACACCTTTTGCAGGGACTCGATGGCCACCCAGAGGCTGGCATTGGCTCTACAAGGCATAGAGAACATCTGGATACACAGGTCTCCCTATACAATGCAGGTCTCATCTCACTAGCATAAAAGTTCTCCTCCGTGCGCATGAGATGGTTGGTCCTAAGATGGACAGAAGTATGACATCTGTAAGTGGACTGGGGATAATGGCATCAAATGTCAGTCCTTGACATTTTGGGAGAACGGCAGGTGCCAGAGTTAAAAGGTACCTTCATCTTCCATCAACCCAACACAAAACGTTAACAAATAAATTTGAAATGTAACTGAGCATTCTTTATCAAGTGTCTAGGAAACAGTAAATGCCACCTATTGGTGGCTTTTCTCTTGTATAACATTGTACCTATGTGCATGGGGCAAAAATTGTCCAGTTCTGGCAAGAAAACAGGAGGAAGAATGACCTCTTCCCCTCACTGGTACCAGCTATATAAAACAAATGGAAAGATGAAGTTCAGTAACCAGGCCACTGGCCGAAGCACTGATTTCTTGATAAAGAGTATTCCAAGACGAGAGTTGTGTTCAACAACCACGAGTGAACTCCATCAGCCCTGGGTTTGGGTCCTAGCTCCTCTGCCCTTAATGTTGGCATTTTGTTGGCGTTTTTTTTTCAAGTGGAACTGTTGCTAATTGTATTACACCTGCTTCCTAACTCCCAGCTTTGTGGGCAGGAACAGAAGGATCAGATGCCAGGCACTCACTGGGTTCCTGTGTCATTAACTCACTAGATTCATGGCTTGCCTGTGTGGGCTAATGAGAATTCATCATTGCTCCACCTCTAAACATCTTGAGAAGCCACCAATTTAAAATGAACAACAGGGAGAAAATGAACTAATTAACCAAGCCCGTCCAGGTGAGATTGCCAGTGGCCCCGCAGTCACTCTGAGACCAGTGTGGCTGAGTTTAAAGACTGTCCCCTGCTATACCCAGGTGCTCTCAGGAGTCTCTTCAGCTGTGCTATCTCCACTTGGACTCCATCAAAAAAGACCCATGTCATGTCATGTTCCCTGGGAAGCTAACGAGGATATAAGCTTAGTCGACTATGGCCACCAGCCAAAGGAGCTGGAAGTCCCGGGAGTGCTGTGGGGAAGAGAAGCAGAGATTGGCCAAGTGCCACATGTCCCCAGATTGGTGGATGTCTGTGTTCTCATCTATGAAGTAAAAGCCTGGCTACAGATGTTGCCCATTAATCTAGAGGCCTGGTCTAAATCCCTAGTGAATGCTTGAAACCAAAGGCAGTATTAAACCCTGTGTATTTGGCTTTTCTGCACACACTTATGTTAAGATTTAATTTATAAATTAGGCACAATAAGAAATTAACACAATAACTCACAGTAAAATGGTATAATTATAACCATAAGCTGGAATAAAAGATTCTTGAAACCGTGATTTGTTTGTTTCTGGAGTTTTTGATTTACTGTTCTCAGATGGCGGTGAGTAATTACAACTTCAGAACGCACCTACGCATGGGGGCAGCTGCTGATATCTGCCCACACCTGAGACTGTGCTACACGACAACAGCCTAGGAAAACAACTGTAGAACAAATCAAACAAAAAGATGGAAGTTGGAGGTCAGGCTGCGTCCAACAACAGAGGAACATTGAGACCCAGTTGTTTCTCTTTTACGGGGATGAAGACGATCATCTGGGACAAAGAACAGAGCAGGAACACCTGGGGCAGGAGTCGCATAAAATCCCATGGTGTAAAACTCCCCACTATGCCTTAAACCTTAAAAAAAAAGTCATATATTCCCTTACTTCTGAGGAGGGTTTCTCTGAAGTAGCTCGTGTTTTGTCCCCTGATCTCACACTCAGCTGACCCTCCTGTATGGCACTCAGGACACTTCCATCTCTTGGCAGCAAAGCTGGGTAAAATCACCTAACCCAGTGCCTTCATGTAATGAAGCGTTGACTGCCGTGTGCAATTTCTTGGCTATTGTAGTAAGAGCAAAGAACAGAAGAAAACAGGATTGTGTGTGTGTTCACTTTCACCCGGCCATACAGCAGAGAACTTCTAAGAGCCACCCAGGATCAGGAATCATCTGTATTCAGTAAGGAACTTCAAAGGCAGGTGTGTGTGCACACGCGCAGAGACAGTCACACATTTACTAGGTACTTGTGTAATTGCAGATTACAGAGCTGGAAACACTATTTCTGCCTTCAAGAGTTTGAGGCTTAGCCGAGAAGATATATAAATAATGTGCAAATGTTCAAAGCCCTCAAGTATCGCAGATGCTGAAAGCAAAGAGATGGCAGATAAATTTGAAAACTGAAAAAAAAAAGAGACACAGTTTAAGAGTAAGGCAGGCTTATGAAGAGCCCCAGAGAGGAAGGAGGTTGGGTTAGCAGAACAGGAGGTAAGAGCTGGACCATAGAGGAGCCGAGCCCAAGCTAAGGCAGTTAGAGTTTGCTACATATGAATCAGGAGCCACTGAAATAACAGTTGACATCTATGATAAGGTAAAGACAGCAGCCAAATCAGACAGGAAATCAGAATGGACCATGGAAATGTACAGAGGACAAGAGAGTAGGGAAATAGCACAGCCAGCAAAGTACTTGTTTTGCAAGTATGAGGACTCTAAGTTTGACCTCCAGAACCCATGTTAGAGAGAGGCGGGATGAAGCTTTGTTTTGCAGCCTGGGTTGAAGCATCTGTGCCATACTCTCCAAACCCCAGGGCTCAAGGAAAATCACAGAAAGATGGGGTGAAAGAGTGTAAGAGGCATGTTCAAAGAGGACAGCTGTCTAATAGTGTCTTCAGAGCATCCACGTCTCTGTGGCTGTTTGAACAAAACCTGTGGACCCTAGAAAGACCAGCTAATCCCACAGACAGGGAATGAGGTTGATGCTCAAACCAGACAGTAACTGCAAATGCATGAAGGCTGAATGATGTGGGAGTGATTTCTTATTAATAAAGAAACTGCCTAGGCTCATTTGATAGGCCAACCCTTAGGTAGGCAGAGAAAACAGAACAGAATGCTGGAAGAAAGAAGCCAAGTCAGGCAGTTGCCATGATTCTCTCGCTCTAGACAGACGCAGGTTAAGATCTTTCCTGGTAAGCCAGCTCGTGGTGCTACACAGAATATTAGAAATGGGTT
This sequence comes from Microtus obscurus, assembly GCA_963919715.1. Classification (NCBI taxonomy): domain Eukaryota; kingdom Metazoa; phylum Chordata; class Mammalia; order Rodentia; family Cricetidae; genus Microtus; species Microtus obscurus. Next base: position 10,936,304 of record CAWTZC010000330.1, read on the forward strand.
AGATCAATATGTAAGAGCTAGCCAATAAGAGGCTGGAACTAATGGGCCAGGCAGTGTTTAAAAGAATACAGTTTCCGTGTAATTATTTCGGGTAAAGCTAGCCAGGTGGTGGGACGCGGCCCGCTGCTCCGATACAACAGCTGAACTCAGCCAACTTCCTGACAGCCCACACAGTGTGTTTATACTTTCCTTCTCTCACCGCTACCTCATCCCTGAAGGGCAGGAGAGCTACTCTTGAACCTAGATATTAGAGGGTCCGGAACACACTGCCATTCTTAAAGAGACGTTGCAGAGGTGGGGAAGTGGAGTCCACACAGGACTGAACCAGTCAACTCTCCAAAGAGAGTTTCTCCTCCTTGCCTATATAGAGGGGACTTATATAGGGGTTTAAAACAAAGAACCTAGGAAATAAGACACTGCAGGTTCACCTCTGACCCCACACACATGCCATGTACTTGCACCTTCACACACAGACACACACACGCACGCATGTGCGCATGCATACAGGCTAAACAAGGCTCACATTCCGCTCCCATGATCCCATTGCTGGGGCTGGATCCCATGGTGTTCATTCATCCTGTCAAGCCAGGAGTGGATTTCAGCCTTACCAGGAGGCGGGACAGTGGGTCAGGGCTCAGAGCCCAGCACTGTGTAAATCCCAGAGGAGAAGTTTATCTCCTTGGAAAGAACTCCTGACACGTTTATCTTACTTAAGCTGCTCAATTGTTTTCCATTCCTTTCCTGAACATTTTCTCATCAGAGCATCGGAATGCCTTCGGGCCAACAGGATTCTAGTGGGCTCCACGCCAGGAATAGAACTGCATACATTTGCAGGTTTGCAGCTAAGCATATCGACGCCGTGTTAAAGAGGAGAGCTATTCTGAAATAGGCTAGACTCAGACAGAAATCTCACCTCGGCCCTGACTAGCTACAACTTAGGAGGGAGGAGTGGACTCCCCCACGCTCCAGAATCTCATGAACAAACCAAAAGGTTGGAACTTCGGGGATCTTGAATATTTCATCTGGGGAATGGGGGTGAGTATACATATGTGTGGGAAGGTACACACCCAAGTGTGCAGGTATGTGTGGTGGTCAGAGGACAGACAACCTCAGACGTCATTGTTCATAGGCCATACACCTTGCTTTGTTGAGACAGAGTTTGTCTTTCGCTTGAGGCTCACCAATTAGGATAGGCTGCCTAGCTAGGGTCCTAAGGATCCACCTGCCTCCACCTCATTGATACTGAAATTAAAAATGTGTGTCACCAGTCAGGCAGTGGTGGCACACGCCTTTAATCCCAGTACTCGGGAGGCAGAGAAGGCGAATCTCTGTGAGTTTGAGGCCAGCCTGGTCTACAAGAGCTAGTTCCAGAACAGGCTCCAAAGCACAGAGAAACCCTGTCTCGAAAAATAAAAAGAAAGAAAGAAAGATGGAGAGAGGAAGGGAGGGAGAGGGAGGGAGGGAGGGAGGGAGGGAGGGAGGGAGGGAGGGAGGGAGGGAGGGAGGGAGGGAGGGAGGGAGAAAGGAGTGTCACCATGCCTCCCATCTCTCCATCATTTAGTTGTGTGTGTGTGCAGTCACGCCTGGATTTCCATGGAATCTTGGGGGTTGATTGTAGATCCTCATGGTTGTGTGGTATGAGTTTCACTAACTGATCATTACTTCAGCCTATGCAGATGCTTTTGCTGAAGGTATTTCTTTATGTTGGATTGAAGGACAAATGTGTGGACATTGTAATGATTGTCGTCACTTTAAGAGACAAGCCACGCCCACTCCCACTCCAAAGCGAATGTGCAGTAGGCAAAAGAAGCTGGACACTCACAGACTTTTGACACAGGTGCTGACTGACCCCAGGAGGACCAAGTCTTACTGAGTCTCTCTAGTCAGAGTGGGGCTTTTGGAGAAAGGTGGTCCGTGGCATGCTCAATCCTTGAGGAGTTCTGTCAGTCCCCAGAACCAGGCTGCCTCTTGATTGTCACCTCGGCTAAATCTGCAATTAGCTAAAACCCAAGAAGCTGGTTTTGTGAGGGATTTTCTTAATCCAATTATTTGAATTAGGAAAACACAGACCTTGTCTGGGTTATGCTGTTTGAAAACAGCCCACATAAAAAGACCTGGAAGAATAGAGCTTTGCGGTTTTGCCTCTTACCCTCACTCTCACTAGCAACTTCATCTCCCCTGTTGCTTCCACCGGTATTAATTCCAACTTTTGCAGGATTTCAGTGGAGACCAGAACATCTCCAGAAACCCTTCTCGAACAACCACAGGGCATTGCAGACTCAACAACTTCTGGACTCTCAGCCTTTGTGGAATTGCTTAAACCACATCCTGTAAGACACTCTGGTAAATTAGCCCGTTGACCTTCTTTTTAGAAGGCTACCGCAGTGTACCCTAGACCTCATTCATTCTATCAGCTCTGTTCCTTTATAGAACACTGATTTCAATACCTAGATATGGAGGACATGACTGGACACATACTTAGAAAAAACAGAACACTCATCAGCTTTCCGACCTCAGTGAGGACCAGTATGGTAACAAGACCAAAGGAAACTAGGGATTGTTTTGAACTAAAAAAATAAATGGTAAAGCAACATTAATTTCTCATTGCTGAGGTGGAAAGTGTAGGGATGCAAGACTGATGAGTCCCACCACACCCCATTAAGTGTATTCATTTTATACATGTAAGATGATAGATCTTGAGGAATGACAATGGATTATGGTCAGCTTAACCAAGCAGTGTCTCATTATAACTGCCATGTCAGACATGTTTCCAAGGCTTAGGGAAATTTACACATCCCCCATATCTGCTATATAATGATTAACTAGTAAATATTTTCCCCTCCCCTCTGTACCCATGAATAATGGACACCAGAAGCAGTTTGGTTCTAGCTGTCAAGGCCAGCATTATACTTCTGTAATGAGCACGTATCTCATGGGTTCATTTATGGGAATTTTGGCCTCCCTTTCTTCCAAAGGGCGTCACTGCATTGGCTCCACTGCATTGATGTTATGCTCGTTGGACCTTGTTCATAAGAAGCAACAATGACTCCAGACACATGGTTAAAACATTAATATGCTACAGAGTGGAAAACAAATTTCAATATTGTGGAGTCTAGAGTGCACTGAGATAATGCTTCTAATGGGAAGGCCGAGGAAATACATCTAGTTCCTCTTTGGGGGAAACAAGAAGGTCAGTACCTCATGAGTTGTCATGGCAATATTGTCTTCATTTGGGTGGGTTATTACCCCAGCCATTAATAGGTACTTAAAAAGGCTGCTAGTTTTGAGTGGAATCCAGAAGAAATTTGTATTGTATTCTATTGAATTGGAGTCTTGTGTCTTGAATTTGCTAACTATCCAAGGATCATACTGCATTTCTGATTCTTTGTGTCTACCCACCCGCCCCCAAGTCTCCATGCATGTGCCATAACACCTGCTTTATTGTTGAGGTCAGCCTTAGCTGATTAAAACAAAAACAAAAATATTCTGTATCTAAAAGCACTCTGACCCTTGACACAATAAGGATGGGGGAGATGATCTATAAAACAGACGTCTCTGCCCCAAGAAAGCTTGCATATGGTGTTTCTTATGATGCAGTGGCTTGTTGCATTCCCATGTATTTGTCTATGGTACTTCCTTGTCTTTGTTCTCTGTGGTGATCCATTCTGCAGAGCCTTCATCTGATTGTATACTATCTTTGCATGTAGTTCCTAATAAAAGCTCAGGGCAAGAGGCTGTCTGGATCCTCTGAGCTTCTTGCATACTCTTTGGGTCCCTAGTCCCCTGCTAAGAATTTACATTCCAGACTCTGAGTTTTGTTTCATGGACTGAGCTTGGCTATGGGTGGCAGTTTATGTTGTGTTGAAAACCAAACCCAGGAACTGATGCCTGCTAGGCAATTGGTCTAACAATCAATATGCATCCCCAGGCCACAAAGTAAAGTTCTGCTCCTGTGACTACATTGGCTGTATGTCCCAGCCTATGGCATCTGTGGCAGATAGGGGTGCTCTCTGGGGCTTTTGGCAGAATGCTATATTTAGAAGTCTTAGGATTTTGAAGCAAACACCTGATGGCCTAGGTAGAAAACCTGCTGTCTTTTGTGCATGGACTTGCCGTCTTAAAGGAAATTGAACCCCTAACTCTGGGATTACCAAGTTACCATGCCAACTCAGCCACCAGCCGAGGGCTGACTGGCCCTTCAGACTTGACTTTGGTGTGTATCACATGCACCAATAGGAAGCAGCATAGGGCTTGGTCCTGCCTCAAGTTGGTATCCCAGACCTTCTTGACTTTCCAAGGAAGGTCTTACCCCCTCTGAGTAGTGAGTGGGGGATGTGAAGGAGGGGAGGTGGGGATTAGGAGAAGGGGAGAGAAGAAGAACTGGGGTTGGTATGTAAAATGAAAAGTAAAATTTTTTAACAAAAAAAATTTTTTAAATTAAATGATACCATTTGGGTTAAATAAAATAGTAAGCAGTATAAGTAAGGCTTCATACTTCTTGCCTCATCCTTATTCCAGACTCAGAAACAATAATCACCACCCTGAGTGTAAACAGTGAGGTTTTAAGTCTTCCTGGTACCAGAGAGCAAAGATCAGAGGCAACTTACTTCTTACAGACCCTAACATGCCTACAAAGGAAGCCACAACTTTCCTGAAGTCAGGCCAGGCTCATGGAATCTATGATAAGACACTTACCATAGAGACTTCTGGGTGAATGGCTATGCAGATGCCAAGAGGACAATATGTAAATAGAAGTTTCTGTCCTGTCTGGTCCTGCAGCTGTTTAGTCCCAACAAAACACACAGAGGCTTATATTAATTATAAATTGGTTGGCCTGTTAGCTCAGGCTTATTATTAACTAGCTCTTACAACTTAAATTAGCCTGTAATTCTTGTCTATGTTAGCCACATGGCTTGGTACCTTTTATTAGTGAGGCAGTAATCCAACAGCCAACATCAACTAAATGGAGAAAAAATACAGTACAGAAAACAGCCTGGTATTGGCATAAAAACAGATAGGAGGACCAATGGAACTGAATAAAAAAAACCCAGATATTAATCCATACTTCTTCCAACACCTGATTTTTGACAAAGAAGCAAAAAATATCAAATGGAAAAAAAAGAAAGCTTATTTAACAAATGGTGCTGGCATAACTGGATATCAACATGTAGAAGAATGAAAATAGACCCATATCTATCACCATGCACAAAACTCAAGTCCAAATGGATCAAAGACCTCAACATAAAGCCAGCCACACTGAACCTCATAGAAGAGAGAGTGGGTTGTTTTGATTTGCATTTCTCTGATGACTAAGGATGATGAACATTTTCTTAAGTGTCTTTCAGCCATTTTAGATTCCTCTGTTGAGAGTTCTCAATTCCTCTTAGAAATTGGTCATCAGAAGAACACATAATCCAATAAAAAATGGAGTACAGACCTAAACCGAGAACTCTCAACAGAGGAATCTAAAATGGCTGAAAGACACTTAAGGAAATACTCAACATCCTTAATCATCAGAGAAATGCAAATCAAAACAACTCTGAGATTTCATCTTACACCTATAAGAATGGCCAAGATCAAAAACACTGATGACAACTTATGCTGGAGAGGTTATGGGGTAAACGGAACACTCCTGCATTGCTGGTGGGAGTGCAAGCTGGTACAACCCCTTTGGATATCAGTGTGGCGATTTCTCAGAAAATTAGAAAACAACCTTCCTCAAGACCCAGTGATACTACTTTTGGGTATATATCCAAAGGATGCTCAATTTTACCACAAGGACATGTGTTCAGCTATGTTCATAGCAGCATTGTTTGTCATAACCAGAACCTGAAAACAACTTAAATGCCCCTCAACCAAATAATGGCTAAGGAAAATGTGGTACATTTACACAGTGGAGTACTACACATCAGAGAAATTTAATGACATCTTGAAATTTACAGGCAAATGGATGGAGCTAGAAAACATCATATTGAGTGAGGTAACCCAGACCCAGAAAGACAATTATCATATGTACTCACTCATAAGTGGTTTTAAAGCATAAATCAGAGAAAAATCAGCCTATAAACCACAATCCCAGAGAACCTAGACAACAATGAGGACCCTAAGAGAGACATACTTGAATCTAATCTACATGGGAAGTAGCAAAAGACAAGATCTCCTGAGTATATTGGGAGCATGGGGACCATGGGAGACGATTGAAGGGGAGGGGAGAAGCAGGGAGGGGGGGGCAGAGAAAAATGTATAGCTCAATAAAATCAATTAAAAAAATAAAATTGATTTTGTTGCAAGTACAAGCACTTGAATCCCCAAAACCCATAGGAAAGAAATCAGGCATGGTGGAGTGTACTGGGAACCCACTGTGAACCTGTCTCCATGGAGTGCACTGGGAACCCAGTCCCTGTGGAGTGCACTGGGAACCCATCTCCATGGAGTGCACTGGGAACCCACCTCCGTGGAGGGCATTGGGAACCTATCCGTGCAAAAGGCACAGGTCTTATTTTAAAGGGAATAAGATAATTTATTTTGGAGCCATTTTGCATGACCGTGCCCTGGGAACATAGATTTAGGTTGCCCTGAGACCCATTTTCAAACATAGAAGTAGTTTCATGGAGTTTTTATAGTGTTACAAAACAGAGAAATCCATTAAACAAGAAAAGTTGTTTTGGTTTGTGGGGTGTGTGTGTGTGTTACTTTACTATGAGCTCAAGATATTGTCTGATTACTTTCTCAGCCTTTGGATTGATGGAAGGAGGCCTGCTAAGTTAATAGATTCCAAAGGGTTTCTATTTATTGGTTACAAGATATTAGTCCCACTCCAGAGGTGAGCAAGGCATGGCTGTCCCGGAGGACCAGAACTAACCTAAGATATGGCAATTAGACTCTGGACCTGCAGCGCACAGTCCCTAGGGTTCTGCAGCTCTCAGTCTCTGCAGATGCAGCCCCTTTCCTGGTTTCTTATTCACAAACTCAATGGGAAGACAGAAACAAGCGGTCTGGGAACTTGCTGGCTGGCCAGCCTAGCCTGCTTGGGCAGGTTAAGGGAGGTGAGAGACCCTGTCTTTAAAAAGACAAGCTGGATGGTGACAGGAATGACAGCTGAGTCTGTCCTCTGACCTCCGCATGCACGTGTGTGTCCACGCACAAAGTAAAATTAAGTTCAGAAATAAAAGTCAGCCCCCTCGGGGCCTGGAGAAGACACTTCTTGCTGAGCTCTGCTCACACAGCCGTTGCAGGACGGTTTATTTCGATCCTTCTTCCAAACCCAGAGATGTCTATGGCACGTTCATGTCTGTGGCTGGTGCCTTCTCTAACCCTAACCTAAGCACAAGAGGATAAATTTCAGATAGGACAAGGTTGTGTGGTCAAACATCTGTACCAACCAAATGCACAGCTTTGGTCAAAGGCTGGCCCTTCTCTCAGCACTATTTTTTGGGGGGGGGGGTAATTACCCAGGGACCCTGAGATTCAAAGGGGGAGAGAGAAGGATGCAAAGCTATGCTGGAAGCCACAAGAAGACACCGAGGAAGCCTGAGCACATGGCAGGGCTGGAAGTCTAGCCTGATTGGTGTATGTCCATCACTCTAGTAGCTTAGATTTAATCCTGACAATAATACCCAGGGCTTCAAAAGAGAAGCAATAACCAGATCTCCCTAAGCGATTTGCAGGGTCTTCAGATAAAATAGGAAAGCCTCTAATCGAGAACAGGCAAGTAGAGGGCTTTCCAGGCTGACTGGAGTGGCCACTGGGAGGCCAGCTGAGGAAACAGGGATGAGACAAGCAAGGCAGGAGGCACAAAGGGACCCAGAGAGAACAGAGGAGAAACAGGAAGGGGAGAAGCAGGGCAATGGCTAGGAAGTCGTCAGTGGGATCAGGGGCGACAGAGGTTAGCACTGAGGAAATGCAGCGCCACTTACTTCTCTCAAGGAGTCATATAGGCAGGCATGAAGCTGGGCTTCTGCAGGAGGTCGGAAAGGAAGGTTTGTGTGCACATTTCCAGGTGGTAGCTGGCTCGTGATCACACGCTCGGTGAGGTCTGGACCACACACTATCCAGACTCCAAGGAGGCAGAAGGAGCCTTGACTGATCTTTAGAAAGTGAACCTTGACACATTGGAATATGGGAGTCCAAGGCTTGTCACTGGGGCCAGAACACAGAACCAGGAGACTGCGAGAGTGGTTTTATGGTAGCTGCCCTGGAATGGGTCAAGACATTGCCCTACAAGGTTTCTTAGGAGATGAGCCCTGCTAAGTGTTAATCCTTAGACCTGTTAAAAGACAAAATCACAGTTGAGCAGTGGTGGCGCACGCCTTTAATCCCAGCACTCGGGAGGCAGAGGCAGGCGGATCTCTGAGTTTGAGGTCTGCCTAGTCTACAAAGAGAGTTCCAGGACAGCCAGAGCTGTTACACGGAGAAACACTGTCTCAAAAACAAAACAAAACAAACAAACAAACAAAAAAAAAACAAAAAACAAAATTACAATAAATCTAATGTTGCAGATTTTAAAAATATCATTGTATTCAGTGTGCCTGTGTGTTTGCACGCGCATGCCCATGTCACCACTTGGATATCTGAAGATTCGGTGGAGTTGGCGTAAGGGACTACTGTGGGCTACTTGCTGGGAGGTGCTGGGAACTGAACCTGGGTCTTCTGCATGAGTATCAAGGGCTTTTAACCTCTCAGCCATCTCTCTAAGGCCTGTTTTTGCAGGATGACTGGCTTTACTTGTGATTCTAGAACCACCTGGTAGCAATTGCCACCAAAACAACACCGCCCCACTACTTCCACACGTTAAATTTATAGTCATAGAAAAGGGATGGAAGGAGAGAGCGTTTGATTGGTTACAGGTGTTTTATTTGAACACGAGCTCAAAAGTCCGCCACTTGCTATTGGCTGAGGCATCCTGTTTGCTGTGCCTCTGTTTGCACACAAGTTGGCAGTTCATTATGTGCAAAAAAAAACCATCTAGGTCAAGCTTAGTACAAGGGTGGGAAGCTGCAGGACTTTCTTTTTTACAGCAATAGGCACACAACCTTAAATCTGATTGTCTCCCCCTGGGGCAGTGTCAACCTTGGCAGTGTGAAGTCAGGGAAAGCCTTCCTTAAGGAGCCCCCAGATAGCCAGCTAGTGTGGAGAGAGGGCTGAGAGGACAAATGAAATCAGCACAGTAGATAGAAGACACGGGAAAGAGCAGGGTCCGCTAATAAAGGGGAAGTAGAAGGGTATAACCCAAATACAGCAGATACATGCATGAAGAAATGAACAAATACTTTAAAAAAAAAAAAAAGATGAAGGGTACCTAAGCCCGAGCCGAGATTGGGGACTTCTCAACCAGGTCTATATCCCATCTGGATTCAGCAGCACCCATGGTAGGTTCCATCCTTGGCTTTCCCAGACACCAAGTGGTTTGCTGCTTCGAATTCTCGAATCTGGTCACACTGTTAGGACAGTTGGCTCTAGACAAAGTGATTTCTGGAAGGAGAGCACTTTGACACCTTCGCAACCAGTTGCTGCAGTGGGGAAGGCAAGATGCTGTACACTCTGTCCTCCTACCCACGCACCCTCCCGCACTCCCTCCCTCCAGTGGCGGCAGGCACTCCCTCCGCTCTCCAAGCTGCACTCTTCAGCCTCAGGTATTCCAAGGAGGGCCAGGCCCATAGGCAGGGAAACTCAAGACAGTCGACCTGACCCTGAATCGGTGCCCATCTCCAACTGCCCGTACAGAAACTCTGTAGGCGCGGCTGGGAAGGTTCAGAAAGTTCAGAAGCGTGCCCTTTTCCTATTTGGCAGCCCTGGACCTGTCTCTAGGGTCTTTAAGGCCTGCCAGATGTGGGGACAACATTGTTCCCACGGTGGGAAGAGAGGAGCAGGGAGTATGTACCCCCAGCACAGAGTCCTCCCATCTGATCAGCCGGTCTCCTCCAGCTAGGGTCTACAGAAAGGTTTGATATTGCTCAAGCTTCCCTCTTTTCTTCCCCTTTACAGAGAGGTCTCGCACTTGCTGCCTTGCCTGACAGCCCTCCTCTCTGGGTATCCCGAAGGCATTCTCCAATGTCCAAACTCCCCCATAGCCGTTGCTCAGCCCCTTACTCTCCTATGACCCTGGGCCAGCCACTTCCATGGTCCTGGCCTCAGTGTCCAAACCTGGGCAGCTAGAAACTGAAGAACTGTTAGCTTATTTAACATTGCAGGCAGGACAGATTCAGGACATACTTGTCTAGATGAACGAGCGACGCGCGCCCTCTAATGTCCGATCCCCGCCTTTGCACTGTCTTCTTACCAAGCCAGAGAAGAAAAAGAGGAAGGAAACTCTCTCTCTCTCTCTCTCTCTCTCTCTCTCTCTCTCTCTCTCTCTCTCTCTCTCTCTCTCTCTCTCTCGCTTTCTCTCTCTCTCTCTCTCTCTCTCTCTCTCTCTCTCTCTCTCTCTCTCTCTCTCTCTCTCTCTCTCTCTCTCTCTCTCTCTCTCTCTCTCTCTCTCTGCAAATTCACTTTTGAGAGCTGATAATCATAATCAATAGGGAAAGAAAAATAGTGGAGGGGTGATATGTAAGGATACTGAGTTCCTTAACACACGTATGAACCCGCACTGAGATGAACGCAAGTGCAGAGTGAGAACGGGACAGAGAAGAGTTGACAGCCTTGAGGGCAGCTCTTTTCAACTGAGTCACGTGGAACAAAACAATCAGTTTGCAGACCACCATGGTGTGATTTTGGGAACCAAGCACCCCAATGCCTTCCAGTGTCTAATGCCTAGGCACTTTTGTTTTGTTTACCCATTTGTTTGTGTATTGTGCTGTATTTGTATGTGTTCGTGTGTGTGTGTGTGTGTGTGTGTGTGTGTGTGTGTGTGTGTACACTGGCATCTGACAGTCAAAAGTTGAGATTGATGCACTTAATCTTATTTTTAGATTCATCCAACCTTATTTTTTTGAGACAAGATTTCTCACTGAAACAGAAGCTCACCAATTTGGCTAGGCCAGTTGACCAGAGCCATCTAAGGGTCTACCTACTGCCCATTTTCCCCAGCACGGGGATAACATACACACTACCACACCCAGCTTTTTGCCTGGATGCTGGCGATCTGAGCTCAGGTCCTTATATTTGCTCGGCAAGCCCTTGGCAGCCCAGCCATCTGCCCAGCCCTGTTTTTCAATTAGCATACAATAAGTGTGACAGGACTGAGAATACAAGTGTTTGTGTTCAGGATCCCAGGGCAGCACCAAGCCTTTCTTGGGGTGAGCTTTTAAATCACCCTGAGAAATCCTGGGTTGACATACTTCAGTTAGCAAAAACAGTTAGCCAAATGCAGAATCACAGAAGCCAAAAAGCAAGGCTATTTCATTTAGAGACTTTTTTCAGAACCGTGGACTTTGATGGGTTAGGTCTTTGTTTTTGTTGACACACAGTACTGTCTACAAATGGTAGACAGTGTAATGGCCTGGAGTCAGTTATGCTAAGGGCTGGGGGCTGTTACACTTGATGAGGAATCACATGGAAATTGACCCGACTCTACTGTAGAACCCTAGGGCAAGATACCATAGCCTTAGCTTCTGTTAAACTGCTTGCTTGCACAAACATCCTCCCACAACTGCTGAGTGAGATACCAGGATGTGGGTTTTGCCATTGAATGTCCCTTTGTCTAGATCAGTTGTTCTCAACCTTCCTAACACTGCAACCCTTTAATACAGTTCCTCATGTTATAGTGACCCCAACCATAATGTTATTTTTGTTGCTACTTCATAACTAATTTTTCTATGAATCATAATGTAAATATCTGATATGTAGGATATCTGATATTTGATCACTGTGGAAGGGTCATTCAACACCCATCAAAAAAATTGATGTGGGATTCCCCTCTGCATGCCATGAATATTTTTTATTACCATTGGTTATTAAAGAAGCCGTTTCAATCATTGGCTTAGTAAAGCCAGGCAGGAAATCTGAACAGAGATAGAGAAAGTAGACAGAGTAAGGGAGACACCATGTAGCTGCTGAAAGAGAAAGACACAAGCTGCTAGCCATACCTTACTGGTAGGCCACAACCTCATGGTGATTCACAGATTAATAGAAATGCGTTAATTTAAGATGTAAGAGTTAATTAGAAATATGCATAAGCTATTGGTCAAACAGTGTTGTACTTAATATAGTTTCTGTGTGATTATTTCAAGTCTGGGTGACTAGGAAATGAACGTGCAGTCTCTTACTACAGAGGGTAGTCCCAGCCAATTGAAATAAAGACTTTCAATTGGCTGTGAACTGTTCCTGAGTGGTCGTCTTTGGTCAGCTCCCCATATAAAGGTAACAGGCTCCCTCCGAGTCTGCACATAGCTGTGGCTGATCTTCCTTCTGTCTCCACTGCCTCCCCATCCCCACCCCACTCTCCCCTTCTATTTCCATGCCACAAGCGCCCTATTACCCTCCCATATCCCTCACTTAAAGCCTTTCCCCATCTCCCTGGGTCCCTTTTTTGTTCCCTAGCCAAAATAAATGCACATTGGTAATAACTACAAGCTAGGACAAGCATATGGGGGGGGAATAGTCAGCATTTGTCTTTCTGGGACTAGATTGCATCACAATCAAACATTATTACATCATTGAGGCCTTTGGGGAAATTGTCTTTCTGCCCAAGAAAATGAAGTCTTTGGCCCCGGTAGAGACCCAGTTGGACTGTCATTGACCTGGTGAAGGAACAGGAAGGCAGATTTGTAGTGGCATTTCATTGGTATTTTAATAAATAAAGCTTGCCTGAAGATCAGAAAAGTAAAACAGCCACACTGGTGAGCCCTATAGACCAGGTAGCAACGACACACACCTTTAATCCTCATAACCACACTGCCTTACCATAGAAACCAGGCAGTAACAGTGCACACCCTTGATCCCAGAACTAGAGGGGAATATAAAACGGGAGGAGACAGCTCTCAGTCTCAGTCTGAGGTTTCCTGGAGGCAGGATCAGCATTTTCAGACTGAGGTCGAGGTAAGAGCCAGTGGCTGGTTGATTTGTTTTTCTGGCCTTCAGATTGAACCCCAATTTCTGTCTCTGAGTTTTTATTAATCATGCTTCACAGATTCGTGTTAAAGCAAGCGTAAGAGATAGGAGGAATCGCTTCCCTGTATTGAAACACTGTGGTTTTGCTCCCCAGATTCCCTGTCCTCTAGCACAGGCCCTAGGAGCTGCCTTGCTGTTTTGGGGGGTCCACCAGCTTTTGAGTCCTGGCTCCAAAAAGTGTAACTTTCCCTTTTCTTTTTCCTTCTGGCTTTTGCTTCCAGATACTGGCTGGAGACCGTTTTTTCTGGTATTTGGGGATTTCTCTACTCATTCTCTGAAGCCCCTATCCCTGGATTTTGGCTGCTAGTCTGTTCTGTGACTGAACTCCATGCAGGTTTAACTCAAATGCATGACTTTTTTCCTTCCTTTCTCTAGGCATCCTAGACTCCCTGTCTAGGCACCTGAAAGATTTAGTTTGCCCGCCCTGGGTTTTCTTTTAAACTGTATGAAATTGTCCTTGGGTACCTGTTTATATCTGTTCTTAAATTCTTTTCTTAATGAGTCTAAAGAACCCTAAGAAGGGACTCTAATTTCTGTATTGTGTGACAACCCCACCAGGGCTCCCCAAAATTTTCAAAAATTATTTATCCAGTTCCAGCCACTTTCCTGCAAATTTTATATTTTTGTTTTTCTTCACAGATAACTAAAATCTCTCTCTCTCTCTCTCTCTCTCTCTCTCTCTCTCTCTCTCTCTCTCTCTGTGTGTGTGTGTGTGTGTGTGTGTGTGTGTGTGTGTGTGTGTGTATCACATAGCCCTTAGTCATTCATCTGTCAGTGAATATCTTGGCTGATCCCATTGCCTTGCCATTTCAAACAAGGATTCATGGGAAGAAGCTGTGTCAGCAAAGTCCAGCTGATGACTGATACAGCTTAAGTGTGGGGGGGGGGGGGGGGAGTTTAGAATGTTGCTGATCCAGAGTCTAAATACAATTTCTCTTGAGCTATCTTTAACCTCCTAAATTCCTCATCCACTTCTGTGTCAGACCTAAGATCATGCGGTTAATAGGCAAAAACTTTTTTGAATGCGTTAACCTAACAAAACCATAGTGTCTACCAACCAAAGGGCTGAGGGTCATCATATAGTATTTGGCTTCTTCAGGGAAATTTTCTGCTTTCTTGATATGTACTCTGGACTTCAATGGGCATCTGCCTTGAGTTCTGAAAAGGCTGATTCTGTAATTACATATTTATTAAAGGCAATGGCTATAGATGGGCATACTGATACAAATTGGAACTGATAATGTCCCTACTTATGTTTCCAGTAAAATGAAACAATTTTTGTGCATTATAACATAAAACACCTTACAGGAAGACCGTATAATCTTACAGGAGGCCTCACCTTCTCTGAGGAATGGATGGAGAGTGGGGTGGGGAGAAGATAGGAGGAGTGGGAGGAGGGAAAGGAGGGGGAACTGAGATTGGTATATAAAATAAAAAAACATTATTTTAAAAAATATTTAAAAATAGAAGGAACAAAAATGTTCCAACATTGAGCCAGGCAGTGGTGGCACATGCCTTTAATCCCAGCACTTCGGGAGGCAGAGGCTGGTGAGTTCAAGACCAGCCTGGTCTACAGAGTGAGTTCCAAGACAGGCTCTAAAGTTACACAGAGAGCCCTTGTCTTGAAACAACAACAACAAAAAAAATTTCCAACATTGGGGGCTGGATAGATGGTTCAGTGGTTAAGAGCACCAGCTGCTCTTCCAGAGGACCTGCGTTCAATTCCCAGGACCCACATGGCAGCTCACAACTGTCTGTAAATCCAGTCCAGGGAATCTGACACCCTTATACAGACATTCACACAGGTAAAACACCATTGCACATGAAATAAAAATAAATCATTTAGATAGATAGATAGATAGATAGATAGATAGATAGATAGATAGATAGATAGATAGATTCAACATTTTAAAAAAGAAATAGACGGGTAATTTCTAGATGAAGAGATGAAGGCCTAGCATTCCTTAAGTCTCAGCCATTTTTGTTTCTGCGTCTGTGAACTCCTAGTTCTTGTATCCCATTTTTTAATCGAGTTGTTTTCCTGATGTCCAGTTTTGCTAGTTCTTTATATATTTTATATATTAATCCTCTGTCGGGTATGTATTTTCCCATTCGCAGCCTGCTGCCTTGCCCAGATGAAAGCATCCTTGACCACACAGAAGCTTTTCAGTTTCATGGCATCCCACTTACTAATGGTTGTTCTTAGCCTGTGCTATTGGTGTCCTGTCCACAACTGGACAATGTGCAAAGGGTGACAGAGGGAAATGCCCAGTCTTAAATAAGATGCTTTCATCAGAAGCATCAAGGCTGAGGGAGCTATTCTAGAAAGAAGGGTTTCTAGAGGTGGCGGGCGAGTCCGCGTAGAGACTATCCTACAGACACCACAGAAGGGATGTGCTCATGAGTTCCCAGACAGCCTGCACAGGGTAAAGCCAGAGGGCGCCAGCACTGAGCACTGGATGTGGGTTCCCACATGTAACCAAGAAGCTCTCTGTAATAGATACCCACTGAGGAAAGTAAAATCGGTGTTCTCCAGTGGAATCTCACTGGGTATTTTAACCACACTTCGGGGCAGGTCCTGTGCTCAGGAGAAGCTGGCCAACACAAATTCAATGGTAATTTTGTAGACCTTTTGTTTCATTTTGCTTTGTTTGGGTATTTTGTTTTCAACTTATTGATCTTTGGTCTTTGTTTTTATTTCTACTTTTGTGTTTTTGTGCATTTATTTTTTCCTGTTGTTTATTTTGAGAGAGAGAGAGAAAGAGAGAGGAGAGAGAGAGAGAGAGAGAGAGAGAGAGAGAGAGAGAGAGAGAGAGAATAAAGAAGTTGGGTGTGCAAGATGGTAAGGAGGATCTGGAGGATCTGGAGGATGTGGGAAACATGATTGAAATGTTATTTGAAATTATTTTTTCAATAAAAATCGACATTGAGTCTGGAGATTGAGTTCAAACCATGGCAACCAATCATACCTGCTTCAATCAATCATACCCTCTGCAGTCAGTCATACCAGCTTCAGCCAGCCACACCAACAGAGCAAAGCCTCTGGGAAGCCTGAACACCAAGGTTCCAGTGAGCTTTCTGGATGGTGGTCTCTATTAACACCAGAGAAATGCACCCTCAGAATATGGGATTACGTTTGTGACCCTGGACGCTTGTTCCTTTCAGTGTCTCTTCACTCGGCTGGCCCTTATTCCTGCCCTTTACCACGGAACCAGAGTGACAGGATGCTTTCTGGAGTTCTGCGAGTTATTCCAGTGAATCAGATCTGAGGGCAGAACCGGAACTACACATTCTTCAGTGACTTGTGGGAAGAGAAATCGGCTGGGGACACTGCAGCACTTGGAGCTGGTGTCTTCAGTGGGGGAGTCTTTTGTTTTTGTTAGCACACAGTCCTTGTACAGTCGGTTCTGTTAAGGCATTGATATGCATGTGTATCATGTACCTTAAACATGTTCACTCCTCTGTTGGGCTCTCCTGTCCCCGCCAGTCTATGGAAACTGTGCGTCTAGAATCATAACTACATTGCAGCTATGCCTGCAACAAGCTTAGTTTCATGCTAAAAGGCAGTGGGAGGCATAATTTCCTACCACAATGGTGGAGAAGCTGCAGACATTGCTAACATTCAAGGTTTGTATTTTGATCCCTGTCCACCTCCCGCGATACAAACACTGTAAAATCCTCTTCAAGTTTTATGGGATACCTTAGCAACCCAGGGCCCCCACTTATACTTAAGTTATACCACACAATCCTTTCCAAACAAAGCAACCGGTTCACTCTGTCCTAATATCTTTCTTGCAACTCCCCCTCTGTGCTCAAACACGTCCTGAAACAAAATCTGGAGCTAGAGGCAGTGAGCTGAGCCAGCCTGCACTGACTTTCAGATACACATGCAGTAAAATAACTTGTGTCCCCAGAATGAACTTTCAGATACGATCCCCTCTTTAACCTCCTACGCCTACGCATGATTGGGCATGCGTATGATTAAAATCAAATGCATTCAGGGTTCCCTGCCCTGTGGGAAGTCCAAGGACCACCCACCTCCATCCAGGTCTAGTAAGGTGAGCATCCAAACTGCCTAGGCTCCCACAAAGCCAGTACGTGTAGTAGGATCAAAAACCCATTACCATTGTTCTTGAGTACTCAGTAGTCCTCATTGTCCGCTATGTTCAGCGAGTCCAAAGGAGGGAAATGGGAGGCGGTGGTGGGGAAGAGACAGAAATCTTTAATAAATAAATAAATTTTAAAAAATAGACAAAAAAAGAAATTGCCACACCAAAAAATAAATAAATAAATACTAAAAAAATATCAAATGCAATATGGAGAAAGTCATACATAAGGAATGTATAACCAAAGCTTGTGAATGAGTTTATCAGAGTAAAAGACCCTATTGCCCCTGGCAACCACTCCTCCTCCTTCAGGAGCCATAGAGGAACTAAAGTTTATTTTTAAAAATTTTCACTTCAGCTAGTAAAAAACTAATTGATGACATTTTGTAAGGGGAAACATGCTAAGTGACCCGGGGCTTTTGCACAAACCTCCCTGAGGGCCTGCCCCTCCCTTGCTGCATAAAGTCTCCACACCTTCCTTTTACTCAGAAAACCCCTTGCTAATTTGCACTATTTTTTTCAAAAAAATTGAATTCTTTGAACAAGGCAACAAGAATCTGAAAGCACCTGATCCAGATAGGACCATCAGCAAACACTCAGGTGTGAGGTCGCACTGCATGATGGGTTTTACATGGAATGAAGATCTATGCTATAACGAAGATGAAGGAGTCTAAAGATATGGCTAAGATCTAAAAATAGTATAACCTTGAGTTAACCAAAGCAGATTGTCTTAGGCAGGCCTTTTTAAAAAAACATCTTCCTTCATGAAAAGATGAGTTTTAAGTTTAAATTCTGGCTAATGAAAACCTGCTGCCGCCAATGTAATAAGCCAATCAAGCCAAATCAATAAATCCAGGTTTATTTTGAGCACAGCATTCCTGAGTGGCCCCAGGGGAAGTTGAGGAGACCATGTGTTTGTTCTCTGAGGGGGGGGGCAGTTTAAATCCCTGTGGGAGTGGTCTTGAGCATCTCTGGGGAAGGGGGGGCTTGGAGTGGAGCCTCCACCTGAACATTCCAGACTCTTTGGATATATGGATGCCAGAGGCTGGAGTGAAGCCTTCACCCAAGCAATGAGTTCAGGGCCTCTAAAAGGCTGTGGAGGGAGCCATGGGCAGGGAACTGAAATCATCTCTAGATGCTGAGAGCATCCCACCCGCTCTGTAGTCCAACAGCCACAGCCCCTTCAACTACTGCCACAGTTGGGTCAGGGTCCCACCAGGGCCCACTGTTAAAGGCTTAGTCCTTCATCAAGATGCAGTTTGGGAAGGCACTTGGTACCTTTGGGAAATGGGGTCTAGTAGGAGAAAGTTTAGCTACCATGAATTTCCACTGAAGAGGATGATGGACTCTAGTCTCTTTCTCCTTTTGCTTTCTCTTTTTCTTTCTGGTCACCATGAAGTGAGGTGGTTGCTTCTCCACTATGACACGTACGCCACCATGATGCTGCTGCTATGCACAAAGACCCAAAGTCATTTCAATCTAATGAGTCTAATCAATCATGAGTGAAGCCTTACTAATGGAGTCAAAAGATGATTATCTGACGGAATCTCGGGTCTTCCAAAGGGCTTGGTAAATTTAGCCCAGTGAGAACCTTTGGGCCGAGAGCCCAAATCAGCCAGTTCTAAACTTTTAGATGCTAGGAGATAATAATAAATAAATGTTGCAAACCACTAAGTTCTAGCAACTGTTGCTTACTGTGGTCCCTCTGCAACCTGGGTTCAGGTCCTGAGATGAGAAAAGGGTGTCAGCAGAAGAAATGAATTGTATGACCACCAGATGAGTCTCACACAAGTGGCTGACCCCGAAAAACTCCAACCATCTTTATTTATACACCAAACACACAAGAACGTTTTCCCATATTAACAAACATGTTTTTCCCATCCTCCAATGTTAGCCTCTGGCAAAAACAAGTATGTCAAATACATTTTTCTCAACTTTTACATCAAAACACCTTTAAATCAAAACAACACTTGTTATTTTGCTGGCTTGTCCAAATCAAGCCAGGTACACCCTGTCTTTACAAAACTAAAAGGTGATTGACATAGGCAAACATTTTCAAGAACAACAGTCTCATTCAAAAAACACAAAATAGGGGTGATCTGCCTCTGATCCTGTCAGCACCGAGTCAGCACAGCTCCCGGGTCTGGAGTGACAGCCGGCATCCCCAGACAAGGAGCCTGAGAGGCTTCAGTTCCCAAAGAATTTCAGGGGAAAATATTGAGAAAAAAATGGGATTTTCAGGAATGATCACATCTGTCTGATGTATGATTCACAAAATGACACTAAAACCACCAAGAGACTCCTCAATATTACCAGAGAAAAGAACATGCAGGTCGGGTGGTCCCAGCAGTTGTCTGCACTGTTCTGACGCCCACTGGTCCTTGCCGAGTGAGACTGTCCCACTGGGCTTTACCTCATCTGGAGACCCGCTGGACAGGTACTCTTACATTGGTCCAAAACCAGGCCGCACGGCTCCCAACAGTTGCTCAACAACTGAAGACTCATCCATGAGGGAATCTGTGCTTGAAGGGAGTTACCATGGAAGCAGAACTCCAAGCATGTCTGTGAGGGCCTCCCTACATCTGGGTCATGGATGTGGGAAGACCCACCCTGAATGTAGGCAGCACCAGTCAACGAACTGGGGTCCTGGATTGATTTAAAAGGAGAGTCCAGCACCCAATTTCTGCTTCCTGGATGCCGTGTGAAAGCTGCCTCAAGCTCTGGGCGTCATGCCATCCCCACTGTGAGAGACTGTATCCTCTCCAAGTGCGAGCCAACACCACTCCTTCCTTCCTTAAGTTGCTTTTGTAGAGCCTTTTGTTTCCACAATGAAGCTGACACAAAGGGCAAGTAGGAAGGTCGCAAAGGCCAACATGAAAGATGGCGCAGTTGTCAATCTGACTTGCTTCAGCAGAGAACTCTTAGGAGAAAGCACTCAGAATGAGAGGCATGACATCAGAATTGAAGAGTTTTGGTTTTGAGTGTGCCTCTCAGATTTCACGTTGGAAACACCATCCTCATGTCCACGTTAACACACGAATCGTCAGAGAAGCCTCCCTGCCAAACACCAGTGACCCGTTCTGAGGCCAGAGGCTAATTTAAGGCTCACAATGGTGTGTGCAGGGATGGATCTCAGTTTGGAAACCACCCACTGAGGTTCACGTTCTTGTGTCCTGAGGCCAAGGACTACACCAGGAATACATGTTTCAAAACAGAATTTGAAAGCACTCATGAGGATGTGAATGGCTAGGGGGTTGGGTAGGAGGCATGCTCAAAAAGCACTGGGTTATGGCGCTAATAACCGTCTAGGTCACTTAGGTATCACCCTCTCGTTTCCGTAGCATGGGTTTTTCTCAAGCGTGTAACATGTAGCTCGGTGAGGAAGGGTTTCTGGTATGTTTGAAGCTACAGACTGATCAGGTGATGCTTGCCTGCAGCCCCCTTTCTTACAGCTGCTGTAGAGCAAATGACAAAGACACTTCCGAGAGCCTTCCCATGAGTATATAAACACACTCTTCAGTGTCCAGACCCCAGGATGATAGGAGCCATCTTCACTTGCTCAAAGAAGTTGCCAGATCAGGGTTGCCAGAAAACCAGTGCAAGAGGTGGGAGACACGGGAGACCACACAATGCTTCGGGTATAGTGCCTATACCTCACCGACACGCGGCCCTCCTCTTTACTTTCCTTGCAATCCCATAGTCATACATTTGTATCCCAGGATTCCCTCCCCTTGTGCTGTGAAACCTTCCCCCTTCCTCTGAGACACTTTACCTCCTGGGCCTGAGACTGGCCATGCTACCGTTTGTCTGCATGGCAATGCCATTAATAACTCTTTTAATAAAGTTTTTCCCCAAATTGACAATACGTCTCAGTGTTCCTTCCCCCAACTCAGCTCAAACTTTTCACTGCCGAGTGGTTTCATTCATATGTTGATTTTTCTATTTATTTATTTAAGAAAACAAACAATATTTTTTTTTCATTTTACATGCCAATCCCAGTTCCCAGGCCCCCTCCACTTTCCTCCATAACCCCCCATACCTAACCCCCTATCCCTCCTCAGAGAGAGTAAGGCACATTGCTTTAGGGGGAAGGTCCAAAGTCCTACCTACTATATCTAGGCCAGGAAAGAATGGGTTCCAAAAAGCCAGTACAAGCAGTAGGGATAAATCTGGTGCCACTGCCAGTGGCCCTGCAGTCTGCCCCAGCCATACAACTGTCACCCACATTCAGAGGGACTAGTTTGGACCTATGCTGGTTCCTTCCTGTCTGGCTGGAGTTGGTGAGCTCCTATTAGCTCAGGTAAACTGTTTCCATGGGTATCCCCATCATGGTCTTGACCACTTTGCTCATATTCTCACTCCTCCCACTCTTCAACTGGACTTTGGGAGCTCAGCCCAGTGCTCCGATGTGGGTCTCCACCTCTGTTTCCATCAACTGCTGTCATACGTTGACACTGACATAACATCACTTCTCCAGTCTCTGCATTCCCTCCCTGATGACTCATGCCTCTGCCTGAGTTTATGTCTGCTGACCCGTCGAGTCCATGGAATTTGCCTTTGTTCTGCTGTTCCCAGGGCAACCGTGTTCCATGTGGGACTGTGAATACATGGGGTAGACTCCAGAAGATGTTGCCTGTCTTGCTGATTTGCCTCCTACCAGTGGCCGACGGGAAGAACTGCCTCCAGTGCTGGCCAGAGCTGCCCGCCCTGCTGGACTATGACCTGCAGGTGCTGTGGGGAAGCCCAGGGCCGCCCACAGAGCTCTCACAGAGCCTACACTCCTTTTTCCTGGAGGAGAACCCCTTATTCATGCCCTGGTATCTTGGTGAGGCACAGCTTGGCAGGGATGGGAGCACCCTCTCCCCTGACCTGATCCTGTCCCCAATGTCCCGCTGTCCCATGTGCCATTCTCAGCTCGAGACCACTTGGAAGAGGAAACAGCTATATTCTTCACCCACATAGACAACGCCATTAAGAAGCTGAGGGATGGTGAGGAGAACAATGCCCAGGACCCCAGGGATTGAAGTGGATTACAAGGACCTAAACAGCGTTCCCTGGAGGATACTTTGGTAGTGGGCAGGGAAGCGTTCTTGAAGAGCACACTGTGTCTCTGTGTATTCTATGGTGATACTGTCCTATAATTCTAGTACTTATGAGGTGAAGGCAAGAGGACCACAAATTCAAGATCATCCTCAGCTACACTGTGATCAGTCTGGGATACATGAGACCAAGTCTGGGGGTCAGGGAAGACTGGGAAGATGGTTCAGTAGATAAATCGCTAACCGCACAACATGAGGGCTGGAGTTCAGATCCCCAGAGCCCAGCCTGGTAAAGCTAAGCACGGTAGCACATGTCTGTAATCCAGTGCTCTTAAAGGGAGGTAGGAGGTGGAGACAAAAGATTCCCCAGAAGCTTCTGGGTCAGCTAGCTGCTTATACACCGCAGCAAACAGTGAGAAGCCCTGCCTCAAGAAATAAGATGGAAGTGAGAACTGTCATGCAAGGCTTCCTCTGGCATCCCTGTGAATGCTGTGACATGCACTCGGAGGAACACACAGACAGATATACACTTGTATATGTATGTCTCCATCCATCCATCCATCCATCCATCCATCATCTATCTATCTATCCACGTATCCATTTTCCTTCTAGTAATCTCTATCTCTATCCCCCTACACACATGCACATTTTAAAAATAAAGCTAGAGAGAAGGCTCAATCATTAAAAGATTTGCCTTTTAGGCATGAAGACCTGAGTTCAATTCCCAGAACCCACATTTAAAAAAATGTATAGGGGTTGTGCCTATCACCCCAGTGCTGAGGAAGCAGAGTCATGGGCATCCCTGGGACTCACTTGACAGCCAGAATAGAATCCCAGGCCAGTAAGAGACCCTGTCTCAAAACTAAGGTGGGTGATTCCTGAGGAATAACACCCAGGGTTGATTGCCAGGTCCCACACTCATGTATGTGCGCAGCCGTACATGTCTGTAGACATGTACACAAAAGACATATTTTCTATCCGTGAGTTTTATTCCCTTCTGCTACACCCAGATAAGTCAGCACTGCTGGAAGAGCTTCGTATTCAGAAGGGTCTTCTGGCTGAGAGGCTGAAGGAGAGGTCCATGGAGCTGAAGCAGAGGGGTAGGAGGCAGGGTTGTCCCTATTCTGTCCCCAACCCATCACCCTTTGACCATGAACTGTAGAAGCCAATGGGCAGTCCCCTCCTAAGGTCTCCCCAGGAGCTCTGTCCTACCCGCAGGTTAGGTTCTTTCCATGAGTCCCCTAGTCCCATGCCCTGCTCCCACTCCCCACTGCTCCCAGCTCTGTCTGCCTCTCTAGTGCCTCAGTTTCTCCACCATCTCACTTTCCTGAGCAGCCTGCAATGATTCCTGTGGTGAGTACGCCCAGAGCTGAGTTGGAGGAAGGGATGAGAGTCCCTGCCATGTCTGAGGCTCTTGTCCATCACTCTCACAGACATGCGTACCCCAACGGAAGTCACAATATGTGCCGACTGCCGGACACACTTCCTGTTCTGCCACGACCCCACCTTCTGCAAAGGTCAGTGGCCTCTGCCCCACTCACGGGATTTCACTCCACTCTTCCTCCCTTTCCCAGACTCTCCACCCTGCATTTCCCATCTCTCTTCATCATTCTTTTGTTTTCAGTTTAGTGGCTGGTTTCTTGTTGTTTTTATTGAGCTATATAATTGTCTCCACTCCTCTCCCTTCCTCCCCCTCCCCTTCTACCCTCTCCCATGATCCCCAAGCTCCCAATTTACTCAGGAGAGCTTATCTTTTTCTCTTTCCTATTTAGATCTATGTATGTCTCTCTTAGGGTCCTCTTTGTTGTCTAGGTTCTCTAGGGTTATGAATTGTAGGCTGGGTTTTTTTTTTTGCTATATGTCTAAAAGCCACTTATGAGTGAGTACATATTAGATTTGTCTTTCTGAGTCTGGGTTACCTTATTCTAGCTCCATCCATTTGCCTGCAAATTTCAAGATGTCATTATTTTTCTCTGCTGTGTAGTACTCCGGTGTGTAGATGTACCACATTTTCCTTAGCCATCCCATCATTCTTTTCTATCCTAACTAGAATGATCCTGAATTTCCTTTTCCTGTTGGGTAAAAGATAAGAGAATCTTTGAGGTTTTTTAAATGTCCCTTGGCCTGGCTCTAGAGTCTGAGAGCCACTGCTTCTGGGTCCCCAGATTCACCACACCTGGAACAGTCCCAACCCATCTCTACGTCAGTGCCCTTCTTAGCAACTTTTCTCACTCGGACCCCACAGCCCTAAGCCAGGAGCCTCTTTCTACCTTACCCCTGCACCTCAGCTAAACCTGGTAGAATGACTCTTGATTATGTTGTTACATTTTACTTCAGCTTCCACCAGAACGCCCCCCCCGTGTGTGTGTGTGTGTGCATGTGAGTGTAGAGATATGTGTGTGTGCATGTGAGTGTAGAGATATGTGTGTGTGCGTGTGTGTAGAGAGATGTGTGTGTGCATGTGTGTAGAGAGATGTGTGTGCATGTGTGTATGTAGATATGTGTGTGTAGAGAGGTGTGTGTAGAGATGTGTGTGTGTGGAGAGAGATGTGTGTGTAGATGTGTGAGCGTGTGTGTGCATGTGTGTATGTAGATATGTGTGTGTAGAGATGTGTGTGTGTGTGTGTGTAGAGATGTGTGTGTCACATTGTGAGTACAGCAATCAGAGGTCAGCCTCCAGCATCTGTCCTTGCTTTCCGTCTTCTTAGAAACACGGGCTCTCCAATGCTCACCCAGGCCTAATGCCCACCCCCACCCCCACCAGCTTTGGGGATCCTCTTTCCATCCATCTTCCCCCACAGGAATGAAGAGATTACACACATGCAGATTATTGCATCTGACTTTTACCTGGATGCTGGGCACCCCAGCTCCAGCCTTTAGGCTTGGGTGGTGAGAGTTTTGCCTGGGAACTGCCTCCCTAACTCTCCATCTTCTTTATTGAGACGTCGTCTCTCATTGGCCTAAAATTTACCAAATACACTAGGCCAGCTGGCCAGTGAGATTCAGGAGTCTGCTTGATGCTTGTCTCCCAGGCTTTGGGATTGCAGGTGCATGCCACTGGAAACGGAACACTCGGATCCTCACGCTTGCAAGATAAACATTTCACTGACTTCACCTCAAGCCCCCATGCTCTTCCTCGGGCGGGCCTCTCTCATGGCTCTCAGTTGCAGCCACCTTTCCCTTGCTGCTTCCTACTCCTCCAGCCCTGGCAGCCCCCGGTACAGAAAACACTGTGTTGAAGGACACACCTGCCCAAGACACACACCCTGGCTTTTATAACCTCAAGTGCCTCACCCCAGCCTCCAAACACTTGGTTTCTCCTCTCCCACCCCAGTTAAGGCTGTCAGGACCTACAAGTGGATTGTGATTGTCATCTGCATCCTGATGCTCCTGGCTGTGGTTGCCATCTGGTAAGTGGCTCTCTCAGCTTCAGGGCCCCCTAAGGACACACACCCACTCTTTGACTGACCCGGCTCCTGCTTTTTTTCTTGCCCAGTGGTCACTTTTTCTGGCTCCAAAGGAAGAAGAAGGCTGTGGAGGTACTAGGGAATACACTCCTGTTTGGGGCTCCTAAGGTCTTGAGGCTCAGCTCTTGCCTGCTGGGTCCGGTGTGTGCAGAGATATTTGACACTGGGGCCTAGGACACAGATAAGCAAAGTTCCTCGGGCCTCTTGTTCCCACCAGAGCCCCTGCAGAGCCACCTCCCCTCTCTGCCCTGCACACTGACCTGACCAGGCCAGCATGGTAATAGCTTTGTCATGGCTCCTGGGTGACTTTGGCCAGTGGGACTCCCAGTAGGAAGTCAGAGGCCTGGAATTGCCTTGGAAAGTCCCGTTTTTTTTCTCTTTGCAGGGAAAAGACAGTCAGTTACGCCCTTCAAGAAGCAAGCAGCACTCACCAGGGGGGTAACCATAGCAGGTGGTGTCTGAAACCTAAGTCATCTCTGGCCCTGGTGACTCTCCCTGGCACAGTGCCCTCCTCTCTGGGGCCAGGGGAGCTCTGAGACTGGGGTTCTGCGGTTTTCAGACAATTCTCTCTCTCTCTCTCTCTCTCTCTCTCTCTCTCTCTCTCTCTCTCTCTCTCTCTCGTCTTTCTCTCTTCCCTTTGAACACATATCCTTTTGTAAAACAGCTCTTTCATTAAAATCATTTCTTCCTGCTTTTTCTGGAGATTTGGTTTACGTGGATACGATAGTCAATCTTTGTTGTCAACTCGACTGGACTGAAAGGGCCCAGGAACACTCTGTCAACAGCTGCAGCCCTAAGCCTGGAAGTCACTTTCTCTGAGTAGGGGAAGGCAGGGTGACTTTTTAAAATCACAGTGTGCTGGCTAGTTTTAATGTCAACTTCCAATAAGCTAGAACCCTTTTAGAAGAAGAAACCTCAATGGAGGAAAATGTCCTGTCCAGACTGGCCCGTGGACAAGCCTGTGGTACCTTCTCTTGACTGGTGATGTGGACGACCACAGCTCACTGTGGGCAGTACGATCCCTGAGAAAACAGGCTGAGAAATCCATGAGGAGCAAACCAGTAAGCAGTGTTGTTCTGTGGCTTCTGCTTCCGTTCCTGCCTCCAGGTCCCTCCCGTGAGTTCCTGCCCTGCTTCCTTCAGTGATGGACTGAGATGTGGAAGTGTAAGGTAAAAAGAACACTTTCCTCCCCAAGTTGCCTTTGATAATGGTGTATTATCACAGCAATGGAAATCTAAGACACATGCCGCCTCGGCTTGCTTTGGCTTCTATTTCTATTGTTTGCTTTGAATTTCTTGTGTGTTTTTGAAAAGCGTGAAAATGAACTCAAAACTAAATCATGTTAATGTGGTACCTGGCACAAGTCACTCCAATCTGTTTTGGTCTGGGCTATTGGGCTTAAGATAGCGGCTAAATATAAAACAGTATCTTTCCACAGTGTTATTTAACACCCTTTTGGCTAGCACAACCTTCCTGGTTCTTATACTGTGCCCTCCCTGAACTACTTAGACTCTGGCTCCCAGCTGCAAAAGAACTAAGGACATTCAAATGACCATAGTTGATATGCAAATATAGTCAGATGATGTAATGAAGGAAGTGGGTTCTGAGAAATACATCATGGCTTATCTTATCACTGTGTGCACAACACAAAGAGAAGCCCAGTCTAAGGTGATGCCATGTCACCAGGTAAGATAAACTGATGGGACCCATATCACATGTATGTATTCTGTCGTTGACTAACATGCTTAAAAACGCAGCGCACCACTGTTGTGCTTCCATGTCTAGGGTCCCTCACAGGTCCATGTATTTAAACACCTGCTGGTAGCACTGTCTGGGAAGGTTGTAGAACTTTTAAGAGGGGGTGCATCATTGGAGGAAAGGGGTCTCTGGAAGCAGGACTTGAGGTTTTCTAGCCCAGCCCCGCTTCCTGACTGTGAACGCAATGTGACTCGCCAGCATGCTGCTTCTGCCTCCCACGAGATGCTGGAATGGCCCTGGTGAACGAAGCCGGAATAAACCTGACTTTGCTTTAAATCACATCTTGTCGGATCTTTAGTCACAGCGTCAAGAAAAGTACTGATATTATTACTAATATTATAAATCAGTTTACCTTGTTTGAACTTTGAGTAATACAATTACAGTGCCACGCCATTGTGTCTGTCTTCTTGTGTCTTGCCATTATAGTTTGAATATTTTCCAGTACATAAGTATCTTAATTTGCTCATTTTCAGCAGTTTATACTATTACGTCATCTACCTATTTGCTTATGGTTTCTACTGACGATGGACATTGAAGGTTTTGCCAGTTTGGGGCTATTGCTACATTTTAATATATATTCTGCTGTGCACAAACATTCATGTGTGGCGCATGGTTACGGGCTGCATAATGAGATTTTTAGTCAGCAAAAGACCATATAAGGATGGTCCCATAAGAGTGTCACTCAGTGGTGTCACCGCTATTGTAGGTCATATAAATTCCTCCAGTGATGGTCACACAATGATGAAGTCACCAAAGATGCACTTCTCAGAACACATTGCCATTTAGTGGTGTGCGTCCATACTACAGCATCGTATTTAGTTTTTATTCTTGATGTATATATGTGTACATGGTGTGTATTTGTGTGTGTGTGTGTGTGCACGCACACACGCGCATGTGTGTTAGTTTTTGGTTTTCACCTTCCACATTGTTGGAGACAGGGTGTCTTGCTGTTTAGCACTGTGCCACCTGGTCAGCTGGCCTGAGCTTCTGGGAATTCTTCTGCCTCTGCCACATTAAGAGCATGTCCTAAGTCTCTAAAATACCCAGTCTCTCTTAAACATGCAAGGTCTCTGCAAAGTTCCCAAGTCGCTCTAAAATTCCAAGGTTCCTTTAAAATATCCAAGGTCTCATAACTGTAGGTTTCTGAAATTTTTTTAAAAGCTTAAGTACTTTCTTACTTCAAGAGGGAAGAACCGAACCAGAGCACGGCGTTAAAAGAGTGCTGGGAAGTGAACCATGGGATTTTCAGGAAACTGGATGGATCTGAAAAGAATTAGACTGGCGTGACCCAGGCTCAGGAACCACAAACACACAAAACCTGCAGCTCTTTCAGGAGATGTAAGCGCACAGTGAGCTACGGTTGACTCAGGCCATCCCTGAACTAAGAGGTCTGTGGATGGGTCTGACCATCTTTCCTGCCCTGCCTCTCTCTCCCTTCCTCCCTCTGGGCTACAGGGTCTACAGGTGTAACCCTGTGACTCGTGTGTAGGCTTGGGAGGTCAAATTCTTCCGTCATTGGCTGCAGCTGGCTTTGTAGCTTCCAGGAAGTCAGGGTTCCTTGGATTTTCGTCTGGGGCTAGCAGGCGTTAGTACCAACATTTCCTCAGGCCTTCACACTAGGCAGTGTGACAGTCTGAGACCCTTGACCCCAAGGTTGACCCGAAGGAAGTCATCATTCTCTAACCTTGTTTCTCTTCTCTTTCTCCTTACGGCCATCAATCCTTCAGCCCCCGCCCCTGCCACCCCTTCTCTGCCCGCCCCCCTTTCTACCTCTGCTGCCCTCCACCCTTCCCTGGCCATTCTTGACCTGTCCAGCTGTTTGTACTCAGGTCAGCCTTGTGATCACAGCTAGACCTGCCAATGGCCCGGCTGTTGTTGGCCATGACAGGTCTGTGCTCTCTGCTGTTTTTTCTTCCTATTTTCCACTCCGTTCACTCCTTAAGAGTGGGGGAAGAAATGCTACCTAAGACTTTTATCCAGCCTAATGTTATAACCTCAGGGACAGCAGCATCGGAAAGCATTTCCCAGGAGACTCACCCAGGGAGCCTCTGCAGCTTGACTGTGCAGCCTGTGAAGCCGCGTTTGGATTAATCACAGCCTCTCTTCAGAGGCTTGATCAGTGTCTTATTAATCACTCAGCCCCAGTCATAGTAGTAGTTCCTCAGCCACACCACAAGGGGGCGCAGGTTAGAGTTCATCAAAGCTTATGGGGACAAACTTCCCTGAGCCCGCCTGCAGGGGCTCAGTGGTTGGTGCTACCACAAGGGTAGTCTGGCTGCCAGCTTTGACTGCCATTCGTTTTATTCAGGGCAGCCAGAGTCCTGAGAGACCAATGGCTGCTATTAGGAATCAAATTACCCTATCCCTTGTTTACAGGAAAATGAGCATCAGGTATGTTTAAAACACAACTCCAGCATACAAATCCTATGTTGACACTGTTGCCATTCATACATGTGCATGCATGTTTGGGTGTGTTCAGGTGCATATTCAGACATACGTGTACGCATGTGGAAGCCAGAAGTCGCCCTCGACTTTGTTCCTCGGGAGCTGACCATGATGTTTTTCTGGGATAGGATCTTTGACTTTTACTTGGAGCTTGCCAACTGAACTAACCTGGCTGGCTGGCAAGCCCCAGGAATCCATTTGCCTCCACCTCCCCAGGGCTGGACTACAGGTGTGCACTGTGCCTGTTTTCACAGGACTGCTGAACTCAATTCCTCATTCTTGGGCAGAGAGTACTGAGCCACTTCACCTAACTGACAGCAGTCTGTAAGACGGCCCACCACCTGCCCACAGCCCAAGATGCGGGGGGATGGGAGTGGCTTATCTGTCTTATAGGAACCCATTTGTTTATCTATTTAGCATACTATGTGCGTGTGTTCATGTTCACATGTGCATGAGCACATACATTTGGTGAGTATGCATGTCATATCCATGCATGTGGAGACTCAAGGTTGAATTGAGAATCTTCCCTGATTCCTCACCACCTATTGACTGAGACGTGGGCCGGACAGTTTTATGTCAACGTGACACAAACCAAAGTCATCCGAGAGGAGGGAACCTCAAGTGAGAAAATGCCTCCATAAGACCAGGCTGAAGGAAAACCTGTAAGGTATTTTCTAAATTAGTGATTGATGGGGCAGGGCCCAGCCCATTGTGGGTGGTGCCATCCCTGGGCTGGTGGTCCTGGGTTCTATAAGAAAGCAAGCTGAGCAAGCCATGAGGAGCAAGAGAGTAAGCAGCACCCCTCCATGGCTTCTGCATCAGCTCCTGCCTCCAGGTTCCTGCCCTGTTTGAGTTCCTCCCCTGACTTCAGTGATGAACAGCGATATGGAAGTATGAGCCAAATAAACTTTTTTCCTTCCCAACTTGCTGTTGGCCATGGTGTTTTATCACAGCAATTGTTAGGGACAAAGGCAGACTCTTTTAAACAAAACCAGAGCTCAACAAGATAGGCTAGTCTGGCTAGCCAGCTGGCTTCTGGGATTCCTCCTTCCCCACCTGTCAATTACAGTCCAGCTGCCGTGATCATCTGGCATTGCATGGGCGCTGGAGACCTGAACTCTGGTCCTCACGGTTAGGCAGCAAGTGCCATCACCATGTCGTCATTTCTACAGCGTTTGTCGTGGGGCCGTGCTGCCTGCTTCATTGGCTGCAGAGTGCTATTAGGACATCCACAGAAACAGGAGACTGGGCCCCACAGGCAGGAAGGCTTAAAGGACCTCAGCACTTGCTGGAGATTCTGAGTCTTTGGCCACTGTCTGTGCTCCATCAGTTAACCGACTGTTCACACTGTCCAAAACCCAGGCTAGTTTTCCTCGGGTTGATCAGAAACTAGGCCGGCTGATGCTGCGTGGGAGCGGTTCACACTTGGAGTCTTCCCACTGCACAGCATTCTTCTCACTTTGGGGATGGTTCTGAGTCAACCTCAGCTCCCTGTGAGCCTACCTCTCCTTGGAAGGGAGCTGTGTGTGGTGGTATTGTGCTTGTACTGTAACAAAGCTTGCCTAAAGATTACAGTATAGAGTTAAGCTACTAATTAGCCATAGAGGCCAGGCAGTGGTGGTACACACCTTTAATTCCAGCACTTGTGAGACAGAGGCAGACGGATCTCGGTGAGTTCAAGGCCACCCTGACTACACAAAATTGATCCAGTCTAAAAAAGAAACAGAGCCAAGTGGTGGAGGCTCACACCTTTAATCCCAGCACTAGGGAGGTAGAGACAGGAAGTGATATGGCTGGGCAGAAAGAGAAATATAAGTGGGAGGAGACAGGAGCTCAAGATTCAGTCTGAGGTTTCGTAGAGAAGGCATTCAGTCTGAGGACTTACAGAGACAGGATACCCCATTTAGTCTGAGGACTTACAGAGACAGGATACCCCATTTAGTCTGAGGATTTCATAGAGGTAAGAACTAGTGGCTGGTTGCACCCCCTAATATCTGACTCTGGGTTTTTATTACTAAGACCAATTAAAATACACGCTACAGCTTGTGTGTTCCCCTTTTTGTTTTCTGAGTCTCACTTAATGTCCTTTCAGGTCCATCCTGTTTCCTGTCTATTTTGTTGTTTTATTCGCCTTCCTAGCTGAATGAAATTTCACTGCGTATGTCTACCATCCTTTCTCTGTTCCTCTGTTGATGAGCACCTAGGTTTCTCCTATTTCCTACTATTGTGGACAATCCGCCAGTGACCACGGATGTCCACTTACACCCAGAAGGTCTATAACTGAGTCACATGATAATCCTGTCTCTAATTTTCTTTTTCAGGACGCATCCCACTGGCCTCCATGACGGCCATTCCAGTTTCCAATCCCGCCAGGGTGACTAGTTCTTCCTGTGCATCCCACCAGCAGTAGCTGCCATTTGTGGTCCTGATCCTGGCCGTCCTGGCTGGGACGACACGGAATCTTTTTTCTTAACATTTGTTTGTGTATGAGAATGAAGGGCCACGTGCCCCAGCGTGCATGTGGAGGTCAGAGGATGGCTAGCATCGGTGGTTCTCCCCTTCTGAGTCACCAGGCTTTGTGGCAAATGCCCTTATCACTAAGCCACCCAACTCAAAGAACCAGGGATGGAATCTTAAAGATTTTCGTTCCTATTTCCATAGTGGAGAAGGCTGTTTAATAGCTTTTAAATGTACTTATTGGCCATTTCTGTTTCTTTTTTTAAAATATTTATTTATTATGTATACAGTGTTCTATATGCCTACAGGCTGGAAGAGGGCACTAGATCTCATCTTGGATGGTTGTGAGCCACCATGTGGTTGCTGGGAGTTGAACTCAGGACCTTTGGAAGAGCTGGCAGTGCTCTTAACCTCTGAGCCATCTCTCCAGCCCCCATTTCTGTTTCTTTTATGAGGTCAAAGTCTTTTAATTTTTTCTTCAGCAGGTTGAGTTGTTTTCGTGTGTGTTTGTTTTGTCTTTGTTTTTGTGCCTTTGGTATTTTAGTTCTTTACATATCCCAGACATCCGCACCCATCTAAGGCTTAGCTATCAGATACTGTCTCCCATGCTATAGACTATTTACCTTGCTGATAGTTCCCCTTGCAGAGCAGAATTTTTTTAAAAAAAATTTATTTTTAATGTGTGTGTGTGTGTGTGTTGCAGACAGAGGCTGGAGTTACAGGCGGTTTGAGTTTCCTTATGTGTGCTACGCACTGAACTCAGATCTAGACGGGGTTAAGTGAGCAGGAAAACACGGTCTATGTGGCGAACCCCTCCAGGAGCTGAGATCCCTGACTGGATAAAGGGAACACAAGCTGAGCACCGGCACCCATCTTCTTGGCGTTCTGACTATAGATGTCACGTGACCAGAAACTTCCCACTCCTGCCCCCATGCCTTCCCCACCATGGCAGACTGTAGCCCCTGGATCAGTGCACTGGAGTATACCCTTCCTCCTTATTTTTATCAGGTGTTTAGTTGAAGAAGCGAGACAAGGCATTAAACAGGCTGCCTGGCTCTGACTCCACCCAACAGGAGTCTAAAGATACCCAGCTCCTAGGTACATGGCCACAACCAGGTAGAATGGCACAGGCTTGTAGTTCCAGGACCAGAAGGCCGAGGCAGGAGGATCACAGCCAGTCTGGGCTACATAAATAGACCTTGTCAGAAACACACTGGGAAGGGGTGTTTGGGGGGCATGGACAAGAAGCCCTCATGGCATATCTTTGAATCTCAAAATATAGTGAAACCTAATGTGAATACTTTCTAGTCGATAATGTTCTTAGTGAAAATGTTTCAAAATCTTCCACACTGGGGCTGGAGAGATGGCTCAGAGGTTAAGAGCATTGCCTGCTCTTCCAAAGGTCCTGAGTTCAATTCCCAGCAACCACATGGTGGCTCACAACCATCTGTAATGGGATCTGGTGCCCTCTTCTGGCCTGCAGGCATACACACAGACATAATATTGTATACATAACAAATAAATAAATATTTAAAAAAAAAATCTTCCACACTGAAGGCCCTGGCTGCAGAACCCGCTAAGAGCCAAGGACACCTGTATCCTAGCCTCAGGTCTGGGCTCCAAACCCAAGGCCCCCAAGGGAGAAGACTTCCTGGAAAGGAAAGAATGAACTGGAAAGCTCCAGCTCCCTAGACAGGTGACTAGAAATGAATATGTTCTACGGGTGTGTCCCACCCTCTGACATCGGGGCAAGAAAGATGTCTCCTACGAAGTTCACACCCAAGAGTCAAGAATTGAACTATCAAAAAAAAAAATCTTATAATTTTCAATAAGTTTATAGTTTTGTGTCAGGCCACATTCATAGCTATCCTGGGATGTTAGTAACCCGCAAGCTGCAGGCTGGGCACCCCTGCCCACAGTGCTACTTTGACGGCAGCTGGCTCTAATTGTCCCCTACAGAAGGCTCAGGTTGGAGCTGACAGCAGAACAGCGCAGTCACCTACAGGAAGGCACAGGATTTCATTCTAAACCCTAGTTGGCCTTCTCTGGAGGCCAGGCTGTTTCTGCTGTCCTGGACCCTGAACCTCTCCAGCTGTTCATGAGGCAAACATCAACAGCTATTTCCAGAGGGGCTGTGGGGAGAAGGCACAGAGGAGTAACCACGGAACTGGTTCACCATCTACCTTCGCCCTTCCCCTGCTGGACATGCGCTCTCCATAGAGTCCGAGGTCCCATCGCAGGCCACCAGGGTCTCCTC
This sequence comes from Microtus obscurus, assembly GCA_963919715.1. Lineage (NCBI taxonomy): Eukaryota > Metazoa > Chordata > Mammalia > Rodentia > Cricetidae > Microtus > Microtus obscurus. Next base: position 10,970,880 of record CAWTZC010000330.1, read on the forward strand.
AGGCCTCAGGGCTCTGATCCGCTGTGTGCCACCCTGGCATCCATCTGCCCACCCTCTAAGTGCCGAAGTAATAAATAAGGTCACCTAGGAGAGTTTCCAGGAGGTGTCCATCACTTGTCCTCTAACCAACCACCAGTGGGCACCCCAGAGAGCACGTGCCCTTAGCCTAGGGGAGGCGGCATCCATGCAGACAGTCTCCCACGCCCAGTACCTGAGGGACATCAGCAGTATAAAGGCCTCAGCTGGTCTGGGTCCCACTCACACAACAGAGGCGAAGAAAGACATGTGCACTGTTCCTGGGTGTTTTTGTCAGTTTTTTTGTTTGTTTCGCTGCATTTTGAACACTAGGGCTTATATTCAAACAGCACACGGATGGTCTGCAGAGCGGGACCAGGCTGGGCCAGTGTGCAGGCCCCACCCACGGCAGCTGCCAGAAGAGGACCCAAGCCCCGCCCGGCGGCGCGGCCAAGCGTCAGGCAAGTGTGGCGGTGGCTCAGCGCCCCGGCCCGCCCTGAACATGCGGGCACCGGGAACTCAACTAGGAGGACACAGCAGCTTCGGGAACACTGGAGAAGTCCACTGAACTGGGCCGGACGGCTCTTTGGAAAACCACTTCATCTTTGGGGGAACACCTCTTGGCTTAGGTCTCCACTCCCCAATTTCCCGACATTTTTCAAGAGTTTCAAAACAAAAACAGAAAAGAGAGGAAGAAAAACAAAGAAAAAGAAAGCACACATCTTTTGGGAAACGGTGTTCTTCACACACCGGAAGGCTGCAGGGGCTCCGCCGTCACTGCACCCGCTCGGTGAAATTCTCCGGGAAGACGCCCCGGCATTTCTCCAGCTCTTTGTGCTGGTTCCAGTCGCTTTCCTTCACTCCCATGAGCCAGCCTTCATCCTGCGGCCAACAGAGCGTAGGTAACACAGGTCCACGTCACAACACCCTCCAGTACACTAAGAAGACCCAAGCAGGCCTGGGAGGAGCCTGTCTGTCTGCCTGCCTGCTATTCTGAATCTCCTGTGCCTGACGGCACTGGTCTAAGCCTCAGCTATGTCCTCAGTACCAGCCCATAACCATCTGCTCCCTGCAAATGCAACCCTCCTGGTATCCAGACCCTTCAGATACAGCGAAGGGCCAGGACAGGCCACACCCAGCTGCCGCCTGTCCTCTCATAGTTCTTACAACCTGTTCTGGGAAGAGGTCCTAAAAGAAGAAGGGCTGTAGACCATGACAAACGGCAGCTGTCACATGCTAACTATACCACCGCTCTTCCAGACAGTCCTAATCCAGTCCTTGTGACTCCAAACACCTGCCTCAGCCAGAAATACAAGCTTACATAGTATCTCACAGCCCAGTTGTGATTGCTCATGATCCTAGACACACTCCCTTGTCCCAACACACCCGCCCCTCCCCTCCTCTTCTTTCTCTCCCCCTCCCAGCTGAAACTTCCTTCAGATCCCATTGCTTTGTCAACTCTAAGGAACCCAGAGGGTGTTCTGACTCCTGTGTTTCTCTCTGGTACGGGATTTCCCAAACTCTAACAACTTCTAAGAGGATCCCAACTGTCCTCCCAAGTCCCCAGATGTCTATAAACAGCAAGGAAGTTCTGGAAGTACTAGCAGTTAAAAGCTTCTAATCAGACCTTCTGGGGGGGGGGGGGGGGGGGGGCTGAGAAAGGATGGTAACAAGTTCAAGGCCAGCCTGGACTACAGAGTGAATTCAAGGTCATCTTGGAACAATTTAGTAAGATCCTGACCCCAAATTAAAACTTCAAAGAGAGGGCTGTGGATCTAGTGTGGTGGTAGGGTATACACGTGGTCCTTGATTCAACACAACACCCAGAGCTAAAAAAGAAACATGGGAGGGGAGGAGGGGAGTGAGGTGGCTCTGTGGATAAAGGTGCTTGCTACCAAGCCTTACAACCTGGGTTCAATCCCTGAGGCCTGCCTGGTGGAATGAAGGAAAAGAGGAAAGACTCCTGGAAAGTGTTCTCTGACCTCCACTCATGGACCATGCCACATGCATGCACAAGTACACACACACACACATACACATGTACACACACACAATAAATAATGTAATAAAGATCTCAAGCCTCTAGTAGATGTGTCCAACGTTTAGATGCTGTGGCAGCTGCTCTCCTCTACAAAGCTCGCGCTCGAGAACTGGTCAGTCGAGTTGGAAAAGCAAAAGAACAAAAATCCCCTACTACCGGGGATTGGGATATGGTTGAGTTGGCAGGGTGCCTGCCTGGCATCCACCAGGTTTCATCCCTGACACCACATGAACAAGGCTTGGTAGTCAGCAAGCCCAGAACTCTGGAGGCAAAGGCAGGAAGATCAGAACTTCAAGATCATTCTCAGCTGCACGGTAAATTCCTGGTCAGCCCAATACACATGAGACCTTGTCTCAAAACAAAACAAGATGTTTTAAATAGGTTCACTGTTTTATGTTAGGTCGCATTCACGGATATCCCAGGGCACATGTAAGCCACAGGTTACAGGTCGAACATGCTTGCTAGAAGGTCCCAAATCCATTCTATGGAGCCCTTCAATCCCTACTTGCTTCTTCCTTCAACACTAACCCGCACAGGGGTTTTCTCTGCAAGCCCTCACTGCTGGAGTTCCATGACTGTCCCAAAGCTAAACCATGCCTGGCAACCTCCCGGGTCTTTGCAATTTTATTCTACCATTATCTGCATTGTTATAGATCTCTGCACTTTACTGAGTCTGTACATAACCCATCTCAAGCTCTTTAGTACCCATACTCAACCTCCCTGCTGGCTGGTGGCCAGAGTTTACGCTTCTCAAAACCCTACCCAGTTAGGAAAGACCCACCAAAGTGGCCAGGAGATACCTCTGACTTTAGAACAGCAGCAGATAGGGCTAGAGAAATGGCTCAGTTAGTAAAGTCCTTCCCACTCAAGGCATAAGGCTCTGAGTTTGAACCCCAGAACCTAGGTAAAAAGCCAGAAGTAGGGGTATGTATTGAAATCCCAGCATTGAAGGAGAGACGGGCTGACCTTATCACAGATATAGGTAGATAGTTCCTAGGGAACAAGTAAGGTTTTCTTCTAGTACACACACAAGGCACACAACACACAGGCATACGCATGCACACAGGTACACAAAACATACACACACACACACAAGCTGCTGTGGGATATTCAAGCCTGGGCACTCCCTGCAGCTCAGCCCAAACCTACTGAGGGCAAGAGCCAGCCAAGGTGCTCAGTGTCAGCATGGGTGCTACCAGCAATGTGAAGGCTCGCTATGCCAACAGTGTCACTGGGGCAGAGGAGTCAGCCACAGCAGGTCCATTAGGAGCTGCCTTCCAAAGTTAACTGATGTTAAGGTGGTGGCAGCGGTGAGAAAGGCCTAGAAGACCCAGCTAAGAACGCAGCTGAGGAGTGTAAGAGTGGAGCCAGCTCGGACGGCGGATGTGAGCCTGGCTAGTGCTCTATCACTGCAGGCGGGAACCCGGCAGAAAAAAAGGACAAGTCTTGTGTCCAAGAGCATGGCAAAGACAAGAAACAAACTCAGATGCAGAAAGTTGGCAGGGCAGCTGGAAGAAAGAAAAAGAGCAGGCTAAAAAAAGAGGCACAGACAGAGGGGGGAAATGGGAAGGAAAGACCGGAGCGGGACAGGGAGAATAATACAAGTAAGACTGCGGGGGGGGGGGGGTGAAGGAGGCTCAGGTAATGAATGGCAGCATAGCCGCACCCTGCTACAGTGGGCCTCTGCTGCCCCCTGCTGGCCACAACCACCACTGCAGCAGCAGCCCCGGGATTCCCGTCCTCCACACCCCACTCCACTAGGCTCACCAGAATTCCCATCCTCCCCCACCCCCGCATTCCCCACTCCCCACCCCCACACTCCCCCTTCCCTTCGCTCACCTGCTCCTCTGGGTTCTGGAAGGGGATCACCAGCACCACATCGCCAGCTTTGAGTTGTAGCTCGTCCGTGTCAGTGGCCGTGTAATCGTGCTGGGCTTGCACCTGCGGAAGTTGGGAGAGCAAGTCCAGGGGCTGTGTCCCCCCATCCAGCCCACAAAAAATGGAGGCTTTTCTTAAAGTAGACTCAGAGGCTCCGTTAAGAGTGAGCCACAGCCACAGGGCTCTTGGGCTAAGCATCTTAGCCTGTAAATGAGGGTGACCCTGGCTCCCAAGGCACCTGGGACAAAGGCTCTAGGGTTAGCTAGGCTAAGCTCACCTTGAACATGAAGCCCGGGGGCAGGTCCAAGCGCCCAGTCCCACTGCTGCCCTCCACGGCACCGTTCACAGTTGCTGAAAAGGTCTCCACCACCACGGCAGGAAGAGAGCTCTGCGAACAGGGCGGGGGAGTCAGTCGCACCAATGGCAGCGTGGGTAAAGTCGGGCACCAAGAGGGAAGGGGATGCGTTCATGTCCGGTGCCAAACTACCCTTCCCGGTGCTCTTCCAGGGAACTGCGGCCTGCACCAGCATGGGGGAGGCACACAGGGAAGCTGCAGGCAGGCAGAAGACAGACAGCACTGGACAGACAGACAATGGGGAAGAAAAAACAGGGCATGGTCCCTGCCATCTTACGGAGGCTGCTTCACTGGCCGCTGTCTCCCCTGGCTCCTGGGCTCCACCCACCACCTCGGAGGCCTCTGCTGGCTGCAACATAAAATGCCAGCAAGGGATCAGACACGGAGCGGGATGCCATATCCAGGACACATCACAGGAGGGCAGCGTACAAGTAAGGGAGCCTGGTTGGCCCAGAAATGTGTCTCGCATAATCCAGGGGCATCCCGCAGGGCAGACATCTCTGTACAGGAGGTGACTGGTGAGAAAATGCTGGCTGATACAGGGGTGACACGTGTGTGCAGAATGTTCTACACCTCACCGAATGGCATAATACCATGCATACTGCCCCCACCTAAGCCTTACAGGCCCTTCCCTCTAAATACCCAGCTTCCTCCTGCCAGCTATGACAGCCACGCTGGCCCCTCACAGCTTAGCTGGAGCCCACTCGTGAGCCCGGACCCACCAAGCATGTTTAGGATGTCAGACAGCCTCTTCCAGCCTGGCTGCCATCATCCCCACAGGGATAGCATCAGAGCCAGCACCACAGGAGACCACGGCAAAGGCTCCACTACAGGCTAGCCTCTACCAACACTCAGACTCAGCTGCTTCTGAGCACTGGAACCTAGTTACGTGACCTTTCTGCCCTCCACTTCCTCAAATGTAGCAGAAGAAAGTATCTGGTTATTGGGTTATGATGAAGACAGGCCAGGAAAATTCTGGGAGATGCCTAGAAGAACCTGTTAGGGCCTCTGAAATGTCCCTCTCTTCCCATTCTGAAGGGCTGCTCTGAGGTAAGAGGGTGGCTGTAATCTGAGCCATGATTACCACTAAGGTACCACCTAGTGACACATTCCAGGTCTTGTCCACACTGTGTGTTCCCTCTGGCTCTTTGTCCACGCTACACCCGAGATGGGAAGATGCCAGATGGGAACATGGGGGCACTTACTTGGACAGGCCCTGGCTCGGCCGTCTGGCTGGGCCAGGCCACAGCAAAGGTACCCTCAGCAGAACTGGGCTCCCCGGAAGGCAGGACGCCAGCTTGACTCTCTGTGGGCTAGTGACAAGCCACCAGGATGGGGAAGGGGTGAGAAGGCCGGGGTGGGGGAGGCATATTGGACAAGGGCAGGAGACAAGAGAGGGTAGTCTTGAGTGGACAGCAGTAACAAGGGATGTGGCCTGGGGTAGCAGCCTAGTCAGAATTTTGTGAGGTCAACTGCCTCCCATTGCTCTGGTCCTGCCACCATCAAGGGGTCAGGCGGGTGTGATGCCACCTTATAGCACAGCATCTACCAAAAGGGGCAGAATGGCCCTGCCAGCCCACTCCAGCCGTATTTCTCTGGCAATTACAGAAAGACGTGTGTGTGTATGTGTGTGTGTGTGTGTGGTGTATGTGTGTGTGCTATGTGGTATGTGTGTACATGTGTATGCTTATGCACATATGTGACATAGATGATCTTGTGTGTGGAAGCCAGAGGTCCAGCTCTTAGTCTCCTCAGTAACAACACACACAGACACACACAGGCACACACACAGAGACACACACACACCCTTGGCTTTTCTGAGGCAGGGTCTCTCTCTGAAACTGATGCTCCCTGCTATGTCAGGTAGGCCTGCTGGCAAGCAGTATCCAGTGATGCCTCCACCTCTGCCTCCAGTAACAAGTGCTAGGGTTACAAGCTTGGGCCACCATAGCCGGTATCTTTTTAAAACATTTATTTGCTATGTATTTACATGTATGTGTGTGTGCCCGTATAGGTGTACATGTACCAAATGTGTGCAGGGGCCTGCAGAGCCTAAGGCTCAGACCCCCTGGAACTGAAATCACTGGCAGTTGTACACCAGCTGGCATGGGAATCAGGACTAGAACCCAAGAAGGGCAGGAAGTACTCTTAACCACTGAGCTATCATTTCCGCCCAATGCCTGGAGTTTTTGCCTGAGTACTGAGAATCAAACTCAGCAGCACTTTATAGAACGAAGCTTTTATAGAAACTTTTGAGCCCCCCAGAGTCCTGGCTGCTGTGTGGCCCAGCAGCACCTGCCACATTGGCTGGCCCTTGTTAGATTGTGTCCTGGAACCTACAATTTACTGTAACCGCTTACTGGGCACATTCCAAGTGTGAGTCTCTGAGTCTCTCCAAGTCTCTGAATCCCCATGCCCAGGGCTCCCAGGGGTGGGTCCCCAGAAAAACAGTGTTCTAATACTGCCTTGTAACCAGGACCCCTTGACTCTTCTAGATGACCTGCTGGCTATTTGTCAAAGTAAACAGCAAGACCTGGACTCTAACCAATGGAGGACATGGTCTTGAGACGCCAAGGAACCCACTCCTGTGGTTCTGACAGAGGGATGGAGTCTCAGTGGCCCCTGTGCACATGAACATAGAGAAGCGACTGTGCCACATGCAGACTGGGTGCAGGGATGAGTGCGCCTCCGCACAGAGAGAAGCAGCCACCAGGGCTGTGGGCACTGGTGCGGGAGCAAGGGCGTGGCTTACCTCCCAGAGGTCCCAGGGGATTGGCTGAGTGAAGCGGAAAAGGACAGAGTTAGTACAGAGGTTAGAGACAGCACAGCAAGCACACCCAGGGACCCCACCCACACCCCAACCCGGCAGGCTCCAAGTTGGGCTCTGAGGGCTTCAAAGCCCGGTTCAGGGAGGCCCACAGTCTTGGCAGGATGCTGGAGTGACCGGAGGTTGTGGGACATGTCCGGAATGACAGTAACCCAGCTAATCCACATCTACTCTGCCCTATGTCTGAAGAGGTAAGAGGCTAGGGCACTGGGCCAAAGGCCTCATGAGCTGTCCCCTCACCCCCGAAGACTTGTGTCTATATGGCTCACACAAGCACAAGGCCTGGTCCTCAGGCACATGAATGGGCACTGGTGGGCACAACCAACCTGACCAGAGGGTGTGGGTGCCTTCACAGGGCTTGCCACTGGCGGAAGGGGGTCGAAGTCCAGGTCTAGTAGACTGGCCTGCTCTGCGAAAGGCCCAGGGGCCTCAAACTTGGTAACAGCAGCAGCAGAGGAAGAAAGCAGTTAGTAACAGACTGAGCCTATGCCTTGTGCACACCGAGGAAAATGGAGTCACACACATACACACACACACACACACACATTTGCACACACGTGTGAAGAAGTATTATCCACAACTACACAAACCAGTACAGGCCCCAAACTGTGTGAAGACACCTAATGCCAGCTAGGACATCCAACAACCGGACAGATTTTTCCAGCAGCCGACAACAGATCACTCCCATGGCTTCTCAGCCCTTCGCCCCCACAAGCTCACCTGACTTTGTCCTGTGTATCAAGAGCAGCACAAGGCTGTGGCCTGGGCTGAACATGCCCACCTCAGTCTCCCAGCTCAGAGACCCCAGGTCAAAGGTTTCACACTGGCACCTATCCAAATCACTCTCTGGGACACCCCAACCTGTCATCCAACTCTAGGGACAAGGAAAGGGCACCTTCAGTGTGGGATCCCAGTGTCAGGCAGCTTGGGGTACCTACATTACAGCTGTAGACAATACCCACAGATACCTCGGGATTCCCTTTTGGGGAACCTGGATGCAGCCCAGCAGTATATATGAAGCTAGATCTCCACCAACAATATAAAGCTCCAATATACGCCATCATGGGAGGTGTCTCTCTCCAGACCCCCGAAAGCGACCCTTGAACAAGTCAGCAGTAGCTGACCAGGACAGGCTTCCAAGGCTGGGCGGGTGCTAGGCAACCGCAGTTCCCCAGGGACACTCTGACTTAGCTGCCTTCAAGACACCACAAACTTGTGGGCTTCCCCCTCAGAGCTCTGGCAGACGCCACCCCAGTTCGATCAAGGATATGGTACCGTGTGCCCCCTCCACAGCCCTCAGGTGACAGCAGAGGGGCTACAGTCCTACTAGTTCAGGCCAGCAACTTCTTACCTCCACTTGCTTTCCATGGGGGCCCAACTCGGAGATAAAACCCCAGGTCCATGTCCCTCCCGATCAAGAAAGGCTAGAAAGATTGTGATGTGGCCTGTGGCTCTTCAGAGAAGCCTCTATGGTCCTGGGGACACTAAGAGCCCAAACAGCACGAGAATCTGGGATCCCTTTCAACTGAGTCCAGCCAAGTGGACCCACTTCCCAGAACAAGTGGCCTCTGGTTGACCCTTAGCTGACTCTCCTTCCAGTTCAGCCTTGTCTGAAAGCTGGGCTAGAGACCTTGTGGCCAAGGCCTCAGGACGTCACACAGCCACCAGCCTCACCCCTTCTGCACTTCTTAGAAGTCACCCAAGCCCAGACAGCAATACTCCTGGAACACTGTCGGGGGAGGCCCACATTTAGGGTGTTGCTTGTCTCCTCTCAGTCCTGCCTCTGGCAAACGACTCTTTCCCACACAAGACCAAGACACTGCATGAGTGTAGACTGCTCACCACATCACACCAAGCAGCCTGTTGGCACAAGCACCGTGGACGACGTGAGCCCTCCCCACGCATGCAATTACCACCCAAAGTATTCTCCCACCCCGACAGACCGGTGGTCCCGGCTCCCTGCAGATGGAGATGAAAAGCAGCAAGCAAGGCGTGCAATGACATGGGGGTGACAGGCATACATGGAGCGTGGTGGGCCATTCAATGGCTCCCTCTGACACATGACCATGGGAAGCTCAGCAGGTAAACAGGGTATGGCCCCTCACAGGGGGTGTTGAAAACCAAACAAGATGGCGTAAGTAAGTAGCTACGACATCTCCCCCCAGCATCTACTAGCTCCCATGATATCCCATATCGCTCACCTTAAACACATGCCGGCCACCTGCCCAGGCACCCTCAAGGCACAGGCACGCTCAGGAAGGGAATGGCCCCACAGGGAGCAAGCCTGGAGATTTTCAGCCCCATTCCCACACTACCTATTCCTCCTGGCCTCTGGATCACCTTCTTGCATAGAGGAGCTTTGGTTCCACCCCCTAGTCCTTCCACGGGAGCTAAAAGCCCACCCTCGCTGGGTCCTGTTGTAGTGGTCCCTGTTCTCCGTTCTAAGCTGCCTCTTCCCCAGTCCCATCCTCAGACCCTGGCCCCCTTCCCCAGATACCTGGGATGTACAAATGATCCCGGGGAAGGTAGAGTCTAGAGACATCTGTAAAGGGAAGGGCTCCGGCAAGTCCCCCAGGATCTAGGATAGCCACCTCCTCGAAAGGGAAGCTCTGCACAGGGTGGGAGGCTGGGAGGCTTAAGGCCAGCTTGAAGCAGGGAGCCGATCACCCCAGGCTGCTCTGATCGTGTGTCTGCCTGCTCCAGTCTTAACAAGATGTTTTCCCAGCACAGAAGGTGCCTCTGTCTTTGTCTCCACCTAAGGGTGGGCATTTCATGACACTTAGAAGCAGCAGCGCCAACAGATTAGTCCCTGCACCTTGGTCATTACAGTACCCAACAGGGCTCTGCCTGACTCCTACCTGCACCACTTGGTGAGTCAGTGATGTGGGAGTGTCATATATGAATCTGTTGATTTCATTGGTTAAAATAAAGACACTGCTTGGCTGGTCCTATAGGTTAGAACACAGGTGGGTGGAGTAAACAGAATAGTATGCTGACAGGAAGAGGAAGTGAGCTCAGAGAAGCACGCAGCTCCGCTCAGAGACAGCAGCCTCCTGTCTAGCGGGCAGACAGGATGGCCCAGCTCTCTGAGGCACGCACACGATGAAGCTCCGGCTCAAGATGGATGTAGGCTAGAATCTTCCCGGTAAGCGCACCTTGGGATGCTAACACAGATTATCAGAAATGGGTTAGGTCAATATGTAAGAGCTAGCCAATAATGGGCCAGGCAGTGATTAAAAGATTACAGTTTCCGTGTAATTATTTCGGGGCGTAAGCTGGGCCATGCGGGCGGCCGGGTACAGGGACACATCCGCGCCGCCCCAATTTCAACAAGTCAGCCTCTTGTCCCTTTTGGCCCAGTTCTGATAGCTCTAACTAAAACAATGCCTGCGACTCCTTCCCAGGCAAATGTCACCTGCACCAGAGAACGCCCTATGGCTTCCCAATCACTCCATGTCCCCATTATATCACCAATCAGTGTGAGGTGACAGTCAAGCTGACCACCGCCATGAAGAACAGGGAAGACCTGTCGTTAGCACGTCGTCCCTTTATCCCGCCATGGTGCATGCTCGGGTGGAATGGATAATGATGGGAGAATGACGAGAAGGGGAGATGGATGGATCAAAGATGGAGGCTCCAGCCCATCTCTCCAGCCAAATTCTTGGCTCTTGAGAGAAGCTTGGAGCTCGGGGTGGACGATGGAAAGCCATGCATGCTGTAAGAGAAAGAGTGGCAAGGGGAGAAGACTGGGCCGCGGTGGACACGGCTGACCTGGGAGGGGGTGGTCACGCTGATCTCGGGGACAAATGCGTCATCAAAAAGGCTGAGAATCTGCTCCTGCTTCATCTCCTTAGATGGGGTGTGTTTGGGAGGCGGAGGGACAGGTGGGCCTTTCCGGAGCTGTGGGCCAGCAAGGGAGGAAGCATGGGAGGCGTGGCGGAGCACAGTACGGGGAGACAGAGACAAAGCCATGGTTACATTAGTCAGTCACTCCCAGGCAGTGGAGGAAAACAAACAAGTCATTGCTCCTCTGAACAGACACCAAGGGAGCAGGCCACCCCAAGAGAAGAAACCAAGACTGGAGGTCCAAAACCACTGTGCAAAAAGAAAGGAGAAAGAGGGAGGAGACAGAAACAAAGGGGGTAAACAAAGGCAGAGCGAGTGACCCATCAGGTCTCAATGCCTGACATGTCCCCGTAGCCCACTGGAGGAAGGTCTGCCCTACTTACCTAGGAGGGAACTTGGAGTCAAAGGCCGCCTCCCCTGCCCACTCCTCCCCCACACAGGCCTTACCTCTTCTTCCCTAGGCTGGGATTGCCCAAAGGAGCTCCAGCTCAGGCTCAGGCTATGCCTACGGAAGCCAGCCTGAACTAGGTCCCCACAAGGACCGCATATGTGTAGATCGGGTGAAGGACTGCCCTAATCTTGGCTTCTACCACTTGCCCAAAGGCAGTGAGAAACCCAGTGAACAGAAGGGTGTCCAGCCCTAGCCTGGGACCCAACCTCACAAGGGCAGTACGTTATCAGGTGTGGGTTTTTACTGCCACTCTTGACTTCCTGCCCTAATTTCCCATGGCCAGAAGCAAGAGGACTCAATTCTTTCAACCAAACCCAGGTGCTAGCTCCTGGGACCTCTGCAGGAACCCAGAGGGCTTGAGAGGACAGGACAGGAACAAAGGAGAGACTGAGGCCATGTACCTGTCCCCCCCACCGGCCTTTCCTCACGGAGCCCCTTCTCTTTCTGTTCCTTGATGGCCCTGTGAGACCATCTGATAGGGTTCTTCTCTCAGTCCCTACCAGACAAAGGGCAAGACCTCCTGAATCTGGAGAGAGACTGGCTACTCAGAGACTGAACATCCAGAGAGCTAGAGAGGATGGAAGATAAAGTCAAGACGACAGGACAGGGAGACAGGAAAGGGAGAGGTGCTCACTTCTGTGGAATGTTTACAGAAACCATTGTCAAGTAGACCAGAAACACCGAGAAAGTCTAGGCTCAGTGTAGCCCAAGGAGACTGAGGTCAGAATCAGTCCTCCACGGAGCAGAACCTCGGGCTCAAAACCTGTGTGGCCCCAGGTAGGGGATGATGGAGAAAGGGGAAGGGACAAAAGCAACAGAGGACGAGAAGGAGACAGCAAGCGTGCCTACCTGGGACGGGGACTTGGGGATGGCGGCCCCCGGTGATGCCCCACCGGCCGGCTCTGGCTCATGGTTCACTCTGATCTCGGGGGTAGCAGCAGGGGAGCCATCTGGAGGAGGTGAAGGGCTCTTGTTCCCCTTTTCAGGGGCACCGTCACTGCAGAAGGACAAAAGGAGAAGGATGTCAGTGGGACCAAGGGCTAGAAGACGCGGAACAGTTTGTGAGCGCCCTGAGGGTGCCCGTGGGGAATGACGTGTGTATGCGCCAACTCCACGGATTCACATGTGGAGCCGTGTACCTATGTGAGCTCCTGGGATCCACGTGTGAAGCTGTGTGGAGGAGTAAGCCCCGTGGGCCTGTGTGTAAATCAGCGCATCTATGTGTGAACCCCATGATTCCACGTGTAAAAAAATATAAAATTGTGTGCTGATGTGTGTCCTGGGCACCCCTGTCTGGAACTGTGTGCATGTGTAGATTGGAAGCGAAAGGAACAAGGTGTGATCCTGTATGGTTCATAGGGGGCTTGCCTTCAAAGCAGGGGTGAACCAGTAAGAACCAGTCTCTTCCCCGCCTATGCCCAAACGCCCAACATCCACAGCACAAGCAAGCCATACATCCTAGAGGCAAAGTGAGTCTCTCTTTCCTCAGACAGCAGCCTGTCCACGCAGGCTCCTCCCCTCTGACCTGTTCCAGTGGCCTTCCCGTCTGCACAGATCAGACCACAGTCCAGGAGCCCTGGCTACCCCTGCACTTTCCTTCCCATGGTTCCTCAACTTAGTGCACACCCTGGAGAAATGGCTCCACGCTGGTGGCTTCACTGCAGAGAAGTGACAGTTGAGAGAGGGCAAAGCGAGCAGCAGGGTCCACTTGGGGACATGAAGGGTCGGGGACACACACTGCAGCCACTGGACATGCAGGAGCAGGGGATCTATCGGTGCCTGCGAAAGGCAGCAGGCAGCAGCCACCATTAAATTTACTCAATCTAAATAAATTAGCATCACCATCATGGCTTCCAGAATCAAAATGCACACATTTCAGCTGCTCAAGAGCCACTTGCAACTATCAGCTCTGGTGCTGGCATCTGAAGATCTAGACATTCTAGAAGAATCACTAGGACCGGTCCCCCAAATGCCTAGTCTGAGGAGGCCTTGATTTTTAGGGGGGTGCACTTGCCTCCCTAAAGAATATATAGCAAAGTAGAAGACAGTGTAATGGGGTTGCTTTCAACAGTGGGCCTCCTTGTCCCTGCTCAGTACCTGTGTGCTAGTGGACTCTAGGGTGTGCACAGGACAGGGGTACACTAAGCCTCCAACCACCCGCCTTGTACCGCCTACCTCCCTCGCATCCCAGGTCCTCCACCCCCTCCTGACACATGTCCCCAAGCAACAGGACACACCGGCAGGTTAGGGGTTAGTGAGCCCTTCAGCAGGACACAGGTCACAAGGCACATGCGCAGTCAGGGTGGGGCCCAGAGGCCCACGGCACTGCACTCAATGGCGGCGATACCTGTTCTTCTTTCTGCGCAGCCGTGAGAACAGTTTAGTTTTCTTTCTGTGGGAATGGTGGGGTGTGGGTGCTTCATTTGGAGGAGAAGCCATGGGAACTAGCCTTCCTCTGTTGCCTGCTCCTCCCTCCATCTCTGCTCAGGGGCCTCTAAGAAATGACCTACCCTCTACCTGCTCCCTAACCTGCCCTTAGTCTGGCCCATCCAACCTGTCTGACCCCTACGCTGCCCTCAGCCCGTCCCTGTTCTCCACCTGTTCTCAGCCTTCCTCCCTCTGCCCCTTCCCTAGGATCTTCCCCCATCCTCAGCCTGCTCCTGATACCCCTGCCTTCACCTTTATCTCCCCTAGCCTCCTATCCCAGGACTCGCCCCCACCCCGCCCTCAATCTGTACCCCATGCTCCTCCTGTCTGTCCTCTGCCCAGTGTAGTTGCTAACCGATCCTGGAAGGCTACAGGACAGCAGGTGGGCCATAGATGGGCTACCTTAGTGGAGAGTACAGACAAGCACCTGCTCACCCAGCCTGGGCCCCACAGTCTTTCCAGCTGGGTAAGGTCTTCCTAAAGTGACCACAGTCTCATATCCACTCTCATCTCCCCTCTTCCCTCCCCCCCATGCTCCCCAGAACACCTGCAGGCTCCTCTTTGCCAATTGCATGTTTTATTTTTAGGGCAGAGAAAAGAATAAGACTGGTTCATTGAAACCCTCAAAGTTCTGGGCAGGGGACCAGTTACCCAAGAAGCAGAGACCTCGCAGACACGTGGGGTGACGCTTGCCTTGCTCATGCACTCAGTCAAACGTACACACACATACACAATCAATACCCACCCCTCCCCTTTCCTTCACTCACACCCGCGTGCACATGCACGCATGCACACACACACACACACACACACACACACACACACACACACGCATGCAAACAGAAGGAGTGTAATACCAGACTCCAGTCTGTTTCTGCTGCTTCCCCTCTCCCTCAGGAGACGGGACCCCCTAGTAGCAGCTGCCCAGGAAAGGCAGCAAAGGACAAAGCATGGAGGCACTGCCCCCATCCTTGACACCCTCACCTTGAGCAGGAGGAAGGAAGGCTGGTGTGCCAGGAGCCACAACCTCTGTCAACAACCAAGCTCCGCCTCCACCCTGTCCTCTACCTCTACAAAGGCCGAGGCATTCGCAGGCCCCTGGCCACATTCTTTCCTCCACAGAACAGGACTACAGGAGCTGCTTCCTGATGCCAGGGGGCAGAGAGCTAGGGAGGTTCCTGGAGACTCAGGGTAGAACCCGTGGAGACCAAGGGGGACAAGAGAGAGTCTCGGGAAGTAGCTGCCCCTGTGGTGCTGGCCATCAAGTCCCAGGGCCCCGCAGACCTCACCCCCCTGCCTTGACCCACCTGGGCTGGGCCTTGACTGTGAAGGTGTTGCTTCCATGTTGCTTCTCCAGGCTGACCAGGACGTCGTTGAGGTTCTGATTGAGCTGCAGGGGAAGAGTGAACAGAAGCAGGCTTGGACAAGCACTTCTCCTGCAGGGGTTCCCCTTTTCCCTCACTGCCGCCCCTGCCTCTACCAGGAGTGAGCTCCTTTGACCCCATCAAAGGAAGAAAACCAACACAATGAACCCCAGACAACCAACAGCGTAATCAGGGGGACATGAGTTGGATTGCCGACAGCTCCTATTTCTGAGGGCCACCTTTCCTCTCTTGCTCTTTAAGGGGATGTCCAAAATGCCACAAGAAAGCCACTGTTTTCACTTTTTCCAGTCGGGGAGGGGTTGAGCATTTGCCTAACATGGCTTTGCACGTGCTAGGTAAATGTTCTACTACTAGGCCACGTCCCCACCTCTTTGTCCATTTCAGTCGGAGATAAGGTCTCGCTAAGCTGCCTGAAGCCTCAACCTTGTTGGATTTCCAGCACAAGGAACTCGACCATTTTATTTCTTAAAACTCGTTTCTGCAGTCTACAGATTTAATGTTTGTTAACCCTAGTTATTAAGGTCATTTTGGCAAGAAGTTTCTCAACCATCCTACAACTTCCAGAAATTTCTCCAAAAGGCAAGAGGGTTGCCCCACGCAGATCATGGGTCTCATCACTGACAACATTTCTCTTTTTGCTTTGGCCACTAGGAAGTGCAGCGATAAATTTTTTCCCTACTTAATACATAATTGTGCCTTTTGTGCCTTTTATGCCTTGAACTAACTTTGCATAAAGGTTTTTTTTCCCTAAAATACCCATTTTGAATTTTTTTCTCAATTTGCGTATTTATTACTGGGGGACAACCCTGTAGAGTCGATTCTTTCCTCCTACCATTATTCAAGTTCCAGGGACTAAACTCATGTCACCGAACAGGCCTATGTGACAAGCACCTTTGCCCACTGAGCCATCTTGCCAGTCCTAAGTGTTGTAGGCTTTGCCTCAAGTCTTTAAGAAGGAGGAGGAAAAACAGGAAGAAAGGAGAGGCCTTAAACAGTGGGTTGTAGTCAGGAAAAGGCCCCAAACCGACTCGTTCTCTTCAGTCCCAAAACCTGGGATCCACCATCGTCACTTCATTCCTCTGAGTCCAAGAGACAAAGTCACAACAGCCACCAGGAGTGGGAAAGCTGCCCCAGAAGGTGTCTCGAGTGGCCCTGTTACTCAGCTTCCTTTCTAACACAGCATACAAGTGTGAGCTGACTTGGCCCTCCTATGCCAGATTCAGGAAGAGAAGCAGCCCATTTCACTATCTCAAGAAACACAGGAGACTTTTTTATTATTACAAAAATTCCGGTAACTTATTTATTATTTTCCTATAGATCGAGGAAAATATCCATCAGAGTTGCCTGAGAAGATTGTTAGAGTTGGAGAAGGGACGGATCATGTTTCAGCAACATGGATCCAGGCAAGAAGAGAAGGACAAAGCATGGCAGGCTGGGGCTGGACTGGAGCACCAACAGCCGTCCCCAATGTGCCCAAGCGCCCCATCCCTGCCCCTGACTTACCCCTTGCCCTGCAGGATCGCTCTGGCCTACCTTGCTCATCTCTTTATGGAAGTTTTCCTCCAGGCCTGCGATGCTCTGGAACGTGTTGACATAGAAACCTACACGGCTGCCGGAGGGAGAGGAGGCAACATGGTGAGAACCACATGTGACTGCATGCTGCATCCTCAGAGGTACAGAGCTGTGGAGTGGGTAGGCAGACACAGGGTCGGGCTGGCCGCCAGGTATACGGACCCCTCCTGACTTCACCTGTTCCACAGGGATGGCAGCTCCTCCTGCAGGTCCACGTTCATCTCCTCGAACACCTTCTGGGCTTTGATGAGCTCCTCCTCTGCCTGGGATGGAGAGGTAGTGGAGTCCATTAGCCTGCATTTAGAACTCTGCCCAAACAGCTGGTACCCTCTCCTGCTTGAATGCAGAACCCAGGGCCTAAGCAGGATAGACACTAGGCCGGATGTAGCTACCCACCCAGAACTTCCCACTGGAGACCTGAGGGATGCAACAGCTGGGCCTAAGGGGACACTCTGGGAATGGGAAGGCTGAGCTGTCACTAAAAAAGGAGGGTTTAGAGGGAAGGCCAATAAGACGACTGGAGACAAGGGCTCAGTTGGTAAAGTACTTGCAGGATAAGTGGAAGGACCCGAGTTTGAACCCCAGCGTCCACATCAAAAGCCTGATATGGGAGAACACATTTGAAACCCCAGCTCTGGGGAGGCACCTATAGGAAGATCCTTGGAGCTCACTGACTAGCTGGCTGAACTGAACCATGTGCCTCAGGTCCCAGTGAGAGATCTGTCTCAAAATGCTACCGTGGACAACCTCTCAGGGACAGGACTGGAGCTTGATCCCTGGCCTAAACACGCATACACAGAGCAGGGACAGGGGGTGGCCACAAATAACCTAGAGAGCTGGAACACAAAGGCAGACCCCAGACTCAGTGGAGCCCCATTTTCATTAGCTCCCTTGAGCCAAGTCTTAGCCCTGAGATTCAGCTAGCTGGCAACTGCTTTCTGTGGCCCCTCCCGAAGGTTCCTACTTGCTTTCTCAGGGCCAGAGTCCACTTGGCTTTGGTTTCCAGTTTCTGGGGGAAGCTACCCCCACCCCCCCACACACACACAAATCCCTCTCCCATGACCTGTTCCCACCAGGAGCCAGAGGCAGTGTCTCAGTACCTCTAAGAAGGACAAAGGAATTAGGCAGGGAGGAAGGAGCTGGGCTGAGGTGTCCATGCCCAGTACCCATGATTCTCCCTACATCTCTTATTCTAAAAAGTACCTGCATCCACCAAACGGTGGCGCTAGACCCCCGCACCAGGTGAGTCACACAGACAGGGCTGACTCAGTCAAGTCTGACACACAACCCGGCAGCCTCCCATTCTAAGG
Organism: Microtus obscurus; assembly: GCA_963919715.1. Lineage (NCBI taxonomy): Eukaryota > Metazoa > Chordata > Mammalia > Rodentia > Cricetidae > Microtus > Microtus obscurus. The sequence goes on from CAWTZC010000330.1 coordinate 10,988,987, forward strand.
CTGGTGTTGAGCCCACAGCTGGCCAGAACACCAATCAGACAAAAATCACACCCAGCTTAAGACACACCAGAACCTGCCTGCTGAGCACCCAGCCCCAGTGGACCCCAAGTGAAGCCTTGGGTGGAAGAAGGGACGCCTGTGGCTTTTGATTATTATACACTCCCAGTAACACACGGGCTCCTGGGTGTGTGTTATCAGAATCTGATTAAAAACGGGGTGGGGGGGATACACACGACAAACCTTTAAAAGTGAGGCTGGAAAGAGGCCTCGGGAAATTTGTGGTGCTCACTGTGCACGCATAAGGACTTCCGTTTGATCTCCAGAACCCACTTTAAATTTGAGAGTATGGAACAGAGAGATTGCTTAGTAGTTAAAGGGGGCTTCCTGCCTATCCAGAGGACCCAAAGTCTTCTGGGCCTACCAGCCAGCCATCCCAGTCTATTTGGTGAGTCTCTGGCCAGTGAGAAAGCCTGTCTCGTGTGGCAGAACACTCAGCAAGGAGAAGCACTTGCCATGGGAGCCTGACAGTCTGAGCTCAATCCCTGAAGCCCATGGAAGAAGGGAAGGAAAAAAAAAAAACAGCTCCATAAAGTTGTTCTCTGACCTCCACATATGCATGAACATACTAAAAAATTTTTTAAAAAGTAGATGGTGCCTGTGCTTCATAGTTTTATGACAACTTGACACAAGCTAGAGTCATTTGAGAGAAGGCAGACTCAACTGAGAAAATGCCTCCATAAAACGTAGCTGTGGGCAAGCCTGTAAGGCATTTTTTAAATTAGCAATTAGTGGGAGAGGGCCGATGTCATTGTGAATGGCGCCATCCATGGGCTGGTGGTCCTGGGTTCTATAAGGAAGCAGGTTGAGCAAGCCATGAGGAGCAAGAGAGCAATCAGCATCCCTCTGAGGCCTCTGCATCAGCTCCTGCCTCCAGGTTCCTGCCCTGTTTGAGTTCCTGTCCTGACTTCCTTCAATGATGAACTGTGATGTGGAAGTGTAACCCAAATTAACCCTCTCCTCCCCAAGTTAGAAACCATAACTAAGATACTACCTGAGGACACTTGAGTCCTCTGACACACACACACACACACACACACACACACACACACACACACACACAAATGAGAAGGAAGGAAGGAAATGTCTATCTAAATACAAACAATTCCCTTGGGGCAGCGCAGCTCAGAGCGGCAAGACGCCGAGCACAGACCTGGTGCCCTAGCAACACTGCACAGAACAAGAGCAGGTCCATTTTAAAGCCCCTGAAGTCAGGGCCTGGGCCCTTTGACTTGGGCCTCATATCCTGGCCTTTTAGGAAGCACTTGGAAGGTAGCTATACACACTATACCACAAATCCCACACCCTAGGCAGCACAGAAGAGTGACAGAGCAGGGCAGCACTGTGGGCAGTGAAGGAGCCCAGCAGCCCCCACACCCATCTCCAGTCTAAAAGCAAGGCGCTGGCTAGAGAGACTGGGCCAGACTTAAGACAAGCCCAAGAGACTCAAGCAAGTCTGGAGAGCTCCCAGGACCAACCAGAGCCACAAGAAGCCTCAGTTCTACAAGCTCAGCTGGATGAGGATACAATGTCTCCTAAAAAGTGGAGTCCACCCTCAGGGCAGATTACAGTCTCCAGTTTAAGCTCAGAGTCAGCCAACAGCCCACTGGTGACAAAGGTAACTGCCAAGCTGCAACAGTTTTCCCATTAGCATTAGGAGGAGAGGTCCCAAAGGGAGAGAGAAAGAAGTCACATGGGAAAATGAACCATTTATAGCCCAGCATTTGAAAAGGTAACCCTGTGCCTCAGCCTCCCCTGCTGCTCTGGCAGAATGAACTAAGGGCCCTCCCGAGCAGGATTCCCCGCCCACTCCTGTCTCAGGGGCCCTTAAAGAATCAGGTAGACCCCACCCCAGGCCCTACAGCAAACCGGGGGCCTCTCCAACCCATTCAGAGTGCTCCTTGTAGGGAGGGAACAAACAAACCTGGTCACAGCTCTCCCTCCTATCCCCTCTCAGCCCATTACTGTCTGATAGTACTCCTGCTCTGCCTCCCAAGGCTGCCTGGGTAATTTCCAGACCTGTCGGCCCGTGCCCACAGGCTCTGAATGACCAGTCACCTTGATCCTAACCTCAGTGCCTCCCAAGTGAGCCCCAAACCTTGGCCTTCAGGAAATCAGGCAGAGGGTCAGGTTAGAAATTTGGCAGCTAGCCATGTCAGGTTGGAGCTCCCTCCCTCCCCTTCCTGGACATCTGATATATGTGGCTGGCGATGACGAAATCAGGAGGTGGCCCAGGAAAAATGGGGCACTGTCCAGGAGAAATCTGACCTCTTCCTGGGTCAAGTCTCAACTACCTGCCTTATCCCCACTACAAAGGGTTTCCTGAGTCTCAGCAAGGTGGGAAGGAAAAAAAAATGTGATGTATATCTCTTGGTCTACTTGCCTCACCTTCAGCAGACCCCAGCCAAACTTTAGCCAGTTCCAGGTTCAGGATACCAAGAGGACTATAAGATTCACTGGCAGGCCCAGCGTCCTTTATGTAACCACCACAGGACCCATCTAGACCTATCAGGTCTCCCTGATAGGTTTCACATTCCAGTCAGAACACAGAGGCCTCCTGGAGTCTCCTCCAGTGGCCAGGTTCTGGGTCCTCTGTAGCAAAGACCACCTATATGGAGGCCAGGTCAATGACCAGGGCTGGAGTTATGAGGCCCGCTCAGCTACAGCCAGCTCTGGGATACTGGGAGTAAGAGTGCCTCTGGGGGCAGATAGATATGTCTCCTCGGAATACCCGGAATAACTTTGGAGCTCCAAACAGCTTAAGGAAGCCCCCAGAGAGGGCAGATACTCAAAGGTGTTCCTGGTTGGGGCCGTACCGATGTCAGCCATCTGAAGAAAGCATAGACCCGGGTGGGTGCCCAGTTTAGCCACAACTCCTAGGCCCCAATCCGCCAGGACACAGCGTCAGTTGTCACCTCTATGGTAGGAGTCTCAGAGGCATCTAAAAGCCCCACCTCACCCCACCCTATGCCACAGGCCTCCAGCTCGGACCCCAGCCCTGTCTGCCTCCAAACCCCAGAAAGAAGATAAGCCCTCCCTTGTCCTAAGGTAACTTGCAGAGGCCGGGCAGAGAGACACCCAGCAGAGAACAACAGACCAGAAGGTGCCAGCACGTGCAAGGTTAGAAGCCAGTATCACCTGATTTCGGAGCAGGTTAGTTTGAGCTACAAGATGAGCCTGTAGTTTGCCTTGGCACCACTGGGGGGCGGCTTTCTCAAGCAGCGAGACAGGCTGGGGGCAGGGAGGAAGGGAAGGAGAGGTCAAGGCAAAGGAGAATGGAGAGACAGGAGGGAGGTGGGAAAAAAAAAAACAGAGACATTGATAATTAAACACCAAGCCCACAACCCCACATAGAGACAGACAAGCCAGCCCCTATCCAGAGGCCGGTCCGAAGCAGGTAATGCTTCTCCCCTTCCCAACTCCCGAGACTGCGAAAATAAGGGGAACCCCACCCAAGTGGACATGGAAAGGGGGGATTGAACTGTAACCACAAAACAACTATGTAGGAGGAGCTGAGCACACGGGGCTTTGCCACCCACCCACTCACCACCCCTGTGACCAGCCCAAAGGCTTGTTCGAACAACACAGGGTCATATCGGATCCCGTGACGGAATTCCACTCGGTGCATTAAGCAGGATAGCGCCACGCCAGGGAAACCTAAGCCGGGTTTATCCTCATTCTGGAAAATTGCCTCAGAGCAGGGCTAAGGGGCAGAAAGAGGCCAGCAACAGCCCCCACCCTCCTGCCTAGGCACCCGAAGGATCTTCGTCTATCTGGCACGGGGCTCAGCACCAACCCCACCCACGACTGGGAACCTTGGACTAACCTCCTCTCTCTGATTCCCGGTCCCTGCCCCAGCCCTTACCTTGGCAATTTTGGCTTCATCTTTCTTTTTGGCGGTTTGAAGAGACTCATAGTGGTGCCGGGCACTGTCATAGTCCACCAGTTTCCGCCCCCGCTTGGCAATGCGAGACTAGGGAGCAGAGGGAGGAGGATTCAATGGGGCCTGATGCCAAGTTGCACAGGCTGGGCCCAGAAACCGTAGGCAAGGTAAGTGCAGCAGAACTAAAGTAGACCCCAATCTGGCCATAGCGCCTTCTGCAGGCAGAAGCTCACTCTGCAGGGCAACCTCTCTCTATTTCACCCACTTTCCTGGCAACAGAAACTCATCCATCAGAACCACTTCGCCAATGTCATGTGAGTGAAATCTCTTCTTAAACCGGGGCGGGGGGGATGCTTAGAGACAATTCGCAGGCCCCAGATCTTCTCCCGAACCACTCCATCGGTGGCTTTATACATCTGCACTGGAGTGCATAAGGGAGCCGGCCCTCCCAGCCCTCCTAGGTGCCTCAGACTCCTGAGCCTCTATGGATACAGCTCCTAAGGGTTTGGTAGCATTGGCAGAGACTTTAGCATACAAGGCTCCAAGCATGTATTCAGTTCCAACAGAAGCAACTGGGTTTCTGAACATTCAATAAGATAAACTCACACAGAGAGTTAACAGGCAACACACACCCTACCAAATACACAGGGTAAGGCCTTACATACATCCTCATGCCTAAGGTCCTAGCTGAGGTTATGGTTATATAAGTGGTAACCATTACTGGGGAGAGGAGATGCTCTGGGTAGCCATGCTGCCTACAAGTTGAACAGGGAGCTCCAGGGATATACCTTTGTAAGTTGTCACTCACGCTAGGGTAAGCATAACTCCAAGAAACTCAACTAGACTTGGGTGAAATCGTTTCTTTGGTGTATCATCAATGCCCTATATCTCCCCCCACCCTCACCCAGGAAGTCATGCAAGCCAGCTGGTGGCTGGTCACAGAGAGACCAGTACTGAAAAGACCAACTGCCAGGCTAAGCGGATACCTGACCACAGGGCAGTCACCTCCCTCCTGAGCCAGTCCTGCATGACAGGCTTCCCAGACTCCAGCTCCTTCTATAAGTTCCAAGCCACCAAAGCAAGACAGTGGGCCAAGAGATCTCTTACCTTGATGTCAGGGAACTGGCCCAGGTAGGTGTCCATGGTCAGCAGAGCCTGATCCACCAGCTTCTGGTGGTAGTCCATCCATAGTAGGTCATTGTTCTGAAAACACAGGAACAGGGAGCTAAGCCACACAGTCCCCAGCTCATGTCCCTGAACCCATCCCCTCAAAGCACTGTGGATTCTCAGAGCCTTGGTTTCCTGAGGTTGCAGTGTCCCTAGGATGACAGAAAGGCTCAAATACAGTAAAGATTGGCAGGGTCAGCCATAATCCACTTTCGCAAACTCCAGTGTGAAGAGTACCAAAGGCACAGCCTGCAGAAAAGGAAGGCAGCTTGGCCAAGGCGAGGTGACAAATGAGTCCCGGAGAATCTGGTGCAAGCTTGCACCAGAGAGTGAGACATCCTGGGAAAAGGAGCTGAGGCCAAAGGGTCCCTGGGGAAAGAACCAAGGCCACACTCGCAAGCTTACCTCTGCAATCTTGTTCGCTTCATCTCTGCCAGGCCACTCGGGCTCATACACCTCCTGGAGACACTCACTCAGCTTCTTGGAGGCTTCGTGCATGGCTGTGGGGTAGGGAGAAGGTACATGGACTCCCACATGTCAATCTCCCATCCGGACATCAGCACCAAAAGCATGGTCCAGCTGCCCCAAAGCTCTGCAGCCCCAGCTCCTTGCAGACAGATGTACCCTACCTTTAACAGAAGCCAGGTAGGTCCGGAGATCCTTCTGCAAACGGGTACCTTCTGTCTGCCAGAAAAGTCAAGAACTAGGTCAGGGTCTGGGGACACCGGTCACCACCCCTATCCTTCCTATTACCCATCTCATGACAAACCAGGCTTCCCTCTTGCCAAGGGCAACCAACCCATGTTTTCTCTGCAAGCTGGAGCCTCAGAGCATAGTAGCTGCAGCCCTCTGGCCATTGTTACTGTCATTGCTACTCCCTTCATTGGGAGCCCCACAGCTCAGTGGTGTCCCAGGAAGCAACCATCTTGCCTCTTCTCTATCTGGTGGAGAGGGAAGGAGACATGGCCACAACCACCCACAGGAGACCTAGAAGGTGCAGGACTCTGCCCATACTGGTCCACCTCCAGGAAGAACATTCAGGGACTGACCACCTTCCTGGCTCACTCCAGCACCCTCCAACCTCTACTGCCCTGTGCCAGCAGGTCCTTCCTCCTCCTCTCGGCTCTACATTTCTCTCCCTGGTGCCCACAGCCCTGTGTACCACCCCATCAACATCAGTACAACCACTTGACAAGGATGCTGTGAGGTCAGCTAGCCTCTCAACATCACTATCACCACTTGACAAGGACGCTATCACCACTTGACTACAAGGGTGCTAAGAGGTCAGCACTCAACACTGTACAAAGTCCGGGAGATTCAGGAAGCGCCTGCAGCCAGCGGGTTTAGGCTAGGTGTGTAACTGGTTAGAATGGCTTCCAAGAAGTTCCTGAAATGTACAGATTTATAAGGTCCCTCCCCAGTGTTATATAAACAGTAACAGTTGCTGGGGAGAGGAGATTCTTCAGCCAGCCACACTGCCTGCGAGTCAGGAAACTCCAGGGATACAGCTTTGGTGAGTCATCACCCACGCTGGGTGGGCTTTTCAGGGCACAGCTGCCTTTGAGTCACCCGGGCTCGCTCCAGTAAACTCACTGGTTCACCCCACTAGACTCGGGAGGAATCCTTTTACTGTTTTGTCTTCCGTACTCCATCTCACATCTCCTGTCACACAGCTGAGGACACCGGCAGTGGCAGTTTAAAACACGTGAAAGGCCACATAATAAAACAGAGAGAATGAAAGGAACAAAATCCCTCTCTGACACACTTTCAGTGCCCCTAGAGGACAGCTGTACACTGAGAAACATCAGGGATTCATCTGGGAACCCTGTCAGACACCCACATCCACAGATGCACAAGCCGAGGACACAGAATCTGCACAGGACCCACGAGTCCTCCTGTGCACTTTTCCCGTCTCTACACAACTCATAATGCAAAGGAGATACAAATAGAGCACTGCATTGCTTTTGCTTGTACAGTCTTGTTTGTTGTTATTGTTGTTTGGGTTGTTCTAGAAATATCTTCGCTCTGCAGTTAGTGAAATCCACAGATCAGCAACACGCAGATGATGGAGGGCGGACCACCTGGCATGTAACCCTGGTCAGATGTAAGCCTGAACACCCAAGTTCAAGGCTCCCCGAGTACAAATGAAATGAGGAAACAAAAGCCCAGCCAAGAAGTGTTCTGAGACAGGATCCAGAGCTTGCAGGACAGGAGGAATCCCAGCTCTCCCAAGCTTCCCCACGTTAACACCTTCAATGCTTCGCCGTTATAGATGAAGATTAAAGAATGCTTGCAAGGTGACGCTATACTGTCTCCTGACGCCACAGAACCTTCCAGACCCAGCTTCTCTTCCTGTTTGGCATCCCTCATCCCAGCCACACCTTTAGCCCCCTTCCTATCTCCTGCTAACACCTCCCCCTACTGTACCCAAGCATGAGTACCAACCCATACCCTTGGGTTGGCTATGCATTTACTGAATTTACCCAAGCTGCCGGCTGTACCAAGGCCCCCTCTGCCTCCCAGACGCTGAGCTGTAAGGGGTTACCCAGAACAGACACCCCTAACAGGACAGCTGGGCTACAGCTCTCTAGAACTTCCTGATTTCAGGTCACAATGCCATTAGAGTCCAGCTGGGGAAGAATATTCTGGGCCACTGCTCAGCTGGGCCCACAAGTGTTACTTAGTAAGGAGCTGACACAGCCAGAGGAAGCCAAGCCCAGGCAGCCTTCATACACCCCTGCTGGGCCTTCCTCCGTTCTCAGTCCCACCCTAAGCCTCCAGAGAAAGGTTCCCAACTCCAGTGGTTTCCAGGGGCATTGGGCTTCAGCCGCAATCCTTGCTGCTGGCATTCAGTGCCAGGGACAGACTTTCATATCACAGTGAGCCCCAGAGTCCAGCAGTCCGGAACCAGAACAGCTCTACAAGTGGGAGCTCAGCCTGGAAGCCTGCGACAGCTTCTTGGAATAAAGTAACGCTCACAAGATATGTTATGGAGTCAACCACAAGGCGGCTCCGATATGAGCCAAACCTAAGGCAGTTCCTGTACATTACTAACCAGCCCTAAGCTGTGAGCCCCGGAAGCCCAGAGCTAACACCCACTGGAACAATACGAAAAAACAGAACTCTGGAGGCGGCCCCAAGATTGTGCTGGGTTCTCCAGAGACATGGCATCTCAAACCTCTGCACGGATCCCTACTGGCAAAGGGACTCTGAGAGTGGGCTCCCTGTGACTTTGGCTCCAGCAACCAGTGCATTTCCTGCACCTTTGCTGCACTGGTTGGTGCTGACCATTGCACTCAAAGATCATCGGGAACTTCCAACAGCACCGTCCTCCCAGCCTGCCATAGCTGAAGGACTCAGAAGCATGGGTCAAGCCTGCTCCCCAAGCACCTTCACTGGAGAGGATTCCCCAGTGGAATTGTCTGCCCAACGGTTTGCCACTTTGGTGTGAGGCATCTGTTTGCATGAGACTAGCATAATCTTTGTATAGCATGGCGTTGTAAGAAATGTTTGTGTGGATAGACTGAGCATATTCGAAAAGCAGACCTCAATCCTAATTGCCAAGCGCCTCACAGCCTACCGGCTCTGCTCAGTACAGTCAGTCAGGACAGAGCAGACGTCAACTACCTGTGACTAGCACCAGCTGGGTCCAAAGAGAGTCATTCACCTAGGTCACCTTGAGAGGAAGTAACATCAGAGGTGACAAGAAGGAGTAAGGAGACCTACTGCCCTGAAGACCGAACACACTGTCAGCCTTACAGTAACCACCCAAGAGTTGAGCTCACTATGCTGAGATCGCCAGCCAGAGGCACAGAAGAAACTGTAGCTCTGACTTCCCACCCCCCAGCTCTGATCTCAGGTCTGTAGGCTGGCAGAGAACCAAGCTCACTGCAGCTCCTGGATTCTCTCCCTCAAGCATAGACAAAAGCCCCCACGCTGTTGGCAATCCACTCCTCACCCCCAACCCCTTGCCGAGTTATCCCTCACACACTAGGCCATTCCAGACCTGTATAACCTCCAAGGGAGGGCCACTGAGATGCAGAGGAGACCGCAAAACCACACTCTCCACACTACCCCTAACCCTAAGCAGTCAGACGTCACGCCAGCCCAGGACAACCTGAGCCCCAGTTCAGGTGAACCTCCATGATTATCTTTAGTCTCTGGGCCTGGCCCCTCAGGACCCGCCCAGGAGTAACGAGAGAGGACTTGCTCAGGGGCAGACACTGAGCATGAGTGACCCTGATGTGGCTGTAAAGTAGGCATTGAAGATTCAACCAGCAGAAAGCAACCCTTTCTAGCTACGGCTGACCTGTAACAGAGCATCGTAGAAAAAGCGCATCACGTATAGCCATCCGCATCTGCCCAGCGCAAGTGTCACTGAGCGTCTAGCTCTTCCCAGCTCCCTAATCCACATCCTCACTCAGGAGTTCTCTGTTACTGTCCATGTGCCCATGGTTCAATTCCTTGTTCTGGAACGTAACTTAGAAACCCCAAACCCATGCCTATAAACACTGTGGGAAGCATAGGAAGAGCTGCTCTCTTGGGCCAGGCCATAGGGACCCCAGCTCCCACTCTGTGCTCCACCCCCACCAGCCCAGCCTGCTTTAAAGAGACTTCAGCATCCTTACTCCAAGCTCACAGCAGCTGGTGGTCCTCAGGGCAGGGTGAACTTGGGAGCAACTTAAAGGCCCAGAGTTCTAATTTTAATCTCCAAGTCACCTAAACTAACCATGTGGCCTTAACTGCCCGATAAAGCCCCATGCTTCTTCATCTGACAATAACGAAAACAGCTGGAGCCGAGGGGTTAGCTCAATGGGTAGAGTGCTTGCCTAGCATACACAAATCCCTGGGTTCGATCCCAAGCATACACAGACTGTGTAGTAGAGCAAGCCTAGACTTCCAGCACTCAGGGGAGGAAGGCAGAGGGGTCATGGTCAGTCTCAAGAGAAAAACATGAAAAAGAAGAAGAAGGAGGAGGAGGAGGAGAAGGAGGAAGGAAAGAAAGAAATATAGAATATGGGCCTCATTTCAAGGCTGACCAGGCTATGCATGGCCCACAGTAAGTGCACAGGTAATAGCAGTCTCCAAAAGGGTTTCAGGGCCTGAAGGAAATACTAATTAGGGGACACCCTGCCTTACACTAGACAGAATCAAAGGCCAGGGCTTCTGACTTCTTGTTCATGCTTAGTTTTTCCCAGATGATAAAAATAAGGCTCCAGATGTCCCCTATCAGGGAACCTACTCAGGCCTTGAAACACCTCCCATTCCTGGCCCAAGGGACAAGTAGCCATAGTGGCTCCCATTCCTGCCTTGGAGAACCTCTTGGGTTAGACATCTCTGGTAAACTAGGGTAATTTATCCTTAAGCTCTCTCCTTACATGCTTCCCAGCCTTCTCCCAGCATGCTCCTTGGTCTCTCTCAGCATGCATCAGCCCTCTCCCAGCATGCTTCAGCCCTCTCCCAGCATGCTTCAGCCCTCTTCCCAGCACACTCCAGCTCTTTCCCACCAACGCTATCACTCACACCCATATCCCAGGCCCAGGCCAATGAGACCCTTCTGGATCCCAGTGCGGCTGCAGAGGCTTTGATGGGCACCTTTAAAACTATCAAAGACCTCAGTTATAGACTGTGTACCATGAGGTTGGAGTCTACCAGTTTGGGGCCGACTCTGTACCGTTTCCAGCAGAGCCCTAAGCTCACCTCCCATATCCTGCCTCATCCTTGTGGCCTCAGATTCTCACGGGACCGTTCTGAAGATAGGCCAGGCCTCAGCTCAGCCTCCCTCCTGCTACCTTGCCCTTTGCCCACTCCCATCATGGATGGTGTAGGTCATCTCCATTTGGGATGCACAAGGTGCTCCCTTTAGTAGGGAAGTCCTCCTTGTACCTAATTATTGCCTCCAGCCTATTTACTTAATTAAGCCTGGAATGTGTCCTTGCAAGGATGCCCTCGAAGTGGTCCAGGCTTTGGAACCAAACAAATGGCCTCTGAATCTACCTCCAAAGCTGGATGGCCTTGGGTAACTGGCCCTACTTCTCTGGGGATCACTGCTTGATACAGGAAAGGGGAACGCTGAGACAGCGGCTTTCCAGTATTGCCTGGAGATACACACAGATATCTACAAAGGACCAGCTGGAACCTGCCATACAGCTGGGCTCTCATCATGTCCGGATGAAGCCTAAGTCAAATCCAGCCTGCTTGGACTCCCACATGAAATGCCACAGATGCCCCCTCTCCTAGCAAGAAGTTCCTCTAGCTCCCACTGCCTTGACATGTGAGCTTTCCCACGGTCTGGCCACAGTACCCAGCCCTTTCGGCCTTCCCCTTCCCTGCTTCTCACTGCAAGTTTTCCCAAGAACCTGGCCTCTTTTCTCTCTGATGGTCTCAGCCAGGACCAGGGCAAGCCCCTCCAGGAAGTCCTTCCCGAACTCACCAACCCACACCATTCCCCGTCCTGGGCTTTCCTACTCCACAGGTCCGGTCCTCACCATCCCCTATCTGGCAGTTGCTGCTCCACCTCCAATACTCACCAGCTGCTTATTGAAATTCTGGACGCACTGTTCAAACTGCTCATCCTTAGTCTCATCCGCCTTCCCCAGTTTCTGCAGGACCTGCCGGCACAGAGAGAAGGGAGGGTCATCAGCTTGAGACGCACAGTGGCGGGAACAAGGACGCTCACGGAAGGATGGGACAAAGGGGCCATGAGGGCTGTCGCTGTGCAATGATCAGAGTGTTATCTTAACAAGGCAGTGTGAGCAGGTAAGAGCCCATGGACGGTAACCAGGCCAAGAGGGCTTTTTCTTTGCGGATAAAGAACGGATGTCATTATTAATGGATTAGGTCAGTTACTGAGAGCGGTTTAGTTGTGTGGGCTCCTCAATATTCACACATAATTGGCTCCAGGACTCTGTCCCAATACCAGATTCCATGGGTGCTCATTCCCTGTATAAAACTGTAGTATTACATAGTCCTACATACATCCTCCCTAAACATATCAGTGTGGATAAGCACCTCTCCTAGAACTGTCTTCCAAAGGCCCATGTGTCAACTTGGTCTCAAGCCTGTGGTTCCACTGGAATATGGTAGAACAGTTAGGTGGAGTTTAGTGGGAGAGAGTTCAGTCATTAAGAACATGCCCCTGGAGGGCTGACCAGGACTCTGCCCCCTTCTCTTTCTTTTGCTTCCTGGTTGCTACGAGATGAGAAACTTTTCATCCATGTGTTCTCTTCATATATGACATACAGGCTCGCCCTGGGCCCAAAAGCAATGAGTCAAACCCACTGAGGATTTTAACAGCTAAACCCCTAACATGTGCGCCAAGCAGGCCTGTCCTCTTTTGTGCTGTTTAATTTTTTATATAATATATTCTGATCAGATTTTCCCCTCCTCCAACTCCTCCAAGAACCTCCCACCTCCCTACCCACCTAGTTTAACACTTTCTTTTTCTTTCTTTCAAAAACAAAAACAAAGAAATAAACACACACACACACAAATCAGGTATCTAAATACACAAGCAAAGACCAATAAGACACCCACAAACTAAACAACATGAGACAAAAAAGTATACAAGAAGACCATAGAGTTTGCTTGCTGGTCTACTGCTAGGCATGGGGTCTATCCCAAAGCGTGGTTAACATTCCCAGTGAGACTCCACTGAAGATGGGTATCAATTGCAGACTGCTTCTTGTTAGGAGTGGCAGCCCTTGTCCACATCCCCTTCTCAGTGCTTGGCATGCCGCTGCAGTATCTAAGGGCTCCTGTGCACATCAGTCCTGCTGTGTCTAGAGGACACTGTTTTCATGGAGTCATCTCTGGTTCTCACAATCTTTTGCCTCCTCTTCTCCATAGATCCCTCATTCCCCTCCATAGATCCCTGATCCTAGAGGGGAGAACTTGATGAAGATGTCTGATGTAGGACGGAGAGCTTCAGCATCTCTCACTCTCTGCACACTGTCCCGTTGTGGATGTCTGTATTAGTTCCATCTCTGATGATGGCTGAACAAAGAACAGATCTATGGGTGTGGCAGAATGCCTTAAGTAGTCATTTTTTCACTACTTTCCTTTAGTAAAACAGTAATACTTGGTTTTATCTTAGGTCAATGGTCTATACAGTTTCAGATTCTTGGCTACCTGAGCAATGCCAGACATGGGTTCTATCTCCCTGAGTGGAGCTAAAGTCTAATCAGAGAGTGGTTGGTTACTCACTCACACAACGTTTGCGCCACTAATGCACCAGCCTGTCTCACAGGCAGGTCACCATACTAGGTCGCATGGTTTATAGCTGGGTTGATGATCACCTTTCTCCATTGGTAGTGTGCCGAGTACCTTCCAGTACCATGGACACTAGGCAGTGGAGGTGAAGGCTCGTTAGGTACCACTTCAATTTCCGTGTTCAACAAGATAGCAAGTGCAGTCTTCAGCAACAGCACCTTACCATCAGTTTCTGGCCATGATGGATAATCTTTGTATGTGTTCTTAGATTCTATTTGAAAGTATTTTATTGTGAAAATTTGCATCTATGTTCATAAAAGAAATTTGCTGGTCTTTTCTTTTCTTTGTTGGGTCTTTGGTTTAGGTATTAGTATAACGGTATCCTCATAAAAAGAATTAGGCAATGTTCCTTCTGTTTCTATTTTGTGGAATAATTTGAGGAATGGTGATGTTAATTCTTCTTGGAAGGTCTGATAGAATTCTATGCTGAGTCCACTCTTGCCCTGGGCTGTTTTTGGTTGGAGAAACTCTTAATTACAGTTTCTCTTTCACTGGGAGCTACACGTGTTTATCTGATTTTAGTTTAACTTTGGTGAGTTGTATATCAAGAAAATTATCCATTTCTTTTAGGTTTTCCAGATTTTTAAAGTGTGTCCTTTTGATTCTCCGATTTCTTTGGTATCAGTTGTTAGGCCCCATTTTGTCTCTAATTGTGTTCATTTGGATCTTCTTTCTCCATATTTTAGTTAACTTGGCTAATGATTTAGCAATTTTATTGATTTTTCTCAAAGAATCAACTCTTCATTTTATTGATTCTTTGTATTGATTTTGCTTTCTTGTCATCCACTCCTTTTGGGTGTAAAATCTTCTTTTTGTTCTAGATCTCTCAGGTGTACTATTAAGTTGTTAATATGGAATCTGTCCAATTTTTTCAATGTAGGTATTTAATGCTATGAACTTGTCTCTTGTCTATGAACAACTTGAATTTTTCTATGACCTGTGTCCTATAAGTTTGGTTATTTTGTGTTTTCATTTCCATTCAATTCTAAAAAGTTTTAACATGTCCCCCTTAATTTCTGTCTTGTCTCGTGTTTCCTTTAGTAGAGAATTCTTTAGTTTCCATGAGTTTGTAAGCTTTCTGTGGTTGTTGATATCCAGTTTTAATCCATGGTGGTCAGGTGGGAATGCAGGGTGTTATTTCATTTTCTTGTATCTGTTGAGACTTGCTTTGTGTCCAAGTATGTGGTCAGCTTTGGAGAAAGTTCCAGGAGGTGCAGAGAAGGGATTTTGTTCTATAAATATCTGTTAGGTTCATTTTGTTCATAGCATCTGTTGGCTCCAGTATTTCTCGGTTTAGTTTTTGTCTGGATGACCTGTTCATTGGTGAGAGTGGGCACTAAAGTCATCCACTATCACTGTGTGAGGGTTGATACGTGGTTTTAGCTGTAGTGTTTTTTATGAGCTTGCATGTCCGTGTGTTTGATGTATAAATAAGTGTTTGGGATTGCAATATCCTCTTGGTTGATTTTTCATTTGATGAACACTTAGTGTCCTTCTCTACCTCCTCTGATTAGTACTGGTTGAAATCTGATTTGTCAGATATAAAAATGGTGACACCTGTTTGCTCCTTGGGTTCATTTGCTTGGAGTAACTTTTCCCATCCTTTTTCGCCTGAGGTGATGGTGAGGTGTGTTTCTTGGATGCAGAAGAAAGGCAGATCCTGCCCTCTAATCCAATATGTTAATCTGTATCTTACTGGGGAATTTAGATGATTAATATTGCGAGTTACCAATCAACAGCATTTACTGATTTTATTTTATTGTTCTGGTGTAGAATTTTTTCTCTCTTTTAATGTACTGTTCTGGTATTAGTTATTCCTTGGGTCTTCTTGGGTGTGGTTAGCCTCTTCAGAGTGAATTTTTCCTTCTAAAAGCATCTGCAGAGCTGGATTAGTAGATAGAAACTGTTTAAATTTGTTGTATTGTGGACTGTCTTTCTTTGTCCATCAATTATGATCAATAGCTTTGGTGGGTACAGTACGCTGGGCTAGCATCTGTAGTCTCTCAGATTGTAGAACACTGGCCCTTCTGGCTTTCAGAGTCTCCATTGAGAAGTCAGGTGTTAGTCTACTGGGCCTGCCGTTGTATGTTATTTTGCCTTCTCCACTTGCAGCTTTAAATATTTTTTGTGTTCTGTATGTTTAAGATTTTGACTATTACGTGCTCAAAGGATTTCTCTTCTGGCCTTTTCTATTTGGTTTTATATGCTTCTGATGCCCTGATAAGCACCTGCCTTCCCTAGGTTGGAGAAGTTTTCTTTTATAATATTTTCTGTATTTGGCCTGGGTTTCTCATTCCTCTATTTCTCTTACTCTTGGATTTGATCTTTTCACGGTGTCCCAGATTTCCTGGATGTTTTGTACCTGGATCTTTTGACATTCAACATTTTCTTTGACTGAGGTACTCATTTCTTCTACCTGGTCTCCAACGCCTGAGGCTTTGTCTTCCATCTCTTATAGTCTGTTGGTGAGGCCTGTCTCTGGGGTTTTTGTTTGACATTCTAAAATTTTCATTTCCTGTTTTGTTTCTGTTTCGATTTTCTTTAGTGAGTCTACTTCTACTTTCATGTCTTGAACTGTTTCATTATTTCATTCAATTCATTACTTCTTTTGTGTTCTCATGATCTTCATTAAGGGATTATTCGTATCCTCTTTAAGGACCTTGAACACATTCGTAACTGCCATTCTAAAATCCCTGTCTTGTGCATCAACTCGTTTGCATTTCTCACAGCCTACTCCAATAGAGTTGTTGGGTTCTGGTGCAGGCATTTGTCTTGGCTGTTCATCTTTGTGTTTCTGTACTGGGGTCTAGACATAGAGTCATGATGATCTGGGTGTTTCTAGGTGTTGATATCATAGTCTTGGCTTCGTTGCATGGCTGTTTTGTTCCTTGATGTCTGCTGCCCTCTCTGGATCTTAAGTAAATGCAGTGGCTGTGGAGGCCCTGGTAGAGGGTGCTTCTGTAGGTCAGTGGGGTGACGAAAAGGAACGCGGACAGGCTAGGAGGAAAGGCTGAGAGAAAGACAGGGTCCACACCAATAGGGTCCCAGGGAGTAGAGTGGGTGTGAGGAGGGGCTCCTGCAAGTAAGCTGCAGGAGGACAAAGAGTAAGGCTGGAGAGACAGGGACGAAAGGACTAGGGGGATTCTGGGTATGCACGAAGAGACAGCGTCTCCAGTGAATGGAGTAGGGAGGGGAGGAAGGGCTTCTGCAAACGGGGTGCTATGGGAAGGACTCCGGTTAGGTCTGGACAGAGCATAACAGGAAACCAGAAGGGTAGTGAAAATCGCTACCCAGTGCTCAGTGTGGCCACTGCGGGTCCCTGGCAGCGCTGAGGGTGTTTCTGGGTGTTTCTGACACAAGGGAATGTAGATGGACTAGATGGGGGGCTGAGAGGGTCCAGGAAAAGGAACTAACCAGAGGCAGAACCCCCCGTGAATGGAGGTAGGGTGGGAGGAGGGGTACCGGCAAGCAGAAAGTATTTGTTACAGAAACAGCAAACTAACTGAAATGTTTTTTCTGGCTCCTCTTTTTCCTTCTTCCTTTCTTCATGTATGGTATATGCCCTTTGTGTCCTTGTTCACAGGATGTGTGCAAATGTGTGCACGTGCATGCAAGGGTCAAAAGTCAGTATCAGCTGTCAGTCACTCTCACCTTATTTTTGAGACTGAACCTGAAGTTACCATTTTGACTAGACTAGACTGGCTGGCCAATGAGTTCCAAGGCTCTGCCTATCTCTGCTCCCCCAGCTCTGGGGTTACAAATATGCACTACCATATCTAGTTTTTCTGTGGGTGCTGAAGATCTGAACTCAGGTCCTTAGATTTATACAGCATCCACGCCACCAACTGAGCCATCGCCCTGACCCCAAAACATTTTCTTTTACATTACACTTCCTGTATCATACCAGCGAAGAGTCGATGAAAACGGTAAGACGGAGGCACTCAGGGCTCCTTACCTTCTATCCAAAGTTCTACCAACAGCCAAGAAAGGGAATCTCAGACGGGCCGTCATGACATCACCGAGGAAAAAGCTTCAGAGACAGCAGAAGACTAGATACCCCTCCCTACTGATCTCACAGAGCTGCTGGGAGCCCCACCCACTCAAAGTGGGCTGAGCAGGAAAGAGACCAGAGTGTCCTCACATACTCAATGACACGGCGGCCTGCACCAGGCTCATGACACTGTAGGGAGGACCAGGGTAGACAAAGAACAGACCACTACAGACCAGAGAGGTAGGAAGGGCTGCTGGGCCTGCTCAAAGTCACTTAGAATCAGCTTCCTATCTGAGTAAACTATTAGCGGTGACATGGGCAACACTGGGCCCAACCATACTATCTCTTACAGTCTTCCACCTACACACATATTTACACAACACACACACACACACGTGCGCGCACACTCACACATGCCCAACATGATGGTCCACTCCCAACTGGAAATCTTCAAAGTGGCCTGCCTCTGGCCTGCCTCATCAGTGCTGGGGAGATGAGGCGTAAGACAGAGGTATGGTGTTAGGAGGCAGGAGAGGTAAACCCAAGATTAGGAGAGAAGTTAGGTCAAAGGGTCCTGCCGACAGGGTTCCCCACTTTCTCCATAGGCCTTGCTCTCTCCAACCCCAGAGCTCTCCAGGATGAAAAGGGGAGAGAAAAGAGATGGGGGGGGGGGGCAGAGAGTCCAGTGATCACGGAGCCCAGATGCATCTGCCTCTGGGCACACAGAACGTTCTGATACACACCTCCCTGTGACGTCCTAAGACAGGCTGTGCTGCCGGAAAGGACACTTGGCCTACTCGGGGCCTCAGCGAGGCCCTTCTCACCCCACTGACCCCCGTGGACCTTCACTGTCCCAGGAGCCACAGTACACCCAGTCCCAATCCCTCATGTCAGCTTCTTGTCAAGCTGCACTCAAAAAAAGCACACCAACCATGGACTAAAATATCTCAACTATGAACAAATCTTTTCATTTCCTCTTTTTTTTTTTTCGAGACAGGGTTTCTCTGTGGTTTTGGAGCCTGTCCTGGAACTAGCTCTTGTAGACCAGGCTGGCCTCGAACTCACAGAGATCCGCCTGCCTCTGCCTCCTGAGTGCTGGGATTAAAGGCGTGCACCATCGCGCCTGGCTAAATCTTTCCTTTTTAAAAACTGGCTGTCTCCTGTATTGGTTGTAGTAATAGCAGGCCGACTGGAATATTTTCTTTCTCAATTATCCCACCAATATTATACCCTACATCGCTGCTAAAGCCACACAGGTGACTCAGATGTGTGAGCGAGGGGGTGGGGCAGAAAAGACAAGACTCGTGGGGGGCGGTGGCAGCTCAGGTAGAGAAGAGACAAGGGATGAGTATATTATAGGGGAGCAGGATATCTACTGGCTCCAGGTCACTAGAGGTCGTAGGATGGGAAGAGAGATAAGAAGGGGAGACCTGACCAACAACTTTGTAAACTTTCACCTCTGCAGTGGTTTAAGGGACAGTGAGTAACTTAGGGTGTAGTCAAGGATCAGAGAAGCAGCCCCTTCAGGTCCCACCTCACCCAAGTACCCCACTGCAGAGATCTGAGTCAATGAGACCTTGTGGCTACTGGGTGCATCAAGTTCAGGGCCAGCAAGCGATATGCAGTGGCATATAGTTATGGATACAGACTAACACAAAATGATGGAACATCAAATTCTTCTTGTATTGTTTATATATATAATCCGACTGCACGGCTGCTTCATGGGTGTAAACTCTGTAGGGACTCACAGGAGGAGGGAAACCAAACCACCATGGCAGATTCCTATCTATACCAACCACACTGGGCACTCCGTCCCATCTCGGCCACTGAGGGAGACCTTCCTGACCAGAATTAGCACCCAATAAGTCCCCTAACATGAATGTTGCTCAGCCACGCCATTCTGGGGCCAGGAGCACAAGATATTCACTTTAGGTCTAACAGCGCTTTCACCAAGAGACATATGTTTACACACACGCATGCGCGCACGCACACACACACGCCACACACACACGCCACACATACAGCCCATCTATCCCTTTCATTGGCATCTCCTGTGCTGAGCTCACAGCACAGGGCAGTGGTCCTCAGTATCTACATATCTGAACCAGAAGAGGAGAAACACATGAGATTAAGCTGAGCCGTGAAGAATGAGAAGGGAGGAGTGACCGTGGCCTCAGTGGCACCCGGGTATCCAGAGTCTATACCCAACAGGAAAGTAGGAGACTAGAGCAGAGAAGAAGGTTCCAGAAGCATCAGACGCATGAGAGGCTGGGGAAATGGCTCAGTGGCTAAACCACTGGCCCTGTAAGTCCTAAGGACCTGACTTATAACCATGTCTGGATGCCAAACTAGCCCAGGAACTTCCAGAAACCTTCTAGTCGCCACCTCTGCTCTAGCCATAGCATGCTAGCATCGCAGACGCGGGCTGTGCATGGTTTCCAGTGATCTGAGCTCAGGTCACCACCACACTCGGGTTAGCAAGCGCTTAGCCGCTTCACCGCGCGGCTGCATCTCCCCAGCCCCCTCTTTCCTCTCTGTAATGAGCTGTCTATCTCTACCACTACCTAGGGGTTCCTGGGTCAACTCCTTATTGTAGGACACCAGTGGAAATCCTGGTAGGTGTCACCTAGATTCTAATTCACACCTATAAGGAAAGGAGGCCCCAGACCTTGGAATCACCGACAGCAGCACACACTCATAAAGAACAAAGAGGTGCCTTTCAAGTGGAACAAAGGCTAAGGCTCGCACTGGCCACACCTCCGTGTGTATATGCTTGCCAGGAGGTCACTCAGCAGGCCCAGAGCCAGCAGTCCAGGAAGCCTTATCGGTGCTCCACTCAATGTCACCTCCTATCAGAGCTTCCTGTCCTCACATCCTCAGCTCTCAGCCAGATGTGAGCAGAGCTGGAGCATCTGTCAGCGCTGCCTGCACACCTCAGCAGATGGCTCAAGACCTCCTTCCGCAGCACCCAGCTGTGGAGCCCCATGCAGCGGACAAATGAGACAGCCACTTCCCCCAGGAAGGCTGAGATGAGGGGTCGGGCATAGGTCAGTGCCTGTTGGAGCCACCTGTGCCTCCAGGAAGGGAGGAAGTCCTCCCTAAGCCCCCCAATGTCCAATGCGGCCTTCCTCGTGACCTAGAGTAAGTACAGAGGTTCTGGGCTCAACCATGCCCGAATGTGTACGGCATTCTGCCAAACTCTCCAACACACACACACACACATGCACACGCGCGCACACGCAAGACCCCCTACAAAAGTCCTATGGCCCCATGCTAATGCATGACCACCGTCCCAGAGGGAGGAAGGCTAAGCCCCCAGGACAGGCTTCTTTGAACCCTGGTCAGATCATTTCTGATCTCCCACACTGGGAAGCCTGGTGAGTGGAGGTAGAGCACACACACACACACACACACACACACACACACACACACACACACGTGCACAGAATAGGTAGGAATAAGCATGTTCCAGAACCCAGGGCCAAATCCAGAAGCCCAGGAGGAAAAATGAAGGGAAGCTGGAAAGCGCAGGCCAGGCAGAAAAACTGAAGTTCTCGGCGGTTCCACCCGCTATGGGAAGCAGACACTGGACCCCACCCACTACTCACCCGGTTTTGCCAGCACCCTACCACACAGGCAGGCCTACACACAGGCACAAGAGCATGCGCTCATACACCTCCCCTCCCAGGACCCACCACTCCAGTGCCGAGACCCTCAAAAAGCCACCAGGCCTTCACCTTCCTCATCATCTCCTCCGGGCGCATCTGAGCTGTAGCCGCGGCAAGAAAGTGTCTCCGAGTGAAGCTTCACCCCGTGAGGAGGGCGTCTCCCCATCCTCCCCACTGAACTTCTTCTTCCCAGCACAGGCTGTGGTTGGGGACCGCAGAGACAGGATGCACAGTCGACCGCCCTCGCTCTCACAAACTCACTCTGGGGCTGACAGGAAGGCAGCAAAGGCCCTGTGAGAAACCAGACAGGTTTCCCCCGTAGAGGCAAAAATGAGGAAGGGACCCCAGAATCAGGTCAAAGGTCTCTCCATCTCTCCAGGTACACCTGAGTTTTAGACTGATTCCCTGATACTCTGGGGTATTCTCCTGTGGGTCCTTCCTCACCTCTGCACCTTGAGCATCACACACACCTGCACATGTGTGCGTGCACACACATACACGCGCGCACACAGAAGACAGAGCTGGGATCAGTCAAGCTAAGAGCTTTGGTTCAGAACACAGGGACTGCCTTCCCCTGTGTTCCTATGCTCCATACTCAAAAAGGCTGATCGGAAGAGAAGGTCGAAGGTCGAAGCCCACGCTCCACACCAGCCTCCATAGCTCCCTCTCAAATTCTCATTTTGAAAGAATAGACCTAAAACCCGACAGTGGTGGCACACACTTTTAATCCCAGCACTGGAGAGGCAGAGGCAGGTGATTCTTTGTGAGTTTGAGGCCAGCTTGGTCTACAGATGGAGTTTCAGGACAGGTTCCAAAGCTAGAGAGAAACCATGTCGGGCTGGAGAGATGGCTCAGTGGTTAAGAGCATTGCCTGCTCTTCCAAAGGTCCTGAGTTCAATTCCCAGCAACCACATGGTGGCTCACAACCATCTGTAATGAGGTCTGGTGCCCTCTTCTGGCCTGCAGACATACACACAGACAGAATAATGTATACATAAATAAATAAATAAATATTAAAAAGAAAAAAGAAACCATGTCTTGAAAAACAAAACAAAGAAAAGAAAGAAAAAAAGAGAAAGGAAGGAGGGAGGGGGAAGGAGGGAGGGAAGGAAGGAAGGAAGGAAGGAAGGAAGGAAGGAAGGAAGGAAGGCCTTGAAAAAAGCTGAACAGACAACACACCACACCTGTACTCTCCTCCGTACTCACTAGGCAATCCTTCCCACCTGCCACATTTGCCCTTTGGTGTTTCTGTTTGTTTGTTTGTTTGTTTGTTTGTTTTTCCCCTTTGAGACAGTGTCTCAGGTAGCCCAGGTTGGCCTCAAACTCACTATACAGCCAAGAATAACTTTGAACTTCTGATCCTCGTACCTCTACCTTCCAAGCACTAGGAATACAGGTGTGTCCACTACATCCAATTTTATGGGATCAAACACATGCATGAGGACCCAAGGTCAGATCCACAGCAGCCACATAAAAAATGCAAGGTGTAATAGGGCTTGTCTATGATCCCAGCACTGAGGAGGCAGAGACAGATGGATTCCTGGGGTTTGGGGCCAGCTGCAGAGCTGGAGTAGCAGAATCTGTGACCCCCAGGTTCAAGGAGTGAGCCTGGCTCACAAAATAAGGTGGAAAGCAACTGAGGGAAATAATAATGTTGGCCTACACACACACTCACACACACACACACATAAGCACAAATACACACACACACACAACCCTGGTAATCAAAGTGAGGTGTTTTATCGCTATAATAAAATGCTATAATCAAAAGCAACTTAGGGTGGGAAGACTTTAATTCGATTACAGTTCCATATCACAGTCTATCACTGAAAAAAAAAAAAGTCTGGGCAGGAACTCAAAGCAGGAACTGAAGCAAAAGCCATGGAGGAGTGCTGCTTATGGGCTTGTTCCTCATGGCTTGCTCAGCTTGCTTTCTTAAAGCATCTGGAACTACTTACTGCTCAGGGGTGGCACACAGTGAGCTGGGACCTCCTACACCAATCATCAATTTAAAAAAATTGCCCCACAGGCTTGCCAACAAGACAATCTGGTGGGAACATTTCCTCATTTGAGATTCCCTCTTTCCAAATGTCTACAGCCGTGTCAAGTTGATGCAAAATTAGTTAGCACAGGCGGCCTGTGGACCAGCTACGTAACTATCAGCCAAGAGCGTGATGAAGGAAAGGAACGCCAGGATCCATCTAATCCTGCTGAGGTAGCTTCAGGTGCACCCCATGCAGCACCCCCCCCCGAGTTCCATGCAGAGGGAAGCCCGAGGTGCACTAGTCCCCGCCATGTGCCCTGGCCTTCTGTGAAGAGCTTCCCTGCTCACCTCTGCAAGGCAGCAGGAAGGCTAGCGCCAGAAACCCATGCTGTCACTTTGTGTTCACTGTGTCACAGATCTGTTCCCATCATTATTCTTTCACGCTCAAATGTCCCAAATGTGGCTAGGGGAGCCTCCCGACATAGCCCCATTTATCTTCCGGCACTTCTGTCTAGTACCGCAAAATGCTCCAGGCCCCGCCTGTCCTGCCCTGCCTCTACCCCAGAAGCAGTGCTTTCTTCCCTGTGGGTTTATCACTGCTACTGGGAATCCTTGCTCCCTTGCGCCTCAAATGTCTGAGTATTGCCCTCTATGGTGGTTAGTATTGTCGACTTGACAGGATATAGAACAGCCTAGGAGATGAACCTCTGTATGTGTCTGTGAGTTTCTAGACTGGGTGGGAACACCCACAGGCTGAGGGGCTGAACTGAGAAAAGGAGCTGAGCCCCAACCTTGGTCTCTCCTTGCTTCCTGATTTTGGATGCCATGTGACCAGCTGCCTGGTGCTCCTGCCGTAATAGACTGTATCTCCTCAAACTGTAAGCTGAAACAAACCCTTTCTTGTCAGGATTTGACCATAGCGATGACAGGAGTAACTAAAACACCCTCCTTCAGAAATAAGAAAAGCAAGCCAGGGTAGACCAGATGGTTGGTGGAAAGAACCTCCTACAATACTTACCTGAGGACTAGAGTCTGATCCTCAGACACACATAGAAGAGCCCCCCACACACACACACACACAAAATATGCACGCACAATAATAATAATAACGATAATTTTTAAGTAATAAAAAGGAAGCAAGCAACAACACCATTGGCCACGTTGCTAAGCAGAACAGGCCAGATCTGTGGTCACGAGCCAGTGCTGCTCAGATCTGTCAATGTGGGAAAAGAGACAGAGCAGGGCCAGCAGCCACCCAGAGCCATCAGCACCTGCAGGCCACTCTGGCCAGTGTTGAGAGTAATGGGCTCCCATAGAGATCACATTCCTCCAACAGGGGGCCCTGGCTCAAGGATGCTCAAGGCCTGGCCAGCCTCTCCTTGGTCTATGCTGCCATTTGAGACGCCTCCAACCACAGCTTCCACACTTCTTTTCTGGGATGAGCAGGCCATGGCAGCCATTTTGTGAGAGAAGAAACCGAGGCACACCAAAGACGGTGGCACAGGCCAGGACTACAGCCTCATTACCAGGTGCCCCCCGGATGTGGCTCTTGCCACACACGCAGGTCATTGCTCAAGGGGCAGCTTCTCACCTCACCAAGCCCAGGTGAGCTCTGCCAATCTCTCCTTGGACACCGAGTCCAGACGCTGATGCCTAAGCACTTTGTGATGACTCATATTGGCTGTACGTGTCTGTGAAGGATTTTCTAATGATGATGGGAAAATCTACCTAGGATACAGGAAGCACCATTCCATAAGCGGGGGTAGGCAGTGGGGAGCGGGGTCCTGGGGTGACTAAAAAGGAGAAGAGGAGCTGAGCACCAGCGTTCATTTCTCTCTGCTTCTTGACTGCAGACACAACGCGGCCAGCTATTTCACCATATGATGTCATGCCTTTCCCACCGTGACGGATACGTCACCCCTTCCTTCCTGAAGCTGCTTTAAGCAGGTATTTAACTAATCCACACTCCATCTCTTCAGAGTGGCCCCAGCGAAAGCAACTGAGCCTGCTACGGACAGTTCAGGCCTGCAGAACCGATCAAGGCAGAGCTGTTGCTGTGTCTTACCCCCGCCACAGGAAAGAGAACAACCAAAGAGAGTGAGGCCAGGGCTGGGGGTGGCCTCTCAGGAAGGCTGCAGGCTGCTGGACCAAGGCCTTACACCTGCCCCAGCTGTGGGACTAGCAAAGAGGAGCAGCCCAAGTTCCCTCATGGGGGCTCAGTCTCCAAAAGCAAATCTAGGACGAGAAGATCATAACCAGGAACAACCCGGGGTGCTTCCGGCAGAGTGGCACTGGTGGGCTGGCCACTAGCTCTACCTTCTACCTTCCAGAGCGACCTAAGTATCTGGGACGCTGGTCCTGGGAAGAAGCCAGAGACAGAGTTCCATCCCAGTCCTGGAAGACCAGAACATTCCCCAGCCCTCAGACAGCCCCTCCCCCCAGAGCAGCACAATGCCAAGCACTCATACCCAGATATGAAATGACACAGCTGCACACATACTCCCTCCCTAGCAGGGACCTCGGCCACGCTCTCCAGCTGCCTCTGGGCACGTAGGAAGAAGGCAAGAGGCATGAAGAAGTCGAGGAGCCGGACCTCAAGAGACATGGGAAGAAAGACCCCAAATCAGAGTGAAGGAAAGCTGGAGGGACTGAAAGGGATGGAAACTCCAGGGTAGAGCCCACACCTCTGTACCCGGGTAGAAGGGCCTCCCCCAACCACAGCTCGGGCTGGTAATCAGTGAATACTAAGTTCTGGTGAATGGAACTCGGGTCCTCATTCCTGTATAGTAAACACTGTACCAACTGAGCCATCTTCCCAGCCATCAAAACAGATTTTGATTGACCTCCATTCTATCATGACTTCCATGCCACACGGGGACATTCTTCAAAAGGGTAGGGCAGGGGATCCATGTGGGCAAGACTGCAGTGGTCAGACAGGAAATGGTGAGAATAATCAAATATGGTATGATGACGGGTGAGATGTGGTGGGGGGGGAGTCCAGGTTTGAGCAATTAGAGAAATGATACCATCCCCCAAGATGGGGTGATACATGGAGCAGTGATGTACCCAGAGATGCCAGGAAGTGGGTACATAAGGATCAGGGTCACAGAACCCAACCTTGAAGTCATGGCTGGTTCCATTCCCGTCCCCTCTTCTAGATACTAACCTAGGTAGGATTGTTTCTACCCACGTCAGCCCACCTGGTCCCCACCCTGCCCAGCCCTTCCACATGTGCCCACACATACTCTGTGACTCTCTTGAGCTCACACTTAGCCTCCTCAGGAATAGACACCAGCTAAACCCACAGCTCATAGACCAAGCTCCCTCAGCAGCTTGGCTGCGGTTCTTCAAGATTCCACAAGAACTCAAGCCCACTGCCCTGGTCTCTTGGTTAAAAGGTAAGGCGGGTTGGAGAAATACCTCACTTAGTAAAGTGGTGATTGTCTTGCAAACATGATGACCTAAGTTCAAGCCCTAGGACCCACATAAAAAGACAGGCATGGTGGAATACTTGTAATTCTAGCACTGCAGGGGCTAAGACAGAGGATCCCCGTCAGCCTGGTCTGTCAGACCAATGAGAGACTCACTCTCAAAAAAGCAGGATGGAGAAGATGGGCCAGTGCTTAAAGAGTTAGTTATGTAAGCAAGAGGGCTGGAGTTCAGGGTACCAGAGCCCATGTGACTGTTGGGTGGGCACTGCAGCTCCCTGTAATTCCAGCCTTAGAATGCAGACACGGGGGATCCCCAGACCAAGTTAGCAGATGAGATAGGTGAGCCCTGGGTTTGATTGAGATCCTGCCTCAGAAGAATAAGGTGAAGAAAGACAACTCTGGTCTCCATGCAAACGCCACACACAATAAGACAGGACAAGGTCTTCAAAAACCAACAAAAGGGAAACTTGAAGTTGTAGCCCTCTGGGGAACAGTCTTGCAGAACCAGGAGCAGCCACTATGGGGAGCCCTTACTGGGCCTCAGTAGTCTGACCCTAGGGCCAGGCCAAGTCTGACAGCCAGGCACCTCCATGAAATGTGAATGCCACAGGGTGACCCCAGGGCCTGTCCTGTTGGGTGTGGCAATGTCCTGACAGGCATATGCCCCACCCCTAGCTGTATTTCTGTGCCCACCTATACAGATATATCATCAGGGCCACCCCTCCTTGGCCCAACACACATTACTGGCGCGTGTGGGGTTATTCTCAGCCCAGCATGGGGGTGGATCTGCCTCTAAAAGCCCCACCTCCCACCCCCTCAGCACCTGCTGCCTGGGCTAGGAAGAACACACATGGGCCTAGTATACCAACTGACTTAGCAGGCATGAAGCCCTGGGTTCCACTCCCAGCACTACCAAACAAAAACAAAAGCTCTGAGAAGAAATCATATAATTCCATAAAAACAGACTAATGTCTTATTCCTACCTCCTCTCCGAGCAACATCAAGAGTAAATCCCGAGGCTTGGGGAGATGGCTCAGTAGGTAAAGTGTTTGCCTTACAAACAAACATAAAGACCCTCTCCCCAAAAACTATATGGCATCATAGTATATGCCACTAATCCCAGTATGGGGGAGGCAGAAGAGGGAGGTCTGTGGAGCTCACTAATCAGTCAGCTTAGCTGGATCAGAGGGCTTCAGGCCAGTGAGAAATTCTCTCTCAATCATAGTACCTGAGAAGGGACACCTGAGGTTGACTTTTGACCTACACATGCATACATGCACACACACATGAAAACACACACACACACACACATATGACAGAATAAATTATGGAACTCGTGTTTCACTTAAAACTTTCCATAGTTCCTCCCTAGAAGGGAATAACCGCTGGCGTGGTGGTCATGTCTGTAGTCCCATCACTCAGGAGGATCAGGTAGGAGGACCATGAGTCCGAGGCTAACCTGGGCTGCACAGCCAGACCCCTGCTGTTCCTGTGCTCGCAAAGAACACGGCTTAGAGAGCATGGCAGACAAAGAGGAAACTGAAGAGAGGTTGGAAAGGCCAGAGAAGCCATTGTCCTTCTACGTCCAGATGCACACGTCAAGGGAAGTTTGGGAGGGACCGGCTCTGACGTCTTGTGTGGTATTATCAAGGCCAACACAAAGCTCCACACTCTGGGTCCTAATGACCACAGCAGACGGGAGCAAAAAGGCTCAGAGAGGTTGAGCTCTGCCTGGCTTGCTGCCCAGCGTGAATAGTACTGCAAACTCAACAGCCTTGCATGATTCCTGCCTGGCGCCCTGAGCACCACTATGCTCAACACTTAAGGGGACCACCAGCTCAGAGAGACAAAGTGAGAAGCAAGAAAGCAGCCAGACGATGGTCACTACGCTGCAGCCTTGGGCATGTCACCCCAGTCCCTCTCCACCAGAGCAGACACGTCCATCTATGACTTCAGAACTCTAGTGGACCCGGCCAAGAGCTGGGTCCCACCATCTGTTACTAGTGGAAGGGCTGAGAGGTGAGCCCAGGGAGGGCAGCACGGAGTCCCCAGCATCTGGCCCCAGGACCCAAAGCCAAGCCTCACGCACCCCCTTATCAGACTGTCCCACTCCCTAGCTGCCCCTGCCCATAAGACTGCTGTCTAAATTCAACAACTGCCAATCCCAAGAATGGGCCCAAGCAGGGGACAGGAGAAAAAGGTGAGGCTGGGAGTGGATAGCAGCCCCACAGATTCCACAGGCTGGAACTTAACCAAGAGCTGGCATGGCTGCATGGCCTGAGGGCTGTCCCCCTGCGAAAGCTGACTTACTTCCTTCTCCCCCACTGAGTCTCAGGCCCCACCATCTGGATCCGGAGCCTGGATTGAGCATAAAGGCCAAGCGCTCCAGCGGAGGCCACAGAGCAGTCTCTCACACACACACACTGGTCGAAGGTATACCACGCATGCTGTAAAAGGCTACAACCTGACCTTCAGTGCCCTGGACTAACAGTGACAGCTCAGCTCTGCCGTGGAAGACGGAGTCCGGCTCCACAAGCATTGTTCTCAATGTCAAAGGGATAGGAAGTAGGGTCTGCCCTTCAGCTGAGGACAAGAGTCAGCCTACACTGCTGAAATTGACCCTTAAGCCTCCTGGCAGTCACTAATGACTCACGGTGTCCCCGATCTTTCCTTCGTGGAGGTGGTGGGTATACCTTGACCCAGCTGTTAACACCATCTCGGGGATCAGGTCAGCTTTATTCATATCCAGTCCTGAACCTCTGAGGACCTTTAGGCATAAGAATACCCAGGGCTTAGTCCCTCTGGCCCGCTTCTGAAGTCAACGGAAGATCCATGATTGTGGAGAAATTCCTGACACAGTGAAGGGTCCACTCACTTCCTCTAGGGTGCCAGCCTCCCAGTTCCCTCCCCACCTCCCAAACACACACCAGGATCTCAGTAACGAAGGCAGCTCACAAAGGTGTTCATCTGGAAACACAGGAGCTCTGGCATTTGCTCTAGGGTAGACACCTCCCCTCACCCACCCTCTCACTCCCTGGATTCAAGAGGAGGTCAGCAGAAGGTGGGCGAAGACAGGACTGAGGAGATGGCTCAGCAGGAGACAGTGTAAGGACCTGGGTTCAAATCCCTAACTCCAGCACTGAGTGGGTGGCAGGGGGAGAAACAGGAGGAATGAATGCTTGGACTTGTGACTGCTGGCCCAGCTCAAGTTCAAAGACCTTACCTCAAGGGAATAAAGCTGAGAGTGGTATATAAGGACACCCATGTCCTCCCTCTGAGCCCCATGTATACCCTCCACCCCCCTCCCCCAACACACACACACACACACACACACACACAGAGTGGGCAAAACCAACCTGGGCTCAGAATGAGGTCCAGGACCAAGGGAATCCCAGGGCTTCCCTGAGCAGACAAAGGGAGGAAGAAGTAATCTGCTCCGTGCTCCTGTCTGACTCCTCCGCCTACAGCCCCAACCTGGAGCCACACACAGCACCGTGGTTCAGTTTCTAGAAACCTGACATAAACACAGAGGAGATGCAAAGGCCACAGTGGAGCAGATTAGTCCTGTCAGGAGAAGGGGGACACTGCGGGGTGGGGGAACAGGTTCTCTCTCTCTCTCTCTCTCTCTCTCTCTCTCTCTCTCTCTCTCTCTCTCTCTCTCTCTCTCACACACACACACACACACACACACACACACACACACACACACACCTAGAAGGAAAGTGGGCCCGGAGAGCAAGCACACCCTTGGCCAGAGGACAAAACTCTCTCAAAGTTCTCTAACCTATCCCTAAGATGCTACTACATTTTCTTCCTCCCCTTTATCCCATCCTGCTTCAACTCTCCTCTTCTCTACCGTCCCATCTAAGTCAGAGCCCCATCCACCCATCATACATGTCTGAACACTCAGTCAGTCCCAAGGAGTGTGCAGCACGGAGCAAGATAGTTCATGCCATCTTGAACTAAGAAATAGGGAAAACACAGCAGGCTAGAAGCATGGAAATGGGGTCCACTGAAGACCTCTGGGTATCAGGCCAGTCAGTGCCCAGGGCTCAGTGGTAGGGCCCCTGCTTGCCAGAGCTCAGGCATCTTGGCAGAAGTCCCAGGGAGAGGGTGAACTTAGAAAAAGGTCCAAAGAAAGAAGCTGCAGCTGTTGGAAGGGGGCTGAACCGGTCGAGGCTGCCCTGTCACCCTATCCCCCTTCCGGCCCTGAAGGCCCAGCAAAGCTCCTCCGACCACAGACGCCATGGAAATCTCCACCTCCTCACCAGCCAACAACTACCCCATCCTCCTCCACACAACAGAATCTAGGATCATCATCTCCCACCCTGCAGCCTCACCTACAGCCAGGCATGCCCACAGCTGGCAGGACCCAAGAGTGAGGGACAGTCCCTTCTAGGCAGTAGCTAAAGAGGGTGAGTGGGCCCCGATATTCCAGCTCACCAGATCTGCTGGTGTCACCCCATCTTCATACACCCCTGCCATTCCCTATCCCCTCCTCAGGCCCCGAAGAAGACATAAGCAGGACCAAATATCAAAAGCCAATACAGGAAGCTTTTCACTTCACTAGCCCCACCTGGCCCAGGCCCTTAGGCCTCTCAGAAATAGTTGATTTCTACTCTGGCCAAAGTTACTGCCCCTGGAAATATATAGCGCACTTCCTCGTCCCAACTGGCCTGAAATCCCCATACCTGGAGCCAGTAAGACACCGAAACAGTGAATGTTTGGTTGAGTAAAAGTTGGAGAGACGGAATGGTTCTGACTACACCTGAGGAAGAAAACTTAAGGGCTTGACCCAGGAGGCCAGGAATACAGGTCAGTGGGTGAGGTGTTATGCCCCAAAACTCACATAGAAGAGCCAAGATATTGGTAGCACACACTCACAATCCCAGTTCTGGGAGGTGGAGTCTGGCAGATCCCTGGGGCTCAATAGCCAGGCAGCATGACTTACTGGACAAGTTCCAAACCATGAGAGACCCTATCTCAAAAGACCAAGGGGCGAGAGAGCCAGGAAGATGGGTCAGTGGTTAAGGGCATTTGAGCCTGCCGACTAACACCCTGGGACGAATACAAAAAGCCTGACGTAATGATGCGTATTGTAATCCCAGCACATCAACAGAGAGAGAGAGAGAGAGAGAGAGAGAGAGAGAGAGAGAGAATGGTCTGGAAGTGCATGAAGTATGCAGGGCAGCAGCAGACACAAGAGGCGATCCTCAACAAAGTGGAAGGTGGGAACCAACTCCCTAAAACTGTCTTCACACCTCCGCACATGCTCCCTGACACAAATCTACACTCACACACACATTCGAGATTAATTCATTGACTTAAAAGTTGATTTTAAAAAAAAAAAAATAAGATCGGCAGAGTGCTGAGGACCGCCACACACACACACACACACACACACACACACACACACACACGTGCAAGAAGCAGGAGTCAGACCCAGTCTGAGGCAAAGCCACGGTTACTTCCCCCACCCGGCCTCCACTTAGCTTTTCTCGGCCTCAGGTCTCATCCTCCCAATTGTATTAACTCTCCATCTCAAAACAGGCTTTGAAAATTCTACTTTCACGACTGCCAGAAACATGTCCCCACAGCCGTGTCTGCCACCTTGCCCTGGACCTCAGCTCAGGTATACCTCTCCTGGGAAGCCTTCCCTGATCATCCAGGCCTGTGGGGGCACTGTGTGAGACACAGGCAGTTCCATGGGGACGGCAGGAATCTCCCTTTCTGACCTATCCTGGTCAGGTGCTCGGTGAGAGAAATAACCCCAGCCCAAGAGAGCCGCAGTCTCCTCAGAGTCTAATTCAGGTCAGACATGCTGCATACAGAATGAGGAGCCCGCAGGGGTGGCCCTGACGTGGTGCCAGGGTGGCTCCAGGAGTGGAGCCTGCGGTGGTATAGAAGGTCTAGGATTTGCAGCAGCTCTGACAGGGGAAAATCCCTCCCTAGCCAGTCTGTAGTAGCTGCTGTCTGTGGCCACCCACTCACTCCCATGATGACCTGAGGCTCCGCTTAGTGCAGGGCCCTCACTGCAGTGGAAAGACAACGCCGCCAGGCACCCTTCCAAAGGACACAAATGCCCTTTCCCGGGGCTACCCAGAGATAGTCTGGGGCTCCCCCTCAAGCCCCATGATATGTCCCAATCCATCTATTGTGGCATTTGGGGTAGGGAATGGGACAAAGGTGCAGGGTCTGGAAGAAGAAGAAAAAAGTCTAAGGTCCATGTTTAAGGGTGGAGGCTCACCAGCTGTAGCAAGCCACACTGCCCCACCCCTTGGTCAACACGACCCGGTACCTCTGTCACTTGTAAGTTTGCTCATATAGAGCATTGCTCTACTGAAAGCCAAGGGCCTATTTGTAATCTGACCTAAAAACAGGCAGCCCCCACCCCAACACACACACACACACACACACACACACACACACACACACACACACTCACGAGTCCTGAACAGCCACAGGAACGATTTCGCCAGGCAGCAAATCTGCAGCCACTGGAGATTTCAGTGAGTTTTACTCCACCGCATGCCTGAGCTATTTACTCATCCATCTTACCATGCAGAAAGGGAGGCCTAGATTACCCCAACGCGGCAGAGTAGGGTGGGACCAGCAACCTCCAGTCTAACCCTAGCCCCGTCCTGCAGCAAGTATCCCTGGTCTCCACCATGAAGCACAGTCAGACTTCAGGCCTGTTGGTCGTCAGCCCTGTGTCCTGATTTCAGAAGTCATGCGTCCTTCTGCAGTAAGGACACTCACTGGTCTTCCCACTGTACAGCCACAGATTCAACAAACCGAATAGCAAAAACATTTCAAAGGACAGAATGGTGTCTGAACACACAGAGATGGTTTGTTGTTTGCTTGTTTATTTTTTTGCTGTTGTGTCCTGAGCAATATGTGATACAGCATATGCTCACACCGACTTGGGCATTATCTAGAGACAGCTAGCAGCATGTAGGAAGGTGTGCATAGCTTCTATGCAAATACTACATTAATTTACATGGCAGGCGTGACGTCTAAAGGATATGGACATCTGCAAGGTGGGTATCCTGAAATTAATTTTCTAAGGGGGTTTAGAGGTGATTTCAAGATTAGAATACCTGCTGTGTGCTGAGCTGGAGGCCTGGACACCACGAAGAGGAGGTAGTGCCCTACCATTGAGAACGGAGACATGGGGCTGCTCTCCAGGCTGCACACTGAGAAAAGATTTCAACAGCATAGCTATTTCCTCCTGGGAACTTTCCAAACACCTAGTATCCCTGTCATTTTATAAAAGAGATGTCGTAGCAATGATGGGAACTAAAGTATTCAGTATATAATTCAGAATAGAAAGTGTTTCCGCCCCGGGCAGTGGTGGTGCACACCTTTAATCCCAGCACTTGGAAGGCAGAGGCGGGCAGATCTCTGTGAGTTCAAGGCCAACCTGGTCTACTGAGCAAGTTCGAGGACAGCTAGGGCTGTTACACAGAGAAACCCTGTCTCGAAAAACAAAACAAGAACAAAAATGAACAACAGCAAAAAAATGAGAGGAAGGGAGGGAGGGAGGGAGGGAGGGAGGGAGGGAGGGAGGGAGGGAGGGAGGGAGGGAGGGAGGGAGGGAGGGAAGGAGAGAGAGAGAGAGAGAGAGAGAGAGAGAGAGAGAGAGAGAGAGAGAGAGAGGAAAGAAAAGGTGTTTCTGAACCAAGGAAATAACCCAGTGGGTAAATGCAAACACAAGGACCAGAGTCCAGATCCCAAGCTCCCATGTAAAACCCGGGCACAGCAGTGGGCACCTGTAACTCCAGCACTGCTGGAGGCAAATCCAGGGGCCTCACTGACAGCAAGATCCAGTCTCAATGAGACATCTTGTCCCAAAAAACAAGGTTCTCTGGCCTCCGAGTGGACACACACACACACACGTACGTGCACACGAACATGCTCACGCCCAGTCTACTCTGTCCTCAACTGTGAGACTTAACTGTCATCTCAGTCTTGCTCTGGAAACCCACGCCTTCCATCACCTAGACTACCACACACAGCATAAACCTCCACCTCAAGTGGGATTAAAGATACATCCCACAGTGGGGATGTTCTGTCGGGAACTCACCAAGGCCAGCTGGCCTGGGTCTGAAGAAGCCTGGGTTAAAACCGGCCTTGGTGAACATAGCGGACAATGAGGACTAAGGAGGACTACTGAGACCTCAAGAACAATGCCAATGGGTTTTTGATCATACTGCACCTATTGGCTTTGCGGGAGCCTAGGCAGTTTGGATGTTCACCTTACTAGACCTGGATAGAGGTGGGTGGTCCTTGGACTTCCCACGGGGCGAGGAGCCCTGATTGCTCTTTGGGCGAATGAGGAAGGGGGATTTGATTGGGGGGAGGGGGGAGAAGGGGAGGCGGTGGTGGGGAAGGGACAGAAATCTTTAATAAATAAATAAATAAGATACATCCTATATAAGAATCAAGCATCTCAGGGGCCAGCGTCCACTTCACCTAGATGTGTCTTCCCACCTTCTGACTGCGGGAGAAGAAGGAACCCTTAAGTCTGGCTGGCCTGGAAGAGTCCAAAGTGTCAACCACTGGACCAAGCTTCAGTTTCTTTCTTTTTAAAATACATGTTACCATATATTTGTTTATCTATTCATGTGTATCCACATGTGCATGTATACATATGCACCACAGCATACATGTGGAAGTTCCCTCTCTTCTTCCTCCACATGGGATCCTCAGGGATCGGGGACAGAGCTCTGGTGGTCAGGCTGGTGACAAGTGTTTTTTTATTTCCCAAGCCACCTTGCCAGCCTTTTAGTTTCTTCACTGGGTGAGACTCTCAAGACTGCAGCAATGATAACAAGGCACAGGTACGCTGTAACCCACAGCTCTTACTATTAACTTGATGGGTGATGAAGCTTCCCTTGGGCAGGAATAGCAGCCTTTCTCTTCTCCATTCCCCAACCCCTGTGCAGAATCCAGTCGCCTTGTTAGGAGGTGGCAGCTTGTTACAGGGAGCTTTGGAGGCCTGGATGCCAGGCTTTCCTTCAAGGAACCCCTGCTATGGTATTAGAGCAGTGAGACATGAAATCAACCCTACTGGTGGTTCCTGGGCCTCACCTGGCCTAGCAGCGCCCACGCAGATTTCCACTTCAGCTTCCCAAGTGCCCAGGCAGTAGGTATCACTCCCGGCTTTCAGAGGGGAAGACTGAGGTCAGAGAGATCGTTGTGATTTGCCCGAGGACAGGAACATGATGTGGGTGTGGGGAGACGACTCAGCCCCAGTTCACGATGCCTGTGACCTTCTACTGCAACATCGCTTCTCTGGGATCTTGGAAGTGTACCCCTCCAGACCAAGCCACCTTTGACACCTTTGGTAGCATCCATAGGTACCTCTCCCATGCTCCCCAAAGTGTACTCTGAACAGGCACCATCACCCACCCATTCCTGCATAAACACCCACTTCAGGCTACATATCTGCCCTGGCCTGCCCAGCTATGGTGTAAAATTTTTAGGATTAGCATGCTTTGCTTTTCTTTGCATTTTTTCCAGCCCCAGTGGAAGCATGTCAAAGAGCAAAATACAACATAGCAGACATCCAACAGGAAGTCCCTCACTACTAGG
This sequence comes from Microtus obscurus, assembly GCA_963919715.1. Lineage (NCBI taxonomy): Eukaryota > Metazoa > Chordata > Mammalia > Rodentia > Cricetidae > Microtus > Microtus obscurus. The sequence continues at coordinate 11,025,036 of CAWTZC010000330.1, forward strand.
CACGGCCTCTTACCTGGAGACCAGATTCTTCCCCTAGCCTTCCCCCATCAAGGCAGACATCCACGTCTGTAGTTACACCCAGCTAAAACCTAGCCACAGGCAGAGGTCTCCATACAAGGAACATGCTCCTGCTTGTGGCCACTGTGTGGTGACCATGTCTCCAGCGAGGACACCAGCTCCACAGGGTATGGCTTTGATCCCCACTTCCTCAATGTTCAGAACACGGTGCATGCTACATCTTGTGTAGAAGAATAAGTATGAGAATTCATCACCACTCCACCGGTGTCAAGAAGCAAAAGACTAGAGAAGGGGGCCCAGGTTATAGTTTATCTGTAGGAACTGAGTTAACTCGAAAATAGTCTGATTTAACTTAAGTCCAAGCCTTCTGTCTGCATGACTGCCCCTGTACATACCACTTACATGTGTGTGCACTGCACACATAATCAGGCACACAGTACATGTGCATCACACACACACACACACACACACACAGGTGGGGAGTTGTTATCCTAAGCTCTGACAGGCCAAGGGCTCAGCAGGGATTAGCTGTCTACCGAGGCCTGTATCAGACACTCCCAGGGATTGATTTGAGTAGTGGGCCTTGTAGGGAAAGACAGCTTCCCAGGAGGTTCTGTGGTTATCAGTCTGCCTGCCTCGCTGGTACTTCATGAGCATGTGCTGTGTGGCAAGCATCTGTCGAATGCTTTCTGCTCCTCACAACAAGCCTGTGAAAAGCAGCCTCATTATCTCCAGCTTATCCAGTAAGCGGGCTGGGGGCTTCAGAAGGACCTGCCACCTGACTACGGTCCTGCAGCCGGTCAGGGGGACCCAGAGGCCCCACGCGCGACCCACGGTGGTATGCAGGATGGAAGATGGACCTGGAGGGGAAAGAGCTGTATGAGGCACATCCTTGGCTCACAGCAAGAGTCGGGGACTGGAGCCTTCTCAGCATTTCCTCACGGCTTGGAAAGAACTTACCCAAGGCCACCCAGTGCAGAAGCCAGAGAAGGAAGGTGGCAAGGGAGCCTCGGAGGATGATCTGTGAGGAAGTGGCAGAAACTGGTTCTGCCTCGGCTGCTGTGAGAATCCCTGGGGTACACTGATTTTTTTTATCCCAGCACACACCACTTAATTAAATCTGGCCCGAGGCTTTCACTCAGCGACCCCTCTCCTCGAAGGAACTAAAATTCTCACCGTCCTCACTGGCCCTCCATACCTGGCCCATACCCGTACCCTAGGCATTCCAGCAGGCTCCCCTTTCTGTACCACCCCCCAGTACAGTAGCATTGCCTGGCTTCCACCTGCCACAGTCACTGTACCGCTGAGGCCACCAGGTCTGAGGGGGTTCAGGAAGATCCCAATGACCTGCTCACTGCTCCCCCAGGTCTGAGGGGGTTCAGGAAGATTCCAAGGACCTGCTCATTGCTCTCCCACACCTTCCTGAGACCATTGCCTCCAGAGCATCCCCCGGGACTCTGTCCCCCAGCACCCAACACCCCATCCGGGATGCAGGCTCCTGCAGGGAAGATAAACCATTTACGTAAAGAATTTTCAGGAAATCTGATCTAGGCTGGAAGGTTCAGCAGAGCCTGTCCAAGCTCAAGGAGAGAGGCCCAATGCAGAGAGTTCTAGAAAGAGAGGAAAGGAGATGATGGGGCGTGGAAGGTGGGGACTGAGAATAAGCCTTCATCTCTCCAGGGCAGAGGGAAGAGCAGCAATAGAAAAAAAAGGTTGTAGAGTATGCCTTGCATGGAAGGCAGCTGTTTAGGCTGGGACCTCAGACTGGGAAAAGCCTGTGTAAGTAAAATCAGTGGCCCAGATGGCCTCAGTTGCAAGGGCTCTGTGATTCTAGCAGGCAGTCCGGTCTATGCCGCAAGAGTACATCCTGTTAAAGGGGACCTATGCACCTGCTCCTGCAGGTAGCCTAGCTACTCTTTAGGTCACTGCCAGAAGCTTGATGTTCCAACCCAGCTCACACTATGGAAACTGGTGTGCCTACCACAATGGGAGACCTTGGCCACGCACAGGAACACAGTGCAGTCCACTGCCCTAAGTCAGGGTGGCCTAACAGCAACATGGCGCAGTCTACCACCACGTGTCCAGGTCCTATAAATAACCACGCTGCCCCTTTGCTGAGCATCTGTTCCACATGACAGAGATGTGCGGTGCACTGACAACCCCAGACTTCCCACTCCCACTGGTGCTCCCCACCCTCTCGCCTGCACCCCTCTAAGCACGCTCAGGGACAGCCACAGCCATCAAGGAAACATTCCCGCCAAACCCTGTGCTCAACCACTGACCCAGTACTGGGAGAACAAGGCCCAGCCTCCCTCACACAGTCTTCCCTGAGGACTCCTAGGCCATAGGCTTGGGCAGGCAAGATTCCACCCCCCCTCAACCCCAGCTGTCCTTTTCCCCAACTACCCCATCCCCCAATGGGCCCAGCCGGCCAACCTCTAATCCTCTTGTCATCTGACCCAGCCTCCACCCTAAAATGGCTTTGCCCAGTCACCCTTCTGAGGCCCAAAAATGGACACAGTCATTTATAGAGGGTCAGCTAAGCCAAATGCAATGGGAAGATGACCTCATGAAGCCCATGGTTCTGGGCTCCAGGCACACACACTCACTACAGACACAGCAGCAGTGCAGGAGTAAGCACCATGGAGGCCTGAGCCATATGTTTCCTGCCTGAGGCAGCATGCCGGGACTCAGCCTAGGACAAGGCTCCAGGCATGTGTGCAGGCAGGAAAGTAGAAAGAAAGAATACAACCAGCTCGCTCCCAGGTCTGGGCCAGTCGGGGCTCCAAGACCAAGAACCCAAGGACCCACATTCTTTCATAAACATCCACTAAACACCCACCAGAGCCGGAGAGACACAAGAAGGTCACAAATACAACTCTGTCCAGGTCAGTGAATCAAAGAACAGCAACCCAAGACCCATTAGGGGCCACAAAGGAGAGCTGGTCCTGTGACCCCCTCACAGGAAGGACCCCATGACACTAGAGGGCACAGCGCACTGTCATTCTCTGAGTCTCCATAGCTGTTAGGGTTGAGAAGTTGGGAAAAATTAATGTGAACCAATAGGGTCTTCCTTCAATGTGAACAGACTGTAGGCTTTCTTTTTCTTTTTTCTGTGTGTATGCCCTTGCATGTAAAGGCCAGAGCTCAACAGCGGGTCTCTTCCTCAATTGCTCCACCTTCTTTTTTGAGAGAATCTCTCGCTGAACCTGGAGCTTGTTGATCTAAGCAACCTGACTGACTGGCAAGTCCCAGAGATCCTCCTGTCTCCACCTCCCCAGTACTGGGACTACAAACTCACAACACTCCTGCGCCCAGTTATACACATGGGTTCTGGGGACCAAACTCAGATCCTCATGTTTGTTCGGCAAACACTTCTCCACTTGAGCTATCTCCCTTTCCACCCACCATCCTTGCTCAGAAAACACCCTTCTGTGAAAATAAAAAATAAAAATTTCCCTGTGGCTAGTTTACTTGACCAAGAAAGGTAGGCCCAGTGTCAGGACTGCTTGTAAGATCCCATTAGCAGTGGGCATCGAATAGATTATGGGTAACCACGAGAAGATATTGGGGGAGGCATCCAGTCAGTATACCCAAGCTGTGACAGATGCAGGTTCCAAGTGTCAGGATAAGTAGAAGAGGACACAGGGTTTCCTGAAGCAGAGTCTGTAAGGTCAAGGAGGGAGAGGATGGGAAACAGGCTACCGTCTCAGGATACCTGTCAGACTGTCTTGGCTTCCCCTGGGCAAATGGTCCCTCACTAATGCCCATGGGGCACAGAGCAGCCATGGCAAGAGGCAAGTGCAGACCCATGAAGCCCGGGCTCAGACAAGGCCAGCTGCTGGCTAGAGGCATGGTCCACAGCCAACCAGCTGCCAGCCAACTGCCCAAATCCTCTTTGCGGGCACTGAAAGGAAAGGGACAGAGCCTACACTTACAGCCCCCAAGGCTGCATCAAAGGGGCCTACTGCTAGAAAAAAATGCATCTGGGCAGAGGTGCACACCTGCAGGCAAGAGGAGCAGGAGCTGCATGAAGTTGGTCTTCATGTAGTGGGGGCAGGGAACTTGTCTCAGCTTACACCCAGTGTTTCCATTCATTTCTTTTAGCAGTGGGAAATAGGTTCCAGGCACCTTAAATGAATTACTAGGTTATTGGGAGCCAGGGTGGCTGTATCTGTCTATTGCTCCAGCCACCAGTAGACTATGGGGGGGGGGGGCTCTAATCTCTCTCTCTTCCTTTTCCTCCTGGATGGGGTAAGGCGCTCTAGCCAGATCTGGAGATTAGCAAGAGCTTCTCCATACTCAAATAGTTCACCCCCCTCCTTAGCTAGTAACCACAAGGATGAAGAGGAGGGCTCTAAGGAAGCTTCCCCCCCCCCATCATATCACGTGTCTGCATCCTTGGGGAGCTCACAGCTCTCAGCTGCAAAAGTCATTGTTTATAAACAGCCCCAAGACTGGCAGAAGAAGGCAAGCTTGTCCCTGTCCCCACCAGGCCCCGGCCCAGCTAGAGCCATGGGGGGCTATCCCTAGCAGAAACACAGATTGTACAATCTCAGATTTCAGAGTCGGAATTGGCAGGGGAAGTGGCGTCAGCAGCTGGCGTGATCCAATTCAATAAGCCAGGGATGGCTAGGGGTAAAAGGCAGGCCAGCGAAGGACCCCCGCCCCCATCCCCCGCATTTCCTGCACAGTCAGGGTGTCCCAGGAAGCCCTGATCCCATCCTCAGCAAAAACCCCAGAGTACTCTCAGACAACAGGAATAGGGTTTCCTGTGGCGCCCTCCACACCCCTCTTCTGGGCCACCCGTTTAGCCTGGAAGTCCCACCATCACTCTCTCTCCAGCGGCTGAAACCGCCAAAGCCCTGCTGGGACGAGGGGTGCAGAACCCTCTGCAATCTGGCGGGTCTGGGCGGGACCATCTAGGCCTCAGGCACCTCCTGGAAGGAGAAAAGCAATCCCTCCTTCAGGGGCTAAGGTAGAGGGGCCCTAGAAAGGAGAGGGCAGTGGGCGCCCGCACAGGGCAGTGGGCACCCGCACTAGCCAGCTGGGAAAGTATAGCCTTAAAGTCTGGGACGTGTACAGCCCTAGGGGCGGCGAGACAAGCTCCCTCCCCCCCATGCAAGCCCCGCCTGGATTGTCCGCGTGGGTCTAGAGAGCTGGGGGTCACCTCCCAGCCTCCGACCCTTGGACTCCAGGGTAGGATGAGAGTGGACCCCGCGTCCGAGAAGCAAACCAGAGCGTGGGCCTCCGCTCCTCTGCAGAGGAGCGGCGAAGGTGTAAACCGGTGGGGGGAAGGGGGAAACCGGCTGGACAGCTGCGCCCTCCTCTGCCGGAGCCCGAGTGGGGAGAAGGGGACACCTTAACTGCAGGGAGACCAAGCCCGGGGACTCCTCGGCCACGACCATCCGGAAGTGACCAGCTCGATCCCAGGGGTAGGGGTGAGAGGTGTGGCAGGTTTACCGGTCGCTCACCTTCTCCTGCGCTCGGGTCAGCTTCTTCTGCACGTTGCTGGCGATCTTCCCCGCCGTCACCCCCTTGCTCCCCATCTCTGCCATCGCGGCGCCTGCCTCGCCCGTGGCGGGCGCGGATAATGGCGCGGGGAGGCGGTGCGCGCCGCACTCGCAGCCTCCAGCCCCGGCGCTCCACCAGCCTGGGCTCTGGCTCCACGCCGCGCACTAGAACAGCTCGGGGGACTGACGGAGACGGAGCGTGCGCGAGGAGAGCGAGTGAGCGACGCGGGGATCCAGAGAGGGAGGGACCCACGGGGGAAGGGAGGGGGCGGGGAGAAGGGACTAGCCGCGGGCGGGTCAGCGCCCCCAGCCCGCCCCCTCTGGACACGACACTGCCTTTTAAAGGGCCATTCTGGAATCCAGATTCCCCACCCGCTGGAGGAGGGAGCCTCGAGGGCAGGCGCTGGGGGCTGCGAGACAGGGACTCCCCGGACGGACGTGCTGGCGACTTCGTCTGGGGGTGGGAACTACCTACGCTGTCCTTAGTTCAGCGCCACCGCGATCCTCCTCCCAAGCAGGTACCTCCTGCAACCCTAGAAAGGTAACCAGGTGAAGGAGCTGGGTGCTTTCTAAATTCAACGATAGTGTGCGGGGGAATGGATGCCTGCGTGACCCTGGAATCCCTGAGTCGCCAGACGCTGGGAAAATGCCCTTCCAGGGATTCCCCTCCCGCTGGAAGCCCGGCGTCTGCCTCCTCCTGCACCCTAGGGCACGTCTCTCTGTCCCTTTCTCTATACCTAGTCCAATGTCATCCAAGCACTTGGTTCTTTCCAGTCTGCCTTTAACTATCATTCTAACGAACCTTAACTGCATGTTTAATGTGCGCCTGGCATTGTGCTGGGTGATTTGGTAAGCATTATTTCACCATGTCACCAAACAGTGAGAGAGAGGCTCCAATTTATTACCATTTTACAAATGAAACACCAAGAGGGTAACTGCATCCTAGGCTTTGCCACCAATGCATGGGGGCGGGAAGAAGGGGTTGCCTAATCGTGTAATAGGGAAATGATTAAGGGTCATTCAATATTCGTGAAGATAAGCTTATCCAATGACACGTACTACTTAGTCACTAGTGGGGGAGGGACTTGCTACAACTTCTGGGAACACCAATATTCCCGGGATACTCAAGTCTTTTATGCAAAAAGACACCTGGGGAAGCAGAAACAGGCTGGCTGTTACCTGAGGCTTGCTGGTCAGCAAGCCTACTGTACTTGGGGAGTTAGGGACCAATCAGAGACCCTGTGTCAAAAGGACAGCCCAAGCTGTACTCTGGCCTCATGTGAACACCACACACACACACACACACACACACACACACACACACGATCATGCGCACAAATACACATGGCAGGGTGTTTCCATATAACTAATACCTATTCCCCCACATACTTTAAACCATTTCTGATGACTCATAATGTCTAATATATGCAAATATTGTGTCAATAACTTATATTGTTTTGTTTAGGGAATAAGGACAAGGAAAAAGAATTCAGTATAGATATTCAGTGCAGATAAATTTTTTCCCTGAACATTATCAGTACTCAAATGAACTTGAGTGCCCCTGGGGCCTAGCTATGTCCAAAAAAACATGGACAGGAGCCAGGGTATGAGACCTATGGAATGCTCACAGTAGACAGAGGAGCAAAGGTAGCTGGGACAAGGTCTCAGAGATGATAGAAGTCCCCAGAGGACTGGAAGCACTCATGTAGGCACGCCACCAATTCCTTGTACAAATGGAGAAACTGAGGCCTAGAAACCAATGGTTCAGCCGGCCTTCACAATGGCCCATCTCATGCCCTGGAACTCTCCTGGAAGTTGCCTGGCTACATCTGGTTCTTTCAACCTGGACTCCTTCCTGTTGTGGCAAAAGGGCAGGCTCAGCAGCTGGTCACTGGCAACAGTCTCGCAGAGAGCATATGGCAAGCAAAGAGCCGGCCCTCACAAGCACCAAACCCCGTGAATGGAAAGGATTATGTTGAAATTATCACTCTAGGACCTGTGTAGGCTCCCAGGCACTGCAGGCACACTGGTGGTCCCCGGGCTTGAGAAGCACAAGCTGGAGGATTCCTGGAGCTTGCTGGCCAGCCAGGCTGACTGAAGGAGTCTGAGTTCCAGGTCAGTGAAAGATAACATCTTAAAAAAGGTTGGCCTTTGATCTCCATGTGCATACACACACACACACACACCACATTTATATGCACACACATATACACACAAACCTACAAATTTATTATATACTTATGCCCAATTTATGAGCCCCTTAAACAAAATCTAAACAGCCTGGGTTTCTGAATCAGCGTTCTTCTGAAATATATTTTTGCCTCATGGACTCGTTCTTGTTTTGTTTTGTTTTGTTTTTTGTTTTTGGTGTTTCAGGGTTCCTCTGTGTAACAACTGAACTCACTTTGTAGACCAGGCTGGCCTCGAACTCACAGAGATCCGCCTGCCTCTGCCTCCTGAGGATTAAAGGTGTGCGCCACCACCCAGCTTGATCTCTTTCCTAATTTACAATTGTCTACCATTCTCTCAAAGTAATTACTTCCCTCTCTCCCTCCCGCTCTCTTTCTCTCCCAGGAGTCTCTTACATCCCTTGACCTTGAACTTCTGATTCTCCTGCCTCAACCTCCTGCCTGCAAATGCTGGAACTGCAAGTATGTGACGTGGTGCCCAATTATAAAGTGTTATTTATAGAATCCAGAGCGTCATGAATACTAGGCAAGTACTCTACCAAATGAGCCACACCCCCAGGCCTGTCAAAGCAATTTCTTTCAACACTCCTTGAGGAAAGAAATGAGCAAAAGTCAAATTCTATTACAATCAGCCCCTGGGAACGGAAGATTCTGCTTTGTTGGGCTTCTGGTGTTTCCAAATATAGCAGAAACAAAGCAGCAGACATGTTCCTCGGTAGGAAAGGGTCAGCTATGCCAACAAGGCAGTGAGAGGAGTCACAGAGGAATCCTTCACAACTGGGAAACAATATAAAAGTGCTGCCCACGGCATAATCACAAATGAAAACACAACCAAAATATATGCATATGATATCTTTAAATAGATGTAGGAATTAATTAGATGCTCAGAAGAACTATATACATTAAGAAAGAAGGCTTGGGCCCAAGTTCCATCTCCAGAAGCCAAATAAAAGAGCCAGGCTCATTGGCCAGTCAGCCCAGCTGAATAGTGGATTCCAGGTCAGCAAGAAACTCTTTCCCCAAAAACAACAGGGACAGCTCCTGAAGAATTACACCCAAGGTTAACCTCTTACCCACCCACACACACACAGATATACACAGCCACACATGGGGGAGGGTGGCAGGAGCCATCCTAACCAAATTAGCAAACTCCAGGTAAAACTGAGCAATCTTGTCTCCAAAAACAAGAGAGACAGTATCTTGAGGAATGACATCCAAAATTGTTTTTGGGTCTCCATGTGTACCCTACAAACAAACACACACATATATAAATTGTAGACATAAAAATTTGGAGGAAGCTATTTTTGAGGACAGTGTTTGGGAAGCAACAACATGACGGGAGAGAAAGCAAAAGCTTGGGACAGAATATGTGTTGCATGCCTAAATCTAGGGCAAAGGAACAAGGCTTGCCTGTTTCTAACTGAATTTGTGTTTCACAACAGTTTAAGATGTATTTTATTTTAAATTGTATATATGTGTTGGGTGTGTGGGTGGGTGTGATTGCAGATGCCACAGAAGCCAGAAGAGGGTCTCAGACCCCATGAAGCTGGAGTCACAGGTAGGTTTGATCCACCCAACATAGGAACTAGGAGCCAAACACAGGTCCTCTGCCAAAGCAGAACATGCATAACTGCTGAGCCCTCTTTATGTTTGCCGCAAAAGTGAATGGAAGACGTAGCCATTCCCTGTGTACCTGCCATTCACACTCGAGTGGTATCCTAGTTTCGTTTCTGTTGCTGAGATAAATTACCCTGACAAGAAGCAAAGTGGGGGAGAAGGATTTAGTTTATCTCACAATTCCAAATTTCAGTCCATCATGGTAGGAACGTCACCACAGCAAATGCCTAAGGGAGCATTCACGTCAAAAGCAGAATGGTGCCTACTTGATTCTCAGCTAGCTTTGTATGAGCTGGTACAATCCAGGGCCCAACAGCAGGGAATGGTGCCACCCACTTCCACACTGGGTCTTTCACCATCAATTCCGGCAATCAAGACATCCCTACAGACATGCTTACAGGTGAGATTCTCTTCCCCAGCCATTCTAGGCTGTATAAGGTTGACAGAACTAATCATGACTTATAACCTTCCCCACCATCAACATCTGCGTGAGAGTGACCCATTTATTATAAACCTGATCATCTCTTTATCTCCTAAATGCCCCGGTTTCCATTAGGGCTCAGTCTTGGTGGTGTACATTTTATGGGCTTGGACAAGTGTACAATGACATATTTACCATTATAGCATCATGCATGCCATATATGGAGCAGTTTCACTGTCTTCTGTGTTCCAGCTCTTCATCCCTCCCATCCCCAACCCCTGTCAACACATGATCTGTTCACCCACCACCCCACTGGTGTCCCTCTTCCAGAATGTCACAGCCGTGGAACTTCATGGTACGTAACTCCTTCAGTGGCCTCTTTCACTTGGCGATCCGTATTTGAGATTTCCTCTTCACCGCTGTCACGTATGTAGGGAGATGGCCCAGTGATTAGCGTGCTTGCCTCACAAGAGTGAGGACAAAACTTTAGATCCCAGATCCCACATTAATGCTGAGTGGGTGTGGCAGTCTGCCTGGAATTCCAGTCTTAAAGGGCAGAGACGGGATCCCCAGAACTAACTGGCTAGCGAGACCAGCGGTATCAATAAGATCTAGGTTTGCCTGAGAGTCCCTGCCTAGGTGGAAGAGCAATCAAGAATGGTTCTTGGCATCCCCCCCGCCCCAGGCATGCACACACATAGAAAAAATGCATACGTACGCAGGTATAACACACATGTGGGGACAAGATTCCTCTATCTCTTTTCATGTCTTAATAGCTCATTTCCTTCAACACCATATAGCATCCCACTGTCTTAAACACCACAGCTGTCCCGCTCACCTATTAAGGGACATCTTTTTTGCTTCTAATTTTGGGGAGTTGTAAATATGGTAACGGAAAGCACCTGTATTCAGCTATTCATAAACATAATTTCTAGACTCCTTTGTATAAATATTAAAAAGTGTGATTGCAGGACTAAATAGCAAGAATAAATTCAATATTAAAAGGGTTTCCCAAACTATCTTCTAGAAAGGCTGAATCATTTTGCATTCCTACGAAGAAAAGTCAGTTCGCCACTCTGTCTGCACCCTGCCAGCATTTTGGGTTGTCACTGTTCTGGTTTTGGAGGCCCTGATAGCGATGCCGTACTGACCATTGTGTAGGTATGCTAGAGATGGCCATTTTTCCCTTGTGGAGAAAGAATTTTCTTATGTTTCTTTTATATTTTTGGTTGTGAGTCTAGCCTTTAATGACTGAGCATCTCTCCAACCCTCCTTATATTTCTTTAATAATTCAAGAACTAGAGAATATTATTTGAGCATCTTTCTATTATCATTTATACTACATTTACTAGAAAATATCATTTTGTTTTACGTGTACAAGTGTTTTGCCTGCATGCATGCCTGGTGCCCACGGAGGCCAGAAGAGGGCATCACATTCCCTGAGACTGGAGTTGTAGATGGTTATGAGCTACCACGTGGGTTATAGGAACCAAACCTGGGTCCTCTTCACTGCTGCTTCATCCTTGAATATCATAATCAGATCATATTTTCAGACTACCGTCTTTCACTTAGTAACACGCATTTAAGAATATTTAGTTGTGGTACCAGGAGATGCCATGCGAGTTTTCAAGGAAGGGAAGCAACATACCCTGCCAGGATGCCTATGTGCTAAAACAATGAGACCACCATGGCACAAAAGCCCTAAGGGCGTAATAGAGGCACATACACCTTGGCAGTAGCCGGCATCTCTCTAAGTGAACTTAAAATCCACTCAACAAGAGGGAAATGACGCCTGGTACTGGAAACCCACCCAGCTACCTGGCGCTAGTGAAGTCCTAGATCTTGAAGGAGACTACAACCACCATTTACTAAACCAACATAATTCCTGCTTACATTCTAAATATTTATTCCTATACCCACATGTAAGTATAGTTCTCACCCCGTCAAAGAAACATCTCTTTGCAACAGGACAGAGACCATTGCAGAAAGCCAGAAGTGATTCAAATGCAAAGAACAAGTTGCCAATATGGTGCCCAGCCCCAACTGATACATCTATAACACAGATATAATAAAGGTCATGGGTCACAGGGGGAGAGGAAAGATGGTAAGAGCCAGAAAAACAAGAAGTTTCCTGTGAGAGCTCTCCTAGAAAAGTCAGAGAAGCACCACGTATGAAGTCTCATCAACACGGCTGCCTAAGCAGGACTGAGAAAGCATTACACCAATAGATGTGTTCCTATGGAAGGGAGAGTCTATAGGGCCTCAGCCATAGGCAGAAAACTAACTACGGCGACTAAACAGTGCTAAGAACATTAGAAATATGTCTTCTCCAGATAAAAGCTACCACCACCCCCGCCCCCTTCCCCACACTGGTTATCCAATAACAAATGGCCAGCCCTAAAAAATCATATCCATACAAGTAACATTATATCGACTGCGGTGGTTAGGTTTATATATTTAGGAATATATTTTATATGTAAATAGTTTATAAAATGGAGGCCATGAATTAGAGACAGCAAGGGCAGTGGGGCATATATAAGGTTTGGAGGAAAGAAAGAGAAACTCAAAGACAATGAGTTTAACAAGGACACTTGGCTAGTCAGCCCCTAGTGAGTTTAGTTAGCACCCCACCATCTCTGGAATAGACCATCACACTGGAATGGGCTTCACCTCTTAATATAAGAAAGGGCTATCTTGCCCAGGATCTAGAAGAACCGACAAGCAGAACCAATTGTTGAAGAGAATTGAAAGTGTGATAAGGTCTCTAAGAAGTCATGGACTCTAATGGCATTCATTCCCTCTTTGTAAAATGTCACCTGTCTGAAAGTGTTGTAGAAGGAGGAGACAGATGTGGGGTTAGAAATCTGCGTGTATCACTTCTCACTCGTAGGCATCTCACTAAACAGTTCTAATCCTATCTGTCACTAGGGAGAAATGTCCTTTTTAGTTTATTGTGGGAACATGAATAGGATAAATGGTGACACACAGTAGACACTGGGTATTATCAAGTCAGTGTCCCTTTCAATAGTCGTCCTCCTTATAACTCCTTCAGGCTGGAAGCATGCTTAATGTAACAATATTCACAAGTGTGACTTGTTAAGGGTGAAAGATGGCTAACCCGTGGAGCGCTGTCCTCAGAATGCCTTAGTGTAGCTCTCTCCTGGTTCGGTTAGTTCTCGTGAGAGCAGGCTGTTATAAAATGCCTTGCCACATGCCTGCGTGACTGTTGTACCATGCTGTAGGACAGCCACAAAGCCCTCAGGAGAAGCCAGCTGAGGGAGGTCCCCTGAAACCTGCATAGTCAGCACCTAAAGCTGTGCGCTATAGAAACTTCTTCATATACATACATATATGTATATTAGCCAGCACTAGGCATTCTCTTACAGCTCCATAAAATGGACTTCTCACTCGTAGGCATCTCACTAAACAGTTCTAATCCTATCTGTCACACGGGAGAAATGCCCTCTTTAGTTTTGGGGGAAATAATTTGGGGAAAGCTTCTTTCTTGCACTGGTATATGCACACCTTTTGCTTCAAGGCATGCAAATGTGATCCAAACAGAGAATTTAAGACGCTTTCTTGAGGGACTGGGGAAATGGCTCTGTTAAGAAAGGGCTTGTCACATGAGCATGGTGACTTGAGTTACAGTCCCGGCATCCACGTTAAAAGTGTGCACCTGTAACTCTAGGGCTGCTGGGGCTGAGTGGAAAGAGGACAATCTTTAAGACTTGCTGGCCAGCTCAGTAACATGCATTCTAGCCTCAGTGAGAAAGAGCCTCAAAAATTAGATGGCGTGTGATTGAGAAAAACGTCTAAGGCTGACCCCTGGCCTACACTACACACACACTCATGAGCAGCGTTCTGGAGGTAACAACAGGAAGATCACAAGTTCGAGGTCATCCTCAACTATATACTGAATTCTAGGCCAGGCTGTGATGCCTGAGACCCAGTCTCAATAAAATAAGTGGATAAATAAATAAATCCAGTTAGAGATCAATTGTAATGAAAAGAGACATGGTCATATGCCACTAGCATGTAGTCTGTCCTTCTGAGAGTCAGCTCCAGTACAGCTCTAATCCAAGTCATGTCCAAGCTGCTCTCTTGTGTGCATTGACCTTAACCTGTTTGTATTAATGCGATGTTTCAAATTTGGGACAGATTTTAGTAATAGGAAGAAAAATAACTATACCTGAGAAGTAAACATAAACCATGAGTATCCTAAGCAAACAGGATGTATTAATTATCAACTTGACAAGATCTGGGGTCACATCGAAGGCAACTCTCTGGATATGTCTATGAGAGTTTATAGACCAGGTTAACTGATCTGGGAAGACCCCTAAATATGAGTGGCGCCAAGCCGCCAGCCTGGGTGCCGGACTGAGTAAAATGGAGAAAGGGAGATGAACGCCATCATTTATGGCTCCCTGCTTTCTGTCTTCCGATTGTGAGCAGCCACCTCAAGCTCCTGTTTCCACGCCTTCCCCGCTAAGATGGACTACAACCCGTGAGCTGAAATAACCCTTTCTCCCTTAAGTTACCTTTGTCTGTTATTTTTTGCACAAATGAGAAAAGTAAAGTACTCTCGGACATGTGCATGGCTGTCACCAGGTTAGAGACAAACGTCAAGAGACAGACTGGGTAAAGGGGCTAAGAACAAGCCCTTCCTAGTCTGTGCTGAGCACTGACGTCTGCACGTCATTTCCTGGGTTTGTCCAGTTTCTTTGAGGCCTGGAAAGATGACTATCTAAAGAACTCTCCAGAAGAACCCGTCTCCTTCCACCCCAGCTTCCAAACCTACTGATGTGGATGTTTAGAGGGGCCTCCGCGGTGAGTCAGTCACTTGCCTGCCTGCTAGCTCCAGACAGCAACAAGGCTTCTGACCATATATAAACTAGTTCTCTCCTTCGCCATCAGAAAATGAAGTCCTCTAAAGGGTCTGGGCCGAGTATGTTCCTTGGTGGTTAAAGCCCAAGGATTCAGATCCCCAGCATCCATGTAAACGGTAGCTTTGGAAGGCTGAGACAGGGAAACCCCAGGGCAAGCTGATTAGTCAGACCAGCCGTATCAGTGAGCTCTGGATTTGATTGAGAGAGCCTGTGTTAAAGACTATGATGGAAGAATAATGAAATCAACTTCAGGCCTCCACCTGCACACAATCCCGTGTGTGTGTGTGTGTGTGTGTGTGTGTGTGTGTGTACACACACACACACACCTACATGCATGTGAACCTTCACACACACACACCACAAAAAAAGAAAAAAACCTTTCCAAGATGACAGTTTCCTTGATTCTGCTCTGTGCCTTTGTTGAATTCTCAGTTCAGGGTGCACCCAAAAGCCCGTGGGTTGAGAAGAAACACAACAATAGTTCAGACTTGGTAAGTGGCTCTTCTCTCCGCATTGGTCACGTGGTCCTGGGTCGATTACTGCTTGCTCTTTTTAAAGGAAGCCAGCAATCGCGCTGGTCTGGCAGGGCTGTAGTTAGGATATGGAGGTAACCTAAACTCCCCGGGCCCTGAACCGAAGGACCTAGTAAATGGGGACGATTACCACCGTACCCAGCCTCCCTAGTCGGTGTAGTATGTGGCCTATATCACAGGGAAGGCAGGAAGGAGTCTGACCTTTGCCGGCTTTACCAATGTAAACAGAAGAAGCAAAAAAGCAAACCGCCCTTTGCCCAGCGCTCCCGCAACAAATCTCTACTGAGATCGGACAGAGAAGCAGCTCTCTCTCTGTACCTCTGGGCAGTGACCCTTTGGTGGTCGAACAACTCTTTCACAGGGGTCTCAGATCAGATATCCTGCATATCAGATATTTACACTATAATTCATAACAGTAGTAAAATTACAGTTATAAAGTAGCAATAAAGTAATTTTATGGTCGAGATTACCACAACTCATTAAAGCTGTACTAAAGGGTCAGAACGTTAGGGAGGTTGAGAATCACTGATCTAGACTTATGAGCCCCATCCTGGGACATGCTCCCTGGAAATTTACTCTATCTTTATGTTAGGGGCCAAACAAACAAAACAGGGTTTACTAAACAAAGTGCAGGGGCAAAACTACTCCCTTTTTAAAGTATTGATAAAGGTTCACTAATCTATAAATAAATCAGTAAGCTATAGGGTACCTAAGAGGACGACTTGCTTCCTTGAATAACACTTACAGGGTGCAAGGCACTCTTTAGGAGAGCAGTATCTGGACACATAACAAATCCATGCCTGCATCCTGAGGTCAGAGCACAGAATAAGTGCGGCAGTGAAAACTGAGCCCATATGGATGGCGGTTGACTCTGTCTAATTAGGTCTATCTGTAACTTGAATATAAAGCTACCATTAAAAATAGCTAAATATGGCAAGATGGCTTGTTGGGTCAAAACACTTGTCAGGCCAGTCTGATGGCCTGAACTTAATCCCCGAAACCCATGCAAAATGCCCAGTGTCGTGGCATTCCTCTGTGGCATTCTCCTATGGCACTTGGGAGGCTGGGTGTTATTGTGTGTACATGTATGTGTGTAGGTGTGCGCCTGTTCCTGTGGGTGTGGGTGCGTGTGTTTCCAGAAGATAGTCATGAGTGTTGTTCTCCAGGTAGTGTCTCTGGTTTTAGAGAAAGGGTCTCCCATTGGTCTAAACTTGTCAAATAGGCAAGGATGAGTGGCCAGTGAACCCCAGGGACGAACCTATCTTTGCCTCCCCAGCTCTGGGTTTACAAGAGTGAGCTGGGCCCAGCTTTTCTTTATATTGGTTCTAGGGGAAAAATTGAGTTCTCACGTTTGCAAGGTATGCACGTTACCAGCTAAACGATCAGCCAAGCATTCTCCCCTTTTCTATCAACATTGGTTAAAGTCAATTTGAACAGGACTTAGGGTTTTAAGTCACTGGCATATTTAACTCACTTTTCCCCTGATGCTCTGTATTGAAGTCAACATCTACGCAATTCCAGGAGCTGGTGGAAGCACTGGGGACACAGCTGGGCTTGGCCTGAGCAGACCTTGAGGACAGGCCCACTGGGACAGACAGACACACATTCACCAGAGCGCAGGTGGCCAGCATCACTCTTGCAGTGAAATCATGAGTTTTGCATTTTGTATTTTACAGAAGAGGACACAACATAATCATCGTTTTTGTTCACTCGAGTAAACATCTGACAATGTCCAATTCAGCGGGCTCTGCCTCGGTCACAGCAATGTTGTCAGATGTGTGGCTCACCCCATCGTCCTGACACTGCGAGAAAGGCTGGACTTTTTTTATCCTCCTTTTTTTCTTTGTGTGTGTGTGTGTGTGTGTGTGTGTGTGTGTGTGTGTGTGTGTGGAGGTCAGAGGACAACCTTAGCTGTCATTCTTAAGAACCACATACCTTGTTTCTAAGGCAGGGTCTCTCACTTACCTAGGCCGCCTGGTCTGCAAGCCCCAGAGATACAGCTGCCTCCATCTCTCCCAAACACGTCTGTGGTTGGCTATTTGTTTGTTTGTTTTGTTTAGCATACTGAGAGGGAAAGACAGACAGACACACGGGAGCAAGGGAGAAGAGGGAGGAGAGGGAAAAAGAGAGAAAGAGAGAGAGAGAGGTTTAGTATATACAGCGTATCCCATATTCTAAACATGAGACAACTGTTTTCTGAGGCTTTGGTTTGTCTAGTAGCCTGGGACGGCATAACCACATGCTTGTCGCCAAGTCTGGCCACCTGAGTTCAATCCCCGGGACCAACATGACAGGAAGGAAACTGTGGCCAGTCGCCCTCTCACCTCCACACACGTGCCACACACAAATAAATAAAGCTGCTGATCAATTTTTTTTTAATTACAAGAAAATAGACACGTTTTTGAATAGGCACAAGTGTCCCATGTCACCATGGAAGTGCCTGATGTTGGCTGGGCGCATTGCTAAGGTGGCGATGCCTCATTGCTCCCTCGTGGCAGGCGCTGTCATCTTGCACTGAGCAGAGGAGTTGCAGGCAAGGTGGTCATTTGTCGCTGTACAGAATCTAGCCCTCAGTGACCTTCTGTTGGGAACCGTCTGTGTCCAGAATGACCATTCCCTGACCTGATTTCTCCCTGGGGACCACAAGTAGAGATTTTCCAACTCTAGCATCTTTCTCCATTTCCTGTTAGAAATTACAAATGCACGATCGTTTCTAGAATGAGGAAGTGGTGGAATAGTCATCAGTAGTGGCGGATGAAGTGCGTTTCCCCCTTTCTCGATTTCTTTTTCAGCATTGCTGTGAACACACTGAGGTTTTTTAATTATTATTTTTTAGTTAGCTTACAGAGTAGCTGGTTTCTTTGTGGCATGTTCATACACACTTAGTTCTGATTGACCCTTTCTGCAATCTCTTTGCTCCCTCGTTCCTGTTCAAGCCTCCACCCAGCACTCATATGCTATATCACCTCCCTACTTTCTCCCTTACAGCCTCTTTGCCTTTCTCTAGGGCCCCTCTCTAGTCCTGCTGGCCCCTAGATGCACTTACAGCTCACAGCTGCACACAGAGAAGACTTAGAAGCCAGGACCTGCAGCGAGAGCGAACACACCGTGCCTGTCTTCTCGGTCTGGGCTGCCCCACTTAATATATTTTCTAGTTCCATTTATTTTTCTGCAGATGTTTGGTTTGGTTTTTGTTTTCTCTGATTGAGCAGTTAGGCATGCTTTGGGCTTTTTGTTTTGTTTTTTTTTTTTAAATATTTATTTATTTATTATGTATACAATATTCTGTCTGTGTGTATGTCTGCAGGCCAGAAGAGGGCACCAGACCTCATTCCAGATGGTTGTGAGCCACCATGTGGTTGCTGGGAATTGAACTCAGGACCTTTGGAAGAGCAGGCCGTGCTCTTAACCACTGAGCCATCTCTCCAGCCCTTGTTTTGTTTTATAGATAGGTTCTCCTGTGATAGCCCAGACTGACCTGGAGCAGGGGACCCTTCCACATTAGCCTCAGGACGACGGGGACTAGAAGCCTGCACCTCCACACCAAGCTAAACTCATAGGTCTTTATTTATTTAAAGTTTTTGGTCAACTTGTTCTTGTTCTTTTTGATACTCCAGTTAATCTAGACTTGGCCAAACCTAAGATCTACAGAGTAGGCCAGCAGACTGGAGATGCCTATGAGACTTCTGGTCACAACCCAACATAATGCTGCCTGTCCAGAAGACTACAGGTTTGGCTAGCCCCGCCTCTATCTGATAGCATGAGACTCCCCTACCTTACCAAGGGCTGCCTTTGTAACTGACATTAGCTGACTTTGTATGCCAATCATATCTCCAGAATTTCTCCCCAGCAACAACAGCCCCACTGGTGTTTAACAAAACAGTGAATTTGAGCATACCGATATATAAAAGCGATCAACACAGATGGCTTCTTTTTTTTTTCCAGGAATATTTCAAGCTCGTTGCTATAGACTGGATGTTTGTGCCTCCCTGCCCAAATTAACATGTTGGAGGAAACTGTTTTACTGAATACAAGTAACAAATCAGGTCATACTTGGAAGGCACAAGGCTTTAATTCTGTTTGTTTGTCTGTGTTCTGTATGCCTTCTGTCGTCCTGGTTTCTTTTCTTGTTGCCATGATAAAATATCCTGATAAAAGCAATGTAAGAAGAAAGGGTTTATTCCCTAGTTCAAAGGGACGCAAGGGGACAGTGCATTGTGAAGTCAAGCCTGCAGGAGCTGGAAGCAGCTGGTAACATCACCTCACACCCATGGTCAGAAAAGAGAAAGATGATGCTCGCTCTCAGTTCACTTTCTCTTCTTATACAGTCCAGGATCCCAGCCCAGGAGATGGTGCCGCCCACAATAAACCTCAAAATGAAGATAGTCTCAGAGCAAGGCCATGTTCTCAGGTGATCCTAGACCGCATCAAGTTGGCATGTGAAATCACGCCTCACCAGCTCGCTGGTTCCCGTCGTGCAGGTGCTGTCCCTGTGGGTATTTGCGTGTTAGGCTGAGAGTCAGAGTTAGTGAGTGAGCAAGTGGACCTACAGTCTCGAGGGAAAGCTGGGGCACAGCCATCCTGCTCCGAGCCCAGAGATACCACAGCCCTCTCAGGCCAAAGTCTCCAAAACACTGATGGAGAAGAAAGGATGGGAGTGGAGGTCTTGAAAGACATTAGGTTTAGTGCTAATCCCCACTTAAACTGTCTTCCCTATGCTTACCTTGTGGCCTCCTGCTGACTTCTCTCAAAGCTGACTTTAATTTTACGTAGGACATGTGTTTTAAGTGCACATCTCTGTTCTGCTTTTTAAGTTCCCTTCCCCTGCCCTTTTACTTTCAGCAGAAACAGTTAGGAACAATTAGACCTGCACAGTCAGGTGGAAGAGGAGGAAGGTGAACCGTAAACTGGCTGGTCCTGGTCCTCAGGCTGGCTGAGGACAGTTCCTGCCTTGGTATGTCAGCCTTGGATACACTGGTCCCTGGGCCAGGCCCAAACCAGACACTCATTGCTAGTCATGAAACAGCAGTAGGCACTGAGCAGATGACCTAATAAGTCACCTCAGTTGTTCTTCCTCTGCTCCTGAAGCCCAGGTACTAGGAGTCCCCTGGGCCTGATGAGTTCTTCACCCTTGTTTGGCAGTCTCTGTCAGAGCACACACCTGATGTCAGTCAGACCCTGGCATGGGGAAGAGCTGTTGCCTGGCCTTTGTAAGGGGAGAGCTCAGGCACTGCACTGCTGCGGACTGTGCAGCTAAATGAGGAAGTGGAGGGGGGGGGGGAGATGGTAGCCTGTTGGCTCTGTCATTTCTTGTCTCAACATTCCAATACCTTACGCTGTCAACTGCCACCTTTGCCCATTGTGGTAGGTTGAACATCATTGGCCCCCATAAGCTTATAGAGAATGCCACTATTAGGAGGAGGTGTGGGCTTGTTGAAGTAGGTGTGGCCTTGTTGGAGGAGTGTATCACTGTAGTGGTGGGCTTTGAGGTCTCCCTTGTTCAAGCTTCCCTTAGTGTGACTTTTAGATCACAAAAGTCTGCAAGATGTAGGACTCTCAGCTACATTGCCAGCTCCAGGTCTGCCTGCATGCCACCATGCTCCCTGCCATGATGATAATGGGCTGAACCTCTGGACTGTAAACGAGCCACCCCAGTGAAATACTTTCCATTATAAGAATTGCCTTGGTCATGGTGTCTCTTCACAACAATAAAAACTTTAACTAAGACAACTGAATTTCTTCAGTGCTGAAATTCCTTCAAATCCATATACGTTCACCGGGTTCAGCTTGTCTTCTCTGCTTAAATTGCAATGGTTCTTCCCTCCAGCCCCACCCCTCTTTAAAACCAAAGATCCCTCAAAGCTTTGGACTGGGGGAGGGCACTGACTTGATTGCTAAAGTACTTGCTATGCAAGCATGAGAACCAGAATTTAATCCCCAACACCTGCATAAAAAGTTGGTCATGTGATCTGGAATGATGACTCAAGGGTTAAGAGCACTTGTTGATCTTTCAGAGGATCCAGGTTCAGGTCCCAGCACCCATGTAGCAGCTCACAACCATCCATAACTCCAGTTCCAGAGGATCCAACATTCTCTTCTGGCCGCCGTGGGCACCAGGCATAGGGGCAGACAATGTGGTACACAGACATAGGCACAGGCAAAACACCTGTACAAATACATCTCTAAACAAACAAACAAACAAAATGATGGGCATGATGCTTCCCTTTTTTTTTTAAAGATTTATTTATTCTGCCTCCACACGCCAGAGGAGGGCACAAGATCTCTTTACAGATGGTTTGGAGCCACCATGTGGTTGCTGGGAATTGAACTCAGGACCTCTGGAAAAGCAGACAGTGCTCTTAACCACTGAGCCATCTCTCCAGCCCCATGATGCTTCACTTTTAATCCCAGCACTAGAGAGACAGAAACATGGGATCCTGGAGCTTTCCAGAAAGTCAGCCCCGCCTGCTTCGTGAGCTCTAGGCCAATGAGAAAAGCTTAGGGGGGACAAGCATAGTGGCACCTGTGTTTAATCCCAACACTCAGAGAGCAGAGGCAAACAGACCTCTGTAAGCTGGGGGCCAGCCTGATCTACATAGCAAATTCCAGGTCAGCCAGAGCTACATAGCAAGTCTCTGTCTCTAAAAACCAAACCCCAAGCAAAGCAAGATGTGCAGTGCACAGGGAACAAGAGTCAGGGTTGACCTGTGCCCTCTGCATACAACACACCAATTTCTCACACATTTGAAACAGCTGAGGCCATCCCTTCCTGCTCTACAACGTAGATCTATGGAGTGTGCATGTCTTTATCTAAGATCCCTAATGATTCGGGGTAGGAAAAAGCAGTTGGAATTCAATCCACCATTTTGAACTAAGTTTTTGAGAACTTGCTTGAATCCTTCACAGCAACCCTATGGATTACATATTAGCAATCACTTTCTTTTTTTTTTTCTGTCCAACTTTTTTTTTCTTCTTTTTAATCTATTTATTTATTTATTAAATATTTCTGTCTCTTCCCCGCCACCACCTCCCATTTCCCTTCCCCTCCCCCAATCAACTCCCCCTCCCTCATCAGCACAAAGAGCAATCAGGGTTCCCTGCCCTATGGGAAGTCCAAGGACCTCCCACCTCCTTCCAGGTCTAGTAAGGTGAGCATCCAAACTGCCTAGGCTCCCACAAAGCCAGTACATGCAGTAGGATCAAAAACCCATTGCCATTGTTCTTGAGTTCTCAGTAGTCCTCATTGTCCTCTACGTTCAGCGAGTACAGTTTTATCCCAGGCTTTTTCAGACCCAGGCCAGCTGGCCTTGGTGAGTTCCCGATAGAACATCCCCATTGTCTCAGTGTGTGGGTGCACCCCTCATGGTCCTGAGTTCCTTGCTCGTGCTCTCTCTCCTTCTGTTCCTGATTTGGACCTTGAGATTTCTGTCCGGTATTAGCAATCACTTTCATTTTACCAATGAGAAAACAAGATGGCAGCTAAAGGTGTATAATTTGTTTGGTTGGGAAAAAAAAAATAAGCGCATGCCTTTAATTCCAACACTTGGGAGGCAGAGACAGGTGGATCTCTCTGAGTTTGAGGCAAGCCTGATTTAAACAGTAAGTTCAGGGCGCAGCCTGGGCTATGTAGAGAAACCTTGTCTAAAAAAAAAAAAAAAAAGAAAAAAAAAAGATGCCGTGACTGACAAAGCTCAACATTGCCCCTAGGTCCAGGAAATTGAGTCACCTCCCACACTGGCGAGTGAAGCGTGGTCTCAACTAACTTTGTAGTTCCCTGCAGACTTGGAATCCTCTGTGCCAGGACACAGCTGCGGACCCCAACTGTATGCCATGTCCCCAAGGCCCCTCCAACACGACCACTCCTATTTCTACTCATCCACCCATTGACTCGTTCATTCACCTGTTCCCGAAGTTGCACTCTGAGAATAGCCTATGTTGCACACTCTATGAGAGCAAACCTGGTATCCCTCTCTGCTGCTAAACTGTCCCTCAACCTTCAGATGGAGATGCTGAGAACAAACTAGAGAAGACCTCCCGAGACCACAGAGTGGGAGCAACTGGGAGGACAACGTGGCTGAGAAAGGGCCTGCCAGTCCCCAGAACTCACATTTGGAAGGGAGAGAGAGGGCTGGGTGTGTTGGTTCACACTGGAAATCTCAGTGCTGAGGAAGCTAGAGACAGCGAGACTCCTGGGGTCTCTAGCCAGTCAACCTACCCTATTCAGCAAGTCCCAGGCCAGATCTCAAAAATTTGAGGCAGATAGTACCTGAGAAATGACACCTGAGGTTGTTGTCCCCTGGCCTACAGACCCCCACACATGCAAGATCACAGAGGCAGAAAGACAGATTCTCTGTCTTCACAAACTGGCACCTAATACTCTCTGCCTTTTGAAAACAGATAATACATAGATGTTGTTGAAAACCTAGATTACTCACTACGTACATTTCTCCCTAACAATATCTGTAGGCCTTAGAACATTTGCTTTGTATGTCAATAGCTAAAATCATATTTAACATGTTGTTTCTCCGTAGGATGTGCTGGAAGCTGAGCACAGGGTTGGAGGCTCAGGAAGGATAACCAAGAGTTTGAATCTAGCCATACTTTATATATAAAATTTCCTTTTCATATATATAAAAATCTGTCTTCTGTAACTTTTTTCATTAAATGATTCCAATAGAAACATGAATTTCAGCTACATTTATGAGAGTCAACATTTCAATGAAAAGAAAGGAAATGGTACACGGATGAGATATTTGCTGTAGGCCAGGAACTCGATATTTTCTGTAGATTAAAAACTACATCAGAGGCTGGAGAGATGAGTCGGTGATTAAGAATGTATGTTGTTCTTTCAGAGAACCTGAAAACACCCCTGTTGACTGACATCCGTCTGTAACTCCAGTACCAGAGGGGTTGGCTGCCTCCTGCCTCCAGGGGCACCAGCACGCGTGTACATATGTGGTCCACTCATACCACATACGTCAACAGACACACACACCTAATGACAAATAAAAACAAATCTGTAAAGGTTACAGGTTCCTAGTGCGCACCTGCCCTGGTTCAAGCCCTAGCAGCAAAAAGAGAAAATACCCAAACTACATGATTATTATGGTATCTAATCAATACCCTATTTCTGAAAACCAAAACTGAAAATTTCCAATTTTCACTACTGCAGATAGACCTTTACATTACTGTCCTCATCTGCAATAGTCTTCAAATAAAAAGCGCTGTGGCTAATGGGTTTTGACACTTGCATGATTTGGGGTGACTTTAAGTCTCTGTATCCTCACCTGAAGAATGGCATAAATCACATGCTGTAGGTCAGTCTATCTTGACATCAGAAGCTGGAGAGATGAGTCAGTGATTAAGAATGTATATTGTTATAGAGAAGAGTAGTGTGGGCAGGCCCAGCCCACTGTGGGCAGGGCCTCCCCTGGGCAGGTGTTTGTGGGTTGATTAGAAATAAGGCTGAGTAAGCCATGGGGAGCAAGCCTGTAAGCAGTGTTCCTCCAGGCCTTCCGTTTCAGTTCCGGCTTCAAGTTCCTGGTTTTGTTTCCCTCAATGGACTGTGCCCCAGAATATGTAAGACAAATACCTCCCCCACACACACACACACACACACACACACACACACACACACCACAGAATTTGCCTGTGAACGAGGTCTTTATCACAGCAACAGAAAGTACCCTAAGACAGTGTATCTATTTCCCATTGCAATATTAAAATATCTGAGTAAATTAAATTATAAAGAAGAAAGATTTGTGTGAGTCCAAAGTTTCGGTCCGGTCAGTTGATCCCGTTGATTGGGGATGGGGGTGAGGTAGAGCACCAATCGGGGGTGTGTGGTGGCATGCTCACCTTATAGCAGTTGTAGCCAAGAAATACAAAAAGAGAGAGAGAGGAGCCAGACATCTTACAACCCCACATCCCCCACCAAGTGCCCAAATACCTTCCCACTAAGTCCCACCTCTCCAAAGTTCCCTATAGTGCCGATCTGGGGACCAGTCTCCATCACCTGGGACATTAGGAGACATTGCGTCTCCAAACTCTCAGACATGGTGCTTCACTGACAACTGCTGGGTGAGGACGAGCCAAGGAGCCCCACCCACTGAAAAGGAGAGAGAAGTTAAAAACTCAACTTTTATCTGAGCCTAGTGTTGAGAGGGTGGAACAAAACTTCCAGCTAGCTCCAGGTTGTGTGGACTCTCAGGTCACCGCCTCCTGAAGAGCCCTCCCTCCACCCTCCAAAAGCCGTGTCACCACTAAGGAGTACCCAGGTATGCTGTTTAAATATTGGTGGTCACTTTGTCACTTGGGAGACAGTTAATTTTCTGCGGATGTCAATGAAGAAGTTTCTGGGTTGGGTTGAAGAGGGAAGACCCTCGCTGTGAGTGACCTCAGCCTGTGAGCTTCGAGACTGAGCTGCACAGGAAGGAGAAGGTGACTGGAGCACCTGTACCTTCCCCTCTGCTTCCCCAGTGCAGGTGCCACGTGACCAGCCGCCTGCCACTCCTGCCACCAGGCCTTCCGAGGCGCCGTGGACTGTACCTTCAAACTCTGGGCCAAGATAAACTCTCTGTCAGGTAGTTTGTCAGAGCCGTGAGACGGGTGACCAACACTGCCGGTTCTGGTGGGATTCGCAAGCATGAACAGCTGGTGCTCAATTGGAAAGAGCAATTTGCAAGGATGGCCACCTTTGGTCGCCTCTGACTTTTACAGGGACGTTCTGAAGACAGGAACTGAGGCGGAGGAAGGCTGCTTACTAGATTGCTGTCAGGCCCATGTTCAGCTACCTTTCTGACACCTCCCTGGACCATCTGTCAGGACTGGGACTGCCCACAGTGGCCTAGGCCCTGCCACATCAGTTAAAACTCAAGATACTGTTCCTTAGGCCTACCCACAGGACATTCTGATGAAGGCAAGTCCTCAATTGAGAGATACGTGACATCTCCAGTCATATCCAGGAAGAGAGATCATATGTCTAGGTTTGTGTCAAGTTGACAAAAATTGACCAACGCACTCATGTTGGAACATCATCCCTAAAGTCACATGGCAGTGGAACTCGGGAGCGATATATTTGGCAGGTGTTGAGTCATGGGCCTGTCCTCAAGAATGAAACGAACCATTAATGAATCAGTGAATTAATGGGTTAGCAAGGAAGCCAGTCTGTTATAAAATTCAGTTCAACACAGGGCGCATTGGTGCATGCCTTCAATTCAGTACTCCTGAGGCAGAAGCAGGGGGATTAGAACTTTAAAGTCATCTTCAGCTATGTATTGGATTTGAGACCTGCCTGGGCTACATGAAAACCTGTCTCAAAAATCAAAATCAGCAGTAAAGAGCAGTGGCCACTCTTCCAGAGGACCTGGATTCAATTCCCAGTATCCATACGATGGCTCACAACCATCTATAACTCCAGACTCAAGGGCTCCAACACCACCTTCTGATCTTTGCAGGTATCAAGTACACACAAGGTGCACAGACAAACATATGGGGGGCATACTCATACGCATACAATAAAAAAAACTAAAGTCCAGGCCTGGGCCGCCTTGGGTTCTGTCTTGCCCTGTCAGCAGGAAGCCCCTCACCCCAGCTTTCCAGCCTTCAGAACTGTTAGGGAGCAAATTCTCTAAGGTTAGAGCTTTTACTTCCCGTTCCTCTTTGGTGTGAAAAGCAGGCGAGGAAGGGGAGAAAGTGAAGAGGGGACAGAAAGTAGCGGAGAGATCAGAAAGGGACCAATGGTGAGTTGTCTGGTTACACTCTGAGGCTAGAGCAGGCCTCAGAGGCTCTGGTGAGCACTGCTGCCCCCGAGGGCCTCCTGTCTAACTCCAGCTGAGAGTTAGATGCCATATGAATCTTAGAGCTGGTGAAAAGGAGAAAGCTCAGCTGGTTAAGTGCTTGCCTTCGTAAGGAACAGAGTTCAATCTCCCGAACCCACACTGGAAAAAAAAAAAAAATCCGGGCATGATTACACATGCTTTAATCACAGTACCAGGGAGATGCAGATAGGTAGCTCCCTAGGCTTTGCTGGCTGCCAGCCTAGCCGAATCAGCAGGTTGCAGGCTAGTGAAGAGCGTCAATTTCAGAAAAAGAAAACAAATCAAAACAAAACAAAAAACCGGTGCCGTGCAAGTTTCCTCCGGAGGAGGTAAGTGTATTGGCTAGTTTTATGTCAATTTGACAGGCTGGTGTCATCAGAGAGGAGGGAGCCTCAGCTGAGAAAATGCCACTATTAGTTCCTGTTGTAGGCAAGACTGTAGAGTGTTTTTCAATTAGTGACTTATAGGGAAGCCCCTAGCCCATCATAGGTGCTGTTATCACTGGGCTGGTGGCCCTGGGTTCTTTAAGAAAGCAGCCTGTGTAAACCTTGAAGACAAAGTCAGTAAACATCACTCCTCCATGGCCTCTGCATCAGCTCCTGCCCCTGGGTTTCTGCCCTGCTTGAGTTTTTGTCTTGGCTTCCTTTGATGATGAACTGTGATGGGGAAACATAAATAAACCTTTTCCTCCCCAAGTCATAGTTGGTCATAGTGTTTCACCACAGTAATAATAACCCTCACCAAGAGAGGAAGTGACAGTTGTCCTACCCAGCCATTACATCATGCCTAGAAAATAAAACAATGACCAGCATAGCACAAAATCCATAAAGGTACTACAGTGTCGTACATAACTTGGTGGCTATCAACAGCTTTCTTTTTATTTATTTATTTTTTAAATGTATTTATTTTATTTTATTTATTTATTAAAGATTTCTGCCTCCTCCCAGCCATCGCCTCCCATTTCCCTCCCCCTCCCCCAATCAACTCCCCCTCCCTCATCAGCCCAAAGAGCAATCAGGGTTCCCTGCCCTGTGGGAAGTCCAAGGACCACCCACCTCCATCCAGGTCTAGTAAGGTGAGCATTCAAACTGCCTAGGCTCCCACAAAGCCAGTATATGCAATAGGATCAAAACCCAGTGCCATTGTTCTTGAGTTCTCAGCAGTCCTCATTGTCTGCTATGTTCAGCGAGTCCGGTTTTATCCCAGGCTTTTTCAGACCCAGGCCAGCTGGCCTTGGTGAGTTCCCGATAGAACATCCCCATTGTCTCAGTGTGTGGGTGCACCCCTCGCGGTCCTGAGTTCCTTGCTCGTGCTCTCTCTCTTTCTGCTCCTGATTTGGACCTTGGGATTTCTGTCTGGTGTTCCAATGTGGATCTCTGTCTCTGTCTCCTTTCATCGCCTGATGAAGGTTAATATTCAGGAGGATGACTATATGTTTTTCATTGGGTTCACCTTCTTATTTAGCTTCTCTAGGATCACGAATTATAGGCTCAATGTCCCTTATTTATGGCTAGAAACCAATTATGAGTGAGTATATCCCATGTTCCTCTTTTTTGGGTCTGGGTTACCTCACTATCAACAGCTTTCTAATTGGTCTCAAAGCCTGCTCAAAAACATAGAAACCTAGATAACTACTTGAGTCTAATGAAGTCGTAGAGCTTGAAGGAACACCTGAAACCACTGCTTTATTAAATCAGCTTAATTCCTAACTACCATCTAAACATTTGTCCATAATTATACCCACAGGCAACCATATCCCTCACCCCTCATCAAGAAAACTTCTTTTTGCAAGAGAAACCATTACAGAAAACCATAACCTTTCAAAATGCAGGAAACAAGTGACCATGTGGTGCTTAGTCTCAATTGACACGTCCACAACACAATTCCTGCACCTAAGCTTCAGAGAGCATGGCAGAAGAGGGAGAGGGAAGATATTAAGAGACAGAGAAACAGGAAGCTTGCTGTGAGATTGTATCTCCTAGAAATAGCGGAGACGCTATACCCACGAAGTCTTATCAGCATGGCTACCTAAACAGACCTAAACAGTGGTGATACCAGGGGACACGCTGACATGGAGGAGAGAAAGCTCACAGTACTTCAGCCCTTGGTAAAGAACTATGGGCAACTGGGGAATGCCATGAGCAGGAGAAATGATCGCCTCTGGGAAGAGCCCCACCAATTGGCTAACCAATACCAAACAGTCAGTCCTGGGATGAGAAGCACACAAGTAATATGTAAGGAAGGAGCAGGTGGCATTCATGTATTTAGGAGGAAATAAAACAACAATGAAAAAAAAAGGTCATGAATATGAAAGTAAGCAAAGAGACCCGTGGGTGGGAGGGGTTAAAGGGAGGATACAGAAAGCAGAAAATAATGCAATTATAATTTCCAATAAAAAGTAGATGGTGCCTGAAGAATGACACCCAAGATTGTCCTCTGACCTCCACATATGCGTGAACATAGACACAAACACACAGACACACATACACACATCCATGTACACCTGCCAACACATATGCACTTGCACATATCTAAACATGCATACCTATGTGCACACAGAGAAATAGATCTCAGAGCTCAAAGGTAGTCTTGAAAGACTAATCATTAATGTTAATACGTAATAATCAATATTCAGTATTGCCCTTGGACTCATTCTCCCTAGAAGTGTAGACATTTTTGCCATCCCTCTTTTGGCCATAACTTCACTGAGACAGACAGGGAGAATCCTAGTACTGGGGAGGCAGAAACAGTAGATCCGTGACACCCCCTCTTTGACTATGAAGACATGGGGACTGGTTTTCTTTTGTTTTGTGGCAGGATCTCACTATGTGGCCCTAGATGACATGGAACTCACCATATAGACCAGGCTGGCCTCAAACTCATCTAGACCAGGCTGGGTTCCAAGTGCCAAAATTAAAAGCATGTACCAACACATTTGACCTGAATCATATTGGGTTTTTTGTTTTTGTTTTGTATTTTGTTTTGGTTGGTTTTTGTTTGTAGCAAACTAGCCCATGAAGGCAAAGATCTGTTTATTGCCTGAGCTTGCCCTCTCTCCCTGGTCCCCACTGCTGTGCAGAGCACCCTGGGCTGTTGCCTCCAGGTCTTCCTGATCTCTAATGTCCACAGATCTTCCTAAGGTTCTTCATTTGAGTTAATCACCATGGTCTCTGAGGACCTAGAAGAAAAAGAACTCCCAAGCGTAGCAGGCTCTCCGGTGCACTCATTTGTTTATCTGTCTGGGGCTGCCTCTTGTGATTAAGGATGCTGATCCAGACTCAGGATGGGTGCTGAGCACACGGACCAGAATCACAGTTTCACAGTTTTCTTTGAGACAAGGTCTTTCTACATAGCTCTGACTGTCCTAGAACTCGCTCTGTAGACCAGACTGGCCTCAAATTCACAGAGACCTGCTTGCCTCTGCCTCCTGAGTTCTGTGTTTAAAGACATGCACCACCATGCCCAGCCCACCACACACAGCCTTTCAATGAATGGTCTTCCAGGCTGCAAGTCGCCATCCCTCAAAACAGTGAAGACACTGACTAGTTGCCAGTGCAGCTGTCTGATGTCACTCAAGCACAAACTTTTAAAAGAATGCAGGAGGATATGGCCAGTGATAATGTGTGCTTAAGAACAGGCGTGGCCTTGGGTTCAATGACAGCACTACAGAAAGCAATCTGTTCATTAATGTATATGTGCGTGCATGTTTTGGAGTACATGGATGCACATGCATGAACAGGTACGTGGACACAGTGGTACCTGTGTTTGTGTAGAGGCCAGAAGTCGACCTCAAGCCATTCCTCTGGAGCCATCCAACTTGTTTTTTGAGACAGGATCTCTCCTTGCTTGCCCTGGGACTTACTGATTAGACTAGGCTGGCTGGATGGTGACCCCGAGGGATCCATCCACCTGTCTCTGCCTCCCCAGCATTGGGATTGCAAGCACATACCACCATGCTCCGACCCAGGTTCTAAAGAGTAAACTCAAGTCTTCACACTTGCAAAGAAAGTACCTACAGCCCAAACCATCATTTCAGCCAAAGAAAGACAAGAAGGGAAGGAGGGAGGGAGGAGGGAGGGCAGAGGGATGGAAAGAGGGAGGAAAATTATTTTTCAAGTCATGTGCATTGTGTTTTCAAATGACTAAGTTTCTAGGAAGAAAGAATTTTATTTTTCATATATAACTGCTTTGAAAATAGCACTACTCATTGCTTCTTTCCGCTTACAAAGTGCCTTAAAAATCCTTTTAGTGTGTTGCTAAAATTCCTTTCCTGGGAGAGACATGAATAGTATCTGTCTCTGCTCCAAGGTCCCAACAATTAACTGATTCCACAAAAGTTCACCCTGGGCAGATGGTGATGGCACACAACTTTAATCCCAGTACTCAGGAGGCAGAGGCAGGCGGATCTCTGTGAGTTCGAGGCCAGCCTGGTCTACAAGAGCTAGTTCCAGGACAGGAACCAAAAAGCTACAGAGAAATCCTGTCTCAGAAAGAAAGAAAGAAAGAAAGAAAGAAAGAAAGAAAGAAAGAAAGAAAGAAAGAAAGAAAGAAAGAAAGAAAGGGGAAAGGAAAAGAAAAGAAAAAGAAAGAAAGAAAGAAAGAAAGAAAGAAAGAAAGAAAGAAAGAAAGAAAGATAGTTTACCCAGGGGACCAGTGAGTTTATTTGACTTATTGACAGGGCAATAGGGGAGGGATTATGGGCAGGAGCATGGACGACCTTAAAGCATCTACACTGGATCCACACTGGAAGGTCTGCACCCAGCTCGATGATGACTCCCCATGGCTGTGTAGATGAAGACCCAGCCCTTCCCCAGTAAATACTCTGGGTCTTCCATGAGAGCCCAAGACCATGTGCAATCAGAAAAGAACTGCATACAACTTGCTGGAAGGAGAGGTTAGGTATTCAGAGGATGTTTCTGGATAATCTGCATCCTATCCCTCTGTGAGAGAACATCAACAGTCAGAACAAATCTAGCTCTGCTAATCATTTGCAAGAAGGCTCAGCCAACTCCAAAGCTGAGAGCAGTCTGGCTTGTAGACAGCCTCACACAGCATGTTACTCCTTCCTCCTGCTCTTGCATTATTTCTGACTTCCTCTTCAGCCAGGGTCCCTGAGCCCTGTAGGAAGTGACACACATGTCTAACTGTTCTCCAGCTCCAGCAAGGTACCAAACCCTCATGTCTTTTTGTCAGTTTCCATAACATGGCTGTTGGCTGCCGAGAGGGCTGTTCCTCCTACTATAAAACAGAAGTGAGGAAAAGGACAACAGAAATGGAAACATAACCAAGCAGACATGGCTGTAGTAATAACTTATGATGGCAAACACAAATGGGGGGGCAGCACCTCAGCCAGCATATCACCGAACAAGCAATACCAGCTGTTTCTCCGCTGGAGCCTGAGTTCCCTCCTCAAAGGATTTACATAAGTTCTCAGTACCAAATGTGCATTTCCCCTGTGAAGTGGGCCTTAAGTCTAATCAAAAAGTTGGTTAGTGCAACCGTCTGTACTACTACTGCACTAGCTGGTACAGCTTGCCTGGCACTTCTGCTGTGATGCAGGCAGGAGCCAGAGCTGAGTTAGGACCTTTGGTGGTAAACTCCTCAACAATTTTAGTAGCACATTCTGGGACTACAAAAGGAAAGGAAAGGAAAGGGATGATCCTGACACTACAGGAGCTACATGGAAGGGAGGGGACACTCCTGACCCTACAGGAGCTAGGTGAAATTGAGGGGACACTTGCAGCTCATGACTAGCTTTGTTTTTCCAAGTCCTGCAAGTGAATTTTGTGATATCTTCAGCTAACGGGTCTCATCATCTAGTTCGGGAATGTGGGATAATGCTCTTGTACACTGTAAAGTTTTGTCACTCATGTTTAGTTTAATAAAATGCTGACTGGCCAGTAGCCAGGCAGGAAGGATAGGCTGGGTAACCAGACTAAGAGAATTCTGAGAAGAGGAAAGGCAGAGACACAGTTACAAGCCAGATGCAGAGGAAGGAAGATGAGAATGCCTTACTGAGAAAAGGTACCAAGTCACATGGCTAAACAGACAAGAACTGTGGGTTAATTTAAGTTGTAAGAGCTAGTTAATAATAAGCCTGAGCTAATAGGCCAAACAGTTTATAACTAATATAAGTCTCTGTGTGTTTCTTTGGGACTGAAAGGCTGTGGGACTGGTTAGGACAGAAACTTCAGTCTACAAAACAACAGCAGTGTTGACAGCCTCTGTCTTTAGTGATATCCAAGGCCTCATTAGCCAACAATCTGTAGAGAAGTAACCCACACCTACCACTGCCCATTCTCAATCAACAACCTTATGTCTTCTGGCAATACCTGCTTCTCCCCTTCACACAAAACCCTTGTTTACTCTTAACATTTACAGGTCCAGCCTACTGCAGACTTTTTGGTAGGTCATATCTGTGTCTTAGTCAACCATAAAGTTGCCAATAATTGCACAGCTGCACCTGGCCCCTGTATAGATTGTGAACTAATCTCCCATGCTTGCTCCTTCATTTTCTCTTTTCTCAAAGTTACTTTCACACTTTATGGATACTCTTCCATTTTGAAATGACTTAGATCCCCCAAAGTCTTTCCTACTTCATACCAATCCTTCACCACCAAAAGGCTCAGCAACAGTGCTAACGCGCCACACTGGCCTCAAGGTCCTTGCTGAGTACAGTTCTTCCTTAAGTCTGTGGTGAACACTGACCTATCAGGCCTGTAAACGGGGCATCACTGTTTCCCTCGTACCTACATCCCTCAGTGAGCCTGTCCTTCCTATATTGTTGTGATTCTCCATTGATGATGACCAAGTGTCTCTACTGTAGGCTGAGCCAGACCATTGGGGATTGGTTCCCCTTGTACAGCCTCAGGTTTTGCAGCTTGTGGCTCAAGGATAGATGTGTGGATACTTTCCTCCATTTCTTTGCAAAACTCAAACTGATCCCACCTATCTCCTGCCCCATTCCATAGCCTCACAACCTCACAGGCTGTGAGAAATTCTTCCACTGCTTGTTTAAAACTTTTCCCTAATTCCAGCAATTCCAGGGCTGAGGATCCTCTGATTGCCATGGTCCCTCACCCAGACCATTGTTAAGATCCCTGTGCACACACTAAACCATGGATTTTCTCTTTCTCGGTGTAAAAGGTCAGACTCAAGACGTATCTTCTGTTGTCTCTATTTTACTCTCTTCCTCTTTGGGGTTCCTCTTATAGACCCAGATTTCAGGATCTCAGGAAGGGCTCTCTATTACTATCTTATCTAGGTCCTCTTCTCTTTTTGTCCTCAATCATTACAGAGAGAGAGAGAGAGAGAGAGAGAGAGAGAGAGAGAGAGAGAGAGAAACTCTTCCATTTCTCCTTCTCTTTTGTCTAATGTATCTGCTAAGCTGGAGGTCAATACGGAAGTTGCCATCTTCGTATCTATTTCTAGCTGCAATCCCCCCTTACACCTACAGCCCTCTGACCTCAAATAGATCCCTTATTACTCATAGTGAAGGGCAGGCTACCTCTGCAGCTGCTTGCTGATACCTCTGCCCCTGATGCACCACTCCTAGGGCTCACAAAGTCTTCTCTAGCTCTCCAACTTGCCTCAGAGCATGTTCATATTCCCAGGGAGGCCCTGCCAATAAGGCAGACATGGCGCTTCATACCACCTAGAAGAAGATTGTCGTCCTGGGGTTTCCCTTACAGACAACTCCTTCCTGGGTAGCCTCTCCTTAGTTATATATTTCACTACTCTCTACACTGCCCATGCCCCTGCCTCTACTCTCACAAGCCCTACAGGCAAAACCACCATGTCTAAATTTACTCTGCAAACATCTGCCTCAATACACACACACACACACACACACACACTTCAATTGTTTGTCTACAAAAAAGGGACACCACCATCACTCTTGTCTATACTGCCAACTATGCCAAGTGTTACTACAATTTCTTTCCTGGTAGAGATGTTAGCAATGTCTACACCTTTTTCTATTATCCCAATGATGCACCCAGCTGTGGTTCCACCAAAGTTCACACTGGAGAATCAATGAGGTAGTTAAGTTTACTGACAAGGCAATGGGTGAGAGGCTGTGGGCAGGAACATAGGTGACCTTAGAGCGGCCTCACTGAAAGACCTGTACCCTGCGGGTACAATAACTTCCCCAGGACTGCACAGATAAAACTGTTTCTCTCGTCTTTCCCTACCTACGTACTTCAAACTCTCCCTGAGACTCCAAGGCCACATCCAACCCAGGGCAAAATTGCCTACAGTGTAGGGATGGCTAGATATTCAGGGAGGGTCTCAGGACCCTTCCTACCCCTCCTTCTATGAGGAAGCGTTAACAGTCTCCAAGCCCAACTGTGATGATCTTTTGAGGCAGGCCCAGCTGAACTCCTGGAGAGTGGGGCAGTGGAGAGCATCTGGTGCAACAAACAGTCAAGAACCAGCTTGGAAAATGCTCTCAGATAAACTCTTGTTAGGGCATTTGCGCCATAAAAGGGCAAGATGGGTTTATTGTTCTGTATATTTTAAATCCCAACTTCTGTGCAAAGATTAACATCTCTAACCTAGCCATCAGAATAAATAATATGAGAATAAAGACAGATGAACAGTAACACACTGATGTAGAGACTGCCAGCAGATGACACTTTCACTTTTTAACTTGATTTTATTGTGCGCGCGGGGGGGGGGGGGGGGGGGGTATTTTACATGTATGATGGCATGTGAGCATGCATGTACACGTGGAAGCCAGAAGCTGATGCCAGGAATCTGGTTTGATCACTTTCTACCTTATGTATCGAGGCAGAGTCTCTCGACGAACACAGCAGTGCTCCCCCAGTTTGCCTAGGGGACCCCCTATTTCCACCTCCAGAATGCTGGGGCTACTGCAGGCAGGACACCACAGCCACTGGCTTTCATGTGGGTTCCAGTCCTCACTTTTGCACAGCAAGCCCTCTACCCATGGAGCCACCTCTCCAGACCCTCCCTTGGTGACTTTCTTGTTGCAAAGAAACCAAGAACTTCCCTGGAACTAATGTTTTTTTCCACGTATGCAAATTATGCTCAGTTCTTTCTGGTTCATAGAATTTTGAGCGTTTCTCTTTTTGACATTGAGAAAAAATGCATTGACATGGCCGCAAGTGTTTGCTCTGCACGAGACTCCCAGACACTGTTTTCTTCTCCACAGCTCTCTGTATTATCTGAATCCTATTCAAATTTTGTGTGTGTTTGTGCGTCTGTACACAGGTGTGCATGCGTGCACACGTGGATGGGTGTGGATGCATGAGGATCTACCTGCAAGCACTGGCGTGTGCAGGCATGTGAAGGCCGAAGGTCAACCTCAGCTGTCATTCCTCAGGAACCCTCTACTTTATTTTTGAAACAGGATCTCTCACAGTCCTTGGGCTCACTGATTTAGCTACTGGCTGGTCAGCAAGCCTCAGGTCCACCTGTTTCCACATTCCCAGTGCCAGGATTTCAAGATATACCACCATGCCCTGCTTCTCCACATGGGTGCTGAGGAGTGAACTCAGGTCCTCATTTTGTGTGGCAAGTACTTTACCACCTGAGCCGTTTTCCCAGCCACAATTTTTAGTATAATGCTTTTAATAATAACTTGAGAGTTTCATACCATGTATTTTGGTCATAGTCACCTCTCCCTAATGCCTCATAGATCTACCCCATCATGTCCCAAACCACAACATACTAATCTTTTTTTTGAGCCTTTTTATTTATTTATTTTTATTAATTTATTTATTTATTAAAGATTTCTGTCTCTTCCCCACCACTGCCTCCCCTTTCCTTCCCCCTCCCCCAATCAAGTCCCCCTCCTTCATCAGCCAAAAGAGCAATCAGGGTTCCCTGCCCTGTGGGAAGTCCAAGGACCACCCACCTCCATCCAGGTCTAGTAAGGTGAGCATCCACTCTGCCTAGGCTCTCACAAAGCCAATCCGTGCAGTAGGATCAAAAACCCATTGCCATTGTTCTTGAATTCTCAGCAGTCCTCATTGTCCGCTATGTTCAACGAGACCAGTTTTATCCCGGGCTTTTTTCAGGCCCAGGCCAGCTGGCCTTGGTGCGTTCCCCATAGAACATCCCCATTGTCTCAGTGTGTGGGTGCACCCCTCGTGGTCCTGAGTTCCTTGCTCGTGCTCTCTCTCCTTCTGCTCCTGACTTGGACCTTGAGATTTCAATCCAGTGCTCCAATGTGGGTCTCTGTCTCTGTCTCCTTTCCTCGCCTGATGAAGGTTAATATTCAGGAGGATGCCTATATGTTTTTCTTTGGGTTCTCCTTCTTATTTAGCTTCTCTAATATCACGAATTATAGGCTCAATGCCCTTTATTTATGGCTAGAAACCAAATATGAGTGAGTACATCCCATGTTCCTCTTTTTGGGACTGGCTTACCTCACTCAGGTTAGTGTTTTCTATTTCCATCCATTTGCCTGCAAACTTCAAGAAGTCCTTGTTTTTTACTGCTGAGTAGTACTCTAATATGTATATATTCCATACTTTCTTCATCCATTCTTCTATTGAAGGGCATCTAGGTTGTTTCCAGGTTCTGGCTATTACAAACAATGCTGCTATGAACATAGTAGAGCATATACTTTTGTTGTATGATAAGGCCTCTCTTGGGTATATTCCCAAGAGTGGAATAGCTGGATCCAGGGGTAGGTTGGTCCCGAATTTCCTGAGAAACCTCCACACTGCTTTCCAAAGTGGTTGTACCAGTTTGCATTCCCACCAGCAATGGATGAGTGTACCCCTTTCTCCACAACCTCTCCAGCAAAGGCTATCATTGGTGTTTTTTATTTTTGCCAATCTGACAGGTGTAAGATGGTATCTTAAAGTTGTCTTGATTTGCATTTCCCTGATCGCTAAGGAAGTTGAGCATGACCTTAGGTGTCTTTTGGCCATTTGAACTTCTTCTGTTGAGAGATCTCTGTTCAGCTCAGTGCCCCATTTTATAATTGGGTTGATTAGCCTTTTACGGTCTAGTTTCTTGAGTTCTTTATATATTTTGGAGATCAGACCTTTGTCAGTTGCGGGATTGGTGAAGATCTACTCCCAGTCAGTGGGTTGCCTTTCTGTCTTAGCAACAGTGTCCTTTGCTTTACAGAAGCTTCTCAGTCTCAGTAGGTCCCATTTATTCAATGAGGCCCTTACTGTCTGTGCTGCTGGGGTTTTACGTAGGAAGTGGTCTCCTGTGCCCACGTGTTGTATAGAATCATACTAATCTTTTTATTAAAAATAAACTTCTGGGGCTGGAGAGATGGCTCAGTGGTTAAGGGTACTGACTGCTCTTCTAGAGGACCTGAATTCAAATCCCAGCGCCCACATGGCAGTTCACACACCTGTCTGTGACTCTTAGATCTAACTCTCACACACAGACATAGCTGCAGACAAAACACCAATGCACATAAAATAAAAGTAAATAAATTTATAAGATAAGTTTCCTTTTATACAATATATTTTGATCATAATTTCCCCTCCCTCATTTCCTCCCAGATCTTCCCCACCTCTCCACCCATCCAACTCCATGATTATTTTTCTCTCTATTTAAAAAACCAACAGGCAAATAAAAAAACAGACTGAAACAAAACAAATGAATAAAAAAAACAAAGAAAAGGCAGGAGAAACATGTACGCATACGTAGATACACAGAAGCATACACATACGTGGGCACACACAAAATCTGTAAAAACACAAAATCTGAAGCCACAATATATAAGCAAAAGATCTTTAAGGTAAAAAAAATGCCTAAACAGAGCATTATGAAGCTATATATGTATATGTGTATATATGTATATACACACACACACACATATATATCTGAAAACACCATTGAGTTTGTTCTGTGTTGGCCATCTGCTGTTGGGCACGAGCCCTCCCCTCAAGTATGGTTTGTATACCCAGTGAGACTCCATTGGAGAAAACTAGTTTTTCCTTTATGAGCTGTTGCCAGCTGGAGACAGCTTCTGTGTTAGGAATGGGGCTCATGTTCACTTTTCCCCTCAGTGCTAGGACCCCATCTGACTTGGACCTGCCCAGGCCCTATTCACGTTGTCACGGTCACTACTGTGTCCTGGAGGCACGGTTTCCTTGGTGTCTGACATCCCCACTGACTCTTACGCTCTCTCTGCCTCCTTTTCTGCCATTCTGGAGCCCTGAGGGGAGGGGCTTAATGAAGACATCCCCGTTTAGGACCTAGTGTTCCAAGGTCTCTCACTCTCTGCGCATCATCCAGCTGTGGGTCTCTGTATTAGCTCCCATCTCCTGCACGTGGAAGTTTCTCTGATGATGGCTGAGCAAGACATTGATCTCCGAACAGCAGAGTGCTGTTAGGAGTCATTTGTTGCTGAATTCCATTAGCAGAACAGTTGTGTTTGGTTTTCTCCTACACCAGTGTCCTATCTAGTCTCCGGTTCTTGGCCCCCTGAGCAGTGCCAGGCATGGGTCCCATATCACGGAATGGGGCTGAAACCCAATCAAAGAGTGGCCCATCATTCGCACAGCTTCTGTGCCACTGTCATACAGCATCATCTGGCAGGCAAGTCACCGTAGGAAACAGGATTTGTGGCTGGGCTGGTGTCTACCTTCTCCTCTAGCAGTGTGGGGAGCACCTTCCGATGCCGTGAACACAGCCGTTAGTGGTGAAGGCTCCGGGTCAGCACCAGCACAACTCCTCTGTGTTCGGTGAAATATGTGAACGTTGTCTTCTGCAACAGGGCCTTACCTTCAGTTAGTGGAGAGCAGCCAATAGACTTGGCCATCACCTGAGCTGTTCGGGTTTCCATGAGGTTCCTTTAGCCTACAACTCGGTTAGATGTAGCCCATTCTTGGCACTAGAGATTCCACTTGATGGCAAGAAATGTCTTGTTGGATCTTTGTCTCTGCCATTATTTGGTGGTTCCATTTAGAGTTCTTTAAAATATGTATATATTTCAAGAAGCTTCAACCATGGCAAGTTTTTAAGTGACCCTCAAATGGCCCTTAATGTTAGCTGTCCCTCCCCCTCTCCATTTAATTCTCCTGTTCCAATCTCCCCCATCTCTCTACAACTATAGAATCCATTTTTCCTTTCTTGTAAGATTCTCCCCTCCTCCTATATGACCTTCTTTATGATTATATAGATTGTAGTATGCATAATGAAAGCTTAAAAACTCATTTGGTTGGGGGAGAAAGCCTTAAGTATTTCAGATTAAGTTTGGCCTTAAATTTTATTAATAAGTTCAAGATGCTGTACTAAAATATCTACCTCCTGCATCCTGCTTTTCAGAGACGAAGCCCTGGTCTTATAAAAATAGCCTTTGCTTGAAGTTTGATGGAGAGAATTTCACCGAGGGGAAAAAGGAGAAGGGAAAGTGCTGGCTAATGGGTCTAAGCACTGACAGATGTCTGAGGGCTAACGCACCAGTTCGCCCCACTCCTCCAGTGTGTGCTGGGTGCTGGCTTTATATGTGGCTGTGATTAATTTTAGAAGACCCTGACATTCCATCTGAGTCACTCTGCTGTGGCCTGATTGGAACTAAACGAGCAGGTCCATTTCAACACTGTCTTCTCTGGCGTCCTGACCTCTGGGGTTCTGCCAGCTCCTGAAATTGCCAGGCCTCGTTCCTATCAGTGCTCATTATCTAGCTATCAGGACGGGTCCAGTTACCATCAAAAGCAGCAGAACCAACTTAAAACAGTGCTATGTGCATCTCCACTCAGCAGAAACTGGCGTGGTGGTGTTTACAAAGCCCACTGCAGGCCTTTCCAATGCAGCAGCAATACAAACCACCTAGTGCATGTAAACAGTGTTGCAATGAATCCAAACCCAACCATCCACCTTCAATAAATGCCAAACCAGAGAGATGGCTGAGTGGCAGTGCTGTCCACACCATGTCACACATGTAATCCTCTCCATCTCCCTCGCCCCCCCACACACAAAGTTTTACCATTTTAAATACTAGCGTGATAGTTAAGTCAGTGACATACTTGTTTTACAAGGACACGGACTTGAGTTCCATACTCCTGGAATCCATATTTTAAAAATGCAGGTGTGATGGCAAGAACTTATAATCCTGGTGCTGTCAAGGCAAAGCCAGACAGATCCTGGAGCTAGCCCTGTGAACAGCTGCCTAACCCAATCAGTGAATTCCAGGCCAATGAGAGAACAATGCCTAAAGAATAACACTCAATGGGCAGTCCACACCTTTAATCCCAGCACCCACGAGGTAGAAGCACGAGGATCTCTGAATTGGAGGCCAGCCTGATCTACAGAGTGAGTTCCTGGACAGCCAGGGTTACACGGAGAAATGCTATCTCAAACAAACAAGCAGCCACTCAAAGCTGTCTTCAAGTCTCCACGTCACATATAAACATGTGCACCTGCACACATATGCACGCCTACCTTTGAACATCACACAGACACACACACCCACGCACAACCAAATGTCTAGGACCAGCCCAGACACATTGATTCAGTCCATCCAGCCAAGGGCCCCTGGGTGTTTGAGGTCTGGACACCACACTCTGGAGGGTCTAGAGCGGAGGGACACTCAGCCCTTGCTCTGAGGTCCTCTGAGTCAGCCAGGAGCCACTGATGGGATGACAGGAAATCAACTTTTCTGAAAACGTTTTCTGAATCATGTTCCATGCCTGGGATTGAGCGGCATCTGAAGACGTGGACTGGAAGCAAGCCCAGTGTTGCTCCCAAATGAAGCCAGGACGGCTGTGCCGAAGTGAATGTTGGGCAAATGGCAGATCATGAGCACTCTCCTGGTTCTGCCAGGCCAGGACTGTATCAGCCCGAGCAGTTTTTGTTGCAGAATATCTAGCAAGTACCAGGGAGCACGAGCCACCAGCCATTCTCATTTCTGTGTCCCGTACATAATTTCTGTGTCCCGTACTGTCTTCTTCGTCTACAGAGGGACCTCCATCTGGAGAGGGCTCGAGGATTTTCTACGTGCGCTTGTGTGCGCTCACTCAAT
This sequence comes from Microtus obscurus, assembly GCA_963919715.1. Classification (NCBI taxonomy): domain Eukaryota; kingdom Metazoa; phylum Chordata; class Mammalia; order Rodentia; family Cricetidae; genus Microtus; species Microtus obscurus. Next base: position 11,066,994 of record CAWTZC010000330.1, read on the forward strand.
AGCCTCTCTGGTCTTGGTAATAGGCTCAGAAGTAAGCACTGACCTAGGATAAACCAATCAGAACCGGAAGCCAGGAGAAAAGCCATCAGGTGCCAAATACAGATGAAGTAAATCAGAGCTGTCTGTGGCCGTGTGCTGCCCTGTGGGCAGCCCTGTGGGCAGCAGGCAGTGAAGAGGAAGAACCCACAGGGAGACGTTGCCCTGGAGATACTGTGTCTGCTCCCATCACCCTGACTATTGTCGAAGCTTGGTTTGTGTTTTTTCTTGTCATTAGCAACCAACGTTATGACTTCCACCTGTGATAGTGTGCATCTGTAACCTCAGCCAGTGCTCCGGAAGATGAGGCAGAAGCACTGTGAGTTCAAGGCCAGCCCGGACCGGGGAGCGCTGTCAAAGCAGTACTGCAAGCCTATAGATCGCTGTATTCTGGGAGAACTATAAATACTTGCGACTCCTTTGGCGCACACATACAGTACTCTGCCTATTCTTAGTAGCCGGCTGAGTTCGGGAAGGGCTCAGGATCCCTGTGGCTACATGTCTTGAGAGAAAGATGAGCTGGCCCCTCAGCTGTGCCGGCCTGCTTAACATCCGAGCCTAGCTCACATTGCAGCTTGGAATTAAATCTCACGGGCTCCAAGAATCCTGTCTTAACAATACTCAAGCTGGAAGTATATCCAGCCAACATGCCCTTTAAAGCCCAACGGTCCCAGTGCACACATCCAGGAAGCTTCAAAGGTTTACTAGCCCCACTGTTCTGCAAGCTCTCCCATCGTGACAACTGCCCTGCAACAGAAGTTGTAACTGTCAGAAGCCAGGGCTCTGGGACACATCATTTTCCCTTCACAGACTGGGCAAAGACACTAGACGTCTCTACCAAACTGTTTGGGAACATCCACATTACCTTTTTGTCTTTTCTTCCCAAGATTTATTTTTCTATGTGCATGAGCGATTTGTCTGCATGTATGTATGTTGTTGGCTGTTTTTTGGCTCATTTGTGTCTGGTAAATTTAAAGGAAATTAATCCATAATCTCTCCTATTTAGTAAATCCAAAATTTTATCCCTAACTTACTTTCTATCATATCTAGGAAAAACTGCAACTATAACTGTCTAGTCTAAACAAAAAGTGCATTGCAAACAACTTCCAAAACTTGAGAAATGACAGAGACATCTGACTGCCTGGACAGTCACCCAAAGTTCCTCTACATCACTGGGCAACCATCTTCAGCCTACAGACCTAGAGTATCTGGCAGACACGTCTATAAAGCAGGAATTTTGAATGACTGTCTACCTCGTCATAGTTCAGCAGTCAGTTTCCTGTGTGTGCTGCCGAACGTCTGGCAGTTTCTTCTGTGAAGCAGGAACCCTGAATGACCATCCCACCTTGTTTTGGCAAACTTTGCAGCAGTCACTTCCCTGTGGGTCCTGCATGTCCAGTTGGCACAGCACACAGTCAGCAGTCACAGGCAAGAACAGATTCTTTGTTCAGTGGCTAACTTTGTCAAAATGAAAGCAAACTCCATAAGGAGTTTCTTCAATGCCCATATCTTCTCTGAAGTTAATTGGTGCTGCCAGGAGCAGATGTGTCTCATTCTCATGAAACGTTTTAAATTAACAAAACTTTTTAAATGTCATATTATATAGGTCTTTGTAGTACTTGAAGATCATCTATCTAAAATATATTTCTATATGATCTGGAAAACATACCTAGCCTATCTACAAATTTGATTGTTATAGATTACTAACTACTGACCTGTGTTTTTTGATTATCCTAAATAGTTCATAATAATGGTTTTCAAAAGCTAGAATTTTACCTTATATTTTTAAATTAACTGCATAGGTACAATACCTTAAACAAGAGCAAAAACATGTATACAATATGTTGTAACAAAAATAACCTTAAATTGGTAACTGCATAGGTACAATACCTTAAACAAGAGCAAAAACATGTATACAATATGTTGTAACAAAAATAACCTTAAATTGGTATCAGTAAATAAAATCCCTTAAACAAGAGTAGAAACATATATACAATGTGCTGTAACAAAAATTATCTTAAATTTGTATCAATATACAAAAGTCCTCTAAATAAGAGCAAAAACACATATACAGCATAACAAAATAGACTTTGAATTTGTACCCATATATCAAAATCTATGCCAATACAAAATATCTCATATTAATAGTTGTTTTTTAATTCTATATCCCTATATTCACCTAAATATAACAAATATCCATGACCCACAAAATAACCAAAGGCCACCTACACCCCCTTTTCTCTGGAATGTGGACATTGTGTTCTCTAGGCTGCTTCCTGCTGAATGTTGGTGAAGTATTTTTAGGGTCCCAGAGAGAAAATTTGAGATAAAGGCCAAATCCTGGAAGACCGGTTATAACCCTTGTTAACAGATATCACCTGTCAAGTTTCAGGAGGTCTCCCCTGATCAAACCAGATCCAAATCAGCCTGGAACAAATCCACAGCCTCTTGTTTCCTGTGGAAACAAAAGCAAAACCTCTTCTCCAAAGTATTTTCAGTTTCCATTTGACAAATACATTTTTTGACTTTTTTAAAGTTAAGGCGGCATTCTTAAAATATCTAGGCTGGTTTATTTCCACAGTCTCTCTTTCAAGTCCAGGTCTCTTAGCAGCTGCCCTTTGCTTTTTAGCAATCAGAAAATTCAAAATCAACACAATACTACACAGGGCCCAGACTCCCCGAGTGCTTGTCATCTCTACGCGGCTTTTTTCTCTTATATTACTTTTAGTGTGTTTCTCTCTACGGCTGCCTATACCCAATTTCTTTCTTTCTTAAGCCTACACAGATTTAAAGCACATTGGAACCCGTTTAGAGGGTTTTTTCCCATCTGGGCCTTTTTACTGCCTATCTTTTAACGTTTTTTCAACACATGAGCAAACTTGAGACTGTTAAGCTACCCCTGGGTCCTCCAGGTGCTCTAGTAGCTGGCTTTGCCCACCCTTGGGTGAGGTCGTGAAAGCCAAGCCCAAAACTTGTAGCCAGGTCAGAGGTACCTAGCCAGGAACTGCTTTCCACCTTCCTAGAGCTCTAGAATGCCAAAGCTTGGGCTGTGGCAGGCATTTTTACTTTGTTTGTTTGTTTTTTGTTGTTTTTGTTCCTACTTAATATGCTGGCTGCTCAAGGCTTGTCAGCAGGCACAAACTCTTAACGGATCTATATTCTTTTTTTTTTTTTCAATCTTTCTCAGGCTCTAGATGGATATTTAAGCCCCACCATGGTAGGCCAAAATGCTGTATGATGTTTTATTATTTTGACTTTTTGAGGGGTCCACCACCCATCTCCCAAATAAATCACCCATAGAGGCTTATTCTTAGTTATGATTGCCTGGCCTTAACTTGACTTGTTTCTTGCCAGCTTTTCTTAGTTTAAATTATCCCAAATACCTTTTGCCCTTGGACTTTTATCTTTCTCTATCTCTGTATACCTTTCTTTACTTCTTTCTCCATGGCTTGCTGTGTAGTTGGGTGACTGGCCCCGGTGTCCTCCTCTCCTTGTTCTCTTGCTCCTTCCTCTTCTTCCAGATTTTTCCTTCTCCTTATCCTCTTTGCCTGTCAACCCCTCCTATCCCTGCTCCTGCCTCACTATTGGCCTTCCAATGCTTTATTAGACCATCAGGTGTTTTAGGCAGGCAGAGAATCACAGCTTCACAGAATTAAACAAATACAGCATAAACAAAAGCAACACACCTTAAAATCATTATTTCCCAACATACGTATGTGCCTATATGCATGCTGGATGGTTGTAAACCATGTGGGGACTAGGATCTGAACCCCAATGTTTGGAGAGAGTATCAAGGGTTTTTAACCCCTGAGCCATCTCCCCAGCTCATCATTCAGATTCCTTGGAGCCCAAATTTTCTCCTGAACATATTCATATGTTGTGTATGCTTTTTTAACATCTTTATTTTGTGTGTATGTGTACATATGTGTATGTGGGGGGAATGTGTGTACATATGTGTGTATGTGTGTATGGATGCTGAGGGACAGCCTCAGGCGTTCTTTCTCAGGTGCTGCACGTATTTTTACTGGGACTTTCATCACCAAATAGATTAGGCTGGTTGACCAGTGAGTCCCAGTGACACCTGGCTCCATCTTCTCTGCACTAGTATATGTCACCACACCCTATTTTTTAAACATTTATTTTGAGCTTGAGCTTGGGTCCTCAGGCTTGCAAGGCAAGTTCTTTACTAATCTCCCCAAATGCCTAACATCTTTAGTAAGGCAGGATTTGTACCTTATACACTTCTGCCATTTAAAGCATCTGATTCCACATCTCGAGTACTCTCACACAGTTGTACAAACACACCCACTTTTAGGACATGCTCATCACTCCACGAAGCAACCTGAAACTCTCAGCCATCTCCCAGTGATCCCATCGCTTCAAGCCCTGGTTCTCTTTTCAGCCCCTGTAGACAGGAACACATGTCTATATGTTGACATATACTGTGTGACCTCCCTTGGTTGGCTTCTTATGTAATACACATGTAATGTTCTCTAGATTCATCTACAATGTCGTGAGTCAGTGTGTTCTCACAGCTGAACAATTGCTGTGTGAATCTTTCATGTATTATATCATGACGTGTACAAAGAGATGTTTGACTTCTTTTCCTATTTGTAGTTCTCTAATCTCTTCCTCTTGTCTTGTTGCTCAAGCTAGTATTTCCAGTACTATATGGAAAAAGAGTCAGGACACCAGACAGCCTTGTCTCACTTGATTTTAATGGGGTCACTTCGAGTTTTTCTCCCTTGAGGATGACCCATGCTTTATGTGTTCTACCTTTCTTCTACTTATTTCAAAGTATTGACTAATTTCCCTTGTAAGCATCATCTACTATTCATATATTTATGCACTTTCAAATTTACTTTGTTACTGACTTACAGCTTTTTCTTTCTCTCTCTCTCTCTCTCTCTCTCTCTCTCTCTCTCTCTCTCTCTCTCTCTCTCTCTCTCTCTCTCCAGCCCTGTACACTGACTCAGAGCATCATCATGCAAGTCTAGTATTCTACCACTGAGCGACAACTCTCAGCTTCTATTTCATTGTCATGTGGAAATATACTTAGCAGTGTATCAGTTTTTCTAAGCTTAATTAAAATTGTTTTGTTGCTCACTTCTCCAGAACAAATTTCTATACACCCTTAAGAAGAATGTATATTCTACTCTTATTGGGTAGAAAGTTATAGAAATATCTGAGAGCTCTAATTGTTTTCATTGTGTGTGTGTGTGTGTGTGTGTGTGTGTGTGTGTGCACCCATGTGCATGCATGTGTACATCCAGAGTTCAGAAGACAACCTCAGGTGTCAGTCCTTGCTCTCCACCCTGTTTGAACATTGTCTTTTTGTTGGAGTTCTGTCACCTATGCTAGGCTATCTGGCCTGTGAGCTTCCAGGGGCTTTCCTCTCTCTACCTTCCGTCTCACCAGAGGCATGCTGGGATTGCAGGCCCATGACAGCAGCACCTGGTGTTACACAGGCTCTGAAGATTCGGATCCTTGTGCTTGCTAAGCAACTTGCCCAGCCCAGTCTTATTTGTGCTATTCTGATATTTGTTCCTGGTTTGTTCTTTTACCTAATTCTTCTATCTATGATGGAATACTTGTTGCATATATCTCAAACTATTACTGTTGAATCTTCCTTTTCTATTGTTATAGCTTTAATTGCTCATGTATTTTAGGCTCTACTGATATATGTGTATATATTTATAATGCCCTTCTTACTAAAGTGCTGACCTTCTGTTGTCTAAAATGTTCCTATTTATCCCTATAGTATCTTTTGTTTTGAAGTCTACTTTTTCTAATATTAGTATAGTCATTCCATTTCTCTTATCTTTGCTGTTTGCATTATGACACTTTTAATTTTAACTCATGTCTTTCAAAATATATCTCTTGTAGAGAGCTGGTAATTGAATTTGGAGGTTATCCTCATTACTTTCCCTATTATACAATAAATTACCTTGGTAAAAGCAATTTAAGGCAGAAAGGTTTATTTTGTCTCACAACCTACAATGGTGTGGAGAAGACAAAGTAGAAGGAGCTTGAGGCAGTCAGGAAGCAGCAAGTTACGAATGTTGATGTTCAGCTCGCTTCTCCTCATTCTTAGGTCCCAGACCCCAGCCTAGAGAATCTGGTGCTGCCCACGGTGGGCAGGTCTTCCCAACTCAATTCACTTATAAGATAATCCCCTTACAGACATGCCCAGAGACCTGTGTCCCAGCTAATGTTAAATCTCATCAGGTTGACAATTGAGATTAACCTTCAAAGGGTTGTTGTTTTTGTTTTTGTTGTTGTTGTTGTTTGGGGAGTTGTTTTTGTTTTAGTGTTTAAACCAGTTTGACAATTCTGTCTTTTGCTTCACTTTTTTAACCTAAGTACCTTAAATATCATCATTGATATGATTAGGATTGTATCTATCATTTTGCTTTTTATTTTCTTTATTTCTTACAAAATAAATTATTCCTCGGGCACTGTCTTCTTTTGTGTTTAACAGATGTTTCTAGTGTAGAACTTTTTTAAATGCTTACTTAGCTGTTTTCAAGGTTTCTTCTTAGTGTCTACTCTAATTATTATAATTACTCCTTAAATTTAGATCAATCTATCTTTAATACTTTCTTGGTTTCAGTAGTTTACAGATCTTGGATCTTAAGAAGCGTTGGTTCCGTCTCTCTGTAATGTTATTTTCATAGAAGTTAAATTTATTCCCGTGTTTACACTGCCTGTCTATCTCTACAGGTGACAAAGAGACCCTTATGTTGTTCTCTTTAGATCAGAGGAGGAAAGATGACAACTTTACTCATTCATCCTGTCTTTTGTGTTTACTTTGTGGTTTCAATTTTACCAGTGTTCTTTATTTCTTCACCTACATTCAAGTTACTCCTGTAAAGAAAAAGAAAAGAAAAAAAAATAACAGCAAAAACAGCTCTAGTGTCAAAGGGGGAAAAAAAGAGTTTAAAAGTTTTTAATTTGAATTTTATACATACACATAATATTTTGAGCTAATCTACTTTCTTTTTCCTCCCTCCATTCCTGCCCAGCATCTGAACCATGGTTCACATGCTTTTATTTTTTTTTAATTTGTTTCAGTCATTTTATACCAACCACATCCTCCCCCACCCATCACCCTCCACTCCACCTCAACCCCATCCCCCACCCCACCTCCGTCTAACAAACTCCTCAGAAAGGGCAAAGCCTCAAATAGGGCATCAATAAAGCCTAGCATATAAAATTGTGGCAGGACCAAGCCCCTTCCCACATGAAGGCTGAGCAAGGTATCCCACTATAGGGGATGGCTCCAAAAAGTCAATTCATGCACCAGGGATGGATCCTGGTTCCACTGCCAGGGGTCACACAAAAAGACCAAGCCATAAACTGTCACTCACATTCAGAGGGCCTAATTTTGGTCTCATGCAGTTGTCAGTCCAGAGTCAGTGAGCTCCCATTAGCTCAGGTCACCTTCCTCTCTGGGTTTCTCAACCATGATCTTGCCCCCTCCCCTTGCTCATATAACCCCTCCTTCCTCTCTTCTACTGGACTCCAGGAGCTCAGCCCAGTGCTTGGCTGTGGATCACTGCATCTGCTTCCATAAATACCGGATGAAGTTCTGTGATGACAATTAGGGTAGTCACCAGTCTGATTATGGGAGAAGGCCAATTCAGGTACCCTCTCCACTATTGCTAGGAGTCTTAACTGAACTCATCCTTGTGGATTTCTTGGAATTTCCCTAGCCCCAGGATTCTCCCTAACCCCGGAATGGCTCCCTCTAACAAACGATTTCTTTCTTTGCTCTCCCTCTCCACCCCTCCCCCCACTCAACCATCCCATTCTTATGTTCTCATGTTCTCATACCTCTTCCCCTCTCCTCTTCCCCCCACCTGCCCTCAGTTTACCCAGGAGCTCTCATCTATTTCCCCTTCCTAGGGTGATTCATGTGTCCCTCTTAGGGTCCTCCTTGTTACCTAGCTTCTCCAATACTGCCGGTTGTTGCCTGGTTTACATCTAATATCCTCTTATGAGTGAGTACATACCGTGTTTGTCTTCCTAGGTCTGGGTTACCTCACTTGGGATGATTTTTTTTTCTAGTTCCTTTTATTTGCCTGCAGATTTCATGATGTCATCGCTTTGCACAGCTGAGTAATACTGTTATGTAAATGTACCATATTTTCTTTATCTGTTCTTTGGTTGAGGGACATCTAGGTTGTTTCCATGTTCTGGCTATTATGAATAAAGCTACTATGAACATAGTTGAACAAGTGTCCTTGTGGTATGATTGAGCATCCTTTGGGTATATGCCCAAGAGTGGTATTGTATCACAAGATCTTGAGGTAGATTGATTCTCAGTTTTCTGAGAAGCCGCCATACTGATTTATGTACAAGTCTGTACTCCCACCGGCAGTGGAGGAGCATTCCACATCCAACATAGGCTGTCCTTAGTGTGTTTGATCTTAGCCATTCTGACAGCTGTATGATGGTAGCTCAGCCTCATTTTGATTTGCATTTCCCTGATGACTAAGGATGCTGAGCAATTCCTTAAATGTCTTTAAGCCCTTTGAGATTCTTCTGTTGAGAATTCTCTGTTTAGATCTGTACCCCATTTTGTTATTGGATTGTTTGATATTTTGATGTCTAGTTTGGGAAAAACAAAAAATCCTGGATAGTCAAAACAATCCTTTACAATAAAGAAACTTCTGGAGGCATCACCATCCCTGACTTCAAGCTCTGCTGTAGAGTTATAGTAATAAAAAACAGTTTGGTACTTGCATAAAAACAGACATGTAGATCAATGGAATCGGATTGAAGACACATTAATCCACACAGCCATGAACACTTGATTTTTGATAAAGAAGTCAAAATTGTGCAATAGACTAAAGAAAGCATCTTCAGCAAATGATGCTGACATTTTCAGCAAATGATGCTGACATAATTGGATGCCAACATGTAGAAGAATGTAAATAGATCCTATTGCTATGCACAAAACTCAAGTCCATGTGGATCAAAGACCTCAACATAAATCCAGTTACACTGAATCTGTAGAAGAGAAAATGGGAAGTAGCCTTGAACGCATTGGCACAGGAGACCACTTCCTAAATATAACCCCAGCAGCATAGACGCTGAGAGCAACAGTCAATAAATGGGACCTCCTGAAACTGAAAAGCTTCTGAAACGCGAAGGACACAGTCAACAAGACAAAATGGCAGCCTACAGAATGGGCAAAGATCTTCACCAACCCCACATAGGACAGAGGGCTAATCAGCACATAGCTTCTTTCTGGAACTATCCTTCACACTGCCTAGGGTTCTTTATTTTATCCCAAAGGACCCCAGAAGGATCTTTCACTGGGTGATTTCCTAGTGATAAAGTTTATTTACCTGGGAGTGTTTTGATTGTCTTTTGTTTTTAAGAGATGCTTTTCTGGATGTAGAGTTCTTGCTCTATGAGTTATTGATTTTTCTTTTTATTTTTTAAATTACTTAGTGTGTGTGTGTGTGTGATGTGTGTGTCTGTGCTTATGTGTGACTCATATACTATGCAGATCGGAGGGCAACTTATGGAACTTAGTTCTCTCTTTCCACTGTATGGGTCCCAAGGATCAAGTTCAGGTCATCAGGCCAGGCAGTGAGTACTTTCACCCACTGAGTCATCTCACTGCCTCTCCCTCCCCCTTTCACCATTTTGAACAGAATCATCTCTTGATTCCTGGCCTCTACTGTTTCTGCTGAAAAGTCCACCTTTAAACTTACAGAAGACATCTCATTTTTGAGTTATTTTTTTCTTCACCGATTTTGAGAGCCTCTCTTTGTTTTGACTTTGTCTTTTTTTTTTCAATTTAAAAAGTATGCTAAAATGGACAGTGGTGGCACACGCCTTTAATCCCAACACCAGGGAGGCAGAGACAAGAGGATCTCTCTGAGCTCAAGACCATCCTGGTCTACAGAGTCGGTTTCAGGACAGCGACTGTGACACAGAGAAACTCTATCTCAGAAAAAAAAAAAGTATGCTGATTCAGGAATGCTAATTTAAAATTGTAACATACAGTGGGGAAATGTTCCTTGACATTTTCAAACTCCTGACATGATACTCTTTGAGATTAAGGGTATTCTCAGAGTTTTCAAAATTAAATTTTTAAACATACTTACAGCAATCTTCACATGCTATAATTTGAATAGATAAACTTTTTTTTTAAGACAGGGTTTCTCTTTGTAGGCTTGGCTGTTGTGGAACTCACTTTGTAGACCAGGCTGGCCTCGAACTCACAGAGATCCACCTGCCTCTGCCTTCTGAGTGCTGGGATTAAAAACAGCTAAAACTTTTTTTATTGGTTTTTATTGAGCTCTACATTTTTCTCTGCTACCCTCCTCACTTCAGTCCTCACAAAGTCTCCATGCTCCGAATTTATTCAGGATATCTTGTCTTTTTCTACTTCACATGTAGATTAGATCTATGTAAGTCTCTTTTAGTGTCCTCATTGTTGTCTAAGTTCTCTGGGTTTGTGGTTTGAAGGCTGGTTTTCTTTGCTTTATGTTTAAAAACCACCTATGAGTTGAGTACATGTGCTAATTGTCTTTCTGGGTGTGGGTTACCTCACTCAAAATGTTTTCTAGCTCCATCCATTTTCCTGCAAAATTCAAGATGTCGTTATTTTTTTCTGCTGTGTAGTACTCCATTGTGTAAATGTACCACATTTTCCTTATTCATTCTTCGGTCAAGGGGCATTTAGGTTGTTTCCAGGTTCTGGCTATGACAAACAATGCTGCTATGAACACATGTCCTTGTGGCATGATTGAGCATCCTTTGGATATACCCAAAAGTGGTATTACTGGGCCTTGAGGAAGGTTGTTTCCTAATTTTCTGAGAAACCACCACACTGACATCCAAAGGGGTTGTACCAGCTTGCATTCCCACCAGCAATGCAGAAGTGTTCCCTTTACCCCACAACCTCTCCAGCATAAGTTGTCCTCAGTGTTTTTGATCTTGGCCAAGGAATAGCTAAAACTTTAAAGACTAAACTACTCTAAGTTTATTCATACTTTTAGAAACTATATCCTACAGGAATAGTCAGTAAAAACATAGTTTAAAATTTAGGTCTCATGGTAAGATAACCGGCCTTCCTTGAGAGAGCATTCAAAGGACCTACAGAAGGCATGCTGTTATGTGAACTTACTAGTGCGAATTTTGTCCTATTAATTATCATCTCTTGTTCTACTTTCCAAATGTTACACTACACCTGTGCACACATTTGTTTGCACGTATGCCTATAAACGTAGGCTCAGATTGACTTGGGGGAAGATTACGCAGTATGTTTCTTTCTGAGCTTGAGTGACCTCAACTAATATCATACCTAAGCCCATTAATTTCCCTAAAATTTTTGTGATTTTTTTAGGGCTGAATATAGTGTGTTTTACATACACACCAGACTTTCATTACCCATTCATCTCCTGTTGGACTAGGTTGGTTCCCTTTTCTTGCTATAATGATTAGGACAGCAATGAACATGGGGGTGTAAATATCTCCTTGGTGAAGAGTTCCCTGGGTACCTGCCCAGAGGGAAATGCTGAATCATTGGTAGTTCTACTTTTAATTTTTTGAGGCACTGCCAAACTGATTTCCACAATAGATAGATAGATGTGTTAATTTGCACACAGCTGTGAATAAGGACTCCTGTTTGCACAGCCGCCCAAATGCTCATCGTCAGATCCCTTAGGGACCCCCATTCTGACTGGGGTGAGGCAGTATCTCGACTTCATTTTCATTTCCTCGATGGCTAGGGAGATTGAAAACTTTTCAAAAGAGCTATTGGCCACTTGTAACTTTTTATTTGAAAACCATTTATTGAATTCATTAGTCCATCTATGGGTTGGTAGTTTTATTTCGTTGCTATTTAATTTTGCAGATCTTGGTATATCTAGACATTAGCCCCGTGTCTGTAGCGTGGCTGTAAAGGCAGTCTCCCACTCTGTGGGTGTGGGCTCTACTGGGTTTTGTTGCTATGCAGAGCCTTTGATTTTCATGTGGTCACCTCTGTTGATACTTGGGACTGGCTCCTGAGCTTTTGGTGTTCTTTCCTACTCCAGTGTCTTCAAGAGTAGGTCCTGTGTTTTCGTCTGGACATTTTCACGTTGTATTTTGAGGGACAAGTTTATCCAAACTGGTCTGAAATCTTCCTTGGAAGTTGCACAGAATTCAGTAGTGAATATGTCCCATCCTGGCTTTTCTCTGTGGGAGAATTTTGATTACATCTTCAGTCTCATTGCTCGCAGTGAGTTATGTTTACGTTATTTATATCTTCTGGCTTTAATTTTTGTAGATGATACATATTAAGAAATTCTTCTATTTATTCTAGGTTTTACTGGTGTATGTTTACAAAGTATTTGCTAATAATGTTTTCTACTTCACTATAGTCTGTTTTGGTGGCACACTTTTCATCTCCAATCTGAAGCATCTTTAAAACTCCAATCTCCTTTAAAGTTCTGTGGACCCTAGTAAAAGAAGCGAGTTAAATGCTTTCTCACCCCATGATGGAAGAACTAGGGCACAGTCATGACCAAATCAAAGCAAAACCGAAGTTCACCAGAGTAAAAAGTTCAAGGCTTGGTGTCTGGGACCAGCTCATGGTGCTCCGGCTGGGTTTCCATTGCTGTGATAAAACACCACGACCACGGGCGGTGGTGGCGCACGCCTTTAATCCCAGCACTCAGGAGGCAGAGGCAGGTGGATCTCTGTGAGTTCGAGACCAGCCTGGTCTACAGAGCTAGTTCCAGGACAGGCTCCAAAGCCACAGAGAAACCCTGTCTCGAAAAACCAAAAAAAAAAAAAAAAAAAAAAACACCACGACCAAAAGCAACTTGGGAAGGAAGGTGTTTATTTCGGGTTTACACTTCGAGATAACAATCTCTCACTGAGGAAAGTCAGGGCAGGAATTCAAATCAGACAGAAATCTGGAGGCAGGAGCTGATGCAGAGGCCATGGAGGGGGGCTGCTTACTGGCTTGCTCTTCATGGCTTGCTCAGCCTGCTTCCTAACAGAAGAACCCAGGACCACTAGCACTGGAGTGGTTCCATCCACAGTGAGCCTGGCCCTCCCACATCGGTCTCAAACGGGACAATGCCCCACAGGCCTGTCCATTGGCCAGTCTGAGGGGGCCATTTTCTCAGATGCAGTTTCTTCTCCTCCAGTGACTCTAGCTTGTGTCAAGTTGATGTGAAACTAACCAGTACATCTCTGATCCTGCAGAGGCTGGAAGCCTAGCGGCCTGATGCTTCCTTGTTCTGGTCCTACAAAAGCCAGAGACCTCATAGTATGGTGCTTTCTGGTCCCACCAGAGAAGGAGGCCTATTGTCTTTGCCCTTTGATATTTGCTTGTGATGTGATTGTTGTGGGTCACTCTAAATTGGTCCTCCTTGAAGTGTGTGGAGTACTTGGAAGCACAGGCCAGTGTTCATCAATCTGTAAGCCTTCATCTACTATTTCACCAGCACCCCGCCATCTGAAACCCGCATTATGCAGAGTGTGGTGTGTTTGATGGTAACCCCTGGACTCTGGCCTGTGGCTCAGCTCACCTTGATTTTCTCTCTATTACTGAATTGCGATTGTCTCGACGGACATCTTTTCCAAGTCATTGATGTCGTTCATCTTCTGCCTCTTACAACTCCTCTCAGGCTGCACTGATGAGGCTTTTATCTCAGAATATTCTTTTCATGAAAGAGTGAGAGACAGGGTCTCACTACATAGCCCAGCGTGGCCCAGAGCTTGCATTCCTCCTGCCTCAGCCTCCCACTGCTGGGATTACAACCAAACCCACTTCAGACTTTTCTATATAGAATTAGATAGAGGCCATTTTTATGTTTTTATCGACATTTCTATTTGTCCTGATATTGGTTTTTTTGTTAGACTTCTTTGTTTTGTTAAGCTTCTTTGTTTATCTTTTTTTTTGTTATTTGAATATACTTAAATTTTAAGCAACATGGTCTTACTGTATTGCCCAGGCTATCCCAAGTTCCTGGGTTCAAGAGATCCTCTGCCCCAACCTCCCTAGCCACAAGCATGTATCACCAAACTGGATCTAAGCAGCTGCTCTAAAGCCTGTGTCTAGTAAGTCCAACATCTGTACTTCCTTAACAGTGTCTAGAGGTTAGTTTTATTTTCCTGTCAATGGGCCCTGCCTTTGTGTCTTCCAGTGTTCGTTCTGTTTTGTTAAGAGCAGGATGATTCATATCATAAGCTGATGACTACCCTCAACATCAAATTCTCTAGCTCCAGAGAGTTTTGGTTTTGCTTTTCTGTTTTGTTTACTTTTATAAAGCTGATTAAGCAATCTGCTTGTTTTTTATGATAGCCTGAAGTCTCCTCAATTACCGGGGTTATTTCCAGGATGCTGAATGGCCCGTGGCTATCTCATTTCCCAATACTTTCCTTTCAGAGGTTTCGGTTAGTCTGCTGTGCGTTAGTCACTGCCCAAGACGTCTATGAAATCACTCAATTGCCTGTAACTGTTTTCAAGGGTTGCCCTGTAACGAAAATGCCTTTCACTCTGTGTAAGCAGACACAGGCCATGGGTAAACAGCCTTATCAGCAGGTTTTCTGTGGACTGCTTGACCAGAGTATAAAGGCAAATGGGCTTTGAAAGCCCTGTGAGCTCCTTATGAGGCTGCTAAGAAGATAATTTTACTATGAATATGGCCTGTGACATTTTAAGGTTATTTGGGGAGATGAAACCAAGGCTTAGAACCAAAAGCGAGCCAGACTTTTGCAATTTGAATCATTTCCAACATTTGAAGAAAAAAAAGATTCTGCCAATTTCTACCCATTTTCTAGTGGCCTTTTAAATGCTTTAATTAAAATATAACCACATTACACACTGCTTCCCTTTATCCCTACCCCAACCCCTCCTGTGTCCCCTTCCCCCTCCTCTGATGTCACCCCTCACACTCTCTCTCAAACTGATGGACTCCATATCTTCTTTTCCTTTTTATTGAAAATGGATTTTTTTTTCATACAATATATTCTGATTATGGTTCCCCCCACTCCTCCCACTTTCACTCCACCTCTGACCCCATCCAGATCCATACCTTCTCTGTCTCTTGTTAGAAAACAAATAGACATTTAAAGAACTGCTCAACATCCTTAGTTATCAGTGAAATGCAAATCAAAATGAGTCTGCAATACCATCTTACACCTGTCAGAATGGCTAAGATCACAAACACTGAGGACAGCTTATGTTGGGGAGGATGTGGAATAAGGGGAACACTCCTTCTCTGCTTGTGGAAGTACAAACTTGTACATAAATCAGTATGGAGACTTCTCAGAAAACTGGGAATCAATCTGCCTCAAGACCCGGTAATAGAATACCACTCTTGGGCATATCCCAAAGGATGCTCAATTGTACCACAAGGACATTTACTCAGTTATGTTCATTGCAGCATTATTCATAATAGCCAGAACCTGGAAACAACCCAGATGCTCCTCAACTGAAGAATGGATGAAGAAAATGTGATACATTTACACAAAAGAGTATTACTCAGGTGTAAAAAAAAAAAGCCTTTTTTTGCATCTAATGAGATGATCATGTGGTTTTTGTCTTTCAGTCTAAATGTTTATAAGTTAAATTACCTTTATTGATTGATGTATGTTGAAACAATCCTGCATCTCTATGACGAAGTTTACTTGATCATGGTGGATGATCTTTTTGATTTGTTCTTGGATCAGTTTGCAAGATCATTGAGAATTTTTACATCTGTGTTCATCAGGGAAATTGATCTGTAATTCTCTTTGTTTTTCAGGTCTTTTATGTGGTTTAAGTATCAAGAGAACTGTGGTCTCAAAGAAAGAATTGGGTAATAGTCCTTCAGTCTGTATTTTTGTGGAATTATTTGAGGTGTATCGGCATTAACTCTTCTTTGAAAATCAGGCAGAATTCTGCTCTAAAACATCTGACCTTGGGTGTTTTTTTTTTTTTGGTTGGATGACTTTTACTTACTGTTTCTGTTTTATTAGGGGTTATAGGTCTGTTTAAATCTAAAGTTAACTTTGATTAGGTGGCATATAGCAAGAAAATTATTATTTTAGACTTTCGAATTTGGAGTACAGATTTTTAATTTCCTATGACTCTCTGGGTTTCCTTGATGTCTTTTGTTATGTCTCCTTTTTATTCTAATTTTCATTTTGGTCTTCTCTCTGCTATTTGTCCATCTTACTGACTCTCTCAAGGAACCAATTCTTTGTTTCATCGACACTTTGTATTGTTTTCCTTGTTATTGCTGTTTGTTTCTATTTTGTTGATTTTAGCCCTAAGTTTGACTATTTCTTGCCATCTACTCCTTTGGGATGTTATTTTTTCTTTTTGATTTTGGATCTTTCAGGTATTCTGTTAAGTTGTTAATATGGGATCTTTACAGATTTTCTTTTTAACAATGTTATTATTTTTTACATCCCAACCACAGTTTCCCCTCCCTCCTTCTTCCTCCCAGTCACTCCCCTCAAATTCCCTCGGCCCCTCCCACCATCCATCCCTCCTCCGTTTCTATTCAGAAAAGGGCATACCTGCTATGGATATCAACCAAACATGCTGTATCAAGTTGTAGTAAGAATAGTCACCTCTCCTCGTATTAAAGCTGGGCAAGGCAACCCAGTATGAGAAATAGGAACTCAAAAGCCGGCAAAAGAGTCACAGACAGCACTTGTTCCCTCGGTTAGGCGTCCCACAGGAAACCAAACTACACAACTGTAACATATATGCAAAGGGCCTACGTCAGTCCCATGCTGTCAGTTCAGTCTCTGTGAGCCCCTGTGAGCTCAGGTTGGTTGATTCTGTGGGATTTCCTGTGGCATCCTTGATCCCTCTGGCTCCCACAATCCTTCATCTCCTCTCTTCTACAGAATTCCTGAGCTTCACCTTATATTTGGCTGTGATTGCTGCATCTGCTTCCATTAGTTGCTAGATGAAGCCTCTCTGGCGATCATTGGGCTAGGCACTAATCTATGAGAATAGTAGAATATCATTAGACATCATTATACTGACTTTTTTGCCAGTCATGTTTGGATCCTTCTAAGGTCTCTGGGCCAGCCAGGCTCTGGGTCCTGGCACTCCAGGCAGTGTCAGGAGTGGGCTCCTCTCATAGCCTGGGTCTCAGGCTGGACCAGTCATCGGTTGGCTACTCCCACAATTTCTGCGCCACTTTTTTTTTTTTTTTAACGTGGGCACTTAGTGTTAGTGCTACGCACTTCCTTTTAGAACAGCCTTTACTGTGTCCAATAGGTTTGGGCATGTTGTGTTTTCATTTCCGTCCAATTCTGGAAAGTTCTTAATTTCATTTCCTTCTTGGTTTCTGTTTGGACCCATCCAGTAGGGAGCTGGTCAGTTTCCACGAGTTTGTAGGCATTCTGTTGTTTCTGCTGTTGGCATCCAGCTTTAATCTGCGGTGCTCAGATAGGGCACAGGGGCTTATTTTAATTTTCTTGTATCTGTGGAGACTCGCTTTGTGACAGAGTGTGTGGAGAAAGTTCCATGAGATTTAGAGAAAAGGGGAAGTTTTGTTTTGAGCTTGGGTGGAATGTTCTGTAAAAACCTGTTAGGTCCATTGATTGTATAACACCTGTTAGCTCCAGTACTTCCTTGTTTATTTTTTGTCTGGCTGACCTGCCTACTGGGAAGAGTAGGGTACTGAAGCCTCCCACTGTCACTCTATGAAGGTCTATATGTTCGTTAACTGTGGTAATGTTTCTTTTATGAAGTTGGATGCCCTTGTGTTTGGAGCAGAGATGCTAAGAATTTCAATATCCTCTTGGTGGATTTTTCCTTTGATGATGTATTGGCTACAAGGTCAATCTCTTCTCATTACTCTTTGGACTGAAGTCTATTTTGTCAGATATTAAAAATGACCACACTGGTTTGCTTCTTAGGTCCATTTGCTAGAATGTCTTTTTCCATCCTTTTATCCCGAGGTGATGTCCATCCTGATGTTAACTTGTTTTTCTTGGATACAACAGAAGGATGGACCTTATTTTTTTAACCCATTCTGTTAGTCTGCATCTTTTTTTTTAATTTTATTTATTTATTAAAGATTTTTGCCTCCTCCCCGCCACCGCCTCCCGTTTCCCTCCTCCTCCCCCAATCAAGTCCCCCTCCCTCATCAGCCCAAAGAGCAATCAGGGTTCCCTGCCCTGTGGGAAGTCCAAGGACCACCCACCTCCATCCAGGTCTAGTAAGGTGAGCATCCAAACTGCCTAGGCTCCCACAAAGCCAGTACATGCAGTAGGATCAAAAACCCATTGCCATTGTTCTTGAGTTCTCAGTAGTCCTCCTTGTCAGCTATGTTCAGCGAGTCCGGTTTTATCCCATGCTTTTTAATACCACTCTTGGGAATATACCCAAGAGATGCCCTATCATACAACAAAAGTATATGCTCAACTATGTTCATAGCAGCATTGTTTGTAATAGCCAGAACCTGGAAACAATCTAGATGCCCGTCAATGGAAGAATGGATGAAGAAAGTATGGAATATATACATATTAGAGTACTACTCAGCAGTAAAAAAACAATGACTTCTTGAATTTTGCATGCAAATGGACGGAAATAGAAAACACTATCCTGAGTGAGTTAAGCCAGACCCAAAAAGAGGAACATGGGATGTACTCACTCATATTTGGTTTCTAGCCATAAATAAAGGACATTGAGCCTGTAATTTGTGATCCTAGAGAGGCTAAATAAGAAAGTCTGCATCTTTTTATTGGGGAACTAAGACCACTGATGTTGAGAGTTACCCATGAGAGTGTTTGCTGATTCTCATTATTTTGTTCTTGTGGTGGTGTGGGGTCCCCCACCCTGTATTTCTCATGTTTTCTTGGGTGTGGTTGGCCCTTTCAGGCTGAAGTATTCCTTCTAGTGCCTTCTATAAGTGCCATTTGTAGATAGATATTGCTTAAATTTGATTTTATTTTGGAATGTCTTTCCTTCTTAATCTATTATAATAGAAAGTTTTTTGGGTATAGTAGTCTGAGCTGAAATATGTGGCCTCTTAGAGTCTGTAGAACATATATCCAGGCCCTACTCACTTTTAGAGTTTCCATTGAGAAGTCAGATTTTTTTCTAGTAGGTCTGCATTTCTGTGTTACTTGGTCATTTTCTATAACTTTTAATATTGTTTGTTCTATATGTTTAGAGTTTTTATTATTATGGGCCAAGGGGAATTTCTTTTCTGATCCAGTCTAGTTGGTGTTCTGTATGCTTCTTGTACCTTGATATGTACCTCCCCCTTCAAGTTGGGGAAGTTTTCTTCTATAATTTGTTGAAAATATTTTCTGTGATTTTGTCCTGGGTTTCTTTTCTTCTGTTTTTATTACTCTTAAGTTGGGTCTTTTCATAGTGTCCCAGGTTTCCTGGGTGTTTTGTGCCTGGGTGTTTTTTAGATTTAACATTTTCATTAACTGAGCTATCCATTTCTTCTATCTAATCTTCAGTGCCTGAGATTTTCTCTTCTGTCTCTTGTATTCTGTTGGTGAGGCTTGTCCTAAATTTTACATTTCCAGTTTTCTTGCAGTTTGGGTTTTTTTTATTGCTTCTATTTTCAGTCTTCACTGTTTTTATCATTTCATTCCACTGTTTATGTCTTTATAGATTTCTTTAATAGGCTTATTCATATCCTGGTGTGGGATGTCTTTTTGTATATGTGTTGGATAATGAATAAAGGTGCTTTGGCCTATGGCAGGACAGAATATAGCCAGGCTGGAAGAGATATAAAAAGAGAGAGTAGGCAGAGTCAGGGAGATGCCATGTAGCTACCGAAGGAGAAAGACCCCAGCCGGAATCTTTTGGATAAGCCACAGCCTCATGGCAATACACAGATGAATAGAAATGGGTCAATTCAAGATGTAAGAGCTAGCTAGAAATATGCCTGAGTCATTGGCCAAACAGTGTTGTAATTAATATAGTCTCTGTGTGATTATTTGGGTCTGAGCAGTCAGGAAACAAAAAAACAGTTTCCCCTTACAATATCCTCTTTAAGGTCCTCTAACATATTCATAAAGGCCATTTTGAAATCCTTATCTGGTGTTCCAGCTATATCCCGTATCTCAGAGCCTGCTGTGGTAAGGTGACCGGGCTTTCGTGGAGACATAGTGTCCTGGCTGTTACTGGGTTTGATACTGGTGTCTAGGCTTCTGATTTGGGGATGTTTTAATTCTAACTGTTGATATCTGGTCTTGTCTTCACTGGGTGGGTGTTCTGCTCCATGGATTCTGTTATTCTTTCTGGTTCAGAGAAGAGTGTTGTGTCTGTGTGTAACCCAGTATGAAATGCTTCTGAGATCCTGCCAGATGTGTCCACCAGAGGCTCTGGTTAGAATGTGTTTCTTCATCTTGGAAGCTGCCACTTAGAGATGGAGAGAGCCTAGAATGGGAGCAGGGGGTTGTCTGTAGTAGTTCTTTGTCTAGGAGTAACACAATGAGATTAACACCCTTTCTGTGGCTACATGGCTATTGGTGGTGTTACGGGCTAGTTTAGGTAGCCATATTGTTAAGGTGTCATGGGTGTAGCTTCCCTGTCATTTCTAGAAGAAACAATCTCACAACCAATTTCCTGGTCTTCCGTCTCTTACAATCTTTCTGTTCCCATCTTCCTTGGTGTTCCCTGAGCCTTAAGTACAGTTGTATCATATAGATCTACCTGTTGGGCCTGGACTCCCCACAATCTGTTTTCTGCATTTTGACCCGTTGTGGCTTTCTGTGACAGTCTCCATGCTGTAAAGAGAAGCTTCTATGATGAGCAGCAGCTATATTTATCTGTGGGTATAAAGATAAGTTTTATAACGCAGTTAGGGATTATGCCGGTCCAGTAAAGTGGTGGACGTAGACTCTCCCCTAAGATCCATGACTTCATGAGCCCTGAGTAGTTGGCTAGGTTTCCAGTACCAGGCAGGATTTCCCTCCCCTTGGACAGATCTTAAGTTAATACAAGGTACGAGTGTCACTATAGCACCTTTGGTTGTATTTTGCTGTGGTAGTCACTGCTGTGGCTCATAGATGTCACAGTTTGATAGGACTATTATTGCTCGCCTGTCTTGGAAGCTTGCACAGCACCCTTTCTAACCGCTTTCTTGGAGATAATTCTCAGAGTCCCTACTTTATCATTTCCACCCACATCACTTCTGCATTTGGCATTCTACTAAAAGGGTATCCAAGCGTGATCAACAGTCTTGACTGTCAACTTGATGGCCTTTAGCATCACCATGGAAACAAATCTCTGGACATGTCAATTGGGGAAGTTTGTAGATTAGGCTAGTGGAGGCAGGGACACTCACTAAATGTGGGTGGCACCATCCCATGGATTGGGGTCCTGGACAGAATAAAGAGAAGGGGAGATGGGCACCACCATTCGTCACATTCTACTTCCTGAGTAGGGACACCATGTGACCTGCTGCTTCATGTTCCTGTGGTCATGCAGTCTCCACCGTGACCAACTGCACTTTCCATCTCTGAGCTGGAAGAAGCTCTTAAGTTGCTTTTGTCAGGTTTTTTTTTTTTCAGCAACAAGGAAAGTAACCAATACAAATATTTCCATATAAGCCGACTTGGTTTTAAATTGTTTGCCATTGAATGAAATCAGCTCTCGAGAAAGATGGGCCGAGTCTATTCTTGGAGCTCACACCTGCCACTCCCAAGTAGCACAGCTCTATTTAATGTTCTAATTATGTGTTGTCTCATCTACCAGATTATATCTGCTCTGGATGTAGGAAGAAGTAGCCTTCATTCCTGTCAACTGTGTCTGGCAAGAAAACGTGAAACAGGGCTGGGAGTGGCGAGTGAGAATGCAAAATGAATGTCCCATGAGCTATTTATCTGACTATGCTAACCTCGGGCAGGACATCCTAATAACAGCAAGGACAGTGCGCTAATGTTCCCACTAACTTATTTCTGAATTCTGACGTAAGACTTAGGCGTTCCCAAACCATGAGTGCTCTGCCACTGGCTGTAAAATTCCTAATGGCAATCACTGTCTTCAAATTCTAGGTCAGCCACCTCTAACAGTAAGGAAGACATTTCTTCTTAATGATATAATCAAGTAGGCTAGAGAACAGGTGTATTTCCATAGCCGCTCCTTTCTCTGAGTTCAAATAGCAAATGCTCAAAAGAACAATAGCACTGTATTCTGACAGCTGGCCGCAGTCAAGCCAGTGCACATGACTCTGTGTGTGTGTGTGTGTGTTTGTGTGTGTGTGTGTGTGTGTACATGCATGACTGTGTATGTTCAGAGTCCAGAAGAGGGCATCATGTGTCCTCCGTTATCATTCTCCACCTATTTTTTTTTTTTTGAGCAGGACTCTCTCCGTGGACCTGCACTTCGTGGGTAGGCTGGACTCCAGGAGACCACAACAATCCTCCTTTCTCAGCTCCTCTCAGAGCAGGGCTGACAGGCATCTGCAGAGATGCTCAACTTGTTATGTGGCTACTGGGATCCAAACTCAGGTACTCATGATTGTAGAGCAAGCATTCCTAACCACTGGGCCATCTCTCTGGGCCCTGTTCTTATTTCTTGAGTCATCAAAAGTTTTTGTATCTTTGTCTTCATGATCTAATAATTGAGATTAGTAGTATTTTACTTCCTCTAGCTCACTACAATCTTTACAACATAATCTATACTTGTAAAACTAAACACTTTACCATGAGTCACTTTTCTGTATTAACTGGATAACAAGTTTTACCACAGCATTTTTATACATGTATATGACAACTTCTGTAAATTAACGTGATTAATGTGTGAGGCTTACGCCTGGCCCAGTATGATGGGCTATCAGTGTGTGTGTTTCCTTGAAATCCACTTGTTGAGGCCTGGAGAGATGACTAGGTCAATAAAGTGCTTCCTTGCAAACATGGAGATCTGAGCTCAATCCCCAGGACAAACAACATATGCCTAAAGGTCGACCTCTGCCCTCCACATGCACACATGTATAAAGGTCAACCTCTGCCCTCCACATGCATACCTGTATAAAGGTCAACCTCTGCCCTCCACATGCAAACATGTATAAAGGTCAACCTCTGCCCTCCACATGCACACATGCATAAAGATGCACATATACACATAACGCATGTTTTCTTTAACTTCATTATTGAGCCCAAGCTTTCAGTGTGAAGCTATTTAGAGATGAAACTATGGGAAATGCCTAGGGTCAACTTCTCTCTCTCTCTCTCTCTCTCTCTCTCTCTCTCTCTCTTTCTCTCTCTCTCCCTCCCTCCCTCTCTCTCCTGTTTTTTTTTTCAGTTTTGTGATTATAATTTCATTATTTCCCCTTTTCCCGTCCCTCCATCTAAACATTCCCATAGACTCCTCCTTGTTCTCTTTCAAATTCATGGTCTCTTCCAAAAAATTGTTATATGTATATAATATGTACTTATAAATATAAGCTGCTCAGTCTGAATATGCGCCTTGTGTATTTTCAGGCACGGCCTCTTGGTACTGGATAACCAGTTGATGTGTTGTTCCCTGAGGAAGACTGTTTCTCCCACTCAGCATCCCTTTGTTGTCTGGAGTTGTTTGTGGAGGGCTGAGGCCTCCTGGGCTTTCCCCTGTTCACTTTGGCACGTCTATTGTCCTTGTTCAGTTCACATTCAGACAGTCGTGTGGGTGAGGCTGCATGGTGTCGCTTCTGATATTACTAGGAGACACAGTCTCACAGCAAATGTCCTGGTCCTTTGGTTCTTACAATCTTTCTACTTCCTCTTCCTCAATGTTCCCCGAGCCTTAAGTGTAGGAGTGTTTTATAGACGTATCCATTGAGACTGGGTTTCAGAATTCTGCCTTTTGATTGGCTGTGGTTCTCTATGATGGTCTTTATCTGTTCCTTGATGAGAGGTGAGGACTGCCCTTCTCTGTGGGCACAAGGACATACATTTAGAATATAGTCAGGGACTATGCTGGTTTAGTAAAGTGGTGGTTATTGTTTTATCTCCAAGATCCATGACTTCACTAGCACTGGTTAGTGGGCTGGGTTTTCCCTTGTTGAGTGTTTCTTAAGTCCAATTAGAGAACTGTTGGTTACCGACACAGTATGCATGCCATTATTTCAGGGGGGCAGTCTTGAAGGCAAGGCCCTCACCATGGGATTAGTGGGTTCTGGCAGTTTCTCTGGACTTGTGAGTAAGAACATAGTCCCTTTCCAGGCCAGGGAGAGCATCCTCCCCACAGGCCAAATTTGCTGGTAGCTTTGTCTCAGACTTCCAGCCTTCTGAAACATCAGACATAAATAGCTGTGGCATTTTGTTGTTGAAGCCGGCATCCTGAATGGACTAGAGCATCCAGAATTCCAGATTTTAGCAAAATGTGTTCAGAAAGCCTGAAGAAATAGCAGATCTTCTCTATACTCCACAATACTGTAAAAATACAGTGTGTGCATGAATTTGTGTGTGTTCGTGCTCGCGCGAGTGCGTATATGGATGCACATGTGTCTATGAGTTCATGCAGAAGTCATGTAACCTTGGGCCTGCAGTCCAAGGCCAAGTGCTATGTCATGATTCAACAGAAACCAGGGAGAAGGAATGGATGCTTGTGGACTTGGGTCCCTTGTAGGTGGGCCGCCTCTACTCTTGGCAACCCTTCGTCTCATATCAGGCAGTTTCCTGAGGCAGAACTTAAAAACCGTTTACATATTTAAAACACGTGTGTTGCAGGATCAGGGGGATGACTCAGTAAAGTACTTGTTGTACAAGTATGAGGGGCCTGAGTTCTTATCTCCAGAACATGGTGGTAAGTACTTGCAACCTCTGTTAAGGGGTGAGGATGGAGACAGGTGAATCCTCAGGCTTTCTGCCCGGTCCATGAGCTCCAAGTTCTGTGGGAGAGCCTGACTCAAAACTTAAGTGGAGAGCAAGAGAGGAAGACAGCCAGTGTCAACCTCTGGCTTATACCACAAGCACACACACACACACACATGCACACACACACACACTTATATGTTTATGTGCTAGCCACTGCCTCAAACCAATCCATCTCCAGAGAGCAGCCCCTAAACCCTTGCCACTAACTTCCTTGTGACAAGTGCCTGATTCCAGCTTCTGTCATCTGTACTTGGTTGCACTGCAGAGATGCCAGTCATTCAGCCATCAGGTACCCAATCCACAGAACTCAGGAGACTTGCCAGAAAAAGACGGATGGTTCCACCATTCCAGGTTGTGAGATGCTTCTGTCTGTGGGTTCTCAAAGCATGGCAGAGACAGCCTGGATATACCCAAGGCCTTAATCAAGTTCCCAACATCAACATGATCTCCACGGTGATGGTTCTAGGGCATTGAACAAATGTTGATGGTAAAACCTCTGGGTTTAGATATACCTTGTTTGATGAGAACAGGAGGAGGACAGGCCAAAGCAGAAGTCCATGACTATCCTCAGCTAGGAGACCTGGAGAGGAGACTGGCTCCTCCTCCTAAATGAGCAACCTATCTGAAGCTACACATGAAGAGGGACTAGAACTTCAGCCCAGACACTGATCCCTTCTGGTCAACAGCATTAGAACCAAGTCTCCAGATTCTCCCGGTAAAAATGGATTAAATCTACTCTCCAATTTCAGCCCGCCTCCAAAACGATTCTAAAGTTGCTTCTTCAGAGGGGGAAACAACACTTTAGCAGGAAAGGCCCATTAACAGAAAACCAGTTCCTTCTGGTCAAGAGGATGAAGTCTCTGGCCTGGAGACCTAACATTCTGGTTGGGTTAGCCAATCACCAGGCCAGGGCACCACCTCTCAGGAAGGTAGAACCATCTCCAGGAAGGCAGCCTCGCCTTAGGCGAAGCCAAAGAGATACAGGCAGAATAATAACCTCCTTTAGTGAAATACCGTACTTTCCCTTCCCAGGACTGCCGTCCTTGTCAGCACAGCTCACACGGCTGTGGCCATGCAGCTCCCGCAGTCTGCTTGCTTTTCTGAATTACTCCGAGGAAAACAATAGCTTCTCTTTCTTTTCCTTCCATTTCTGTTCTAAGTATACTTTCCTAACACTGTGGGCTTCCTCACTGTTCCCTGAGAACCCACTCCTCCACACGGGCTACTAGTCCTACAGATGGCTGTCCTCCATGCCTGCTAAACTCAAATGGCGTATCTCCTTCCTCCTCTCCTCCTTAGGCACCTGCTGAGATCTACAGCCTCCCACGCTGGGGTTTTTCTTTTAATTCGTAGGAAAGTCTCCTTGAGCTTCCACTAAATTCTTTTGCCAATGACATTATTCATCCAGAGAGGAGACTCAGCTATCCCCAGTATGGTCTGGCAACCATGACAGGAACTCTCTTGTTTCTGGTAACACTTTGATCATAATGTCTGCTTATGGCATCTGTCTTAAGCCAAAGCTACGGAGCTGTCAGATTGCTAATGACCTGCACAAATTTGATTCCAATAAAAACCTTTTTTTTTCTTGCCAAAGAGATGTCTCAGTTGGTAAAGTGCTTGCTTTGCAAGCCTGAGGACTTGAGTTTGGTCCTCAAAACTCATTATATTGATGATGATACAGATATAGATCATGATACAGATATAGATCATGATATAGGTGATGATATAGATATAGATGATATATAGAGAGAGATATAGACCAGGGAACGACCAGGCAAACTTGGAATCCCAGCACCAGGGAGGCAGAAACAAGCAGATCCCTAGGGAACTCCCTTGGTTAGTCAGCCTAGGCTACTTAGAGAGAAACCCTGTCTCCGCATTGACAAAAACTGGGGATGGCTCCTGAAGAACAATACCCAAGCTTGTCTCTGGCCTCCACACACATGTACACACACATATACACACATGTACACACATGTACACACGTGTGCACTTGTATATGTATGTGCCCTCGCCCACACAAACATCTGCAAACGCCTCCGCCGGGCCATGCAATTAAAGCAGCACTGCACACGACGGGTGGTGTGGAGTGGCTGGACACACAGATGAGGGTCCCATGTCCCCACCCCTCTTAAGGGGAGGTTAATAGTCAGCAAGCAAGCCCATCTGGAGTGATCTCCAGCCCACATCTTCCTCCAGCTCTTCTATGCTTTCCACTCCTCTGCAGCAAGGGTCCCTGAGTCTTGGAGGGGGCTACATAGATACCTATTTCCCTTCAACCCCAGAGAATGCTGAACTCCTAGACCTTCCCATCAACCCTGGGGAACCCGGCTACTGACAGGTCTTGGTGGTATCTCTCTTACTACAAAACACAAGAGGAAATGAATGAAAAACAGGAAACAGAAGAGTACCAAAGAGGATACGGGCCTCAGCACTAAGTCTGAGTGTAGCCCGTGACTCACAGCTTCAGCTCCACTGAGTCAGCACAGCAGGGAAGGGGGCATGCACAGCGCCCGTGGGAGTGCTCCAGGGTGGTGCAGCCAGGTACTTTCATTTAGGGAAATCCCCCACCCTGGTGGGCTTCCAATACTCTCTGTGTTGTCTGTGCCCCAGACACTACCCTCACAAGCCCTATAGGAACAAATCACGATGTACACACACACACACACACACAACAGTTTCAGTGGTTTGTCTCATTCCCCGTATCAAGGTCAGCACCATTGTTCTTCCTAAACTCATCTTGTTTTGTCTATCTTGTCAACTTTGCCAAATTTAGCTAAAATCCTTTCCCTAGAGGAGACACAAGCAACATCTATAAATGAACTGACGACATGATTGCTCTATGGTATGGTTAAAGAGAAGACCATATTGTAGACCTGAGAAAGACAACAGCCGGAAGCATCTGGAAGAGTAGACTGAACAGAGGACTGGACATGGCCAGGGCTGCCTACAAGAAGGGAGAATAGCCGGGGGCGGGGGGGGGGGAGGGAGAGCATAGTGAGAATGGCAGGAGCGGAAGCCGTGAATAGTGAGAACAGCTGGGTTTGGGTTATAGGAAGAGTGAGCAGCCGGAGGAGGGAAGGGCCAGGAGACTGGCCGGTGACTTTGAAAAGCACAAGTACTTGTGAGAAGAACTGAGGAACTGGAGGCTAGCATGGGCCTTGGTAGGCTGACAGGCTCCACAGGTGTGGTATGGGAGAGCCACTTGTTTGTCCCTTTAGCCAGAGGTAAGGGAAGTGACTCCTTTTGACCAGTTTCACAAGTTCCCAAGGAATGCTGACCCTTATCTAACAACCAGAAATTCTACTCTGGCCAGCTTGAGCTCCTTTCTGGATATTTGGCAGCCTTTTTGGAGTTTGGGGAAGTTGGAGTTTGGACATGACAGTCTACACTTCTTCCTAAGGTCCAAATGACAAGTTAAGGTATTGTTCCACCAAAAATCACTCAGGGGAACCAAAGAGTTTATTGTCCTTACTCACCCTGCTTCTCTGTAGAATTCTGACCATGAGTATAGACCAGACAGTAAACAGCAAAGTTACAGTTTGAGGCTCTAACTATAGGCATCAGGTCTAATTCTCTTTGCTTCTGCTTTATTGGAGACCCCACTCTGTGAAATTGGTAGAAAAGTTTATAAAGATGCAAAATGTACCTTAATCCATTTTCTGCTACCTAAGAGTGGATAATTTATAAAGAACAGAGACTTTGGCCCCTGCTTCTGTAGGCTGAAAAGTCCAAAAACAGCCTAGCAAAGGACTTAAGATACTGCAACTCATGGTGGAAAAAAGTAAGGCAACCAGACCCACGTGGTTGAGAGAAGGAGCATGGGTGTCCCTGCTTTATAGTGACCACTCTCAGGACAAATTTGTAGATGGATTTTTGTGTCCAGCTTCCAGCTCCCAAATAACCATACAGAGACGTCTTCTCAATTATAAAAACTCAGAGAGTAGCTTAGGCTGGTTTCTAACTCGCTCTTATAACTTAAATTAACCCATTTCTTCTAACCTATATTCTTTTATGTGGCTCATTTATCTTTACTTTTTAACTCCCATGCTGCTTCCTATGTGTCTGACTGGTGACTCCTTGCGACTAACTCCCCTGACTCCATCCCTCTTCTCCCCGGCATTCTCTCAGTTTGGCTCTCCCTCCTCCTTTCCTCCTGCCTAGCTATTGGCCAATCAGCTCTTTATTAACAATGAGAGTAACACATCTTCACAATGTACAGAAGGATTACTCCAGAGCACAGATTCACTCCCACAGTGTGCAGATTATAATGCATTAGCAACTAAGTCTAACATACCAATAGCATATCGGTGTCATGTTGAGGAAAAGAACAAAAGCCCTTCCCCTTGGAGTCATTTAGCCAAGAGCGAGCCCAGATTTAAATTCTCTACTTCATGCTCCCTGTGTCTTCTGTCCTCTGTCCGCCTGTCTTACATGATATATGCCTGATTTGTGCCTGTCTGAAGGTTATCTGGTGAATCTGTTCCTGACAGTCTGTGTGTCTGTCCCCACATATGTTTGTCTGTGTATTTCTGTCTAGTGTGTGACTGTGACTGTCCTTAACAAAGGGCTTCTCCCTGTGTTTATTGAACAGCCTAGAAAGCATCACATGAGGAAAGGATGGGGAACTATAGCACTCCCGGACAGAGTTTCATTAGGAATGAAGCCAATGGCTCCAGTGAATCCCAATGGCAAACATTGTTAATCAGCCAATATCCGCAGTGGTTGCTTTCAATCTCTGTGGTAGATTTGAGGAAGTTGCTTTCAACTTCTGCATTTGTTACACAAGCATTAGCTGGGCCATGGGCATGGAAGAGTGCATGATTTAAGATTACCACTTTGAGCCGGGCAGTGGTGGTGTACAACTTTAATCCCAGCACTCGGGAGGCAGAGGCAGGCGGATCTCTGTGAGTTCGAGACCAGCCTGGTCTATCATTTTAGAATGTAGAAGTCATTTCTGTCAGGTCCGAAGAAAATTTCAATTCCCCAAACTCCAAAAGGCAATCCAAATATCCAGAAATGAGCTAAAGCTGGACTATGTTTCTGGCAGTTAGATTAAGGCCAACAGTCCTTGGGAATTTATGAAGCCAATTCCCATCTACCAAAAGGAGTCATTCCCTTACAGAAGGGACATGGCACGTATCAGCACATCAACGCTCATGCTAACCTCCAGGCTTCCTCAGCATCACAAGTACCCGTTACATGTTTCAAGGTCCACACTGGCCTCCTACCCCTTCTTACCTCCTACCCTAAACTCCCTCCAGCTACCCACCCTTCTTATCACCCTGGTATTCTTGTTACTCTAGGTTTCTGCTCCTGCTCTCCTCGCTATGCCCTCTCTATTCTCTGTCCCTGCTGTTCTTCTCCTTCTCACTGGTAGCTCTGGCATGTCCAGTCTTCTTTATCTCTTGCTTTGGACTCTTCCTGATGCCCCTGACTGTTGTCCCTCTCATGTCTGCAATAAGAATCTTCCCTGGGGGGCTGGAGAGATGGCTCAGTGGTTAAGAGCATTGCCTGCTCTTCTAAAGGTCCTGAGTTCAATTCCTGGCAACCACATGGTGGCTCACAACCATCTGGAATGAGGTTTGGTGCCCTCTTCTGGCCTGCAGACATACACACAGACAGAATATTGTATACATAATAAATAAATAAATATTAAAAAAAAAGAATCTTCCCAGTAACCACACCAAGGAGAGGTCATGTCTTCTGTTTATACAGATTACATAGGTAATCCAAGGCGAGTAAGATTGATTGTGACTTTGTTATCTTAAGGTCAGGTAAAACAGTTTGAGTACACAGTAGGGCAGCAGACGTAATTCTTAAATGACCTGAAGTGACATCATTAACTCTGACTGTGTGGTCCAGCAAAAGTAAGAGATATTTTCAGAATATTGTGTGACCACTGTTATGGTAAAAATAAAATGCTTCAGATCCCCGAGGGGTGCAGCGGCAGAAACACTGCAAGTCTCCAAGTGGTGGCAGGCAGCAAGCCATGAGACCACACCGCAGACCATGCCACAGGTCCCCAAATGGCGGCCGTGGGAAGTGGGCCATGAGACCTCGCCACAGGTCCTGGGTGGCAGCAGGCAGTGGGCATGACACCACGGGAGCAGCTGGCTCCCACGCAGGGAGCCCCCGAGTGGCCCATGGGCCATGAGGAGCAGCAGATCCCAGGTAGGGAGCTGTGTGGTGGGTGAAGACCTTGGCAGGGCAGCCAATCCTATGAGGAACCACAGCCACAGCAGGTGACAGACAGACGGATAGGCATGCTATGTAGAGTGAGGTTGGATATTTACTTAGTGGGTTATGGAAGGGAAAAGGCAGAAGAGAGAATGGGAAAGAGCAGAGAAGGGGGGGAGAGAGAGAGAGATGGAAAAGTAGTGACTTGCAGGTTGGAAGCTGAAGGAAGATCTGCCTGCCAGGTGGGAAGGGGGAAAGGGGACAGAGCTTGTATCTTAAAGGGACAGGACAGACCATTACAACCACACCACAAGAAAGGCTTTAACCCCTCAGATTGTCTCCTGCCTTACATGATGACACATTGTGAATCAAATTCCAACTTGGGTGCTGACTCAGCAAGTAAGTGCTTACTCCTCAGCATGAAGACCTAAGTTCAAATTTGCAGGCCCCATGTAGAAAGTCAGGCATGACCACGACTACTCCCACTACCCCAGTGCTTATGGCAGAAGCAGAAAGACCACTGAGGCCAACCTGGCCTCAGTGAGAGACCTTGTCTCAAGGGGTTCATCTCTCTGCATGTGTGTGGGCATGTGCACTTGCATAGGAGACACACACACTCACATACATTCTCACATGCTCACACACATACTCACACTCTTCCTCACACACACACACACACACACACACACTCACATACACTCACACTCTTTCTCACACACCACTCACATACACTCACACTCTTTCTCACATACACACTCATACATTCTCATATGCTCACACACATACTCACACTCTTTCTCACACACTCACATACACTCACATGCTCACACACACTCACAGATACATGCTCACACACACTCACATACACTCACATGCTCACACACACTCACAGACACATGCTCACACACACTCACATACACTCACATGCTCACACACACTCACATACACTCACATGCCCACACACACTCACAGACACATGCTCACACACACTCACATACACTCACATGCTCACACACACTCACAGACACTCACATGCTCACACACACTCACAGACACATGCTCACACACACTCACATACACTCACATGCTCACACACACTCACAGACACATGCTCACACACACTCACAGACACATGCTCACATGTGCTCACACATACACTCATACACAAACTCACAAACACTCTCACACGCTAGTACATATACACTCACACACACACACCACACTAAGAAACATTTCCACATAAGTTCAGGGAGAGAGGAACCATATTTAAACCATAATGGAGTAGAAGAGGAGAAATTGTCGGAGCTGGAGGAGTCTGGGAAACTGGCATCTAAGAGAGTTGTGAATTCCCAAGGGAAGAAGCAGGTCACACTATCTGTCACACTGCTAGAAACCCTCTCATCAGATTGTCTGGAGCTGAGGTGAGCAGACATTTGTACATTCTCTAGCTTTTCCTCTGGAAGAGGAAGCCTTTCCTGTGTCCTCACATCACAGGAGGTGGGGGCAGGGCTGGGAGCCCGCCTCTTAGGGGGCAGCAGAGAACACACTTGCAAGTAGCTAAGGATACAGAAATCCAAAGCATGAAAGCTCTCAACGGAAGGGGTTTGTTTTAAATGTTTCTATTTTAATAATTTAAATGCAATATGCATACTTTATTCAAAAAAGGTAACAAGTGGGGCCTGGGAAGATGGCTCCATCAGTAGAGAGCTCACCATGCAAACATGGAATCTCAGGTCAGTTCTCCAGAACCTGTAAGAAACTGGGTGTGCTTGCTAGCATTTGTGTTCTCGGTGATGGAGGAGGAAGCGACCGGTTGTAGGAGCCCACAAAAGTGGATCCATTTCACCTTAACTAGAGGTCAGAGTTCAGCCTAGTCTTGCTCTCCTGTTACTGACCACAGGAGATTTGACTTAAGATGTGGCTTCTAACAGGATATCTTGACCTAAGGTGTGGTTACTGGTGTTTGGGGGATTAAGATTGTAATCACTTTGTTCCTTGTTCCATGATTCTTCCCTGTTTTGGATAGGGGTGTTGAAAGGTCATAGGAAATAAACACAGGCACAGGCAGTATTCACTGGGATGCCCTCTCCTACTATCCTATGTCTCTGCATCTCTGTTTATTCTGCCTAACATTGCTAATCCACACACCCCTACCCTGGAACCTATGAACCCATCGAGGATGGACACTGACAGATGTCACCCCAATGTGGGACCCCAACACTGGTGGACCCTGGATTGTGCTGACCACCCAGCCTAGCCTATCCAGCAAGCTCCAGGACAGTGAAAGACCCTGTCTCAAACAGCAACACCTGAGGCTGACCTTTTGCCAGTACACACCCCCACACACACATACACATCTCCACACACCCACACAGTACACACATTCATTTCTGTCCATCCTTTAGAAAAGATCTTCTACAAAGGATAGATTACCCTGACTCTCAGATCCTATCTTAGGCTATTGGATGAAGCATCTCCCTCATCCCTCTTTGGATGCCATATGCATTTGAGGGCACTTGTTTGCAAAGTTCTCTGGGTAGCATAGCCAACCAGTAAGTACAGTGCCTGGGGCAGAACTGCTTGTGTGTCTTCCTATGAGGACACAGCTGGGTGGCTACCATGTCTGCACCATTTGCAGCAGCTGCTTCTGCACACACCAGAAGCATGGACTGAACATAGGACAGCTACCTTAATGTCTAATGTGGTAAGTCACGCTATAGAAGCTGCCCGTGGAAACTGAATCTCTCTGTGGTATGTTGTGCATATGTGTCTGTGTATGTGTGTGCAAGTATGTTGTGGGTTCATGTGCAAAGGGGTGCCTGTGCATACAGAGGTCAGAAGTCAATGTCATGTATCTTCCTCCTTCACTTTCCACAGTGTGTGTGTGTGTGTGTGTGTGTGTGTGTGTGTGTGTGTGTGTGGTGGGTGTGTGTGTGTGATGGCAACTTGTGGGAGTTGGTTCTCTCCTACCATGTGGGTCTTGGGGATTACACACAGGTCTTCAGGGTTGGCAGCAAGCACCCCTACCCACAGAGCCTCTCCCTGAATCTGGAGCTCATCTATCTGTCAAGACTAGTGGCCAGTAAATCCCAGAGACCCTCCTGCCTCTATCCCTCTAGCTCTAAAGTTCCAGGCATGCAGTGCCACACACAGCTCTCTCTCACCCCTGCATTTTAGTGCATTTTAAATTTTACATGTGTGTGTCTGTGTAGACTACCAAAGGACAGTTGGCACCTGCACTAGGGCTCACTTTTCTCGTCACCGTGACAATAGCTGGAGAGACAGCTCAAGGGATGAGGGCTTTGTTGGCTCACAGCCTGATGGTCCAGACTACAGAGTCCATCACCGCAGGGAAGACAGGTCGGCAGGAGCTTGACGCATCTGGCCTCATCGCATCCACAGACAGGAAGCAGAGGGAGATGAATGCCAGAGCTCAGCTCACTGCCTCCTTGCTGTTCAGTCAGGGACCCCAGACCCTGGCACTGCTTGTGTTGAGGATGGGTCTTCCGTCTTCAGCTGATTTGGGAAATGACTCAGACAGTGAATGCTGCCTTGCAAGCATAGGGACCCAGCCTGGATCCCCAGAATCCACAATGAAATTAAGTCAGACATAATGGCATGCATTCATAACCCCAGCACTGGGGAGGAGGAGACAAGTGGATGCCAGGACTCAATGACGAGGCAGCCTGGTCTTCTTGGAGAGTTCCGGGTCCATGGAAAACCCTCTTAGAAATATAAAATGCGGACAGTGTATGAGGAATGACACCCAAAACTATTCCACATGCGTGAGCTCATGTGTGTACATGCTTCTGTGCACACGCATGATAACATGCACATATACACAAGAAGGAAAATAACCTTCCTGGAGCATCCTCAGAAATGCATCTGTAGGTACGTTTCCATGGTGATGCTAAACCTAATCAAGTTCACACTGAACAGTAATCATCGATCACATCTGAAAGACTGAGGGATAAAAACACATGAGCCTGAACCCCCAGAATGCTGAGGTCCCAGGGGGCCTCAGACCCTGGCAGCCAGTGTCTCCTGCCTGTGGATTGGCTTGGATGAGACACTATGCTTTAAGGTGTAGAATTTTGTCAAAGACCTATGCCCAGGAGCTGGAGAGGTGGCTCAGTAGTTAAGAGCACCTGCTGCTCTTGCAGAGGATCCAGGTTTGGTCTTCAGCCCCACTTGGTGGCTCACAACCACCAGGCGAAAAGCATATACATATAAGATAAATTAAATAAACCTTAAAAAAAAAAAAAAAAAACAACGCCCAGCACTTTGAATGAATGTGTGGACGCTCATGGTCCCCTTCACCTTTCCTTTATCTCTAGAACTGGTGGGATGTGTGTCTCTTCCTCCCGGTGTTTCAGGGCCAACTAAACTCCGCTAGGTCTGAACTCAAATGTCAAGTAGTCTGAACGCAGCTTTGGCCACGGAGCCCTTGCGAGGAGTTGAGCAAGGTGCACAGGGAGAGGATCTGATGGGAGTTTTCTCTTTTAGAGCATTTCACAGGTAGGCAGCAAGGCAGAGAAGGGTCCTAAGCTTCCGATTGTCCTCCTCCACATCCCCAGCTGTGCTCAGAGCTCAGATACAATCCACAAGGAGCCCTGCCTCCGTGACAAACAGCAGCCCACCACCCTTGCTGCTCACCTTAGTCCTGGGACAGCCCAGGCCACCTCCTGCTCTCTTCCTTCCCCATTGCCTCCCACAGGGGTAATCTGGCTCCAAGACTCCTCCACGTTTCCCTTAAGCAGTCAATCCCCACCCCAGTTATTTGATGTGAAAAGGAGATTGTCTCAGTTCTGTGTGAGATGTCGCACTACCTCTGACCTGACAGTTACCCTCACTACAGCCCTTTTCTATCCAGGGCCATCGGAACCTCATCCTGCTCCTAGCACATCTTTGAGTCTCTTTGGGTCTTGCCTCCGGGTAAGGTTACATCCTGGGTACTGGGTTCTTGGGTTCCTGGCTAGTACTGAACCAACCAAAGCTGGGCTGCTGCAGGTATCTGTGTCAACATCCAGAACAGAGCCCTTGCAAAGATCTCAGAGCAGAAATCTAGCTTAGACTCAGCTCTGCTGCCAAGAGACACTCCGGGTGGTGTCTTTTCTATGTTTACACCAGATACCTTTGGAAAGTGGAAGTGTATGTTATTTATTTTTCTCCTGACTGTGAACAAATACCACACACACACACACACACACACACACACACACAAACTAGTTAAGGGAGGAAGTGTATTTGGGCTCACAGCTTAAAGAGAGGCGTGGTGGCAGGAGTGTAGGGTGGCTGGTCACATTGTATCTGCCATCAGGAAGTGTGGAGAAGAATGGCGATGCTCAGCTCACCTTCTTTCTATGACCTCCAGGACACTGCCCATGGGATGGTGCCACCCACGTTTAGAGCTAAATCTTCCCATGTCTATTAACCTAACATCCCTCACAGACGTCACAATGCCTAGAGGTTTGTCTCTTCGGTGGTTCAGATTCTGCTAAGTTGGCAGTCATGGCTACCATCGTGGACAGATACAGAACTGTCTATGGGATCATCTACACTGGCCTCCAGTTGAGCTACCAGGGTTCTCTATGGGATCATCTACACTGGCCTCCAGTTGAGCTATCAGGGTTCTCTAAAGGAACGAAAGTGAGAGGATGAATATGCAGATTAAAAGGAGACTAACCAGACTGTCATACAGGCTGTGGTCCAGGTAACCCAATCATGGCTGTCTACCAACAGAAAGGCCAAGAGTCCATCTGTCCAGTCCGCGAGACTGTCTCTATCCCAACCTGACGCAGTGTTGTCCTGGAGGGCAGCTGGTCTCTGTTGGAATCTTGAAGAAGTTAAATCGAATACAACACAACAACAGGATGGGCAAGCTTGCCAGCGAGAGTGAGGACAAGAAGGCAGCAAGGAGACGCTTCCTTTTTTCATGTCCTTTTATGTGGGAGGCCACCAGAAGGTGTGGCTCAGACTTGGCTTGAGTCTTACTTCTTCAAATAATGTGGTTTTTAAAATCCCTCACCGGAGTATCCAACAGCTTGGATTTTAGTTGATTCAAGAGGTAGTCAAGTTGACAACCAACATCATATCTCCTCATAATGTCAATCTCCTGTATCCATAGATTCAACAGTCTCCGAGTCTACCAATGACAGAGCTGCAGGAAAACAATCCCATCAGGCTGGAGAGATGGCTCAGGGGTTAAGAGCACCGGCTGCCCTTCCAGAGGACCTAACTTCATTTCCCAGCACCCACATGGCAGCTCACAACTGTCTGTAACTCCAGTTCCAGAGGCTTCAGCACCCTCATACAGATATACACGCTGAGTGTGCGTGCATGTGCAATGGAAGCCAGAGGACAGCTTCGTCCATTGCTCCCCTGGGGACCACCCACTTTACTTTTGAGATGGAGTCTCCCACCGAGACCTAGGATGTGCAAAGCCAGCAAGCTTTAGGGATCCAGCTGTCTCTATCTCCTCAGCATTGGCATAACAAATGTGGCCATCACATCTGGCTTGTTATTTGGGTGTTGGAAAGTAAACTCAGGTCTTCACACGTGTCAAACTTTATCAGCTAAGCCATCTCCCCAGCCCCTCCATCAGCATCTTATATCCTCAACAGCATCTGTCCAAAAACCTTTGTCTTGAGGTACATCTGTATCATTGAACAGTTTTCTGGGTGGGAAGGACTTGAAAGTCTTGGTTTCCTTTTACATAACACATTATTGAAATTAGAAGCCTGAAAATTCCACTTATACACATCCCACCAGGGTCTGTCTTACACCCTGTCTACTCATGTCAGTGATCATCACAGGGGCACTGAAGTTCAGGAACATTCTGCGGCCCTCGTTGGCTGGAGGAGATGACCAGAGCCACAGAACAGAGCTGTGAGAAATGTAAACATAGCCAGCATTGACAGCCCGCTAACTCTCCAACCAGGACATTCTCATTTCTAGCCCTGGAGTAGAGGACAGATGTGACAGCTGTCCAGTTCCTGGGGTACCAGAACAGCAGAGCATCGTCTCAGCCTCCAGCAGCCTTTCCTTGTCTGAGGATGGAGTTATCAGAAATGTGTTACAATCATCCTGACAAGAAAAACCTGTGCTCCTGCTTTTGGCCATCAGACTGTTAAAACAATGGACCCCAAGATATTGCAGTTTTCCTGGGAGTCTCATGCTGGAAGAAGGCAAAGACTGCAGCCTGTTGTTAGCCAGAGAGGTGCTTGTCTACCAGAAGAAATTTCGCACAGTGCTGATCATCTGTCGGTCATGTTGTGGGACAAACTGGAGCCTGGACAATGCTGATGGTTAGGGCCACTCTTTGACCAGGATGACTTAGTTAGGCATACATTCTGACTTCCCTTAAAACTTAAACCTCAGGTCAGGATCCCAAGAACCGACTCGGGTAGTCACTGGGCTTAAAGGAAGGACTTACAAGTAACTGAGCTGGCCTTGTTAGAGTTGTGAGGGCCCATAATATGACCCTAATATTTCCCTAACAATGTAGGAGTCTGGGAGTTCATTGTATATATGGGCAAGGTTTGGCAGTATCATTCATGTGCTACTAAGTCTCTGGTCTTTTTATGCTCAAGGTACAGTGTCCATCCCAGGTGACCAGGTCAACACCCAGTAGCATTTCTATCCAAATTTCCACCACCATAATAAAGATTCCAAGAAGCCAAGTGGAAGCCCTAGATTAATTCTTGCATCAAAAGTAAAGACTTTATTTTTTTTCTTGACAGGGAAAAAGCCAACAAGAGAAAAAAATAAACGAACAGAAGATCCACAAAGCATATATTTAAAAAAAATCCACCAAAATAACAGTTCATTTCTCAATGGAAACTTTGAAAGCCAGAAGTGTTATGATTCTGTGTGCAAGAGACCTTGGCAGGAAAGAGTCAAGAGGTTCCACAGTGGGCAAGAGACAAACACACCATGCAGACAGAGCTTCAATGAGTTTATTGAGATAGAGGAAGTGGGGGGTGAGAGAGAAAGCAAGAGAGAGAGAGAGAGATGCAAAGAGAGAAAGGGGAAGAGGGAGAAGAGAGTGAAGTAGGTGGAGTTTCACCTTTTAAAGACACAGGATACTGCATGCCTGGCCCTAGGAGGAGCAGAGGCATACTCTGCCAGGTCCTCAAGGGTGGGGCCAAGTTCATTCAGGCTCAGGGATGCTAACAAGAAGAATGCACTCCAAGTCCTAAAACACCATGATAACAAGCCTTGACGAACATTCCTGCAAAAGCTATCTACCATAACCGGAGAAGAAAGAAAAACTTGCCAGAATGCAAGCAGCCTAAAATTTTGATATCAACTGGGCCATGGTGGTGGCGCATACCTTTAATCCCAGCACTCAGGAGGTAGAGGCAGGCAGATCAGTCTGAGAGACCAGTCTGATCTGCAGGTCTGCAGAGTGAGTTCCAGGACAGCCAGGGCTACATGGAGAAACTCTGCCTTGAAGCCCCCCCCCCCAAAGAAAAAAGAAAGAAAAAAGAAAAAAGAAGAAAATTTATATATCTGTTATCGCAAAAACCTTGATTTTAAAGATAGGTACCACCTTAGAATAAAAGGATGAACAGAAAGTATTTCCATCAAATGGGACCAGGAAGCAAACAGGTGCTGCTGTCTTAATACCTGACAAAATAGACTTCAGATTAAAACTAATCAGATAAGATAAAGAAGGATACTTCATTCTAATCAAGGGATGAATTAACCAGAAAGATATTAGTATCCTAAATATATATTCAACAAACTCTAGTGCACAATTTCAAGGGGATAATGTATTACTAAATTTAAAGACAAATTAGTGCCAATCCATTAATAACAATGATTTCAACATCCCACTTTCTCCAAAAGGCAGGTCATTTGAACAAAAAATAAACAGAGAAATACCAGAATTAGTTGACACCAAACATCAAATTGTCTTCACAGACTATTTCACAAAATGCCAAAGAATACACATTCTACTCAGTAACACATAGAAACTTTTGTGAGAAACAATCTTCACAAATTCAGAAAGATTGGAGCTACCGCTTATATCCTATCCAGCCACAATGCAATAAAACAAAGTCGACAGCAAGCAAAGCTCCAGTAAGTGTGTAAACTCGTGGAGATTAAACAGCTTATTATTGAATGATGAAGGGCTCAAAGAAGAAATCAAGAAAGAAATGAAAAACTTCCTGGAACTAAATGACAGTGAAACACAACAAAACCTCCGGGACACACTGAAAGTCGTCCTATGAGGAAATTCACAGCTCCGAGTGCTACGTTTAAAAGTAGAACGCAAATAAAACACTTACTGATGCGGCTCCAAACACTGGAGAAATAAAACCAAACCAAACCCAGTGAGAAGCAAGAAATAATAAAAATCAGAGAACTCAGTGAAATAAAAGCTTAGAATATAACACAAAGAATGAATGAATCTAAGCGCTGGTTCTTTGAGAAGATAAGTAAGATTGACAGACCCTTGGCCCCAACTAAGAACATCAACAAGAAAAGGAGGGAGGGAGGGAGGGAAGAGGGAGGGAGGGAGGGAGGGAGGGAGGGAAAAAGAAAGAAAAAAAGAAAGAAAGAAAGAAAGAAAGGAAGGAAGGAAGGAAGGAAGGAAGGAAGGAAGGCCCTCAATGATCAGAATTAGAAATAAACAGTGATACAATAATGTTCTTTGTAAAACAGACACAAAGCAATTCAGACTATTATAAGGGAATATTTTTTAAAGCCTATACTCTATTAAGCTGGAAAAACTAAAATAAATGGAAACATTTCTAGATTCAACCAAATTATCAAAATTAAACCAAGGAGAGCTCAACCACCTAAACAAACCCATAACTAATGAGGTGACTGAAATAATAATTAAAGAATTTCAACTTAAAAATAAATTCTAGGATGAGATTGATTCATGGAAAATTTCTACCAGACTTTCAAAGATCTACATCCAATCCTTCTTAAACTATTCAAAATAATAGAAACAGAAGGAGCATGTCCAAACTCCTTCTAGCCACTATCACTTTAATACCAAAACCAGGAAAAGACACAACAGAAAGAAAACTAAGGTCCAATATCCCTGATGAATACAGACTAAAAAATGCTCAATAAAATACTTGCAAACAGATTACAGACACATTAAAACCATTACCTACCATGACCAAGTTGATTTTATCCGTGAAAGGCAGGGATGGTTCAAAATACACAAATCAATAAATGTGTTTAATAAACCACATAAATGGACTTAAAGATAAACATCACACATGAATCTTATAGATGCAGAACAGAATGTTTGACAAACTCTAACATGCTGTCATGGTCAAAGTCCAAGCTAACATAGGATTAAAGGGAACATATCTCAACATAATAAAAGCTATAAGTGAGAAACTCACAGCCAGCCTCATCTTAAATGAAGAAAAGCTTGAAGCAATTCTACTGAAATCAGGAATGAGACACAACTGTCTCACTTTTCAGTTTGATGCTAGAAGCACTAGCTGAAGTGATAAAGCAAGAGAAGGAAACTAGATGGATATGAGTGGAGAAAGAAGAAATCAAATGATCACTATTTGTAGATGGCATGATGCTATATATTAGTGATCCCAAAAATTATACTACAAAACTTCTAAAAAGAACAAACAAATTCAGCAATGTGGCAGGATACAGAATCGTCTTGCACAAATCAATAGCTTTCCTAAAACACCAATAACAAGCATACAGAGAAAGAGTTTATGGTAGGTGGACTTTTCTGTCCCATCGACCTGCTCCCTACTAACCACAAAGAGGCTTAATATTAACTATAAATGCTCAGCCAATAGCTCAGGCTTGTTAATAACTAAGCTTACAACCTAAATTTATATTAACCTACACTCATATTAACCTACATTCTGCCACACACGGTGTTACCTCTCTTTCATCTTGTACCTCGTTTCCTCTCCCTGTCAGTCTGGAGACTCCTCTGATTCTGCCCTTCTTCTTCCCAGTGTCCAACCTAAGCTTATTCTCTCCATCTATAGGCCAATCAACTTCCTTATTAAACCAATCACAGCGACATATATTTACACAGTATAAAGGAATATTCCACAGTTTATGATTAGGATCTCTGGTTTCCAGAAGAAGAAACATTAGATGAAGAAGAATGGGACAGGCTTGAAAAAATGTTGGGAAGGGATTTAAACAAGGGAATAAGATCCCCATTAAATTTGGGGTCACCCAACTAAGACTCATAGCCATTGTGGAGAGGATACCTAAACTGGCCTTCTCTTGCAATCAGATTGATGACTACCCTAATTGTCATCATAGAACCTTCATCCAGTAACTGATGGAAGCAGATGCAGAGATACACAGCCAAGAAGTGGGCTGAGCTCCTGGAGTTTAGTTGAAGGGAGAGAGGAAGGACTGTATGAGCAAAGGTGGGGGGGGGGCTCAAGATTATGACAGGGAAACCCACAGACAGCTAACCCTAGCTTCTGGGAGCTCACAGACTCTAGACCAACAGCTAGTGAGCCTGCATGGGACTGACCTAGACCCTCTGCATGTGGATGACAGTTGTGTAACTTGGTCTGGTTGTGGGGCCCCTCGCAATGGGACCAAGATTTGCCCCTAGCACATGAGCTAGCTTTTTGGTGAGATGTCTTGCTCAGCCTTGATGCAGAGGGGAGGAGCGTGGTCCTGCCTCAACACGATGTGCCAAGCTTTGCTGACTCCCATGGGAGGCCTGCCTCTTTCTGAGGAGTAGATGGGAGGGGGTAGAATGGAGGCGGGAGGAAGGGACATGAGGAGAAGAGGGAAGGAAAACTGTGGTTGGTATGAAAAATAAATAAAAATAATAATAATAAATTGGGGTCACTTGAGTATTAGTTTGGACTGTTATTAAAATGCTAACTTTACAACCTAGGCAAGCTAGGGCATGCAGGGAAATGGAATTCATTACCAATTCAGACTAAGAGGCGTTTGTGTATCGTGTGGATCCTTCATGGCCTTTAACTTTGCTTATTTTTCCCGCTAAGTTGTCTCCTACAGGCACAAGAAGATAAACCTTTGGAATGGATTTATCTGTACCATACCAACCATACAATACTGACTGCTTACCTTACTCTTCTTGCTCAATTAGTAAATCAGGGGAGGACCCCACGTCAACAATTAAATGGATTTGATCCTTGCTATCTCATATTACCCTCGATTAACAAGCAGTTTCTGAAGAGTGTTACAGAACTCTGTGGATTTTCAAATTTCCTCTGCAGATTCCTGTTGAAGGAATAGTATCCAGCTGGTGAGCTTTGGAATCTTCTCATGCAAACTGAATTTGTGATTACAGACATTGTCCAGCCTTCTCCCATCCCATAGGCAGGTACTTATTTTACTGATGGCTCATCAATGTCATAGGAGACATCCATGATCAGAATATTCTGTCAATTCTTTGTTTCCCAACTCCAGCAGGTAGAACTGGCTGTTTGGGTTCATCTACTATGGCTAATTCATAATCCTTTAAATATCGTTTCAGATTCTGCCAATGTTGTAGGTTTATTTCTAGCATTAGACTCATACTGTGCACACTCCAACCTCCCTGGTTTTATTTCAGAAGGGAATAAGCAAGCTGATGCATTAACTTGCCCTATTTTTACTTCAGAAGAAAGTTGGGAAGGGGTATGCATCTGCCATTGCAGATGGATCTTCTGAAACATTATGGATTTCGTTTAGGCTCCTCTGGTCCAAGGCCATCAGGGACAGTGACAGAAGGCAAGGAGATGGTAGAGGTCACCAGAGAGACGACAGGCCTCCAGCTGAAGGGCAGAGGGAGTTATCGGCTATATCATCAACGTCAAGTCCGTCACCTCGGGCCAAGTTAAGGCCGTATGCAGCAAGGGAGAAGATATTCTACAGAACACACAGAGACCTAAGTCACCTGAGAATCTCTTTCTGGCAATGCTAGCTGCTTTGACCCGTGCATCTGCAGTGTGGGCCTCTAAATATGTGTCATGTTCCTCATCCTCCTTTGCTTTAACTCACAGATTAGATGTATCCAGTTCCTGTTATCTTTACTAATGAATCTGTTTATGACTGGACCTTGAGACTAATGGACTCACTCATTATCTGGGACTACATTTAATTCTTCCTTGGGATTTAAATCACTTCTTCTTTGTATAGTGCATCATTTGTATTCCTATTAAAGGCAAATATGGGCTTCTGCTCTATAAGACACTAGAACTATAAATCATATGGGTCTCTTTTGAAACTATTCTATGGATTTTCCTGATGGACATAATAATGCAATCAATAGTACTGGACATGGTTTGGATCCCTGCTCTGGGTGGTAGAGTGTTGCACACATACTTCTACTGTCCTAACATTATTTAACATGTTAATAACATATTGCTTGGGCTGAAGAGATGGCTCAGAGGTTAAGAGCATTGCCTGGTCTTCCAAAGGTCCTGAGTTCAATTCCCAGCAACCATATGGTGGGTCACAACCATCTGTAATGGGGTCTGGTGCCCTCTTCTGGCTTGCAGGCATACACAC
Organism: Microtus obscurus; assembly: GCA_963919715.1. NCBI lineage: Eukaryota > Metazoa > Chordata > Mammalia > Rodentia > Cricetidae > Microtus > Microtus obscurus. Next base: position 11,111,496 of record CAWTZC010000330.1, read on the forward strand.
AGACAGAATATTGTACACATAATAAATAAATATTTTAAAAAAACATATTGCTTATAGGATGCTCACACGTCAAATGACAATTAGATTTATCTACAGCATCTCAAACCAAAACCACTGGAAATTCTGCTATGAAAAAATAAAAGGGGGGGAGTTGGAGTATGGTGCAAGAATGGAATCATGCAAGGGGAATTCTGAGCATTTGTGAGAAAACAAGACTCTGGCTTCCTCAGTTTCTTTAAAAACACAGAGATGCTCTTGGCATGTGCTTTCGTGCCTCTCCCAGGTGCAGAGGGTAGGAGTGAGTTTTCTTTAGATTATTTATTACAACTAGATGTTGTTCCTGGTTTATATGCGTCTATGGAAAGCATGCTGCTACCGGCCTATTTGGAGACTATTTGAGTGTTTTCTTCTTATCCAGATTTCTTGGAGTTCAGATAAAGCAGTTTCAGTGTGGTCATGGGTTACTCCATTTTTAATCTGTCAAACAATTGAACCAATGAATCCCAAAGAAATGGGGATTTCCCCAGAATCTCAAACCAGGAGAAGAAAATGGCCTACTCACAGGGGGATTTGTCTCCCTGAAAGAAATTTCACGCAGTTCTCAGACCACCTTATAGGAGAGACTGAGCTCAGACAGCGATGGGCCGGTGGTGGCCAGGACTTCTCAGATGATGCCCTTGGCCCTCATTTCAACTTGAATCTCTCTCCAGGAACCCTAAAACAGAGTTGGGGAAGTCCCTGATCTATTTGTTCCTCTTCCCAATGTGGCCACATTAAATAAACTCCTTTTTCTGCTGTCTACTGTTCATTTGACTCTTTCAACTGTCTTCCTGGGGATGAATAGCCAAACCCAGTTTGGTTTTGATCCCCTCAAGTTTAGAAACACTGAGGCAGTAGGAGAGTTGAGCCTCCCTGGTTGTAATATGTACTTTTATAGGTTCCACTACCTGTAAATACCTTGGAATTGTTCTCCGAAGCCAGTGGTATCATGTAGATACGCAGCAGAGGTATGGTGGCTCTCCGCCTGACCCCCTATTGCTTTGATGATGTGTTTGAAGGTTCCATCACGGGAGATCAGGGGAGACACCTTTGACTGAAGACCATACTTCCTCTGTTGTGCAAGGTCATTCTCTTCCACTAAGTGCACAGCTTGAGGAGGGATAGATATACGGGGTGCAGTGAAGGAGCAAGGCAATGCTCACCCGCCCAGCCGGTTCAGTTGAATCGACGCTGGCAATTAAAGCAGTGACAGATGCTGCGGCCAGATCGCCCTCACATCCATTGCTATTGCTTTGAAAAGACCACACCACCGATGTCAATCATCAGCACACTTGTGAGGACACCCAGCTGTCTACCCCTTGTGAGAATTTGCATTTCTTTGATGACCTTAGACTGGGCAGTGACTTCCTGCCAGAAAATACTGAGACTTGCTGAGGGCTTGCACCATTCCCAAGCTGGCTGTGAATGAAAAAGACTGAAATCTGAAAGGCACACTGCCCACGTCCTGACTCACTCATGGAAAGTTCCTGTGAGCATGTCTTCTACATCCGGGGAATCATTTCCTCCTATCTGAATCAGCTGAATTAAAAAAATAATAATAATAAAATAAAAGGGAACAAAGATGGGAGACGTTCTTCTGCTGTGGTTTGAATTTGAAATATCCAACATAGGTCTCCGTGTTTGAACACTTGGGCCCCAGCTGGGGGTGTGGCTCGGGAGGGTACAGCTTTGCTAGAGGAAAAAGGTGCTGAGGACTGGCCTCAGAATTTTATACCCTGCCCTTTTTCCTATTCTTTCTCTTCTTCCTGGATGTGATGTAGTGTGACCCCCAGCCGCTCTCTCCAGCTGCCATGTCTGACTTGCCAGGATGGGTAGTTATCCATTAGAACAATCCACCAGAGTTAACCTTTCTATCTTGTTACTTTGTCAGCTAGTCTGTCTAAGCGATGTGTCAGTAACTAGGACATCTTCCCTCACAGCCAGTAAGGAGAAACACGAGGAGGCTTCCGTGTGTTCACACACTCAACAGCCCTGGTGCCGAAATACAGCACATTTTCCCTCTTGTTTGTTCCTTGAAGTGCAGTCCTGCCATGAGGATCCTTCCTCACCCAGCCCTTTGTTCCACCCCCAATCCCTGAGGTTCTTCCTGGAAACCCACTGGCCACACTGGCCAGGGAATCAGGTGGGAGATCTTCACTCTCCTTCCCATCCTCCAGCCCCTCAGTCTCGTCCCCAGCCTGTAGTCGACACATGCAGGGGGCCTCTCTTCCCTCTTTTCCTCCATTTTCTGTGCGCCACACAGAACCTCGTGGCAAAGCCAGCTTTCCTCTCTCCTGAGGACCCTCTCAGGCCCCACATCTTTTCTCATCTCCAATCCTTAACATCAGCTCCCAGTACTAGGAAACAAGTTCTACCTGCAGAGGCCCACACACAGGGTCTCAGAAGCTCTCTCTACCAGGTTTTCTGCAGCCATCACAAACTGCTGAGATCCAGAGAAAATAGCAGAAACCAAAGAAGGAAAACCCACCCAACAAAGACAAGACCAGAAAGCAACATCTAGAATTACAGTCATACCAAACCCAGATGCCTAGATGCCAGCTGAGAAACAATCATGACCAGGACAATGAATGTCTCTGCTAGAGCCCAGCAGCCCTACTATACTAGGCCCTGAGAAGTACAGTATAACCGAAGCACAAACAGGGACTTCCAAAGTGGTATTTTGAATATGCTCAAGGACCTTAAAGAGGATACGAATAAGTCCATCAATGGAATCCATGAACCAGTGGAGTGAAATGAAGAGAACAGTTCAAGAACTGTAAGTAGAAATAGAATCGATAACGAAAACATAAACTGAAGGAAAACTGGAAATGAAAAATTTAGGAACTTGACCAGGAAACTCAAAGGCAAGCATCACCAACAGAATACAAGAGATGAAAAAGAGAATCTCAGGCACTGAAGACAATATACAAGAAAAGAATATGTCAGTTAAGGAAAATGTTAAATTTTTTTTAAATCTTGGCACGAAACATTCAGGAAATCTGAAACACAATGAAAAAACAAAATCTACAAATAATTGAAATAGAGAAAAGAGAAGAAACCCAGGACAAACAAACAGAAAATACTTTCAACAAAATCATAGAAGAAAATTTCCCCAACTTAAAGAAGGTAGTTATCAAAATACAAGAAGCAAACAGAACACCAAATAGACTGGACCAGAAAAGAAATTCTCCCTGGCAAATGATAATCAAAACTCTAAATGTACAGAACAAACAAAGAATATTAAAATATGGTGGGGGAAAAAACAAATAATATATAAACGCAGATCTATAACACCTGGCTTTTCAACAGAAACTGTAAACGCAAGAAGGTCCTGAACCTGGATGTTCTACAAACTCTAAATGACCACACATGCCAGCCCAGACTACTATACCCAGCAAAACGTTTTCTCACAATAGATGGAGAAAGAAAAAATTCAATAATAAAAGTAAATTTAAGGAGAATTTATCTACAAACCTAGTCCTATGGAAGACACTAGAAGGAAAACTTCAACCTGTAGAAACTAACCACACCCAAGAAAACACAAGGAGTAAATAATTCCAGACCAGCAAACAAACTAAGAGATTTTTTTAAAAACACCCACACCACCACAACAAAATTATGGGAATTAACAAACACTGCTAATTGATAACTCTTGGCATCAATGATCTCAATTCTCCAGTCCAAATTCCCATTCCCTCTCTCCCTCCCACTCCCTCCCCACACCTTCCTACCCCACTCCCTCCAATCCTAAAACAGGACAAGGCACCCTGCCCTGTGGGAAGTCCAAGGCCCTCCCTACTACATCTAGGTTGAGCAAAGAATCCATCCAAAGAGAACAGGATCCAGAAAAGCCAGTACATGTAGTAGAGACAAATCCCAGTGCCACTGTCCGTGACCCCTCAGTCTGCCCCAACTGTCAACCACATTCAGAAGGACTAGTTTGATCCCATGCTTGTTCAGTCCCAGTCCAGTTGGAGTTGGTGAACTCCCATAGCTCAGGCAAACTGTCTCAGTGAATGAAGCACTATCATTTGAACAAAGTAGTAGGGTACAAATTGGGAAAAGATTTTCACCAACTACACGATAGCCCAATAAAGGGCTAACATCAAAATATATAACAAACTCAAAAAACTGAACATCAAAAAAAAATAAGCAATCCAATTTAAAATGGAGCAGAGATCTAAAAAGGAATTCCCAAGAAAGGAGATATAGAAGAATTTAAAAGCTCAACATCCTCAGTGATCAGGGAATACAAATCAAAATTACTTTGAGATTTCATCTTACACCAGTCAGAATGGCCAAGATCAATGACAAATGACAGCTTATTTGTAGAGTAAAGGGAACACTCATCCATTGCTGGTGAGAGTGCAAACTTGTACAGCCACTGTGGCTGTTTCTCAGGAAACTGGAAATAGATTTAATTCAGGATCTAGCTATACCACTCTTGAACATACACCCAAAGGATGCGTTGTCATACGGAGACACATGCTCAACTATGTTCATTACTGCTCTATTCATAATAACCAGAAATGGGAACAGCCTAGATGTCTGTCAACAGATTAATGGATAACGAAAATGTGGTACATTTACATGATGGTATGTAACTCAGCTGTTAAAAATGAAATTCACAGGTAAATGGATGAAACTAGAAAAAAATCATCCTGAGTGAGGCAACCCCAAAAAAGACAGTTATAGCATGTATTTGCTTCGATGTGGATGTTAGCTGTTCAATAAGCAGGCTACATCCACCAGGCAGTGGTGGCGCACATCTTTAATCCCAGCACTCGGGAGGCAGAGGCAGGTGGATCTTGTTAGTTCGAGGCCAGGCTGGCCTACAAGAGCTAGTTCCAGGACAGGCTCCAAAGCAATAAGGGACCAAGGAAGAGGAATGGATCACCCTAGATATGAGTGGATAGAGGTGAGGGACTAGAATGGCAAGATTAAATGGGAAGGAGGAGAAAATAGCAGGGGGAGGAAGGGAATATAGGGAGAGACAGCTAAGGGCCACTGACGGATAGTTGAGAGGCTGAGGGGCCATATGTAAACATAATGAAGTAGAAGCTTCTTAAAATAAATACATATATGAAGATGGCCTAAATGAAATTACCAAATATCAGGGGAGACAGAACCCCATCTGGCTATCGCTCATCACCAAATGAAACCTCCAGTTCCCGAAATTGGTTTACATTTAATCCATTGTTGTTGGCCAAAGGGGACCCATAGGAACCCTCAAACAACCCAGGCTAGTTCAAAGGCTATTGGTTGCCCTCCCCAAACTGATGGTCAAGCCCTGCTCCTGAAGACAACACCTACACAACTCAGTGAACACACAGAAATCAAGCCGGTGCCTGCCTAGAGCCTTTGCCGGTACTGCTAGTGCCGCAGTACAGGAAGTACTCTGCGCGCTACCAAAAGAGAAAAGCAAACACCAACCAGCCGCAAACTTTGATCTACAATGGCGTCCTGCATTCAGAATGCACTAGGGTAATAGCAGAACAAAGTCTTTGGGACTAACCAACCAACAGCTGATTAGATTTAAAGCCTAATCTATGAGATGGAACCCCATACCTGATGCATGGATGGCTAAGAACCGAAGACTAGATAGGCCAAGGACCTAGGGCAGAACCAAACACTACTATTCTGCTAAGGAAAGCGGCAATAAAATGGCTCCCGATGATGTTCTGCTATACTCATAGATCAGTGTCGTCCTCAGCCCTCATGACAGAAGCTTCTCCGACAGTGTGTGCAGAAAATACAGAGACCCACAACTGTACAAGGTGCAGAGAGAGAGATTTTGGAACACTCAGGACTAAACGGGACTTCTCCATCAGTTCCTTCCCCTTAGGGATCAGAGAATCCCATGGAAGAGGAAGCAGAAAGATTGTAAATACAAGATGAAATGAAGACAAACAAAGACTCAAGGCCTTCTAAACACAGCAGGATATATATATATATATAAACTCTCAGAGACTGGGGCAGCATGCATAAGGCCGGCTCATGTCTAAGCCCAGATCGGGTCCCAGAACCGAGAAGGGAAGCAGACACATCCCCCATCCCTAACCCAGAAGCTATCTCCGATTGGTAACTTACAAATGGAAAATTAATTTTCTCCAACAGAGTCTCACTGGGTATACACAAACCACTCCCATGGCCAGGCCCATGCTCGGCAGTAGGTGGCCAACACAAATGAACGCAATGGCATTTTTTTTTTAAGTTCTTTGCTTTGTTATATTGTCTGTTTGGTTTGTTTGTTTGTTTGTTTAATCTTTTTTTTTTTTTTTTTTTTTTTGGTTTTTCGAGACAGGGTTTCTCTGTGGCTTTGGAGCCTGTCCTGGAACTAGCTCTTGTAGACCAGGCTGGTCTCAAACTCACAGAGATCCGCCTGCCTCTGCCTCCCGAGTGCTGGGATTAAAGGCATGCGCCACCATCGCCCGGCTGTTTGTTTAATCTTACAGGTCCTATTTGTATATATTATGGTTTCTGGTTTTGTTTTTTTAAAGGGAGTTCTGTGTGTGCAAATGTGTGTTTCTGCATATATATATATGCATATACATATATGTCTTGAGCTTTGGGGGCTCTCTTTCTTCTGTTTGTTTCTTTGTTTTTGTCCTATTCTGCTATTTTATTTTATTATTATTTTTAAGATTCCCATTTGTATCCTAATGAGAAACAAAAAGAAAGGGTGTAGAATTGGGTAGGTAGGGAACGGAAAGGATCTGGGAGGGCTTGGGAGATGGGGAAGCATAATCAGAACGCACTGTATTTTTTTAAAAATCTATTTTCAGGAACAAATAACACCCCTCCCCCAAAAAAGTGCAGTGTAAGAGATGTGTCTGAAGCTTGCAGGGGAAGTAACACATTGTCTGCAGGTGATTCTTGGTGCACACAGTGAACATGTAAAGGAGTCGCATGAATGTGGAGGTCAGAGGTCAACCTCCTGTGTCATTCCTCAGGAGCTGTCCACCTTGTGTCTTTTTCATGTTGATTTGTCTTTGTTGTCTGGTGTGTGTGTGTGTGTGTGTGTGTGTGTGTGTGTGTGTGTGTGTGCAAGTGAATGCCATACCCATGTGTAGAGGTCAGAGGACAACTTATGGGGATTGATGCCCCTCTGCTGCTTGTGTGGAAGGATCTGTCTTGTTTCTGCCCCTGTGCTGCGTCCTCCAGGACAGCTGGCCCGAGACCGTCCAGCTGATTCTGTCTCCACCTCCCACCTCACCATGGGAGAGCTGTGGTTATGTGGTCACCTCCCACCTCACCATGGGAGAGCTAGGGTTATATGGTCACCTCCCACCTCACCATGGGAGAGCTAGGGTTATATGGTCACCTCCCACCTCACCATAGGAGAGCTGGGGTTACATGGTCACCTCCCATCTCATTGTAGGAAATCTGGGGTTACATGGTCACCTCCCACCTCACCATGGAAGAGCTGGGTGGGCTTCCAGGTGCCACAACATCCAGCTTTTTCCACTGGTTTCAGAAACTGAGCTTAGATGGTCAGGCTCTCGTGTCACTTGTACCCACTGTATTTTGGGACAGGGTTTCTGACCAGCCTGGGATCATCCGTTTGTCAGGACCATTTGCCATGAGTTATTGCAGACCATGACACAATTACAGTTTATAGCAATTGATAATTCAGATGTCGATCCACCAGAGAAACTATTCTCAGATGGAGGAATGCTGCCCATCAAGGCCAGCAGCACCACGGCCTCTGTTGATTTCATCTGTAATTCAGCTATGATGTCTCCCATTACCATGCATTTTCATGTAACGTGCACATGCAATCTCATAATTACATCTCAGTCTTATGGGCACATACATTTATTTGTGAATGGCCAGGAAGGTGACTATGTTCTCCACATTACGGAGAGAAACTTAGAAGCCTGTTCTCTATCATTAGCCTTACTAGCAGAGCAAGTTAGCCAGACATGTGTCCTTCTGGACAGATCTTCAGCACTGATAATAAAAATCCAGAGTCAGAAATTAGGGTGCAACCTGAAAACCAGAAAAGCAAAGCAGCCAGACGCTAGAGAAGTCTTCCCTCTACCAAGACTGGGCGACTGCAGACTAAGCAGACTGAGCCTTTCTCTCCTCTCATGTTATGTTCCTTCTAGCACTGGGATTAAAGACCTATGACTCCCTAGTACTGGGATGAAAGGTGTGAACCACCAGCACCTGGGTTTGTTTCCGTTTTGATCTCCTGTGTCCCGGGGTGGCCTTGAACTCTCAGAGGTCTGTCAGGGACTAAAGATGTGTGCCACCATTGACTGACCTCTAGTGGTTCAGTTTTGCCCTTTTGATCTTTAGGCGGGCTTTGTTTATTAAAATATAAATAAACTATCTCTATACAGATCACATACAGAACTTCCACAGATTTTACTTATGAGATTGCAGGTGTCTGGCCTTGTAGGATGTAAGCCCCTAAGAGGATTTATGATGAATTAGGGCGCTACTGCAGGTATCTATCTCTGTTACATCATGGTTCTTCAAGAGATCAATAGCGCCTATGTTTTCCTAAGCTGCCTTCATCAACACCTCTCTGACCTGATTAGTAATATCAATTAACACGTTGTAGTAGTTTTTCACACAGGATTTCAGGTTCAGTCGACTAACTGTTTTCACTTAGGTCCTGAAATTCAGGTGATAAAAAAGGCTGTTAGCTGACTAACCGTGTTCTGATATTATTAATCACCCTTGAGAAATGTAAAATAGTGCACGTAGTCTTTGCCTTTTCCTTGGATCTCTTAATTATTTAGTTTTCTCCCTTTGTAACCTGGAGATGGCCAGGACCCCTTACAGCTTCAGCTGACCTTGGCTACAAACTTGCTGATAAGTTTTGCTATGTATCTTCAAAGCATGGCTGTGTCCCTGAGAATTTTCCTTGTGTTTTTTTTTATTACTAACAAGCTGCTAATGAATGGATATATATATATATATATATATATATATACATACATACATACATATATATATATACACACATATGCTTGGGAATTTGTAACAGAAGAAGAAAAAAGATTGGAAGAATATAGAACATAAAAGAAATAGGGATGTTAGACTTGAGACAGAAAGTTAGAGCTAAGAAATTATAGACCATTAGGACAAGAGAATTAGAATTAAAAAGGAAATAAAATGCCCCTTGGGTACTGTGTGAAGTTATTATAGAAATCTTTCAATCCCCACTCCAGAGAAGCATTTCTCCTTTGGAACTCTGGGTAGGGGTTGAGAGCCAGTTTCTTGGCCTTACACCCAGCCGAAAGTGATTCTTAAGTAATATTCTCTCTCTCTCTCTCTCTCTCTCTCTCTCTCTCTCACACACACACACACACACACACACACACACACACACACACACAAGCTGGCATATATGTAGACTCTCTAGTACACTAGCATACACATGTGTACTCTCACCCACACCCGCACACTTGAGTGTTCATGAATATTCATTCACAGCCTTGTGGGTTCACAGCACATAAAGAAAGGCCTAGGCAGATGCAGCTAGATGCTAGTGGCAGTGAGCTTCAGACCTGCACTCGACACCGAGTGTATATTCTGTCACTTTTCAGTAGGCTTCAACTTTTTTCAAAATTAAGTTTATAGCAAAACAAAACAAAACAAAAAACAAACCCAACCTCCACAGCCCTACATGGGCCAAACTGGGCTCCAGTGTCCTCCTGGGCCACTCACTGGGCTCTAAATTCTGAGCACTCAAAATGTCACCATGAGGGCTGGGGCGGTGACTCAGCTGGTAAAATACTCTCTGTACAAGCTTGAGAACCTCAGTCTCCTCCCCCAGAACCATAGTTTACAGAACTGTGCGCTGGGCTGGCAAGGTGGCTAGCAGGTAAAAGGCTTGCTGCACAAGCCCGACAACCCGAGTTAGGTTCCCCAGAACCCACAGTAGAAAGAGCAAACCAACTTCCAAAAGTCGCCCACACTCAAACACACATCATACATGCACACATACATACTTCACTTTTTATATTTTTCTTTTTTTTTTTTTTGAGAATTCATTCATGAGAATCGTATTTTCATCATCTCCACCTCTCCCTTCCCAACCCCATCTGTTCTCCCATCTCTTAAATCCATAACCTCTTCTTTATTGTTGTTATATATGTGAGCTGCTAAGTCCATTTCGTGCTGCTCGTGTGTGTAGATATTTAGGACTGACTACTTGGGACTACATCACTTCTCAGGGGCTCCTCCCTGGTCAAGACTGATTCTCTGTCAGGAGCCATCATTACTTGTAGCTCTTCATCTAGGTCTGGGACCCCATGAGAGACCCCTTTTCACACTGACATGTCAACTGGTGTTATCATTGTGCGGGTCTTTTTTAGGTGACCGTACTGCTAAGATTTGATGGGTAGAGCTCCCTGTCATATATAGAGGACACTAGCTCAAAGCATACGGACATACGGACGGCCCGGTCCCCCTGCCCCGTTCCTCTGATGCTCCCTGAGCCTTAGATGTAGGGGTTGTGCTGTGGATGTTAGGTTCCACACAGCCAGTTGTTCTCTGCATTTTTACCAGGGGCGGATTCCTGCAGTGTTCTCTGCTGTCAAAGGAAGACTCCTTGATGATGGGTGAGAGCTACACTTATCTGTGGTTGTGAGGATAAATACTTAAAACCGCGATTAGAAATAAATAAATTGGCAATGCTGGTACATGCCTGTAATTCCAGGCAGATATAAGCAAGTCCTCGAGGCACTGGCTAGCTAGCCTAGCTTAATAAGCAAGTTCCAGGCTAATTAGAGACCTATCCCCCCAAAAAAGACCTAAAACACCAAGGTAGACCATGCTGGGTATGGTGGCCCATGCCTTTAATCCCAGCACTCAGGAAGCAGAAGCAGGCAGATAGATGTCTATGGGTTTGAGGCCAGCACAGTCTACATGGTATGTTCAGGCCAGTCAGGGCTGCCAAAAGAAAGAGGAGAGAGGATAAAAAAGAATAAACATCTCAAGACCTGCACAGTTTAAGCCAGACAAAAATCCCAGCACTGAGAAGTGTGCACAAAGTTCCACCCCTTACCAAGACGCTCTGCAGCTGATGCCTGCTGGGCAGGAGATAAGTTTCCAGAGGAGTGTCACTAGGCATACAACCACACTCTAGTCCCATGCTTGGCAGTAGTTGGCCAGAACAAAAAGAATTTCATATATTTTTGTTGTTGTTTTATAGGCTTTGGGAGGGGTGTGGCTTTTTTATTTTTTATTTATTTATTTATTTATTGGTCTTACTGGTTTGCTGTTTGTTTTGATTTTCTTTTGTTGGTTGGTTGGTTGGTTGGTTGGTTGGTTGGTTGGTTGGTTGGTTTGGGACTTTTGGAGAGGGGAAAATATCAAAATATACCGTATGAAAAAATTAAGTAAAATGTAAGAAAAAAAAAGAATAAACTAGAGGACAACACCTTAGGTTGTCCTCTGGCCTGCACCACATACCCACGAGACTCGGGTGTCTCCAAGACTGCTTGAACCGGTCTCCTTTGTGTGGCAGCAGACGCTAGACCCCTCTCAGTAGCTTCCTGGCAAGCAGAAGCTAACTCTCCTAACACAGCGGGAGCCTGCTCCTTGGACACCTAGGGTCGCTGAGGAGCAGCTCCATCTAGCGGTAGGAAGGGAGTACTGAGCCAGTACACACCCACACCTTCCTCCCTCCCTGCCTGACCTGTCCCACAGCCTGGGACACAGAAAATCAAGTTCTACAGACGGACAGTATGCAGTAGGTGTTCAACGGATAAATATTTTTTGATATGTGTGTCGTGGGTTCGAGCAAAGACCAACAATCTATCCCTACTGCCTCTCCTGCCTCTCTTTTCGGGTTCTGTTGCGTGTCTTTACATAGGGCTGAGTTCTGGAGTATTGTACTCAGATAAGCTCTGAGTCATTCTAGAAAATACTGGAACGTGAGAGGATTGTATGAATCTGATGTGAGATCAACCTGCAGGATTCCCAAGCCTGTGTGAGTCTTAATGAAAAGGGTCTGGTTAGACAACTGTGTCTTTAACGTGGTACGTTTGGTTCGCCTGGGTCACGGGTACCAGCAAACACTGCACCTGTTTGCTGAACCGCGAACACTCCTGCTACGTACGGCTCCCCAGGCAGACTCGTGAAAGCGGTGTTTGCTCAGGGGACCCCAACCTCTCTGAAGTCGCCCACTTATAAAAATTACACCCAGTGCCTGGAGGAAGATGTTCTTTCTCTCCACTGAAACACCGTATGTTGCTGTTTTCCTCTTTGCCATCCTTGTTTGGGGGCTGGGAGATAGCTTGGGGGAGAGCATTTCCTCTGCACACAGGGACCTGAGGTCCAACCCCCAGCGCCCACATCAAAAGCCAGGAACTCCAGAGTCTGGGGGAAGCAGAGACAGGCAAATCTTGAGAGCTTGCCAGCCAACCCACTATTAATGAAGCTACCAATTTAGTGAGAGACCCGCAAAACAGCAAGGCAGACAATAGAAGAAGACAGCCATCATCCTGCTACAATCTCCATATGTACCGACATGGGCCCGTGTATCTACATATTCACATGCATATACCACACACATGCACACACATACACACGCGCACACACACAAATACATACCCTGAACATAACTTTGTTCTGGTCATATTTTCTGACACAGAATTTAATTTTAAACATCCTAGGGTCCCCTGAGGAGCAGGGGTGGGGTGTCATCTAATGTTAGCCCACTGTTTTATCCACCCCAATCCCACGTATGATGTCTGTGACTCAGCATGACGGAACCAGGAAGGCTTGTGTGAGCGATGCAGTAATGCTAGGTTTTTACTATGCATGCAATTGAAATATCTGTGTGTGGTGACATTAACATAACCACCTAGCACATGACTGACATCAAAATGGTCCCTGAGGAGAACCCACAGTGGGACACTGTGGGGTAGTGATGACCAGCCTTATCTCTCTGCAGTGATGTACCCCCAAACTACAAAGCCCTGCTGGCCCCAAGGCAGAGTCTGAGGTAAACCATGAGGGGGTCTTCTGAGAGGTTTTCATTTAGCAGGAGCTAAATCACCAGGCAGAGCCTGCATAAAGCAAAACATTGGGGTGACTAAGACAGTTCCTCCTCTGCGACACTGTGACACACTGATCCTGGAGCCCACCATCATCCTCACCCCGAGCTCCTTCTCAAATTTGTGTCTGCCCTCAAAAGGTGGGAGGAAGTGTTCTCTTCAACCTACACGCTCCCTCAGCACACACTGGCGAGTGGGAAGGAGTGCAATGGAGAGGTCCAAGCCTAAAAGAAGGCTCTGGTGGACAGAGGCATGCAAGTCTTCCTTCCTTTCTTTCTTTCTTTTTTTTTTTTTGTTTGCTTTTGTTTTTTCGAGACAGGGTTTCTCTGTAGCTTTGGTGCCTGTCCTGGAACTCACTCTGTAGACCAGGTTGGCCTCGAACTCACAGAGATCCGCCTGCCTCAGCCTCCCAAGTGCTGGGATTAAAGGCATGCGCCACCACCGCCAGGCATCTTTCTGAAAAGATGAATAAAGGTTTGGTGTCATTTCAAATGCACAAATGAGTTTACAGAAAAGAAAGAACTAAGGGTCAAACGTTTGGACAGTGTATTAGTTTTGGTGTGTGTGTGTGTGTGTGTGTGTGTGTGTGTGTGTGTGTGTTTTTGCAGGGCACTTGTGACTGTAGGTTCATACACGTGGAGGCCTGGGGACATTGTCCATTTTGATTTTTTGAGACAGGGCTTCTCACTGCTGCATCTTCCCAATGGGCTTGTGTGGCCATCCAGTTCGTCCCAGGGATTTGCCAGCTTCCGCTCCCCAGCACTGGGATTATAAGCACGTGCCCCCACACCTGATTCTTTTAAATGTGGGTTCTGGGGATCAAATATAAGCCTGGTCCACACAGGCTTTAGTGGCTGCGCTGGCTTCCCAACCAGCTCTGTTAGTTCTCCCTTACGCACATGGCAATAACCTCCAATTCAGCATCTGAAGACGGCACGACTTCACTTGCTCCGAGGCCTGAAACTGTGCAATGCGCTGTCACTGGCTGTCTTCCCAAGGAGGAATCTGTTCCCACAGCTTCTTTCTGCTTCTAGAAGTCCCTCATATCCCTTCTTCCATCTTAAGGAGCAGCAATAGTTCATCTCTGAGATACTTTTCTTCCCCACCTGCACAGACCTTTGCGAAGCAGTGAATCATATCATAACTGACCGGCAGCCATGATTTCGTCTGTAACCTTTCTTCTCCTTTGTCATGGAATCTGCAGGGTGTACCTGTTCTAAGGGCTGTGACCTCACCTGCCAAAGAGGAAACTGAAAAGCTACTGATAGAGGTAGGCTAGTTTTTTTGTTTGTTTGTTTTGTTTGTTATTTGTCTGTTTGTTTGTTTCTTGCTAGATTGACACAGACCATCTCCTGGGGAAAGAGACCCTTAACTGAGAAAATTCCATCAGATTGGCCTGCAGACAAGTCTGGGTTGGGGACATTTTCTTGATTAATGATTGATGGGGGGGGGGTCGGTCCAGACAATTGTGGATAATGCCACTCCTGGGCTGGTGACCCTGGGGGATGGGGTAACCACGAGAACAAGATGATAATGTCAGGGGTCATGAGAGATACAGCAGGTGACAACTAGTGTCCAACAGGGCGACCTTCCAGATGAGTGATTCTCTGATAGGGAGCCCCACCTGGAAAGGCCGTGGGGTCACTGGCTGTGGAAACCAGTTGCTCCTGTCTGTAATTTTTCTCACGAGTCATTTCATTTCTTCCCTAAGAACTTTATTTCTTCCCTAAGAATAGCTTTGGCTGTATTCCCCCTGCTCATGTTGTTTATCTAATGAAAATATTCCATCTACTGGGCACACATATTTCTGTGGGTAGTCAGGAAGATGACTTTTCATTTGGCTGTATAATTTTGATATATAGACTATATACTGGGACATGTTTCATAACTGGATTTATTTGTCCCACACGGACTGTGGATACATAAATCTGTTTTGTTATTTTGCTCAGACGAACTGCACACAATTAGCTCACTTCCACTTCAAAGCAAGTTCAAACTAGACTAAAGGCTTTTTGTAAAGAGATTATAAGTTTAAAATCTTGAACTTGCACAAGGCCAGAGTCACAGATGTCTGGCCAGGCTGCTGTGCAGAACACCCTAGGAAGGTCATGACACTTCTTCACTTGCCAGTCTGGTAACAATGGATCTGTGTCTCAAAGTTGTCATTGGGCCCTGTTACCCACCCTGTCTGGTCATACTCTTGTTCCTATGGCCTTGGCACCTTATGTTGCCATGGCAATGACTCAGCTTCCTAAGTGCTTTCCCTAGGAATGTGCTCTTGACCAATGAGAAACAACTCCGCAATTTCTTTTTTTTCTTTTAAAGATTTATTTATTTATTTATTAGGTATACAGGGTTCTTCCTGCACATATCTCTGCAGACCAGAAGAGGGCACCAGATCTCATTACAGATGGTTGTGAACCACCATGTGGTTGCAGGGAATTGAACTCAGAACCCCTGGAAGAACAGTCAGTGCTCTTAACCTCTAAGCCATCTCCCCAGCCCCTTGCAATTTCTTTATTGCTTCAAAAAGAGTATTTAGGGAAGAAGAAGAAGAAGAAGGAGAAGGAGGAGGAGGAGGAGGAGGAGGAGGAGGAGGAGGAGGAGGAGGAGGAGGAGGAGGAGGAGGAGGAGGAGAAGGAGAAGAAGAAGAAGAAGAAGAAGAAGAAGAAGAAGAAGAAGAAGAAGAAGAAGAAGAAGAAGAAGAAGAAGAAGAAGAAGAAGAAGAAGAAGAAGCAAGGAAGAACCAAAAGTAGGACAGGAGAATCAGGATAAAAGGCAGAACAATAAAGAAACTGAGATGTGGAAAAGTACATGGTGGAGAATTCATTTCACCCTCATATTTTTTTAGTGCCCATGCTTGCTCTGTCTGAACCCTGGGAGGGAATTGAGGTTGGTACTCAATAGCCCTCACTGAGCAAGCAGCACTCTTCCGTGGCCTCTGCTTCAGTTCCTACCCTGAATCCACCAGTCACTGACCACTCCTAGCAGTGATGATTTTTCTTTATCAGATTATCTGAAGTGGAAAGAAGCAGCTAACTGTGGGTGGCGCCCTCCAGTGGCTGTCCAAATACAAGGAGGCTGAACAAGGCCTTTGTCGGCTTGTCTTCGCTCTGACAAGTTCACCTTGTCTGTTGCTACATTTCTGTCCCCACCTTCTTTTACCACCCTTCCAATGTGGACTGAAGGCCAGAGGCTCTCCAGTGACCCTCCAGGCCCTCAATGCCAGACAGCTGAGGGCCCCACCTCATAGATGGAGCAGCTTCCTGACACTCAGTGTTTGTAGCTACAGCTATCGCTGAATCCTCACGGAAGACAGTCTAATGAAGTCTCTTGTGCACATTCATCCTGCCAATTCTGTTCTTCTAGAGAACCCTCGCTAACACATAGGGTTGACATCAGAGGCAGAATGAGAAATGCCATGCAGCAACTCAGTATCTCTAAACAAACAATTTGCAAGGAATTAGAGAAAGTGGGAGGGGGTAAGAGATAATTAAGCAAATTATCCCATGAAATGAAAAAAGTAAAATAATGGAATAGAAATCTGGGTAAATAAAGCCAACTGGAGCCACCAAATTCATATCGAATAAAAATAACTTCAATATTCAATCAGATAAAAATAAAAACAGAGTCTTGGGGAAGTGAGATCCTTATATGGCAAACACTTTACCCACTGAGCCATCTCTCTGGGTCCAATAAGTGGGAATGAGAGAGAGAGAGAAAGAGAGACCTGGTACTTGGTCAAGAACCCACGGTGGGAGCTCATGGGCCCTAGGGGTATAGCTACTACTAAATGGATATAGTGGCAAACTGTTTTCTAGCTTCCTATCTCTTGCCCGTAGAGGAGCACAGCTCTCAAATATGTGACCTCTAGGTTAGACACTGTTTCTGTTATGGGAAACTGGCACCATTAAAGCAGAGGCATGGGGTTTCATATACACTGCCTGGGGGTACCTGGAGAAACAGTGACCATGGTGCAAACACCTGGTTTAACTAATGAGCTCTAATAATGGAGGCTGTGAATATGGCAGTCGGTATCTGAGTTTTACCTTGAGACAGTGTGAAAAGCTTTCTGCTATCTTCTACGTTCCCAGCCTAATAACCAATTATTCTGATTTATCAACCCTCTGATATTACTAGCAGTCCCTTTTCTGACTAATTGCTAAAGACACCTGTTTTATTGCAATTAGTAATCTACTCTGAAACATATTTCATGATAGCTGCCTAGTTACCCATGGACGTTAGACCTCACTCCCCTCCTTAAGGTCTATGGTCAGGGCAACATCGTAAAAATTCCTTTGTTCAGACCTAATGCTTGGTGCCCCTACTATAAAAAGTGGGTTCAGAAACCGGCCTGGGGCCACACCTAACAAACACCATCTCTGGCTGTGGTCTCAGCTAGTTGATAAGCTTCTGCGGGCCGTGGTGTTTTTTTTTTTTTCTCTTTTTTTTTAAAGTTTGCTTCTGTTTTTCCTGGGATCTGGTTTCTGGAATAAAGTTTGCTTCTGGTTTATTAGACTTGGTGGTGTTCTCATCTTTGCGTGATTCCCCTGGACCCAACAGGTCCTCTGGGAGAACATCCAATACTCTTAACCACTGAGTCATCTCTCCAGCCCCAAGACTTAACTTTGATAACTAAAATTCAAAATTAGTTACAGTCTTCCTCAAAGGATTAAAAACAAACAAACAACAACAAAAACCCAGATGATTCCATTGAGAGAGCGAGAGAGAGAGGGAGAAGACATCACATCAAAGACTCCATTCTGATTAAATTTCAGGACTGTATCCAGGTACTTCTAACTCACCTGGAGGCAGGAACTTTCTCACCCCATCCAAGAGCACAGTCCCATGGACATCGAAAATGCTGAATGTGCTGACCTTCAACACCACTGACAACTGAGTGCCTGAAGAACTAAATATTTCTCTCATTTTTTGTGTTTCTTAAAATATTTTTGTAATTAGATTTTAAAAATTACTTATATCTAATATCCTACCTGGCATATTGTTAAATGATAAAATAATACTTGTCTTGATTTTAATGAAGCTACAAATAAAAATACTATCTCCTTTCATTTGTTATTACTCTGCTTACCCTAATCCCCATCTTATTCAAAATTAATGTTTAAAAGATTCAAGTATTTTTGTCTTTATAAATACATACACATATTCTCATTATTTAGTATAATTTAGATAAAACAAAAATAATCTAGGTTAAACTTTAATTCCATTTACTCCATCTGGAGATACACAAAGTAAAAGGGTTAACTCTTCTTAACCAAAGAATACAAGAGACATCTATTTCTAATAACGACAGTCATGCTTTTGTTTGTTTGTTTGTTTGAGACAGGGTTTCTCTGTGTATCTTTGGCTGTTCTAAAACTCACTCTGTAGACCAGGCTGGCCTCAAACTCACAAAAATCTGCCTGCCTCTGCCTCCCTGAGTGCTAGAATTAAAGAGTTACCACCACAAGACTAGATTTTCCTAGACTTCAAGGTTTTTGTTTTGTTTTCTTTGTTGTTGTTTGTTTTGTTTTATTTTTTCGAGACAGGGTTTCTCTGTGGAGCTTTGGAGTCTATCCTGGAACTAGCTCTGTAGACCAGGCTGGCTTCTAATTCATAGAGGTCCACCCACCTCTGTCTCCTGAGTGCTGGGATTAAAGATGTGTGCCACCACCACTGGACTTAAACCAGAAGCAAACTTTATTCCAGAAAAAAAAATTAAAAAAATAAATCTCCATGGGGGCACAAAAAGCTTATCAGCTAGCTGAGCCCACAGCCAGAGATGGACTTGTAAGGCTGTTGCCATGGGCTGTTTCCGAACTCCCCCTTTTATAGCAAGAAGCAAGCATTAGGAATAAACAAAAGAATTTTTACAATTTTGGGGTAAAACTTAGACACAAATCGCCTTTTTTACAATTTTCATTAACAGGTTTTTTTTATTATTATTATTAAACCAGTGTTTGTATTTAGCCCACTGTCTTCTTCTGGCCCTCTCTGCTGGTGTTTCCCAAAGCTCTGCAGTCCCTGACACTGCCAGTTTTGTGTAGCAGGAAAGGGTGTGGGAAAATGCACAGCCAAAATGTCAGGTACATCCCATCATTTAAAAGTTAACTCAGCTCAAGCCGGGCGGTGGTAGTGCACACTTTCAATCCCAGCACATGGGAAGCAGAGGGAGAAGATCTCTGTGAGTTCGAGGCCAGCCTGGTCTACAAGAGCTAGTTCCAGGACAGGCACCAAAGCTACAGAGAATCCCAGTCTCAAAAAAAAAAAAAAAATAACAACAACAACAACAAAGAAACCCACAAAAGTTAACTCAGCTCACATCAGTTGTTGGTCACGAGTGGCCAGGGAGTTTTCTAAACGCTGACCCTCCGTTTGCAGAGTGATGCTTCTACCTTGCAGACAGAGCTGTGGTTTGCAGAGTAACCCACTGTTAACAGTTAATCCTTAAACTGCTGAGAAAGCTGCTGACAGCCTGCTCTCGTTCTCCTAGGCTTCCAGCTTTGCATTTCTTTATTCCTACATTCTTATTTCTGGAATCTACATCTCTATATTCTTATTTTTGAACTCTTCAGAGACAATACTACAGTGACTTATTCCAAAGTCCCATTTCTAATCATTTAAATATAAGAGTTCATAGAATACAGAGAACTAGAAATATAGGGGTAACTATATAGTCAACCTTATTAAAATACGTAAATCTTGTCTATTTCAGAAATGCTTGTTTTATTTTACATTCACTCTATTAGCCAATCTGTTCTTTGTTTTTGGTTTTGTTAGCTCTGGCTTTCCTGGAACTCACTCTGTAAACCAGGCTGGCTTCTGACTCAGAGATCCACCTTCCACTGCCTCCCCAAGTGCTGGGATCAAAGGCAAGCGCCACTGCCAACGGGCTCAGTTCTTTGTTTTTGAGACTGAATCTCTGTGTAGCCCTGGCTGTACTGGAATTCTCTAGGTAGATCAGGCTGGCTTTGAATTCACCTGCTTCAAGACTGAGATTAAAGGCAGATAAAAGAGTAAAAGATTTGGCAGGGAGAGCCTGCCGCCAAGGCCCACACCCAGCCCAGGATCCAAGCTTCCATCCACCAAAGGCCACGCAGATAGCTGTCTGCGGTAGGTACTACCATCTGAAGCCATGCGGATGGCTGTGGGCTGTGCTGCTAACACGGGGCATACTGATCTGAATGGCCCACAGCACAGTGACATTCTGGCTGTGCTGCCCCCAAAGCAGACCCATGGCTGGGTCTGAGGTCCTACTGCAGCAGGGGGCCGTGTTCTTGGTCTGTGCTGTTGCCAGAAACCGTGTTGAGGCCAGTGATCTGTGCTCCCGTTGACTGTGAAGATCAAGGAGGGTGCTTTTGCTGGGATGTCTGTCGCGAGAGATTCCACGAAGACACTGGAGACACCAAATTCCGGAGTGCCAGCGCCTTGAACTACCTCCTGTTTAAAGTCAGTGATTCTTATCTAAGTTCTTCCTGAAGGATTCCAGAGCCTTTGAAAAACTCAGTATTTGAGAGGAGCTGGCGAACCAGGAGATCTCATGGCTGAGACCTGCTTAGGCAAATGGTTCCTTCAAAACACCCCAGATAAGAGGTTTTGATATGTGGAAATCGCTTGCTGAAGGTGTAAGTTATGTAACAATAAAAGGACTGCGAAGCAACCCGCAGCCAGTTTACCAGAAGCTGGCTCACTTGGCTGCTTTTGCTAAGCCTAAAATTAAAATTCATCTCGGAGTGACCTTTTTCTTCAACGGACCCACGCAAGACAGAACACCAAGGGTTCTCGATGACTGCAGACGCACAGTTGAGAGGGAAGGACATGGAAGGCTTCTGTGACAGCCCTTACCCCTGCCCCAAAATTAACAGCGTAGACAGGAAGCCACTGAAGAGGCTTCCTAAAAAGTGTGGCCGAGAAGCTGAAGGGTAGCTCTCCACAATTGATGGCTTCCGGCAATAGTGCAGGGTGGGAAGAGGAAGAACTCAGCTCCATTTAAGGGGCAGCCACTGAGGGTTGGAGCACACTCCAGTGAGTGTACAGGTGACACAGTGCCTTTGATTTGGTTTGTTCTGTTTACCTTTAGTTTTTAACTTCTTTGTCTTTATAGTGTCTTTTTTTTTTGTTTTTTTTTTTTTTTTTTTTTTTGGTTTTTCGAGACAGGGTTTCTCTGTGGTTTTGGAGCCTGTCCTGGAACTAGCTCTTGTAGACCAGGCTGGTCTCGAACTCAGAGATCCGCCTGCCTCTGCCTCCCGAGTGCTGGGATTAAAGGTGTGCGCCACCACTGCCTGTCCTCTTTATAGTGTCTTTATAACTGCATATCTGTAATTATTCTCTGACCAGGAGCACTTTTTTTTAAATTTAATGCTAGGTGGGCGTGGCTAGGACCAATTCAGCCCTGCCTGTTGGCTCCGCCCAGTCCAACATGGCAGAGGCATGTTCACTGCCTCTGAGACTGCTGGGTGGGAGCTGTCCTCACCACCTCAACTCTGGAAGCACCATGCAGCACACAAACCCTTTTTATCTGAGCAAAAGCTAAATCTGCCATGCAGCACACTGCGAGGCCTGGAAACATCTCTGTGTATGGTGGTGGGAATCAGCTATACTCTCCTGCCTGTGCACGCCTAGCAGACCCAATCCCGCCGCCTACCCAGGCAGGGAGTGCTGAGTCGTAGGCCTTGGCTACTTTTGTCCTGACCCCGAGTGGGCACATAAGCATCCGGACCCGAAGTGGGTGACAGGCATCACCCCAAAAGAGCCAGAACTGTTTGTGTAACTAGCACGAACCAGGAAGTCTTCCCTTACAGAAACTGTGCAGTTCTAGCTACTAAAGCTGAGTCGGGGAACATCTTAAAGGAGCCGAGTCTCTGCTTGCCACCAGCAAAGAGAGCCTATCTAAAAATATGTGACTACTAACAAGCTCCAATCGACTCCCATTTCCTTGGGCCTAGAAGCTCCCCTTTTTTTTCTTAAGCATTTTTTAGTTCTTATGTGAACCCTTGCTCCAGACAGTGGGCAGGAACTCAGAGCAGAGCTGGGAGCAGACACGGCAGCAGAGACCGCGCAGGCACATCGCCCACCAGCTGGCTTCCTATCACTTGCGCCGTTTTCTTTCTTATACAATCCAGGGCTGTCTGCCCAGAGAGGCACCACGCACAGTGGGCTTGGCCTTCCCACATCAGTCGTTAATCAAGGCAATCCCTTGAGGAAGTGCCCGCAGGTCGATCTGAAGGAGGCAATTCTTCACCTGAGTTTCCTCTTCCCAGATGACTTTAATTTACTTCCCACTGATACAAAACTAACCAGCACACTTCAGTAACCAAGATGTATGGTACTAGCACAAAAACAGACATCTCCATCAGTGGGAGAGGATCAAGAGTTCAGAAATAAATCTGGAGACCCACAGTCAACTCCTTTTTGAGAAAGGAACCAAGACAATTTGAATGAAAGAATACCCTACGTAACTGGGACAACTAGATATACGCACATAAGAATGGAGTAGGACTTTACCCCATCCAATATGCAGTAAGTAACTCAAGACCTGAGGATATGGCTCAATGATAGAACACTTATCTAGCATGTCCAATGCCTTGGGTTCAACACCCGGGACTGAAAAACAACTCACGATAGATCAGAAAATGAAATGCAATAGAAAAAAAACTATAAAACCTTAAACTTTGAGAGCTCAAGTCAGGCAGCGCTCCTTAGAAAAGAACCCAAATGCAGCAGAAGACATCAGCCTGAGGAGCTGGCTTGGAAGACAGCACCTGCCCTGCAGCAGGAGAACCTGCCTGAGCCTCAGAACCTATATTAAAAAGCTGGGCACGGTACTGCACGCTTATAACCCCAGCGCTGGGTGCCGGGCAGAAACAGCTGAATCCCGGGAGCTTTCTAGCCTAGTGAGCTCCAGGTTCAGTGAGACAGCTGTGTCAAAAAGGAAAGGCGGGGTGGCTGAGAAAAGACAACTGACATCAGCTTCTGGCTTGTGCATGCATGTACACACACACACAAGTTCTTTTTTTTTTTTTTTTTTTTTTTGCTGATACAAAGCAACACACACAAGTTCTTAAAAACTTAAAACAAGATAGCAATCGCAGGGAGGTGAGAATTCTCGCAGCCCTGGCATTTGGCAGCAGTAAACAGGGGCAGCAAACAGGCAGCAGGAACAGCATGTAGCAGTCTCATTAACTGTGTTGGCTACTTTCCCCATTGCTGGGACAAAATACCTTTAAACAAGTTAAGGTAGGGGTTTACTTCGGCTCCCAGGTTCAAGGGTACTGTCAGTCATGGCTGCAGGACCAGGCCTCAGTCATGGCTGCAGGACCAGGCGGCAGCTATGGCTGCCACAGTCAAGAATCAGAGGCTGAGCAATGCTGGTGCCCGGCTTTTTCCTTTGTATTTTAGTCCAGGATCCCAGCCCACATGATGGAGCCAAGTGTTTGGGGTGGGTCTTCCCACAATTTTCCCAATCTAGAAACTTCTTCCTAGACATACCTATGGATGTGTCCTCGGTGATTTTATAGTTTTGGTTGTGAGTCCAGCCTTTAACGGCTGAGCCATCTTTCCAGCCCTCCTAGGTGGTTTTAGATCCTCTCAAATTCATGATCAATACTAAGCATGCAGTACTGGCCTGTAGCGTCGGCTTGCCTCGAATTACATGCACCAATTGTAGAGAACTACAAATGAAGCGACCCACGTGGGAGGAGCCGCCCCCAAGCGTGGCTCCATCTGCTGTGGCCTGGATCTAACAGAGGTGTGGCTGCCCATAGAGGGAGGGTCCCTCACCCTTTGCTGGCTGACCTTCCCTCCTGCCACCAGCCTTCTTACTGATGCTGCTGATTCCTTTGCTGAGATCCAAACCAGCATTTGCAGGCTTCCAATCCTACGGACCAGCAGCTACCCAGGATCCTTCCACACACAGTTTTAGCTCCAGACTGAGATGCTGAGGCACTGAGCCTCAGG
This sequence comes from Microtus obscurus, assembly GCA_963919715.1. Lineage (NCBI taxonomy): Eukaryota > Metazoa > Chordata > Mammalia > Rodentia > Cricetidae > Microtus > Microtus obscurus. Next base: position 11,135,513 of record CAWTZC010000330.1, read on the forward strand.
GACTGAGCGACCACCACCGAGTCCTCAGACTCTCAAGTGTGGAATATTAAAACCTCTCAGGTTGTTAATATTTCAAAGTAAGTTAACTTAATCAATTCCCATCGGTTCTGTTCCTTTAGAGAGCCCTGACTTATACAGAGCTTAAATTCTATTTGTTTTTATACTACAGAAAGGAGAGCCCTGAGACATAATTATGAGACAGGGAACTCCGCGGATGCCATTGAGTTCATTTCCTGTTGGCCATCTACTGCTGGGCATGGGGCCTACCCGTAAGAGCAGTCTGTTTCCCTTGGAGAACACTAAATTTTCATTTGCAAGTGGCTGTCAGTTGGAGATGGCTTCTGGGTGAGGAGGGAACATGCGTCCACTTCTCCTTCCAGCTCCAGGGCCCACCAATTCCATTTTTTAAATTTATTCAGCAGAATAAAGACAAATGTGCCTTAAATGGTATACCTTTTATATACAGAAATGATCCACTCTCAAAAAGTTTGAAACAAACAAAAAGTCTTTCTTTCTTTCTTAAAGCCTGGGCAACCCATGAAGGCTGCGTCAAAGCCCTAACACTGAGAGTTTCTCAGCAGTCAGTCAATAGGTGTTGCATTAGATCAACAGTAGGAGAGTACATAGACTTGGAGAGAAAGACTGAGAAGTCTTTTTTTCATCCCTGATCCAGGCAGCCAGTCTTCAACTGAGTAACAAGGTGGGTGTCACTTCCTAAAGCGTTTGAAAAGTGGGTGCACGTGCTTGGTGGAAACTTTGCTTCGGGAGGAGTGGTATTCCATATACACAGTGTCATCTGCCCCAGACATAGAGCTCATGGTGCCAAAGCGTCGGGATGCCTGTGGGGAGGAGGGGAACCAGGCGAGGTTAATCACCAAAGGAAGGGCCTCTTACAACATTCATAATCAAATTCAATAGTGTGTGTGTATGTGTGTGCGTGCGTGTGGTGTTTACACATGTGGTAGTGGTGTGCATGCTAGGTAAGCACTCTACAGCTAAGCTGAAGCCCCAGTCATTTCCATACACTGTTTTTAAAATAACACTCTGTGGCCTGGTGAGTGGGGTGAAGTATCTGCAGTGCAAACAGGGCAACCCAAGTTTGATCCCCAGAACCTACAAAGAGGCACAAGGAGAGAAAAGACTCCCAAGAATGTCCTCTGCCTTCCAGAAATGTGCCCTCCACACATACAAACACACACACCCGTATGCACACAGATACACATAATAAATTTTAAAACAGCCTTCTGCCTTCCACTTTCTGTGTCTTAGGCACTGCATATATACTAACTCCCCTGACCCTGCAACAATTACAGTCTTAACCTACAGCACAGGAAACCGAGGCACAAGAGCGTCTCTTGAGCCAGCTACAGCTCCTAAGAAAAATGGGACTAGAACACTGCCCAGGCACTGACGGAACAGAGCACTACAATGGCTCCCTTAATGACAACTCTTCTTTCTTTTGTGGTTCTGAGGGCAAAAGCCAGGGCCTGGCACTGTAGACAGACATTTTGTCACCGAGGCACATCCTCAGTCCCTGCACAGAATCTTAAAGTTAGGGTGCACTGGGACTGGAGAGGTGGTTCAGCAGTTAAGAACACTGGCTGCTCTTCCAGACTAGGGGTTAAATTCCAGCACCCACTGGACGCTCCCAACTGTCTGTACCTCTGATTCCAAGGAACTTAATGTCTTCTTCTGGCCTCCATGGGCACCAGGCCCACATGTGGTACATAGACACACATGCAAGCAAAACACCCACATACATTAAATAAAGAAATAAATAAAAAGAAAGTTAGGGTGGGAGTCTCTTAAAATCTCCTAAGACTTGATGCAAGGCTGTGAACCAATAGCTCAGCTCCAAAGCCATGGGCAAATTTGAGTGTCTGTAAAATGGGGGTGGCCAATTCTGCTCCAAAGCCGGGTGTGGAGCTGGGGAGGGAGGCACACAACTTTAATCCCAGCACATGAGAAGCAGAGGCAGAAGATCTGAGCTCCAGGCCGGACGGAGTTACACAGTGACACCTATCTCAAACACACAACACACAATAAAAACAAAGATGGGTGTGAACAGCAACCACACAGGCCAGGGGTCTGGCCCAGAGCCAAATTGCATGGGCACCTGAGAACTCACCCCACGTCCTCCGCAGGCTCATCTCAGGGTCACCTGGACTAATATCCGAAAGTCACCTTGGCAACCCTGGACTAACACGCAGACTGCCTGGCATGAGAAAGGTCTCGGCTGGGCCTTGCTAGCACCTGCCCAAGCAGCAGCTGCTGCTTCCTTCCAGTCATGTTCTTGCTAACGCTTCCCTGTTGGCTTTACTATCACTGATTTCGGAAATGGGCATTCCTGCAGCAGCTGACTCAGTTGCACTTGCACTCCCTTCCTTAGAGGGCCAGACTCCTCCTCATGATGCATCCACTGATTACACTGCACTCACACCTGGGCCCAGAGGGTGCTTACTAATGTGTGTGAAGTCTTTTTAGAGAACTCCAGGGTTTCCCATGCACTGAAACTATGGTTTGAGTTCAAGACTCATCTTGAAGGCTGAGCTCTCTCACTGAGGAGGAAAGCAGGGTGAGCCAGGAAACCCAGAGCAACAGATAGAGCACTCACTAGCTTGAGAGCCTGCAGGACTGTGATCATCCCGGGCCCCAGTTACCAGGCTGTCGTATGGACAGACAGGATCCCAGTCACTGCTGCAGTAAGCCCCTCTGTCTGGTGATATATTTACAGGAGACCCACTTAAAAAATAATGGGGTTGTTTCTTCAGAATTTTTAGCTTTCCCCCAATCCTACTTGCTCACATGTTCACTGGCTTGTGTGTGTGTGCACGTGTGAGCATATTATGTATATACACATGTGCCCACATACAGTGGATATCCTCCAGAAGGACCTCTCTCTCTCCACTTACCTGGCCAGATCTAGAGCCAAACTCTCCAGCCACCACCTCTTCCTCTGCGTCCAGATCAGAGGCCGCCAGGACCTTCTGCAGGAGCTGCTGCTGCTCCTCTTTAGTGGAGAATGCCAACTCTTCCTCCTCCATGCCAGCGAGCTTTGTGATCACCTACAGGAGCAATGGCAGACACTGTTGTGCTTACCTCCAAATCCCCACTGCACCTGCTCCTGGTCACCTCTTCCCACCTCCACTGGTCCAACCAGAGCTTGACTACTAGTTAAGACAGAGACTAGATACTCCAAATGGGCATACCACAAGAGGAATCTTTGAACCAGGAAGGGCAGGAAAACACAGAAAGGTACATGCAAGTCCACTCCAACCACTCACTACCTGGCACCTGGGCTTCCAGCAAGGAGTACTTTATTCATACGGGATGTAAAGGATTCACTGACCAGGCCTAGAGATAGCTCAGGAGACAAGAACACATGCTGTTCTTCCAGAGGACCTGGACTCAGTCCCCAACACTCACATGGTGGCTCATAACCATCTATAACTCCATTCCAGGGAACCCAAAACCCTCTTCTTGCTCCTGTGGGCACTAGACACACACATGGTACACAGACACACATGCAAGCAAAACACTCTTGGCAAAAATTTAAAAATAACTGACCAGATTTTCTCTCAGAAGCAAAATGTCCTCCTGGTCTCATGTCTGTCGCTTTGATAAACCCCCTGACCTAAAGCAGCCGTGGGGGACGGAGGATGGGTTTATCTGCCTTACATTCCAGGCCACAGTCCACCACTAAGGGAAGTCAAGGAGGAGCCTAACGGCTGGCCTGCTTGCATTAACTCTGACCAAGGAACTCACTTCACAGCTAAAGAAGTGTGGCAGAGCTGTTCTACTGAAGACTAATAATGGAAATCTCACCCATGCTTGAAAAGACCAGTGAAAATACATCTGAATAGTGGCTGCTTCTGCCCTATTTTAGGAGCAGACATACACAGGAAGCAGATGTTGGTATTTTCTTTCTTTGTTTATTTATCATCTGAGATAACAACAGTGGTTAAGAGCTGCAAATCTGTATCAGGACACTTGTCATGAACACCGAAAAACAGCATTACTAAAGGGACTGCCATCTATTAAAAAAAAAAAGACACAATGTGTGTGGTATGTGGCCACACATGGGTGGCTGATTACGTTAGGTGGAGTTACTCCTTTGGAACTTCAGCGTGGCACAAGGAGATGTGACTGAGTGTCAAGCTGACACAGGGACACCTGTCAACTTGACTACACCTGGAATGAACTAAAGGCAAGCTGCTGGGCACTCAGCTTATTTGAAGCTGAAAGATCCACACTAAATCCAGAAGATCCAGACCTTCTAGTGGCAGCTCAGAGCAAGGGGCATGGAAAGGGGAACTTGCTTTGGCCTGCTCGCCCTCGCTCTCACTGTCCAGTCCATCTGTCCCACTGCTGCAGTCAGCACTAAATAACCAGGCGAGGCTGAGCCTGTGAGACATGCAGCTTCGATGAACTACCCAGACCACACAGAGCAAGCCAATCTGGTGATAAACACGTCTATCACATCAGCTCCGTTCATGTAGAGAACCTAACACTAAGATCCTGGAGCGTGGCATCCCGACGGCAGCCTATTAGTAGACTGCAGTAAGGTTTTCGTCTCTGCTTCTAAAGACATTCCATTCGTCCCTCCCAACAGAACCTTGGACCAGGCCTCTCCAGCTAAGGAAGACATCTCCAAGAAGGAACCCCAGGTGTTCAGATTCTCAGTGACTGTAGGGCTTTGGTACCTCAGGACTATCCGTACAGTGTTTCCCCAGCAATTTACAGAGATGAAAGAGCAAGAAGCCTGCATGAGTGTTGTCCCAGGCTGGTGCCCCCATCTTTGACAAAGTCTAACCAAAACAAACACATACCTTAAAGCTATAACCTTGGTCTACTAAAAATCTCTGTCGCTTGGTAGAATAAGCCATCTCCTGTGTGTCCTGGGACACCAGCGAGTAGAAAAAGGCATTGTATTCCTCCGCAACCATCCCTACAGGACAAAGGTGAGATGAAATCCACATTAGCTGCTAAAACACGGGGTCCCGGCTAGAAGCCAGCACTGCAGCGGGCAAGCTCTTTACCCAGTGTGTGATCGCCCTGACTGCAGGGGATGTCATCAAAATTAACATTCCATCTGCTCTGAAGATCACCATCAAGTGAGGGAGAAAAGGGCTGAGGACATTGCTTGGAAACAGAAAATTTGCCTTAGCATACTTAAAGAGGGCCTGGGTTTAATCCCCAGCATGGCAAACCTAAAAACAAATATACTTAAAAAGAAACAAAGAGAGGGGCTGGAGAGATGGCTCAGAGGTTAAGAGCATTGCCTGCTCTTCCAAAGGTTCTGAGTTCAATTCCCAGCAACCACATGGTGGCTCACAACCATCTGTAATGGGGTCTGCAGACAGAATATTGTATACATAATAAATAAATAAATATATTTAAAAAAAAAGAAACAAAGAGGACAAGGAGATGGTAAAGCGGATGATAGCACATGTTGCCAAGCTTGGTGATCTGAGTTTGATGCTGGAAACCTGTTAAAACAACCATCAAAGGGCCACAGCAATTGGTCTGCAAAGGAAAGCAAACACGCAAGTTCCTTTCAGAAATGAGGTTTAGTATAACGAGAAAGCCTCAGGCCATGGCTGCGTCTCAATGTGTGCAGGGAACCATGCAGTTGCCTCGGCCTAGCAGTCTTGAGAGGCGTGCATCCGAGGTTTTTCAGGTTAAAGACCCTGACATGGTATGGTGGAAGGAAAGCAATCAGACAGAAAGGCTACAATATATGGTGGTAGAAACAGGAGGCCTTATAGGGAAGAAGAGGCTTCCCTGAAAGCCTGAAGAACTGCAGCCAGAGTGGGAACAGAGAGACAGCTGTCATGAGAGGACCACAGTGTGGAGGCCAGAGCAACGTTCAACTTCAGACTTTATTTCTGATTTGACGTGTATGCTTGCATGTCTGTGTGAGTAGATGCCACGTGTATGTACTTAAAAAGACCAGAAGAGAGGGGGCTGGAGAGATGTCTCAGTGGTTAAGAGTGCTGCCTGCTCTTCCAAAGGTCCTGAGTTCAATTCCCAGCAAACACATGGTGACTCACAACCATCTGTAATGGGGTCTGGTGCCCTCTTTGCAGGCATACACACAGACAGAATATTGTATACATAATTAATTAATTAAAAAGACCAGAAGAGGGTGTTAAGATCCAGTGGAGCTGAAGTTACTAGTAAAAACAGCCATCAAGCCAGATGTGTTGGCGCATGCCTTTAATCATCTGGGAGGTAAAGGCAGGCAGATCTGGTCTACAGAGTGAGTTCCAGGACAGTCTCCAAAGCTACAGAAACTCTGTCTTGAAAAACCAAAAATAAAAATAAAAGCCATTTAAAGATACCATGGAGAACATGGACCCCCATGGCATAAGAAGTAATGAAGATTCTGGGCTCTGAGCTCTGCTTTGGGCCCTTCCCATCAAGGTCTCCAAGCCTGAAGCAAAGAGCACACTGTGACTGGACACACCAGCAGCTCACCCCCACTCTTCCTAACCTGCCTGAGGCAGCAGGGGAAAGGCGGCCTTTACCTTTTTTGGCTCGGAGTACGCGCCCCAGCCTCTGGGCTTCCTGCCGTCTGGAGCCACCATGGGAGGAGATCTGAATGAGGACGTTCGCTTCTGGCAAATCGAAGGATGTGTCACCGACCTGCAGAAATAAGTAGTTTTATACAGGGAACGGTAAGAACAAAGACCATCAACTAGTCCAGATTTAAGTTTTCAATTTCAGTATTGTGGGAATGGAATTAGGGCTTCAGGCAGGCCAAGCATGTGTTCTCCCACTAAGCAACCTCCCCATCCATCCCTGGGTGAGACTTGAAGTTAGTGTTGGAGATAATTTAGAGAAACATCCTCTTTTCCTCTTCACAGTGGACCTCTCCAGAACCTAGCCATAATTTTTCTCTTTGTGCTGCAGAAATGGATGGGTCTGTACAAAACCCGTCTTACTTGGTAACAACGGCAGCAGCACAGGTGGGACAAGACAGACAACGAAGGGCACCACACACACAGACCTCACTGAGCACCAGCTCCTCAGCTGGGGTCTCAGCCCAGAGAGGTCCCCAGCCACAAACAGGAAGAGCGTTCCTGGCCACGACCACCAAACTGGAAATATGCCTGTCCTCTAGACTTTAGTTCCTTCTTCACCTGAATCTAAATGGCAGCTTCTGAAACTATGGGTTATGGTGTCTGAGGTGCTTGCCTCCCAGCCTGAAGACCTCGTTTCAATCCCTGGGACCCATGGAACAAAAGGAAAGAAGTAATTCCCACAGATTGTCCTCTGACCTCCACACATACAACATGGCAAATTTGTGCTACCCCTTTCCCAAATAAATGAGTGAACAGGTGTGAGTAAACCATTTTAAAGGTTTCTAAGTGTTTATCAAGTGCACACTCTCACTACAGACAGCCTCGGTTCCAAACACACAACGCACACACTGTGCTCTGTGCTTGTCCTCACCTTGCAACACAAACAAAAGTTGCTGAAAACCTCGACTGTGCTTATAAACTTCTCTGCTCTTCTATGATGGTGTAATTACGGAAAACAAAGGCTTTGGTATTTTCCTACAGTCATCCCCAAGCATGTGAGTGTTGAATTAGTACATCTTTGTGTTAGAACGCTTAACTTTAAAAACTGTTGTTTTAATGCTTAACTCCTGAATTTCATTTAAAAAAAAATCATTCAGTAAATTTGGGCTTAGGATTAGAACAGAATTTCCAACAATCTCTGAAATGGCTCCAAGCATACTTCTGCTGTTTTGAACTATGTATTTATGCAAAACTGCATTCTCAGCACTGACAATTATAAAAAAAAAAAAGAATCCATCAATTCTGAAAAACACTGACAATGTTCTACAGTCTACAATAGAATCTTCTATATCCTGCGGTGTCCGCTGAGATCTAATCTTCAGTAAAAGCAGCAAGAAGTCCATCACACTGATGGGAGAATTCCCTTTCATCTTTAACAACAGTCTCCACTGCTGTAGTTGGTTCTGGGATCCTGGCCACTACAGAGACAGATTCGTATGTGCATATGGGTTTGTAAACCAGGAACCCAGATTCCAGGACAGTGACAGGTGCCATTCTTACTTCCCCCAAAAAGTGCAGACTTCAGGATGTCAGACTCTAAAAACTTGAGCCAGCTAACTGAACAAATGTACCTAGGGCTACACCTCCCTGGCCCTAGCAAGTGGACCCCTGCCCACTCCTCCCTCGCAGCAGGCTTGTTGTGGTCTGACACTTTCTTCCAGGACTCCCACCCGGCCATGCTGCGGCCATCTATGTGTGTGCCCATTATGCAGGGGCTCTCCTAACAAACCAAAGAACATCCACTGCAGTCTCTGCTGAACCCAAGCCCCAGACCTTTCACACACATAAAAATGGTGAAGAGATCATGAGTGAAAAAAGGTTAAAAAGACTTGTTTTACACCACTGGGTCAGACAGTGGTGGCATAATCCTTTAATCCCATCACTTCCGAGGCAGGAAGATCTGTGTTTGAGGCCTCCTTGGTCTAGAGAGTGAGTCAAGGATAGCCAGGGCTACACAGAGAAACCATGTCTCAAAAAGCCAAAACTACAACAGCTAAATAAATAAATAAAGACGGAAGGAAAGAAGGAAGGAAGGAAAAAAGGAAGGGGTGGTGTACTTAGAAGTACAGTATCAGTGCTTAGAAGGCAGAGGCCAGCCTGGTCTACAGAGTGAGTTCCAAGACAGCAAGTGCTAGAAACCAGACTATAATAAACAAATAGAAGAAAACCCCTGGATCATATGGTGGCAGTGACACCACCCTGAAGCTTGGTCGACCAAGTCCACGGTGGCACTGGCCACCATCAAGGCACATCAGGCACCAGGACAGAAGCTTCCCAAAATCCAGCATCTCCAGCTCCAAAAAGGAAGCGTCAGCCAAATACCTGCTTTTGCCACAGTAGGCAGCACGCATTAGTGCCTTCTATAAAGGAAATACAATTTAAATCTCTACTTCCCAGGGAAATGTGGGACAAACCCAAGGAGCAAAACGTCCCCACAGATAGCCTGTACGACAATAAGAACCCTCCGATATTTCACACCTCCCAGAGCTGCCACTCCCTAACCATCATCCTGGGCTGGAAAGCAAGCACAGGAGGCCTTTAGCAGGTATGAACCATGTCCAAGAGCTCAGGTGCACCTCACGGGCCCACCATCCAGTGCCACATACCTTGGAGATGAAGATAGTGTTGATTTTGGGATTGTGCTTAAAGTTCTGGAGAATCTGCATCCTCTCTCCCTGGGACGTGGGCCCATAGATGAAAGGTCTAGAGAGTAACAAGGGGTTTTAGAAACAACACGGGATCACACATGGGATTAGAAACTACTTTTGCTAGCCGGGCGGTGGCGCACACCTTTAATCCCAGCACTCAGGAGGCAGAGACAGGCAGATCTTTGTGAGTTTGAGGCCAGCCTGGTCTACAGAGCTAGTTCCAGGACAGGCCCCAAAGCTACAGAATTCTGTCTCGAAAAACAGAAAGAAAAAATAAGAAAGAAACCGCTTTTGGGGAAAGCACTGACTGCTCACCTGGGCTCACAAGGTAACTAAAGCAGGGTGCAAGCTTGGCATCTTTGCTTGCATTTCATGTTTGTGTCCTCTTCTTTCTCCTTTTTCTGTATACCAGCCCTAGCTGTCCTGGAACTAGCTCTGTGGACCAGGCTAGCCTCAAACTCACAGAGATCTGTCTACCTGTGTCCTTTCCCTTCCTTCCTTCCTTCCTCCCTCCCTCCCTCCCTCCCTCCCTCCCTCCCTCCCTCCCTTCCTTCCTTCTCTCTCTTTTTCCCTTTCTTTCTCTTTCTTTCTTTCTTTCTTTCTTTCTTTCTTTCTTTCTTTCTTTCTTTCTTTCTTTCTTTCTTTCTTTCTTTTTCAGTTTTTTGAGACAGGGCTTCTCTGTAGCTTTGGGGCCTATTCTGGAACTAGCTCTTACAGACCAGGCTGGTCTCAAACCCACAGAGATCTGCTTGCCTTTGCCTCCAGAGTGCTGGGATTAAAGGCGTGTGCCACCACCATCAGGCTTGTGTCCTTTTCTTAAGGATAAATTCTGCTTGACTATGCATAGACATGTGTGGTGGTTTGAATGAGACTGGGCCCCGCAGGTGCGTATGTTTGGACATTTGGTCCCCAGTTGGTAGAACTGTTTGGGAAGGACTGGGAACTGTGTCCTTGTCAAAGGAGGTGGACCACTAGGGCGGGTTTGAGGTTTCAAGTCTCCTATCATTCTTAGTGCCCCCTCTGCCTCCTACTTGAGGATCAAGATGGGCACGCTTAGCTGTTCCTACTACCATGCCTTCTCCACCATTATGAGCTCTCTCTTTTTGACTCCATTAGTCCAAATTCAACACTCCTTTTATAAGTTACCTTGGCTGTGGCATCTTTTCACAGCAATGAAACAGTAACTAAGACACCATGACAGTTGCCTAGGAATGTCTGCCTACCCGACCTGTCTCATCCTAGCAAAGGATGAAGGCACACTTGTCCAGCCTGTATGTTGTGGCTTTTGTTTTATTTTATCATATTTTATTTTGTCATGTTTGGTTGTTCTCTTAGAAGCCTGTTCTTTTCTAATGACAGACAGGAAGAGAGTGGATGTGGAGAGGAAGGGGGAGCTGAGAGAAGAAGAGGGAGGGGAAACTGTAATCAAGATATATTCTGTGAGAAAATAATTTATTTTCAATAAATGTAAAATACTCAAAAAAAAAAAAGGAACAACAACCAAAAAGGATGAAGTACAGATGTTACTGTCCCACACTCACATTCTCCTTGGATTAGAGAAGAACAAAGCCTTGTGGCAGGACAGACAACACCTCCACACATGATTGTGAGCATAACTGTCTACATGGGAAGACTACATATCCTAGAACTGGTGAGCTGCAGGAGCCAGGTATAACACTATTCACAACGTATGAGTCCACCATGTAGGATGCTGGATCATACCTTGGCCAGAACTGCTTAATTATGCGTGCCTCGGCCCTTGTCTCAATGCATCAAACTCTTAGGTGGATGAACCTGGGGCCACTGGACACCTCCTCCTATTTCTCTTGCCAAAACACACTGACTAAATAAACCTGTCTCTGTTTTTCACCAATCCTCGTCTGTTAGGACTGCTGAAGTCTGGCCTTTTGCCCTCAAAGTCCAGCAGCTAACGCCCACGGAAGCCCTGTCATGTCGGCACGTCAGCAGAGCTCTGACACCGCGTGCTGCAGACCTCTCTTCTCACCAGCACCCCTCCCCTTCCTTCCCCTGGAGTACAGGCCCGGGCTCACCACTCTCCACAATTCCTTCTCTTGTTTGTTTGTTTTGTTTTTCTGGTTGGTTTAGTTGTGTATTGTTTTGTTTTAAGATATGGCTTCATAGGTACTGCAGGCTGGTCTGGAAATTACAATGTAGCCAGGCTGGCTCAAACTCATGATTCTCTTGCCTGTCTTCTGAGTACCAACAAAACTTGTGAGCATCATGAATTCTAGCACCTTTTCAGCTTTGCTTTTTCCTGCCTCAGGGTCTACAGCTTGAGGCAGAGTCTACAGCAAGCAGAATACTTGATTTCACAAAATGGTGGGAACAACCAAGAAAAATACTGTTGTACCCTAGCCAAAGGGCAGCTGAAAATGAAGACGCTGGAGTCTGTCCTTCAAGAAGTGAGCAGAAAGGAACCAGCCTTGAGCTGTTCTCCCTTAACACTTGGTCTCTTGTTTTCAGCTTTCCACCACAGGGCAAAGGCTATCTGACAACCTTGCTTCCCCATACACTTCCCCATACACTTGGGAGCCATTCCCTTGCTTTCTTTCTGGGAATACTGGTGGCCTATTTCTGGGGCTTCTTGGTGACAGTAATAGCTAGGACAGGCACCAGGTACTCTGGACACGCCACCGAACTGAATACTTCATAAAACAATACAAAAGGCAGACTGCAGATTCCCAATTTCTACATGGGAACTGAAGGTCAGGTCAGGAGCCCTAGAGTAGCTGTCCAAAGCCTGGGCCCACAGCACAGCTGCTGCTTCTTCTGTCTCATGCACTGTGTCCCATAGCGTGCCTACAATCAAATTTCTCATTTGTGGGGAGGCTGGGCAGGGCCTGAACAGCTGCACATTCAGACAGGGGCCTCTGGACAGCCCAGATGTCCCTGGCACTGTGAGGATCCAGGGCCCCGCATAACCCTAACATTTTCTGCATATCACGCTACAGAAAATGCTGGGAAGCCACACTCATAAGAGCAGGTTTAGGGGTTCCTTTTTAAAGTCCTCCATCCTTCTGGAAAATAACTCTTGTACAGTTGCAGGCCGTTGAATTACGAGGCTTCTCCCACATGGAAATGGAACGAGGTACCAGTCCTACCATGACGGGATTCTCACTTGTAGTGAACACGGAGACACAGGCACAAGCATCCTCTGTGATAAGTGGAGCAGCTCAACGTGACCATGAGGCAAATCGCCTGCCTGTGGTCACACAGATGGGAATTTGCTTGTGCCCTCTGCCCACTCCCACTGTCACACAGCATCAGTGTCCTGCAGTGGACTGCAATGAAGATGGGAAGACGGAGATGCCTGGAAGTTCTCTGACACATACCAGGGCTTTTGCCACAAGCTAAGAATAAACAAGGCCCAGAGTCCACAGTATTATTTCAAAAGCAAGGAAATAAAACATGTTGGGAAGAAGGGAGATGGGGTGATAAGAGAATGGAGCTGGAAAGTGAAGATGGGTTCCAGAGTGTGGTGGTTTGAAATAAAATGGCCCCCAAAGGGAGTGCCACTAGGGAAGTGTGGCTTTGTTGGAGGAAGTGTGTCACTGTGGAGGCGGGCTTTGAAGTCTCACATATGCTCAAGACACTGCCCAGTGTGCCAGATCACTTCCTGTTGCCTGCAAGATACAGAACTCTCAGATACTTCTCCAGAACCATGTCTGCCTGCACACCACCATCTCCCACCATGATGACAATGACCGGAACCTCTGAACTACAAGCAAGCCACCCCAATTAAATGTTTTCCTTTATAAAAGTTGCTGTGGTCATGGTGTCTCTTCACAGCACTAGAAACCCTAACTAAGACACAGAGGGAGACAGGTAAGAGAGAAGAAATGAAGAATTCAAAGATGACAAAGTTTCCCTCCTTCAGACTGCCAGGTCATGTGCCCAGCTTTGAGACTGGAGATGAAGCTCCAATGCAAGAAACTGCTCTGGGGATTTCTAAGATGTGTCTACAGACAGGATTTCTAAGATGCATCTACAGAAAGCTCCATGATGGCAGCGGGGACAGCTCTCATCCTACAGGCCAGAGAAGAGTGGGAGAATGAGGAGCAGGAGTCCAGCAGGAAAGAAAAACAGCTGAGAGGTCCATGATGCTACTGAGAGGGGGTTCATGCTTACAAAAGGAATTTGGGGAAGAATTAATATGCAGAAAGCCAAAGCAACAAAGCAAGTATAATTTCCAGGAAAAACAAAACATGTTCATTAAAAAAAAATGCAATCAGAGCATACTATAAAACCCTGCCTGGACAATGCTGGCACAGTCAGAACAATATAACACTGACTATTCGTTTAACCCCCAGCTCAGACTGTTATGTTAGGAGGGAGGAGTGCAGAATGTCATATGCAAGAAACCTAAACCTCAACTCTCACACTAGAAGTCAACAGGCAATTTCTATAACAACAAACCAAAAATTGTCACAAAGCTACCAGCTAAAAAGTAAAAAAAAGTAAACACAAAAGAGTTGAAAGTGGCTCCTTCAGGGAACTGGGTAGGCAAACAGGTACCAGAAACTGCTCATCTATCACAACAGACCACAGCCCTGAAACATGAGCCCAAATGAGCCTCTCTTCCCTTCAGTGAAGTCTATCAGGTCACAGAGATGAGACAAGCAAGTACACCTGGGATACGAGCCACTCCACCTTGCGCTATTGACCCAGGACATACAATCTGGCCTCAGCTCCAATCCCAGTTCTCACTTAGCCTGAAACGTTGACTCATTGGCCTTTGGAGTCCAGTGCTGGGAGATCAGACTCCTCTTTTCTACAACTGCTAGCCTCTGACCCTCACTATATGCTCCTATGTCTTTGCTACAACTGCTAGCCTCTGACCCTCACTATATGCTCCTATGTCTTTTCTACAACTGCTAGCCTCTGACCCTCACTATATGCTCCTATGTCTTGCCAGCTACTGAGAAAGGGCAGAGAACAAAAATCCTTAGATCCCAGAGAGTTCTTGAGAGGTCACAGAAACAAGCACCCCCATATTCTCAACGGCAAGGGGATTTGGAGGCAAGTAAAAAATTTCATCTCCTACTTGTTCAACCGAATGGCATATTCCCTCAAGGCAAATACGTTGTCGGCAAAGACAATAATCTTGTCATTCCTCCGCTCATGGAACTTGATCAGAAACTGGCAGGCTCGGAACTTGTTAGGATTCATGGTGTACAGCAGGATGCGCTTCTTAGTTTTAATTGCCACATACTCCCGGTAGAACTCAGGAGACATCGGGCACCAAACCTGAGACAGTAAGAATAAGGGATAAGGGGATCATTTTGCAAAACAAAACATCACACCATTAAGGACCTTTGATGCTATTTATTTAGCAGAATCAGCTTAGGAAAAAAATTCAAGTATCAGTGGCTTGAATGGCTCAACGAGCAGAGGTACTTGGACTCGCAAAGCCTAGTGATCTGAGTTTGACTCTCAGACTCCAGAAGGTAGTAAGAGAGATACAATCCCCGAGAGCAGTCCTCACCCTACACAAGCACACTGAGGCATGTGTATGCCTCGTGCGTGCACACACAGACACAGACAGACATACACACACACAAGAAATACTTTTTTAATTAAAAAAACAAAAACAATGGTAGGTGAATTTTTATCTCAATATAAAAGTCATTCTTTATCCATGACTTTAGTTTCATACAATCAAATGTCTAAAAATACTAAATGGAAAAATCCACCAGACACACAACTCACGAAGTTTAAACTGACACCATCTGAGTAATGAAATCTTATGCACACCCATTCTCCTACACCCAGACTGTCAATCATCTCCTGCTCTAGCTTATCTGCACTGCACTTAATTCCTGCTCATGAACCGCTGTCTTAATTACTGCACCGCCTGGCCCAGTCCTGCAATGCTTGTACTTAAGTAACACTCGCTTAGGAATCCTACTAATAGCCTTAAAGTACGCATGCAGTGACGCTGGCTATTACACAACAAGTGCTTAGTTACAAAGCAAATGCCATTAAGTCAGGAGATTCAGACTATGCAGTATCTGACGTCTAGTGAGGGTCTTAGAAAACGTGACCATGGGTAGGAAGGGAAAACCAGAGTACAACTATTAATCAAATTTAATACACAGAGCCATATCTTTAATCTCAGAACTGCAGAGGCAGCAGAAGGCAAATCTCTGCAAGTTAAAGCCAGCCTACAACCTACATAGCATGTTACAGGCCAGATGGATGGTTTTGTCATTCGTTCAAAAACTTACCTTTGACTATGGATTTTAGCACACACTTGTACAGTATTCACTAAAAAACAGTATTAGAAAAATGTGTCCTCAGAAATAACACCATAAGGACCATCTATTTTCTTAGGACTTTGGCACTGGAATTAGTTTAAGTGGTTGCCCACTCAGGCTGCTGCAGCAATGCTACAGGACAAAGGTGGACAGAGTGCCCAGAGTTCGTCACAGGAAGAGCAGAGACATGGTCTGTATTGGCTTACCGACTTTACCACATGGCAGAGACAGAGGATTCCACCGCACTGTGCTCTGAGGTATGGCTCGCCTATCAAGGGACTACGGTAGGGCATGCTCATTTAGACTGGGTCCTGACCTGTTTGTCTGCCCATGAGGAATGGGAGACTCCTCCCATTGGAGGAATCCTCACTTCACAAACCACTCAGGGGTGCAAATACCTCGGCACACTGGACTTTGGCGATGTACCCGTTGTTCTGCAGCTCCATCCAGTTGGCTTCATAAAGCTTGGGCCCAATCAGAAAATTTAAGTCAACGATTTTGTCATCTTCCCGAACAAGGGTTGCAGTCAAACCCAGCTTACAGTGGGCCTGCACAATGGTCAGTACCCGCCGGAACATTTTGGCTGTGGACAAAGGGAAGATTCACATCAACACTTTCTACACTGAGAAGGGACCACACACAGCTTGAAGCTTGGCACTGATCTGCCGCATCATATGGCTGACCCTGGGACTAGAGAGCTGAACTCTGGCTCCAGACAAGAACAACAAAGCAAGAGTATTTCAGCATGGCTTTTAGAACTGCTCAAAGATAGAAAGAAGAAAAAGGGATAAATGACTTCAAGGAGTTCCAAGTTCACAAATGCCAGAATTCTCCTACCAACACTGTCTAGAGTCCAGACAGCAGTAGCAAACATGACTTGACTTCAAGCCACACAAATCATTCATCCTGAAGCTTGTCCCCAGGTTACAGCTAGGGAAGCTGGGATGTGGGGGTAGAGAGGAAGCCAGCTCTGCTCTGCCTTCTACCATTCCCCCTTAAACCAGAGAGCAGAGCTCACGGGAATGATGAAGTTCAGTCACTAGTTTGCTTAAGCATTCTTCTTCTCTGATTCCCACAGATACCACTTAAATCAGGCATGGTGGTACATGCCTTTATACTCAGCACTCTGGAAGCAGACACAAGAGGATCGTTCAGAGTTTGAGGCCAGCCTGTTCTATATAGTTAGTTCCAACTTTCATCGTGTGTGTGTGTGTGTGTGTGTGTGTGTGTGTGTGTGTGTGTGTGTGTGGTTTTTCAAGACAGGGTTTCTTTGTAGCTTTGGAGCCTGTCCTGGAACTAGCTCTTGTAGACCAGGTTGGCCCCAAACTCAGATACCTGCCTCTGCCTCCCGAGTGCTGGGATTAAAGGCGTGTGCCACCACCACCTGCCTATAATTCCCGATTTTATCAAATAAACAAATAAATGGGAAACAACTTTTTAAAAATCTTGTGTGGGTGTGCTTATGTGTGTGAATGCAGCTACCTAGCTACCTACATGCTAAAGCACATGTGTGGACATTAGACCACCTCATCCTCCACCTTGTCTGAGGCAGGGTCTTTTTGTGGTGTACTATTGCATATGCCAGGGATTCTATTGCTGCCACTTTCTGTCTTCCCACAAGACAGGAGTGCTAGGGTTACAGATAAACCTTAGCACATCCAGCGTGTTTGTGGGTTCCTGAGACTTGAACCCTGGTCCTCCAATTTGTAGGTTTCCATGGCATAGCTTTTAAAACTTTTAACACTTTGGAAGAAGATTAAGATGTTTTAAGTTGGGTGACCAATGAGATGGCTTGCAGGTGAAAACACCTGCTGCCAGGCCTAATGACCTGAATTCAAAGTCTGGCATCAACATGGTGGAAGGAGAGAATCAGCTCCTGCTGACCTCCAAACCCTGAACATGGTATACACATGCTCTCCCCAAAAGTAAATGTAAGTTTTTTTTTTTTTAAAGAGTTTTGGGCTGGGTAACACGTTTTGAGGATAGCCCACCCCCACACCCCATAGGGAGCTCTACTTCTCAATAAAACCTACTTCTCAATAAAACCTGTTTTTTTTTAGCTCTACTTCTCAATACTAAAACTCTACTTTTCAATAAAACTCTACTTCTCAATAAAACCTGGTTTGCCTGCTTTTCCAAGGGAGGAAAAAAGTGTTTAACTCATGGAGTCAGAGGTGTAGCTCAGTGGAAGCTTCACAAGCATGAAACCCTGGCTTCAATCTTCAGTACACACAGTGTCATGTTTATATATTATATAATTATATGAGTATATATAATATAATTAAAGATGGGGCCAATGATACTCTAAAAAGACACCCAATTGTTGGAGAAAAGAGGCCACTTGTTGGTTCCCAGCTGCCCGGCTAGCTTAGATCCAAAATAATCACACAGAAACTGTAATAATTAAATCACTGCTTGGCCCAATAGCTCTAGTTTTTTAATTGGGTAACTCTTACATATTAATTTAACCGATTTCTATTAATCTGTGTATTGCCAATGGCAGTGGCTTATCGGGTAATGTTCCCAGCGTCTGTCTCAGGCGGAAGATCCATGGCTTCTCACTGACTTTGCCTTCCTTCTCCCAGCACCCAGTCCAGTTTTCCCTACCTACTTAAGTTCTGCCCTATCAACAGGCCATGGCAGTCTCTTTATTCATTAACCAATAAAAACAACACATAGACAGAAGGACCTCCCAATCCACCCAATTGGAAGATGAAGAGGCCAGAATATTCCAAAGACAAATCAAACCAAAGAGTCATAGAAGAACAGAATGGGCAGACTCCAAGTAAATGATCAGTTTTAAGTATCATACACAAAAACAATTTTTGAAAACTTCTATGTGTAAACACAACAAAAATTATACCAAAACACAAAAGGAGGCACAAGCAAATAAAACGTTCATGTCATGGTTATCTCTGAGCAATGATCGCTGACCCAAACAAGTAACAGCAAAGGATCCTAGGCTTTCCTTTCCTAACAGGAGCATTGGAGGCCCAGGCAACAAGTGCAACACAGTGTGGGCCTGGGAGGCAGAACAGCTAACAGGGACAAAGGAGAACTTGATCTGAATTTTTTCGAATCTGCATCTTCTAGGCCATTGCTGGCAGCCACCACAACTGCCCCAGGTGAGTGAGGCACACTGTACTGAGAGGACCCTTCACAGTCACAGATGGAGCACTGGGCACATCACCCCTCTGTCAACAGAGACCACCACCCCGACTTCTGCTGTCAAAGAAGTCTGCCTTCTCCTTGAATTTCACATAAATGGCATCACCTTCCTCCCTCTGGGTGAAGTTTGCATCACTGTTATGTAAAGCTAAGTCTACAGTTCATTTGGGATGTCTCAACTGTACCTTTGAATCTCTAATGCCAAGGAAAGTGCTCAATAAATGCTTGTTAAGTCAGGAGGACTGGCCGGGTGGTGGTGTATGCCTTTAATCTATATGAGGCGGGGGAGCAAACCTAGAGGTGCGTGTGTTAGGCAAGCACTGTACTAACTGAGCTTTTCTAGTTCATCACAACACAAAAGTATTAATAAATTGGCCCAACAAGGTTCCTTCTTATAAGACCAGTAAGAGAAAAGCTTATCTTTTGAGACCTCAAAGATAAAGCGCTTTGCTGGATCCAATGTAATCAAAGTAGGACGTCAGGAAATTTACTGATTTGCTCACATCTCTAATAGCAGCTCTTGGGGCTCGACTGCCAGTCAATAGGGCTCGCAGTGTTATTAGTTCATCCTCCGTTGTCAGAGCAAAACGAACACTAAAGTACAAGATTAGGTAGCTCCACTTGTGTGGACTCTTGTGAGAGCCTCACAGTAGATACAGCATCACACATGCAGAAAAGCTTCCACGGAGTCTGGAAGCCTTGCTCTTTTATAACCATTTGCTCTTGCAGGAGCTAACTGGGATCCTGAGAGAACAGAATTAATCCCATCTGCCGGTGATACACACAACCAAAGCCTTCTCTTCAAGACTCCACCATCTCTGAGAATTGTCTTCAATATATGAAATCGTTCTCCTTCCTTCCTTCCTTCCTTCCTTCCTTCCTTCCTTCCTTCCTTCCTTCCTTCCTTCCTGTTGTTTTGTTTGTTTGTGTTTTGTTTGTGAGACCGTGTTTCTCTGTATAGCCCTGGCTGTCCTGGAACTCACTCTGTGGACCAGGTTTACCTCAAACTCACAAAGATCCACCTGCCTCTGCCTGAGTACTAAGATTAAAAGCAGGCACCACCATCACCTGGCTCAACACAGGAACTCTTACACAACACACTCAAAGGCCTGAACTCAAAGCTTGGTTTCACTGTTATACCCAAAGACAAACCAGTGATGTTGGGAACCAGACTAGAGAACAGAGACCACACTATGAACTTTAGGACTATGACCTGATACTAGGCTCCCACACGCATGAATTTGAGATTTTAGTTAAGAACAGCAGTATGCATTAAGTACACTCTCAGGAAGAGTACACTCTCAGCCCTCCCAGGCTTCATACCCAGCCCAAGGGAAATACTGTAGAACAATCTTAAACTCATTTAAAACACGACTTTCTACACCATCAGCTTTAATCCTGGCAGACCTGACACCCATACTCTTGAAGGTTGAGTTTCTAAATTATCATAAAATAAATGATAGGGAAGGGATATCAGTTCCATGAACTGTAATATATATATAGATAGATATTTGTATGTCTACACCAAAATCAGGACATAGATCAACTCATTGCTCCCTCATAACTGCCTAATATGCTGGTCATTTGTGTCCTCCTTGAGTGCTGCCCCAGCAACCACTGGCCTGTTCACTAACATGATGATATCTTTTTGACAATGTCATGTACGCATAACCACACACTTCTTTCAGCACCATGCCCCTGAAACTTAGACAAGCTATTGCATGTTCATTCCTCTTTACTGACAAGTTGTGTTCCAGTGTACAGATGTGCTGTCGTCTGCTTATCTAAACATCCCCAGATGACCACTGAATTTTGGAGATTATGAATAGAGTTGCTATGGAAAAATTTAAGTATAGATATTCCTACATAAATCTATTCTCATTTCCAACAGTGTACAGAAAAATCATGTGATTTTACAGTGGATGTCTATTTGTTCTAGAGGAACCATCAACTCTGCAATGCCTCTGATCTAAAACCTCCTCTGCACTGGTCATGCCAGGATTCTCATTTTAGCCATTCTATTTGGAGTAAAGTGACATCTTGTGTCTTAACTGGGATCCTCATTTCCCTGATGGCTAATGATGCTTATACCGTTAGTGCATGTAAATATCCTTGCTAATGTTGTTTCCTAACGTTCTGGTCATTGTCTGAATTCATCTGACAATGCAAATCAGTATGTCTAAATTCTAACAGACTCCCTTGGTAGGTAGCAAGCTGTTTCCAAAGCTATCTCATTTCAATGAATGCCCTGCTGAGCTTCCTTCACTCAAACTAAAGCCTTAGTCTCATCCTTGATTTCGCCTTCCTTTCTGCCTTCATATTTAACCTGTTCATGGGATCTCTGTGGCCTGTCCAATCAGATTGCGTTCATCTTACTGTCTTCTCCCTGGCTCAAGCCTTCTCTTGGGACTCCATAAGTCTACTCCTTTCATTGCTCCCAAAGTGCTTATGCTCAGTAGCCAGAGTGATTCCTATTGTAAGTCAGCTCAGGTGACTCTCTGTTTCCGATCCTTAGATGGCTTCTTCCTCAGAGATGAGCGGTACAAGCCACATCTCCACCCGGGTCTATGAGCCCTGAAGCTGCTCTGGCACCTGCACCGGGGCAGCCTTGACTGCTCTCTCAGAACATCTCTGCGGACACTGTCTGAGCATGCCAAGGTCTTT
Organism: Microtus obscurus; assembly: GCA_963919715.1. Classification (NCBI taxonomy): domain Eukaryota; kingdom Metazoa; phylum Chordata; class Mammalia; order Rodentia; family Cricetidae; genus Microtus; species Microtus obscurus. The sequence goes on from CAWTZC010000330.1 coordinate 11,156,858, forward strand.
TTTGTTTTGTCTGTTTTTTGAGACAGGGTTTCTCTGGTTCTGGCTGTCCTGGAACTCACTTTGTAGACCAGGCTGGCCTCAAACTCAGAGATCTGCCTGCCTCTGCCTCCTGAGTGCTGGGATTAAAGACGTGTGCCATGACCTGCCAGTGCATGCCAAGTTCTTTACCACAAGGCCAGTACCTTGTCATTTTCCCTTCTCAAAGACATCCAGTCTCTGCTGGACCATCTGTAAGCATCTCTAGTTATCCTCAGACATATACAGACCCTGGAAAAGCTCTCATCATATAAAAAAGACACCAACGGTGGGCAGCCCGTTTTCAGTGTTCTGAATGTTCTCTGTAAAAAATACTGTTGTGTTTCATTAAATGAAGGCTGAAGTATCAGTTGTCAGTGTGTAATATAAATCCGACCTCTCCAATTGCAGGCGTATCTTTTTCTTACAACAGCGTCCGTGATACAATCTATCAATGTGCTGTAAAAGTCACCATTTTAGAGTATAATCCAGCAGGTTTTAGTAAGTTCTAGAGCAGTGCAACCCTGACTATGGTCTAGCTTTAGAACATCTCCTGCATCTCTACTTTCAGTCAGTCCGCATTTTCCTCTGCATTCTAAGGCAACCCATGCTGCATTCTGATTCTAGATCAGTGGCTCTCAACCTTCTTAATTCAATGACCCTTTAACACAGTTAATAGTAGTAATTATCATTACTACTATTTTGGAGAAAGGGTTTTTCTGTGTAGCCCTGGCTGTCCTGGAGCTTGCTCTCTGCTAGTCAGTAGGTAGAATACACAGCAGTCACCTGCAACCCCCAATGGGTCAGCTTTTATCTGCATAGACAGTCAGCCTCCACCTCCTCACCTGGAATGGTGTGCACCTCGTCAAGGATCATGAGGCCCCACTCCTGGGTTTTGAGCCACTCCATCACTCTCTCAGCCTCCCAGGACCTTTTGGTGGTGTGGCCCAGCATAGAATAAGTGCTAATGGCAATCGAGCAGCCGATGGGCTTGTCCTTGGCATCCGAGGTGAAGCGGCAGATCTGGCTGTCATCGATGGTTGACCACATCTTAAACTGGGCTTTCCACTGCTCCACAGACACAGCCGAGTTGCCCAGGACCAGGCAGCGCTTTCTGACAGTACACGCAGCAGTCACACCAACCAGGGACTTCCCAGCACCTACAAGCAACCAAAGGGTGATGCTACCCAACCAAAGAGTGAAACAAAGGTAAGGAACAGATAGAATGGCTCAACAGGACCAGAATCTAGGCACAATCCATAAACTGGTCCTCAGAGACAGTATCTATAAAGCACTCACTGCTTCAGGCTGCGTTCTTCATAAAGAGATGACCCACTTAGTACTTGCTTATGAGAATTAGTAGAAGGCCCTTCGGTAGCTCCTTATATGTATCTCACATAAATGATAAAATGTTAGAACCACCAATGAAAAGGATGGTCACAGGTACCCAGCACACATTGTAGGCAAATGACAGCTTTAAACTAATAGGGGACAATCAAGGCTCAGGAAAGCACAAAGTGTGCACGCTCCTGGCAGAGTCAGAGAAGACAAAATTCTTTGAACTTCTTACTTTAGTTTCCCCTTCCATTAGAAGATTAAGATGAAAAAAATCAAACTGTTCAACGATTTCGCCTTTATCTCTGACATGACCTGTGAAGCTTTCTGAAGAGAACTGAAGGCAGAGGCCCATCTCTGCAAACTGTGTCCAGGTTGGAGTTCCCAGATGAATCTGTAATGGCCTCTGGTTGTGAACCTAGGTAGACCTGACACTGAACTGTGAAGTCTGACGAAAGGGGGTGCGTGTGTGCAAACGCGTGTGTCTGCTGCCTTTCCTCACACCCATCACAAGCCATCCAGAAACAAGCAACACTTCTGGAGAGGCAGCCTCCAGATTACATTATACAAGACTGACTTCGCTGGGTAGGAACTGTGCTACACGCCCAGCAGCACTGCCAGCACTGCTGTCTACCAGTACAGCATGCTCCAGGTTTCTCTGACTCCTCCATTATTAGTCAGGACTTCACGGGTTCCTTAGTGGAGCCATTCACAGCCATTCTCTGCGCCAACTGAATGAGCTCTGATATACCCGCAGGGCCTTGACTAAGGGCAGCACAAAGCAAGCACTTCAATAAATATCAGTTCAGTCCAGAACCAGGAACAGGCAAGGTGCTAACAGGGAGACACACCGAGTAGGGCAGGAGGCAGCCAGCAGACAAAGGTGGAGCCTCCTCCACTCACCACATTCACTCACCACAGGGAAGAACGATGACTCCGGAGCGTGCTCGCCCGTTTCCAAACATCTTACGCAGGCTCTTCTCCTGATAGGGTCTGAGCACGGCTGTGGGCTTCAGGTCAATGTTGATGTCGGGGTTGAGAGAGTCATTCCGGAAGTCATACTCTGCCAGCAGAGGGTACTCTAAGTAGATGCAGCGCTTCTGCAGCTCCTCGATCATTTCCTAGGAGCCAGCAGAGGACACTTGAGAATCGCAACTCTGAAACGCATTCGAGACAACATTCAAAAGGGCCTCATGATCAATATCTGGAGTTTTATCTAGATGAACACAATTTCAGATTTTACTTGCCAACAAGAAGGTTAGCACAGAAAAACAACACAAACTAGGAACACAGGCAAAACAATTTTTTTTTTGTTTAGTGGGTTGTTTTTTCTTGTTGCTTTGGTTCTTGTGAGACAAGTGGCATCTAGCCCAGACCAGTCTTAAATTCACTGTGAGGTCCAGGATGACCCTGAACTGCTGACCCCTCGGATTTCAGACACACACTACCACACCATTTATATGGTGCTAGTGACTGAACCCAGGGACTTAGACATGCTAGAAAAGTTATTCTACCAACAGAGCACCATCCCTGGTCTCCTCAAAATGAACTTTAATCAGAACCAAAATGGATCCTGTGGAAACCAGCCTCCTAGCCCCAAGAAGACCATAATCACCTCAGGAGAATATCAGGGGCCAACTGGTAAGAACAAAACCGGAAACCATCCCTTTCTCTCGGAGGAGAGGGTGCTGACATATGGCTGTACTGCTAAACAAACCAGGAAGCATTCACTAACCTGCTTGACTTCAAAGGAGACTGTCTGGGTCTCTTCTTCCTCTTCCTCATCCTTGTCCATTTGCTCATAAAAATCAAACAGGTCTTTGGGGATGTCAGATTTGGCCTGTGGATCTACCACCTGGGAGGTAGAAGGCCCACCACTGCCTTCTGCAGTCTTAGAAATCTGGAAGAGAAAGGCAGTATGGGACTCTTGTTATCAGCCATGAACTGACGCTGTAAGGGGCAACAGCAGCCTGGCGGCTAGCCTGCCACTGCTGGGTTACAGGAGAACTGAGGTCCTAAGTTCCCAGCCCCAGGTAACCCAGGAGCTCACGCACAGCAGATCTGCTTGTGAAGGTCTCTGTGATGAGTTCTGTAGCCTCCCCCTCCGCGTTCCTCAAGCGACATTCGCGGATCACAGGGTCTTGAAGAAGATGCTGGATGACATCAGGGTGGGAACTTTCAACAAAGTACCTACAAGCAGGGAGGACGGAAGTCCCTACTGACCGGCACACCATTTCCAGAACATTCTGCATCTAATTCAACTAGATGATCTGAAAATTATAGCCTCATGACTTCCCACACCTTTGTCAGATCAAACAGCTACAAGTGAAGACATAACACGCTGAGAGTCACAGGAAGGAGCACAGCTGAACGCAAGTCCTAAATGTGTGCAGTCCGAGTATGATCACTGCTTTGCTAATGTTCTTCTCCAAAACATCTATATAGAAACTACTATTGCATGTGGATAAGTAACACTGCAATTTTAACTTCTAGAATTTTTTTTTCTTGTTTGTTTTTTTCTGTTTTGTTTTTAAGTCAGTGTTTCTCTGTGTAGCCCTGGCTGTCTTGGATCCCTCCTCCCTGGCATCAGAGGGTGGTACCTCATACCTCCTCTTACCTGTTGTGCTTCAGGACCAGCTTGACTTTCCCATAGCTGACAGTACACAACTGCAAGAGAGAACACCAGCAAATCTCAGTCCCCAGGACGCCATGCCTTAGCACAGCCACGTGAAGAGTTGACTTGCTTTAGGAAAACCCCATGTGCAGTCATATCTGCCTAAAGGGAGCTGTTTTAGAGATGAAAGAAGCCCCTCCTACCTAATTCACATGCCTAGCTAAAAAGCACTGCTGTGTTTCCCGTCCACAGCCCTCATCCTGATCTGGAGGCTCATCCTGCCTCATCAGAACTAAAACAGCTCCCAGAAGTCATCAGGCACACAGTGAGTACTCCACAGTACCTGCTACACAAGGTAAGTTCAAAAGGTTAGGCCTTCCCACCAGTGTTCTCATTTTCCCAACTGGGCGGGGTGGCACATGCCTTTAATCCCAGCACCTGGGAGGCAGAAGCAGATCAATTTCTGTGAGTCTAAGTCCAGGCTGATCTACAGAGGGAGTTCCAGGACAGCTAAGTGTACACAGAGAAACCCTGTCTCTTGGCAAATGAACTCAAGACCATGAAGCTACATCCCTAATCACTTCCACCTCTATTTTCAAATTTTGAGACAAGTTCTAATAAATCCACCAGCCCAGCCTTGAACTTTCAGTTCTTGTCCCTGGACAGCTGGGATCAGAGGCATGTGCCACCATGCCCAGCACAATGTAAGCTTCTTGGCGACAGGGAATATAGTGTAAATCCTCTCAGGTTCCCAATCTGCTGGAAGGAATCCCGTCATTTGGTGTTGGCAATGATGACTCGCAATCAGATTTCGAGCTGCCCTCAGACCACCGCAGCACTGCCCCAACACCATCATCCTGGTTTAAGGTTCAGAGAAGCCTCGGACTCCGCAGTGATCATACTCGGACTGCACACATTTATGACTTGCGTTCAGCTGTGCTCCTTCCTGTGACTATCAGCGTGTTATGTCTTCACTTGTAGCTGTTTGATCTGACAAAGGTGTGGGAAGTTATGAGGCTATAATTTTCAGATCATCTAGTTGAATTAGATGCAGAATGTTCTGGAAATGGTGTGCGGAGTCCGAGGCTTCTCTGGGAGTGGATGCATGGTATTCCGCTTACAGACGTAAAATCCAATGTGGAGCCCTTCCAGATTTGCTAATGGTAACCAAACTACTCACCGCCCGCTCCTTTGATTCAACTGCCACTCCCCTGGAGCCCTCCTCACTTCAACATTTGAAGTTCTGACTTTCCCTAGTACAATTCATTTACCATGGGTCTTGAGTAAGTATTGAACCTTAAATGGAGCTCACTACCAACACCACCATACAGAGATTCATTTTCTCAGAGTTCTAGATGTTCATGATGAATGGACCAGGCCCAGATGATTGAGACTGTGGCAAGGTCTCCTGACTGGTAAAGAGCCACCTTCTCTCTACAGTCCATGAAGAAGGGACTTATGACAGCTGTATGATGTCTCCTAATAAAGACAAGCATCTTCCTGATTGTGAGGTCTTACTCTTATGGCCTCATTTAGTCTTAAAAAGTTCAGGTATATTGGGGTTAGAATTTCAAAAAATAAATTGTAGATATACACATACATGCATACATACATACATACTTATAAATGTGATCTCTAGCACCACCCATTCAGAGCTGGTTTTCCAAATAACCCTTGTTAGTAGACTGGACCTGAATTATTATTCCAGGGCTAGGAGCAACTCACAGGAAGCATAGCCTCAGCCAGAACCACAGCTGGATCCAAAGCAGCAGCAGCTAGGCAATCAGCTACTGTGCTATCAAAGGAGATACAAGCCAGACATTTTGATGGCAATATCAATACCTGAGCACACCACTGCCACATTATGAAGACAGTTAGAACCGCTAGCAACTCACCTTAATAAACTGGATGATGCCATCGGGGACTCCAGTCTTACTGAGCTTTCTGAGGTACTCAGTGATGTCGCTGGTCTGCAGCCCGACACTGACAGCTGCGTAGAGGGAGTAGGCAGTTAGCTTGTATTCATGGACATGAGTAGGCCGGCACACTGGCTCTGCAATTGCCACCAGGAAGTCTTGGGCATACTTGTAAACTGGAGAGAAGGCTTCCAGAAAAATATGGCCATCAGGAGCCTAAAAACATCAAGTAAACACAAAGGCAAGGATATTAATGGGCTGCAGAGACCACTAGGCTCTCATGTCATTATCAAAAAGGGTAAGCTGTCCACTGCTAAGATATCTTTGAAACCAGTCCTTCCGGCAACTGCAAGGGTCCTAGTACTTTAATTAGACATAGAAGAGTAGAGAGGAAAGGTTTCCAATGTTCCATACACAGAAATCTTCCCTAACTTCATAGTTTCAAATTGCCTTTTGGCTAGAATAAAAAATGTGTGTAGAACATTATGTATCTTAAGTCAAGCAAACTTAGCTACCAAATGCATGCCTTCCATTAACTTGCAAAGGGGCTAAAGAGATGGCTCAGGGGTTTAGAGCACTGCTGCTCTCGCAAAGACCCAGCTCATAACAGTCTGTAAGTCCGGCTTTAGGGGATCTGACACATTCTTCTGGCCTCCTCGGGAACCAGACACACATGTGGCACACATACATGCAGGTACTCAGACATACATAAAAGTTAAAAGATCTTTTTTAAAAATGAGGAAGTAAATTGTTAGCTAACACAAACTATATATATAGTGGTTGGGGAGATGGCTCGGTGGGTAAAGAGCTTGCTATGCAAGCATGAGGACCTGAGTTCTTGCTTAGGTCATGCATGTGTCTGATCTACCAGGAACAGTAGTGCATGTGTATAACCGGAGCTGGTGGTTAGAGGTGGGGATAGGTGGGTGGGCACACAGGCAGAAGAAGTGGGGGAGAGGTCACAGGTCAATCAGTCTAGCCAGCAGGAAGCTGGGCAAACAGGTGACGAGTGATTGAGGAAAATGGCCCGTCATCAATCTCAGCTCTAGAAGCACCCCCATGAGCACACCTGCACAATGTGTGCACGTATCCCCCACACAAAGAATGCTGGAGAGGTTGTGGGGAAAAGGGAACACTCCTCTATTGCTTGTGGAAGTGCAAACTGGTACAGCCCCTTTGGATGTCAGTGTGGTGACTGCCAAGAAAATTAGGAAACAACCTTCCTCAAGACCCAGCAGTACCACATTTGGGTATATATCCAAAGGATGCTCAATCATACCACAAGGACATGTGCCCAACTATGTTCATAGCAGCTTTGTTTGTCATAGCCAGAACCTGGAAACAACCTAAATGCCCCTCGATTGAAGAACAAATAAGTAAAATGTGGTAATTTACACATTGGAGTACTACACAGCAGAAAAAAAATAACGACATCTTGAATTTCACAGGCAAATGGGTGGAGCTAAAAAACATTTTGAGTGAGGTAACCCAGACACAGAAAGACAATTATCACATGTACTCACTCATAAGTGGTTTTTAAACACAAAGCAAAGAAAGCCAGCCCACAAATCACAATCCCAGAGAACGTAGACAACAATGAGGACCCTAAGAGAGACATACATAGATCTTATCTACATGGAAAGTAGAAAAAGACAAGATCTCCTGCGTAAATTGGGAGCATGGGGACCTTGGGAGAGGGCTGAAGGGGAGGGGAGAAGCAGGGAGGGGAGCAGAGAAAAATGTAGAGCTCAATAGAAATCAATAAAAAAAGAAATGCTACATTGATTGACTGACGGTATGTGGTGTAAGTGTGAGTACATGCATGCCACAGTTCCAATGTTGAAAGTCAGGGGACAACTTGCCAAAGCAGGCTCTCTTCTCCTACCATGTGGGTACCGGTACAGACTCAGGTCTCACTCTTGACAGCAAGAGCCTTTACCTGCCGAGTTATCTGGCATTCACCACTGTGTGGTGGGCTGTGGAGAAATGGAGAACGCCCAGGTCACACCAGCTATTCCAATGTGCACGTACAGCCCCAGCCACTTCAGAAAGCAGCATTCCTGACTCTTGAATTTTGGTGGTGTGAGAATGTCCAAGATTTAGCTGCCACCCAGACTTTTCGGTTATGCTTACCACCCAGAGGGGCCTGGAAGTATGGTCGCCCTTCAGCGGCATCTGCTGCCTGTAGTCCTTGGCTCCATACTCATCAACTTTGGTGCTGGACTCATCGACCTGTTTCCCTGCCGCTGAGGGCACCGCCTCCTGAGAGTCGTTCCCAGGCGTGTCGTCTTCGTCTTCCTCTTCCTCCTCATACTGCCTCTTTTTGGACTTCTTCTTGTCTGCGACAGAAGACACAGAAGTGAACCCAGGAAGGTTCTACGATTCCCTCCGCACTACACAGGGAACGCTAAGTTCTCCTGAGCCAGCGCTCCGCATCCCGGCACTACCCCCGGAATCCCGCAAACACCTCCCACCCGGCTCCGCAGTGCATCTCCTGGACCCAACAGACCGGAACAAACCCTGAGACAAGGACCGCTACAAAGAGTCCGTACCGCGGTCTACTCGGTCTCTTTTGCCCATAACAGTTCCAGGATCAGGGAGCCACAGCGCTCCACACCGCGTAAATTCCTGAAGAGTAACTTTAAGAGGATCTTCCGGTCTACACCGGAAGTACAACCCCAGACCATCGGAAATCCCACCCCTGAAGCTTTGGACCGGAAGAGTCGCTACTCTGCCACAGCTAATCTAAAGTGAGCTGTGACCATGTATTTTTCATCCTCCACTCATAAGTTTTGCTTTGAACCTGATGTGGTTCTAGGGGCCTTGCACTAACTTGCCCTGTAGACCAGGCTGACCCACAACTCAGAGATCTGCTTGCCTCTACCTCTCGAGTGCTGTGATTCACTATGCCCTGCCTTCGCTCTGGTGTTTGTTGAGGCCACCGCTTAGATCGCTAAGGTAGGACAGTGAACAAACCTGGATGGTTTCCTCAGGCCCCTATGAGCTGGGATTACAGGCGTGTTCCACCACACCTCGTGTCTGGAAATTAAATTCTAAACGCGAGAGGTGGGAAATACACATTGGTTTTTTTTTTTTTTTTTTTTTTTTTTTTTTTTTTTTTTCGAGACAGGGTTTCTCTGTGGCTTTTGGAGCCTGTCCTGGAACTAGCTCTGTAGACTAGGCTGGTCTCGAACTCACAGAAATCCGCCTGCCTCTGCCTCCCGAGTGCTGGGATTAAAGGCGTGCGCCACCACCGCCCGGCCAAATATACATTGTTTTAAGGAAAATAAAATGGGCAGTGTCATTCTAAATGGAGTGGCCCTGGATAGAGGGTGTGGCTCAATTTTTTCTATACCAGAAACCAAAGAATAATCTTGGGGCCTCACCAAGGATGATACGAACAATAGCTCGGCAAGAAAATTCTTTTTGAGAACCCAAAGGAACTAACAAGGACACCAAGTAGTCAGTTCGCGTAGTTTTTAAAAAGTTTGGTGATTATGTCTTTTCCCCATTGACTGGGGTCAGATCTCACAGCTTTTGACAAGTGTCCAGTTTTAAAACAAGACACAAAAGAAGGGGGGAAAGGGTCGGGTCAGCTGCTTTTAAGTCATCAAATTCTGGTCAGCAGTGGCTCTCTCTCTTTCTTTCTCTCTCTCTCTCTCTCTCTCTCTCTCTCTCTCTGTGTGTGTGTGTGCGCGCACTGAAACAATTGTAAACAGCCTGTGTGCGCTTGCAAAACAATTGTCAGCAGCCTGTGTACGTGTGTGTGTGCGCACACATGTCCTACATCACATAAACCAAGTGTGGTAGCTCATGACTGTAATCCCAACACCTGGAAGGTGGAGGCAAGAAAAGTTCACAGAAATACTTGGCTACCTCATAGTGTATACACATGCTACATGCTTCCAAAAATAATAGTAGAATGGTCCTAGAATCGCTCTAACTAAACAAAATGATGACTGGTTTCATTCTGTGCTTATTTTGAAAGAGAAGTGAATGGGATTTGCTGACTGAGATAATATGGGAAGGGGGAGGAAGGAAAAGTAACATCCAAGACGTTTGGTTTCAGCAGCTACTAAAATGATGTATCTGAGGCAAAGTGCAGATTTGGAAGATGATTTGCAGCAAGTCAGATGTAAGTGGCAAGTCAGTTTGCTGTTCCAGAATAAAATGTCAGAGGTGGCAATGATTTAAACAGCAAAACTTAGATAAGAAGGTAGAAGGGTGTGAGAAGGGGACCTGAAAGAGGCAAGAGGGAGGGAAATAAAGCATGCTATAGTATGAAAATGTTACAATGAAACCCATTATGTTAACAAAGTGAACAAGCAATCAAAAATTTAAAAGAGAGCTGGGAAGAGAAGTTAGTGGGTAAAAGTACTTGAGCAGAAGCATGAAGCCTTGATGGAGGATCTTCAGAACCTGCATAAATGGGGCAGGCGTGATGTTAATGCCGGCATGTTAGACTGCTGTGGTCCTGGCACTGAGGAGCAGAGAAAGGAGAATCCTTGGGGCTTACTTGCCAGTCTCATCAATGAGCTCTAATTAGTGAAAATTCCTGTTGCAAACTAAACAAGGTGAAGTGGGGCTGTGGCGAGATGGATCAGTGAGAAAGCACTTGCAACAAGGATGTAAGGATCAGAATTTGGAGCTAAGGAAGACTCATGGAAAAGCTGAAGAGATAGCTTAATGGCCGAGAACACTTGTTGCTCTTCCAGAAGGTTCGGTTTGCTTCCCAACACCTACATGGTGGCTCACAGCCATCCCTACATCCAGTTCCATGGGATCCAAGGCTTTCTTCTCACCTCTGCAGGCACCAGTCACACATGAGGTGGACATGCATTCATACAAATAAATCTAGACAAACAAAATTCAAAAACAGGTAAGCCAAGTAAACTGCTTCTAATGATGACATGAAGGAAGCAGACAGTAGCTTCCTGGAGCAAGCCCAATCATTGGGCTCTGAATTTAAATGAGAGACCCCGCCTCTAGAGGTGAAGGGCAAAGGAGGGCAGTAATAGAGGAACACACTGGACATCAGCCTCTTGTATTAATGGGTGTATACACACATACACACACACCAAGCAAGCATGGGGAAGTAAAAGTTGGCCGAATTAGTGGATTTAGTTCCCTTTGGTTTATACTGCTACTGAATCTATATTGAAAATGTATTCACAGGACTGGAGAGATGGCTCAGTGGTTAATAGCACTGATTGCTCTCCCAGAGGACCCGGGTTCAATTTCAGTACTCACATGGCAGTTCACAACTGTCTGCAACTCCAGTTCCAGGGAACCTAACACCCATGGAAAAACACCAATGCACACAATATAAAAAAGTAATTTAAAAAATGTGTCCTGTGTCTATGAGAGCAGTCTTCACAGTGGCTATTTTCCTTCTTTGTGCCTCTACCAGCTTTGCATTCTATGGGCTGAGCAAGGTCTCCCCCTCTGGAGTCTTCCTGATCATATCCTTGTGGGGAGGGAGAGGATCCTACATCCATTGAGTGTGGAAGCAAGCATAGCACTGAGATTGATCCAGATGGAGGACCTGTCTTCACACTTTCGAAGCCACTTGAGTATTATTGATCATACTGTTGGAGAAACTCAGCTGTGGCTATCAAATGCATCTAGAACAGTGAACCATAAACAGATGCTTCCAGAATTTGATTCTCCCCACTGGCCTGAGGAGCAGCTATCCCACTCCAGGGTTATTCCTAGTTGAGATCTGCTTTCAGACCACCATGGCCAAAGCTATCTCTCCCTACGCATTTTCCCACCTCCATCAGCCTCCTGTCTCCTGTCCCCTTCAGTTTATTAAAACCCAGCAATAGAGTTCCTCTCAGATAGTATCCAGAGTCATACAGTGACAAAACTGGAATTCACTCTTCTGCTGGCCCGTCTGCCAGAGGAATCACTGCCTCACCAAACCCTACAAATGGAGTTGAGACTCATGAGGGCTGTAGGACTGTCCTAATAAATGGAATGCCTGGTTTTCACCCATCTTTCCTTTTGAAGTGGCATCTGAATCCCCTTCCCCTTCTGCTTTAGCTTTTCCCCCACCTCTGAGGATTGGACTCAGGTCCCCAGGCTTGTGGGGCAAGCACATTAACCCACTGAACTGGCTCCCCAGCCTGTTGTTTGTTTTTAATCACTGCTACATTTAGTCTGGGCCATCGTTAACTCCACAAGGATCTACTAAAGAGGCTTTGTGGGCATTACAGGCTCAGACATTGAGAGTTTCTAGGTAACTGTTAGGTGTTCCAAAGAGCAAGCAAGACAGAATTTCTGTAGACACAAATCACAGTGGGAATAAATACCAGCTTTATTAACACTCAAAGTGCCATCATTTATGTCCATCCCATAATCCAGAAGGTTACTGAGAGTAAGCCTCTGTACCACAATCCGTCCAAAGATGAACAGGAAAGAAAAAGTATGTCTCACTGTACTAAATATCGCAGGCCTTCATGCATGACAAATCTAAATAAAGATGTGTCAATAATACACAAATTGCCATATAAACAAAGTCATTATCACTAACAAAATATAAACATGGTTTCTTTTATATTAAATTTTTAAAAAGCTATTTACCAGCAAGAGAAAAATACATAGAAATTATAAAACTCAAGAAATTTTACACATTTTTTACAAGCACAATTTTGAATAAACAACAAACCCAAAATGTGTGTGAAATGTGGTACGTACTACACTGTGTCTGGCTTCTGGTAGGGTCTAATCACATGGGTTCCTTTCAACTTAATAATCTTAGTGATAGTCAACTTCAACCATGGGCTTTATTCCTAACACAGATCATTTATAACACCACATATTTTAGAAGGCTTCCATTGAACACTGAATACAGAAACACTGTCAGATGGGAAACCTAATTTCCAACTCTTTTTCTGCCAGTTGCTTAAAACACACAGTACAGTATAAAGACATACCGCGTATTTTGAGATTCCTAACAATGGTAATCAACTGTGAAGAATCACAATATGCCAATTCATTGTCTTATACACTCAGTCTAACTTTGCTCAGTAAGAGAAAAATTAAAACCTGAAAACTTGGAAATAAAGGAAATATTCAAAAACAAGCCAGACAGGCCTAAAGTAATGGAAATCTTGACATGTTTTCAAGACAATTTTATTTCTTACATTTTTTAACAGCTCCGAGAGGTCAAATGCCATATTTGTGGAGAGTGTGTTTTGCTACTGTTTAACAATCCCCCACCCCAACCCCCAAAAGAATGTTAGTTGCAAGAATATTTTAACTGAGCTCTAAGCAAAATCTGTATCTGATTTTGGAACTACAAATGCTTAAATGGTTAAAACCAAAATTTAAAAAATAATTTTGACCAGCCAGATGAAAAATATAGTATATATATATATATAGTAAATAATTTTTGAGAAAGCCTTTACATGTATTTAATTATCATAAAGTTCTTTAAATTGTAGAAATGAAATGAAAATAAGAATTTACTAAGATATATACATGTGCCTACACACAGAAAAGGGCACAGACAAACACATATCTCTTGATACAGAATACTTTCAACCTAGGAACTGATTCAGAATACAGGATAAAATTAGAACGCAACACTGAACTCCTGAGTTCCTCGACAAAGACAGAACCACACAAGGTAACTTTGCAAAAGCAAGAAGGTCCTACTAAGTGTTGTAGCAGCGTAGTAACTGAGGGCTACATCTGGGAAGAAGTGCAAACATGAAGACAGTAGTTCAATGCACACACTCATGATCCTCAGACACTCAACAATTATTGGTCATATAAATCAGTGTACAAATTAAATGTTTGGAAAATGTGCAAAAAAGTCAACATTGATAAGAAACATAAAATATTTATACATAATTATAAACTGCCCAGTATTCAACTGAGATTAAAAACATTTGCTGAAAATAATACATTAAATATAGAGAATTTAATGGATACATTTTAAATTTACATTAAGTCAAAGGGTAAATTTACAAATTGATAATCATAGTTTGTAAGATAAAAGTTTATTTTCAAATTTATCCAAGTTTATTTACAATGAGTAAAAACAACCACATGAGATATAAGAGATGTCAGACATTAAAAGTATTTTTTGGTATTAACTTGGTTATGATATTTTAGAATGCAGGCTAAATTTAAAAATCAACAGCAATAGAAGAAATGTAAACCTTTTACTTACTAATTATCAAAAAAACCAAAATTATTTGTTTTAAAGAAGTTTGGCCCACTTCCTTTTGCCCATAAGCCTTACTGGCTTGTAGCTTCCCACCAGTCTACTCTCCTTACGACAGGTAGGAAAAAGACTCTTTGGAAAAATGAGAACCTATCAAATACATCCTGGAGTCGAAGCATCTACTAGAGTTTAACATATAGTTACTTATCTTCCCTTCTAAGTAATGCTAATGCTAAAATCACTGATTACACAGGGTTGTTTTTTTTTTAAAGAAGTTATAAAATATACAAATAAATGAACACAAAAGTGGTTTTCAGAATAGTTATAAACTTTTCTCAACTGGCATTACAAGATTCAGAAATCCAAAGCAGGGGACAAATTCTGTAAGCTTTAAAGAACAGAGAGCAGATGCTTCTGTATGTTCCAAAATGTCTATGGCACAAAGCAGACTTTAGTTCATAACCTACTTTTCTTCACAGCATTGTCGAAATGTCCCTTTAAGTCAAACACAAGCTCATAAATGTTAAGAGACTATAAAGAAAATAAGCCACCAATCTGAGGAATCAGATGTCAATGCAGATCTACATACATCAGTGGTCAAATGACATTAATAAGATTGGCACACATACGAACTTAAGTCTGCAGTATCTATACAGCTTCACGATAGTTTAAGGAAATTCTGCAAGTCTAAATGCAAACACTGAGCACCTGTCCTTTTCCTTGAAGGATTGGTATACAAAGTCTACTAGCATCTGCTCTACCACTTATCTCCTACTAGTTTACTCATGGGCAGATTTAACAGGACTAATCATTTTGGCTATATGTGCGGGGAATACAAAAGCTTTGGTTTAAAGTGATTCTGGTAGTACAGACTGAGATACAAACAAACATCATCAGGCAGAAGGACAGGAGTATTCTCTTGTTTAATGTCTTTGCTGTTAGGAAACAATACCTTATGACTAATACCTTATGACTGTCTATGAAAATACGCAACACAAAAAAGCATGAAGAATTACATAAGACTGTATAAAGGCAATGGATACAAGCTATGACTCCTCCCTTGAAGCTCAACCTTGACTACACTCAGTACCTCTATCGAGGTTCTCCTGAAAGCTTGCCATCTCCAGTTCTGAATGGAGAGAATGGAGAGGGAGAGAAGATGGTCCTGGCATTTCCACAGCTCCTAATGCATCCTGTCTAGTTGATGAGAGAAGTCAAAGCAACACTAAAGATGACTATGAAGTAGGAACAGTGACATTACAGCACGCCTTCCTTAGCCAACCAAAAAGAGGTATAATAATATTTCCTTTTAATGACTTGGTAAGCTAAGGAAGCTGGTTAGGTTAGATAATGTCTGGCAGAATTTCTATTCCAAAAAGTTCATGAAGAAATATCTAAGATTGAATATTTTCTATTTAAGAATTATATGTAAGCTAATTATTATACACACAAGCACACAAATTGAATTTTCATCTACTTTTAGCAACTAAGAGCTTGGCAATTTACAATAAATACCTTTATTAAACAATCATTTGTACTAACTACTTACAGAAAATATACTGGCATGCCTACTTGAGGATGATTATTCTCACCCCAAATTAGTAGATCATACATTTTCAGTTGTTCTTCCAAGAATAGAGACAGATCTAACTGAACAACTAACTACACCTTCCTTCCTACCCCTGCCCCAGCTCCAAACACACACACACACACACACACACACACCACACCACGCACTTCACATAACAGTAAGCTAGAGTATTAGTCAAAATACTAAACACTAAGGATTAAAATTTGCTGTCCCTGGATTTCTTGCTCATTGCCTCAACTTTTGTTAAAGGAGTTCTTTAGGGCAAGACAACAACCCTAGTTCTATGAAAATCATACCAAATAACAATACACAAAAACTTGGACAGTGCCAATATGACTGAAAATCAAGTAATCAACCCAAAAATTAATTTACTATGTCTTTTAGAATGAGAATACCTTTCTGCAGTTATTTTAGGACTTCACATATAGTGGAGATTGCAATCAGATAAATGTTGCTGTTTCTCTCCTAACTTTTTTAAAGGAGGTAGAAAGGGTAAGAGTAAGAAATAAGCATTAAGAAACACATAAGGACCAACACACAGTCTAAGGCCAAATAAACTCTTGAGGCCTAGTGATTTTGGAAAACTTCATTTTGTTAGGTAATTTCGATTACACATATAAAATAAAATAAAATTAAGGCATACAGAGAAAAAGGCACTACTAAAAATTAACAAATTGCTTTTCATTGAAGTTTAACCAGTGTTAAATAAATATGAATGTTACATCTAAAAGTAAATGCCAAACTTAATGATAAAACAATAGGGTCTCAAAAAACTCTGATCTAGCATAATAAACACTTGGCACGAGTTCAACCTCTATCAAATATTTTGGATATTTCAACACCCCAAAATAAAGTTTGGGCTTTTTCCCCCTTAAAACAAAATTAAAACTGTAACAACAGCAGGGTCAGAGAGAACCCCAATACAGTGTGGTAAAGAATAAATATTCCACTGTGGTGGAACAGTCTGGGTTTGTGTTGTGTAGTAAGAACTGGTGCTGACAGAGAGGTTGTCTAACCTGGGATGTGGGGATAGTTTTACTCTAATCCTTCTTGTTAATGTCTTTGGAGTCCACAATAGCCAACAATTACCCAAACAATTTCTTATTATTCCATATAAAAATGCTAGCATTTTAAACGTTACTGCTAAACTTTCAGAGTTAGGGTATGCCATAAACTGTCTGCCCATACTCATCCTCGACTGTAACTTCCTGAAGGATATTAATTTAATATGACATAACACATCACAATTATTGAGGAAAAAATGAAAAAGATTGACCCTATTTTTTTAAGAAATGGACAAAGCTGGGTACAGTGGCACATGCCTGTTTTCCCAGCACCTGGAGGTGGAGGCAGAGCATTGAAGCTCCAGGCCAGCCTGGAACCACACACTGAGGACCCTGACTTCAAAAACAAATTAAAGTAAGACATATATTTGTACACCTGGTTGACTCCAGCTGAATTTATATAAAAGTTCTCAGACCCCAAATAAAACCTTTGGCATGAACTGTGCCATTAGCCAAGGAGTCTGCATCACGCTGGGTCACCTGCCAATCTATTCAGGTTTGATTTTATTTTCTTAGCGATTTCACGTATTTTATAGCAACCCTATTTCAGAAACAGTACAGATCAGACCTGAACGATGTCAGAACTTAGTAGCAGAAAGCTACTCTAAAGATGTATCTTTACTTTTATGTAATTTCCATTGGGAACAAGGTAAGACTCAAATGAAAGTCAATTCAGTTTAATCTGGAATGAAAGTTTTAATTTCTTTTATAGTCCAGCATGTGCATTAATATTTGACTTCTCACATGTTGTAGATTGTGCCTCTTAATACTTTCTAAGGCAATAGTTATAGATGTTTCTAAAGTTAGAGATATATTTTTGTAAACAAGGAAAAGTGCTGAAATTGTTCAAGGCATTCATTCTGAAAACCTCAAAGTACGTAAAACTTCAATACATTTAAATACCAATCCATCCAAAATTGTGTTTGTTATGTTTTCCAACTCTTTTATTCAACTACTTTTGTTTACACTGCAAAATGTCTTCCACTTGACTCAGTCCTGTCATGCCACTTTGAATCTCTCAGGATCTAAGCAGAAGGTGCTTCCTGGAAGCACACCTGACGCTGCTAGTGGATCTGGGTCCAGCACCGGAAGTCTGCTACTGGCAATGCAGAATGCATTTAAAGGCACAAAGTCAGCAGTCTGGCCATTTTCCAGCCACAAAGAAACATTGCCGTACCAAAGAATCAGTTGTACATTAAAAACACAAAACAGATTTAGGCAGGAAAAAAACGGAGTGTAATATTTTACTTCCTTTGACAAAAATGTTTTCTTTCAAAAAAATTCTTTTTTTAAAAAATTTGCTATTGACCTTCCATGTCCCATACCCCTATCATCTACTTCGAGCTTTTTGGCTCTAGCAGGGTTTGCTTTTACACACAAACACACAAACACACACACACACACACACACACACACACACGGAGCATTTGCTTTTATACACACACAACTGTGTGTGTGTCTGTACTTTTATACATATGTATGTGTATGTATATACACACACATACATGTATATATGTGTGTGTATATAAACTTTCATTGTGTTTTTGGTACCTTCATAACTGGTCTGAAATAAATTCACATCATATTCCATATAATAACTCTGTAAACTATTAGTCTATTTTTTAAGTCTTTATAATTTTATTTTTCTTATAAAGCAAAAGTATTTTGATACAACTATTTACTATTGAATTTAGAAAAGAAATAGAAGACTGTAAAAAAGCTAACAACTGCTTTGATTTCCAGTGTGCAGGTATCTTTTTGAAGAGTGTTTGTCTCTCTTCTGTACTGCACATTACCCTGATGGACCAAAAATGAGCCAAAGGGAAATCACAACCAGACTAGAGACAAAGAAACAACAATACAAACAAACAAAATAAAACCCCAGCAATCCAGGTACCATGATTTTGCTCAAGTAGAAAAGATGTCCTCACTCCTAAGAGATAAAGAAATTACAACACACCCACACATTAGGTTTGCTGAAGTGGGAGGCACCTGGCGTTTAGTCTTTGTAAGGGCTTCCTTTGCTTTACAGAGTGCAGGAGAAGTGTTAACTAATATTTTCTGCTTTGACTCTTACACTACTTCAAATTTCAAAAATTATTACAGGGTATGCCCGATAGGCTCTTGATACATTAATGCCAGATCTACATAACTTCAAAAGCAAAGTACTTAAAAGGTATCTAAATGAACATAATAACAACAACAATGAAATCAGAATCTTTGTCTCTTCTGATGAAAAGAATTCCATTCAGGGTCTCCTGGAAGAGTGTTAGCGTCTAGACTTTGGAAAATAAACTACTTAGCACTTGGTTTAATACGCTGAAATATTTAGAAGTGGCCAAATTACTGACACCTTCATGTTTTTTAAATCTCATAATTCTACTAGACAGCGGGATCCTCTCCAGCTCAGTCTTTCTATTTAATGGCATGGCTCTAATAGGGGCTTACAATGGAAATACCTGGCAGTGTTTTAATCTTCCCACTGCTAGTAAACATTTTGTTTTGGTGTACTTTTCTGGGCCTAGAAGGATGAACTGACTTTTAGGAAAGAATATGCAGAGATGCTAAATTCAAAAGGTTCAATACTCGAATTTATTATTTCTAAAGTGAGAGTTAGTGATTCAAGTGCAATCAGCAGCTGTCAAAGGACCGTCTATTATCTGCTGTGATGAGGCTGTTCATCCCTGACTCTTTTGACCCTCATTTGCCCTACATCTTTCCTCTGAAATGTTTTTACTGATTTGTGAATGGCTGCTTTCAGCTTATAACTGGGTTTTTATTCTAGGCACTTATGCCATCTGTGGCAGAATCATTTCTGAGAAGGGAGTCCTTATATACTACAGTCTGTTTAGCAGCACCCCCAACCCCTGCCCACCAGGTAGTACCTTGCCAAATGCCCAGTGAAGTGAAATGACTCCCCACCACTGCCCTCAGTGTTACCTGATGTTTGCTCTTCTGAGGTGCCTCTGGCTTAGCACTCTGTGATCACAAGAACAAGGGTTTTATTTCATGACAGGAGCTTTAACAGATGGGTATTTGAGACTGCAAATATGGGAAACCAGGGACTTGAAATAGAAAGATATGAGACACAATTTTTATTATTTCTCAGTTCCCTTCATTTTGGGAACTTTCCTCTCAAGTAAACAATGTTTAAAATATACTGAATGACACTTGGTTGTTTTTCCATTATTCCTACTGTGGCAAATGTGGTCTTGTCTACTGCTCAGACGTTTAATGAGCAGTCGTCTGTGTTTTAGTTGAATTTAGTCATTGGCTGCACGTAACCTGCTTTCAAATACAACAGTATTTTTAAGCAAGAAGCTATCTCTCAAGGTTTATAGATTCCAGTAACATGGATCTACTATAGTGTATTTGGCTATCATACTGCCTAGGATTAACAAACATACCTCTTAGAGATTTTCATCTTCTAGTCAAGATTCCTACTGAGCAAAAGGCTTGATAGACAGAGGTTAGGCTCTAAAGAATACAGATATAAGAAGGAACCTATATTCTTTAAGTTGAGTACCTACCTAAACCCAAGTTTAGGCTCAACCCCACAAATAAGGATCTATTTAAATACTATCACTAAAAACTACAAATTGTACATAACTTTCTTCTCTTGTCTCCCATGTCAGAGATACAGGGCAAGACTACAATCTTTATATATTCCAAATGATTTGTTTGTACTAAAAAGAGCAACTATGTACTAAAGTGCTTTATATCTCTGAACCACATCAGTACATTATAAAAATTTTAAAAAAAACTTTCAAGTTCTTGTAAAGAAAAAGATTAAATATAAAAAATTTAGTTTACGATTATTATTAAACAAATTTAACCAAGAATCAAGAGAAATATTTTCCCTCTTGTCTTTTTCTCCCCATCTCTCATTTTTATAAAAAAAGGAAAGTGCAGTAAGAGAGAAGGTGAACTCGAAGATGGAGCTGGTGGAGGCACAGAAGCTGCCGGCTGCTAGTGATAATGCACGAACATGTGCCGCAAGAGCTCCTCAGCTGATGGTCGCAGTTTGGCCTCTACAAAAATCCGTTTGAGAAAGTCTCGAGTATAGTCTGAGACATGAGGTGGTAGCTTCGGGTTTGTCGGCTGAGTGGCAATCTTAAAGATGGCAGCCATTGCTTCAAATTCAGCCCAAGGTGGCTTTTCAGTTAGCATTTCTACCACAGTACATGCTACACTCCTAAAAAAAAAATAAGATAAACAAATAAAAAAATAAAAAAATATAATAGGAGCATTACCCAAGCAATAACTTTAGGAAAGAAAGCTGGTTAACCAGAAAATGAGAAACTGGGAAAAGTTCCATAGAGTTTAATATTACTCATTTCAAATACAAAGTTTCACTCAAAGGTTAATTAAATAAAACTGTAATTTAAACAGAAAATCAGTAAAATCCTGGAGCAACATATACATTTCAATGAAAATATATCATAATTATCTATGATCACAAATGTATGGTTATTTTGTTTTAAATCATTTTCTAACATGGTGTTAATAATTTTGTCTCCATCCTACAAAGACTAAAAGTATTATAAATTATTTGCCTTCAAATAAAAATGAATATATTTTTCTGGTTAGGAAGTAGGAAATGGCCATTTTATGATCTAACTTAAAATTATCATGTAATTTATTAATTCACTTTTAAGACACTAACAACTAAACACACAGCCCCTGCCATGACAGAGCCCTTGCCAGGGGTATAGGCACCAGCATAATTTCTCTTCTTCCTTACCTGGAAGACTTGCAGATACCTTAAATCATCCAGAATCCAATAATGTATTTTCCAAAAACAACAGAGCTAAGCATATTATGAAAATACCACATCACACCACCACCACAGCAACAGTTTTTATTTCTGTAAAGCAATTATCAATTTATTGTGAATAATTATATGATTGACATTCAGGATCATTGGAAAATCTGATGTTGCAATCAAAACTAAGTCAGCTATTAATGAAGATCTCCTTGTTCTTCAAACACATAAACAGAAATTACATGATGACCCATTCAGAACTGCACTGCTTCACTGTAAGGTTTTAAAATTTTAAGTAAATATTCCTGCAATGGAAAGTTTGAAGAGTCTGACACGTCCCAGCCCACGGTGGTGGTGAAGAGTCAAGATTCAAGTTAGAGTGGGTAGGTATGACATGATCAATTAATCTCATAGCCCTTCTTACCCCAATCCTACTTGTAGCCTCACCCTCATAGAGGTAGCTATTACCTGTTTTCAAATGTTTATAAATATAAATTTGTGCCTTAAAAAGGATATCACTGATTTTTTTGTTTGTTTGTTTTGTTTTTAAAGACACTGACAATGAAGAGTACTCTACAAGTTACTCGGAGAAATAAGACCTTTCTAATGTTGATTTGCTTAAGACAAAATCCTTCCTAAAAAGACTCAAGTATTTAGTCAAGTTAGCATTGATAAGGTATAACTGAAATGGCATTACAATTCATATATTCTGCTTCCAAAGTACACAGGATAATTTATATCTGGCAATTTCAAATGTGAGTAGAAATAAGAAGGTAAGTTTCTAGGCAAATCTGACATCCAAACTTACCAGATATCTGCTTTTCTGCCATAGCCTTCTCCACTAATGACCTCAGGACTCATCCAATAAGGTGTACCAGTGACAGACCTCATTCCTGTGCCCGAGAGACAGATGGTCTGAAGCCGTTTGCTAGCCCCAAAGTCTCCTAATTTGATATTGCCTGTGGAATCCCTTAAGATATTTGCTCCTAAAAAAGAGAGAGAGAGAGAGAGAGAGAGAGAGAGAGAGAGAGAGAGAGAGAGAAATGGTGTCATTTCAATGATTTTATTGGCATTCTAGAATGTGCATAAATGGCAGAGAATTACTTTGAAGATTCTAATTTGTCCCCAAATTAGGTTGTCTGTTTACTTCCTACAGTGCATTAACATCTGCTGTTTATACATTTACCCAGGTGTTTCAGAACCTGGATGGAATGGGGGCAGGTGAGGTGAAAAGGGGCTAAGAACAAAGCTTGGTGAAGCACCAAGAAAGGCTCTGGCTCCATTTGTTTGCTATGAAGCAAGAAGTCCATAGCTGAAGATCCTTTTCCTGATAAGTCAGCTTCTCCTCAGGAACTTCCAACAGGACCTTCATAATCAAAAATTTCTAGCATCATTCCCCTACTGCAATATTATTGAAGCATTAATTACCTGTATTTTAAGGTGTTCTTTTGTTGTTGCTATTGTTATTTTTAATTCAAGGCTACACTATATAGTTCAGACTGACCTCAAACTTGAGATCTCCCTGACTAACTGCCCCAGCATTGGGATTACAGGTATGCACCACCTGCTATACTTTTCTTCTCTTAATGACTTCTACGGAGGAGGCTAAATAGTGCAGACAATCTACATTACAGACCATTGAAAATACACTCTCCATCTTCACCATGGGCTTCTATTTTTGCAGAAATCTCCCCAGCCTTAGCAGCTATAATTTCCAAAGGAAAGTCTAGGATCCTTCTCAGCAAAACCTAGTAAACTTGTCTGGCTCACCAGTAATCTAATGTAGCTCTGCTTGCTTATTATTTCCTACCATCTAGTATGTAAAAAAGGACTCAGAAAAAATCCAACCATCTCTAGAATATTTAATCACAAAGAAACAGACCTCATTGTTTGCTTGAGATGTGGTCTTGCCATGCTGTTCATGCTGGCAACTTGAACTCTTGGTGAGTTAGGTGAGCCTCGCGATCCTACTTCAGTTTTCCTAAGTAACTGAGACTACACATGCTTAATAAGCCAGATTTTACTGGCTACAAGCAGACGACACTTTCCTTACACATACATATGCATACGTACAAAGGGTCATCTTTGGGGAAGTGGTATCAATACTGAACCAATACTTGCTCACAGGAGAAGCTGGGGAAAAAATAGGCAGTCAGGTTCCCAACAAAGTTTTCTGGTTTTTAAACATTATTTTGGTAAATTAAAAATAAGCCCTTTCAAATATGTGCAAGGGTAGACAGAACTGCTTATGTTCCCATTACTCACATCCAACATCCAACCAAACAACTAAAAGTTAAAGCAAAACAAAAAATAGGATAAGAAGATGACTCAGTGGGTACTTTTTGTTCAAGCATGAGGACCTGGATTCAGACCCCCAACAACACATAAAAGCTGGGTGTTATCTGCATGCATCTGTAGTCTCAGTGCCTGGGTCAAGGACATAAACAAGAGGATTGACTAATACTCCTGGCCAGCCAGCTTAGCTGGAAAATAGTGAGTTGCAGATTCAGAGAAAGATCTGCCCCCCCCCCCAAAAAAAAACATGATGGAGAGAGACAGCAGGCATTCCCTGTTCTCTTCTGGCATGCACGCTTGTGTGTGTGTGCCTGTGTGCATGCGCACAAATAAAATCATTAGGAAAACCAAGTGTCCTTTTATTAAATATGTGGTATTTAACCAGTTGGCTTTGAACTCATAGAGATCCACATGCATCTGCCCCTGCTGTGATTAAAGGCATGCACCACCAAGCCTGTCAACAGTATAGTTCCCTGAAAGAAAAAAAAGATAAAGAATAGGGCCAGAGAGATGGCTCAGTGAGTAAAAGCAGTGATGTGCATGGTGGAAGAAGAGAACCAACTCCTTCAAGTTTTCTCTGCGTGTTGTGCATGCTCTGTGGCACTAGCATGCATATGCAAACACACACAAATAAAATGTGATGAATTTAGAGGCGGAGGGAAGGAAGAAGGAGAGGGAAAGGAGAGGAAGAATGGAGGGAATAAACTTTGGAAAAGAATGAGTTCCCAAACAGTAATCATCTTCATATTTGTTATGATCCAACAGCTCTGAAATTACAATGAATCAATTCTCTTTACTTTTCTTTCTGCTATTTATAAATTGTTTATGAAAAATAGAAGACAGAACAAGTAAAGAGTATATTGTATAAAACATATACTACTATATTGCCATTTGGTGGCCATCATTTTCCTCCTACCACACTTAAATTTACAAATTTGATACTTATTTTTCTATCTTATTTTTCTCCTTTACCAATATATTTGTCTGATAATATTTATATATCAGCTTGCCTCCATCCCCCTTCATTTGACCGAAGTGGTTTGTCATACTTTCTGGTAAGAATAAAAGAAATATTGATCTATATAGAAGATGGCTGCCTCTGTTTCTTTTCTTACTTCATTTTGAGGGCCAACGAGAAGTTGGCTTGTCTAGGAACAGTTATTCCTCATTGAGTAATTTTTTTAGTTATCATTCTTCATATTTAATAAGCCCCCCTCTAGTGCATGTGATCTGCCTCAGGAATTCTGCATACTAGACTCATACTAGAAATTCCTATTCAATTACCAGAAATGATTGGCAATTTTCTTCTTGGCCTAATCTGGACACAGTTAAAATGTGCCCCTACCATATGAAAAAGCAGAAGTCTGGGAACTTAAAAAAGGGACAACAAGATCAATGAGTAAATATTATACAGGCATACTTACTTTACTCAGTGATTTTCTAAATTTTGGGTCATACCCCAGTTTTTCTCATGTAGGTTCCAAAGTAAACAGTTTTTAACACACTCAAATTTTACACATCTTTACCATTAACTCACTTCATGTACTCATTTCTGTATCTGATCCTGGGGAGGAAAGCTCATTCTTGGGATCTTTCCTTTCTTCCTCTTTATTCTTTCATGACATCTATTCCCATGACTTTAAATATAATTACAACACACAGTATGTCATCACAGTAGCTAGGTTTTAAGTGCTGAGCACCAGGCATTGTTTTTTTTTCCCGATTAATTATGCAAGCACACGTCACTCACACGGCACACAGACAGTACAGGCACAGAGACATTCACACACAGGCATTGTTTTAAACATTACAACATGTTAATGCATTAGATTCTTTTAAGAATCCTATAAATTGAGTACTATTATGACCCTAACTTAAGAATACGTAAAAGACAAGACAGTGGGTGCATCTCAGGGGTAGAAACCTTACCTATATGCAGTTTCCTAGATTCCATTTCCAGAAATTAGGGGTGTGAGTCATGAGGAGGGAAGAAAACGAGGGAGGATGAAAGAGAGAGGGGGATGGAAAGAGTAATGAGGACTGAAGATACAGAAAGATTAACATGTCCAAGGTTACAGTTAGAAGCAAACGAAGCCCAAGATTGAATCCAACTCTGTGATGGCCTAACCTCAGCTCATTGCCCTAATGCCTAGGAAATACACTTACAAACATGGTTATATTATTCTAGGGTATTTGAATGAGACTGATTCTATGGATCCTTACACTGAAGCTAATCATTCATGTAGGTTCAAACTTGAGAACTGGTCTGACAGGACACTAACAAAGTCCATGAGAAAGCTGGAAAACTGTTTCCTTATGGTAGTTTACAGTGTAAATGTCCAATGCTTTGATGGTACTTCTTCATTCACACTCACAAAAAACTGTGTATTTAAAGTAAAAAGTAATTCATGACTTACCTTTGATATCTCTATGGACAATCATATTACTGTGCAAATAATGGACTCCCTCCAGAATCTGACGGGTGTATTTTCTAGTCACATTCTCAGTAAGAGCTCCATATGCTTTTAGTTGGTCCTTAATTGAACCCTAGGAAAAAAAGAAAACAACTAAATCTTCTGTTTAAAATAAAAACTGCTACTAAATCTTTATTTTTAGAGAATCCTACTTCATAGCTAGGAGACTCTAAGTAGAAAGGGCAGGAATTCTTAGTAAAATAAATATGCAGAGTTTCTTTCTCTTCTTTCAGATTATTTATGTTGAACTAATCTCTTTGAAACTAACAAATTACAAGTCTTCCATATTTGTAGGACCTTAATAAAACCCCAATTTGTTTTCCAAAAAAAAAATAATGTTTAGGCCAAGTTACACGGGAAATAGAATATTTGAAAACATTTAAGTAGTAGCAAATAAATCCAGTGAGTAGCAATGGAGTCATGATAATGAGCTGTGCATAATGGTGAGAGTAAACTGCTACTCTATGCCTAACATTGATGGCCAACAATGGCCAGGTCCTGGTTGATCTATAAGCTCAGATGGCAACCTTGTACCGTCAACATGCAAGTCTGGCTATCTACTCCCACAAAGCTCCATGAATCAAACTTCTTTTTCCTAACTTACTCTAATAAATTATGAGAATATATTTTTCTCCCCCACCCTTTATGTTGTTTTTTTTTTTTTTTTTTTTTTTTTTGGAGACAGGGTTTCTCCATGTAACCACCTTTGCTGTCCTAGAACTCACTCTGTAGACCAGGCTGGCCTCAGACTCATAGAGATCCACCTGCCTCTGTCTCCCAAGTGCATACACCACCACTGCCTGGATACATTTTCTTTTTTTAGGTTTTTTTTTTAAGTCATTTTTTTTTTTAATTTCAAAAGTCTTTGTTTAATTGAACTGGTAACATGTAATAATACAAGAAACATTCTTCTGTGTATATATTTATAATAATAAGAGTTAAAAGTAGAAAAAAATGTATATGGAAAAAGAGTGAAGATTTTGGTCAAGTCTAGATTGGCCTTGAACTTGAAATCCTTCTACCTCTACCTCTTGAGTGCTGGGATCACAGATATATGTTATTAGCCTGGCAGAAGGCACCTATCTCTGAATGAGTAATTACCATCTTGAAGTATGTTTAAAAATGAATTAAATATTCCTATTTTGGCTACAGAAAAAAAAATCAAATTTTACAATAATGAGTCAAACCATGACTATTCTCCTCTTGTGAGCAATCAGCACGGCTACAGTGGAATCACCAGACACCCTATCTCTCCTGACATCAGCACATCAGGTTCAAAATTTCATCTCTGACACAGCAGATCAAAAGGGCTGAACTAAATTCTCCTCAACTAATTTTTTTTTTTTGACAGTGTAGCCCTGGTTATCCCAGAACTCACTTTGTAGACTAGTCTGGCCTCAAACTCAGACATCTGCCAGCCTCTGCCTCCAAAGTGCCAGAATTAAAGGCGTGAGCCACTACCTCCCGGCGACCTCAACTTGGCATATACCCCATAAAGATGCATGGACTTACCCCTGACATATACTCCATAAAGATGCATGGACTTACCCCTGGCATATACCCCATAAAGATGCATGGACTTACCCCTGGCATATACTCCATAAAGATGGAGAGTGTTTTCTCCTGAGGATCCCTCAAACAACCATAATACTGAACAATTCGCTCGTGCAGCAAGTTTTTCAACAACTGAATTTCACACTCAAGTGCATTTACTTCCTGAAAGACAGAACTCCTGCTAAGTCTTTTTAAACAGTAAGTTACTCTATTTGTTTCTGTGTGTGTGTGCAGGTTCATTCATACATGCAGCATGAAAGACGTGGAGGTTTGCAGGAGTTAGTTCTCTCCTTCCACCATGAGGGTCCCCAGGAGGTGGATTCTGGGTATTGACCTAAGGTTGACAGGCTTGGTGGCAAGTACCTTTACTAGTTAGACAATTTCAATGACCCTACATTAAGTCTTTATCGCATAATAGTAAACACAAGATACTCTTAGTTCATGGTCAAAATGTTCACTGCACATAGAATATTTTAGTCTCTAATCAATAATTTTTAAAATTTTTATTGTGAGTGAACTTGCCTGAGCTTATCTGGACAGTGTGTGTGTGTGTTGGCATGTGTGCACATGCAGCCCTCAGAAACCAACAGAGGATGCTCAACACCCCTGGAACTAGAGTTAGAGACAGGTGTGTGTTGTGCACTTAGCATGGGTTGTCCGAAAGCACAACAGGTGCTCTCAATCACTAAGCCATCTCTCCAGACCCTAAATACCTTTTACTTAACAGTCCCCGAGGGTTTGCTAAAGTTACCTTATACAAATGAAGCACTAAAATAACATTTTACTACAACCCACAAATCCCACCACACTGTTCTATTACATTTTAAAACCTTTTATGTACATTTAGTCTGGCTCTGGGTATGGGGGCAGAGGGTGAACACACATGCCACAGCACAATTGTGGAGGTCAGAGAACAACTTGTGGGACCTGACTCTCAATTATCATGTGGGTTCTGGGGACTGAATCAGGCCTTTAGGCTTGGAATAATCTCACTAGTCCTGTTTTTGTTTTGTTTTTTTTTCCCCCTACAAGAAAAAATGCTTTACAATGGCCAGGTGAAGCAATCTGCATGGTGACTTTTACCTTGCTGGTCTCCGGGCTATCAGGGTTAAACTGAACTTGTTTAACAGCCAGTTCTCTTCCGGTATCAACATCATAACAGAGGTAGACTCTACCAAATGCTCCTTGGCCAAGCAGTTTGCCCAATCTCCAGTTCGTTGGAGCTCGAGGAGCTGAAAAAGAATATTTTCTTAAAATGGAGTAGTCAGGTACTATAAAATGACATCCTTAAATGAACATTGTAGATACAAGGGAAAATTATGATCATCCCAATTTATAATGGTCTCCATCTTCCAAAAAATGTTCTCCTTATTCTTCTAAGAAGTCTAACTAAAAGTTTACATCTTGTGACAAGTTTTTTACCCCTCAGGAAGATTTTCTTTTCCCCACTACCAAAGTGACAGCCATTTTTCACTTAATTTAAGATGTAAGATACCCGATTTTCCAATTTACTGCAGCAAATTAAAATATTTGTAAAGAGGGTTTTCAGTTCCATCTATAATACAGAAATCTGGAAAAAGTATCATTTCCCACTTCTGTAGGAGAAATAAGGCAATCGATAAAATTATAGTTTTATTTTATGGATACGGGTGTTTTTCCTGTATATGTGTATGTGTGCACCACATGCATACAGAACTGGAAGTCAGAAAGGGGCATGGGATATCCTGGTACTGGAGTTACAGATGGTTGTAAACTGCCTCCTGAGTGCTGAGAATCAAATCTAGATCATCTAGAAGATCAGCCAGTGCACTTAACCACTGAACCATTTCTCCAGCCCCCATAACTTTTTTTGTTTGTTTGTTTTTTCGAAACAGGGTTTCTCTGTAGCTTTGGTGTCCGTCCTGGAACTAGCTCTTGTAGACCAGGCTGGCCTCGAACTCCCAGAGATCCGCCTGCCTCTGCCTCCCGAGTGCTGGGATTAAAGGCGTGCGCCACCACCGCCCGGCCCCCCATAACTTTTTAAAATTATTTTTTTGAGACAGGGTCTCACTATGTAGACTTGACTGTCCTGTAACTTGTTATGTACCTCAGGTTGGCCTTGAACTTCTGGTGCTTCTGCTCCCAAGTACTGGAATTATAGATGTGTATTGCTCTCTCTGGAAAAAACTATAACCTTTACTGAACATTTTGGAGCACAGATTACAAGGTATCAAACTAACCTAAAATCTAAGGAAAAGGAGGCACTCCAAGGAGAGAAAGGAAATGGTGAAGCATATAAACAAATCCATTCCAGCCAGCAAGGAAAGCTAAGCTCCACTGTGAACAAGTATGTTTGCTATGATAGCACTGAACACAGCTTCACTCTGTACCTCTTCCCTGTACTCATAGGAGCCAGAGATCATAGCCTTGATGGTCAAAGATAGGAAATGGAATGGCCCTGTGATAGACAGCCACACTGAAAAGAAAGAGCCACTGCTGGTGACACACACCTTTAATTCTGTCACTAAGGAGGCAGAGTGAGGGGATTCCCTTGGAAGTTCTGAGCCATCAGGGACAGAGTGAGATCTGTTACCCGCCCCCCCTGCCAAAAAACAAAAAAAAAAAAACCCAAACAGCCTGAAACTTCTTGAAGAAGAGTAACAAGCCCTGTTATCACTATGTTAGAGCAGTGGAAAAGGAAATGAAACAAAACAAAAACCAAGCTGGGCGGTGGTGGCCACACCTTTAATCCCAGCACTCGGGAGGCAGAGACAGGAAGATCTCTGTGAGGTGAAGCCAGCTTGGTCTACAGAGCTAGTTCCAGGGCAGGCTCCAAAGCTACAGAGACACCTGTCTTGAAAAACAAAAAACAGCAAAGACAAAACAGAACAAAAAACCCTGGAGAATAAATGAGGCCTGGAAACCTGAGGCCCTGACCATTAAGAGTTTTCTTCCTCCAGAAAAGGGCAGGATCTGTGATAAAACCCATCTGAATGGGGCCTGCTCAAGACTAAAGTCACAGACTGTCTCTAGCAGCCCACGGCCGAGGAAGCAGGATAAAGGACACAGGGAGAGTTTGCCTTTCTGAGAAGCAGGCACAAAAAAGTACCAAATGCTGGGGCTTGAGCAGGATCACTTAGAAACCATCTAAAAAGCCAAGTTGGCAAAACTCTTAGAGGAATTTTAAGCCCATGGTACACAGGTATGGGAGCACGCAAAATAACCAACCCAGTAAACTAGGAGTCTGCTGACTCAATCCATCATAAAAATGAATGAGGTAAAAGAGTTGTGCATATGCTCAGGTATAAATTTTATTTACGTCAGTCTTCATGATCCTGTAAGTGATGTCTGGCACTCCATGCAAAATTGTAAAAAAACATAAAAAAGCAAACTTAAAAAACAAAAAAACTAGGCATAGTGGTGTATACCATTAATCCTAGCACTTAGGAGGCAGAAGCATGAAGATCTCTGTGAGTTCAAGACTAACCTCGTCTATGTAATGAGTTCCAAGCCAGTCAAGGCCACAGAGATCCTGCTGAGTCTCCTTTAAGTTGTTTTGGAAAAGTATTACATCTGACACACACAACTAGCAAATTTCTGCATGTCAGGATCTAACAAATGTTATACTGTAATTTTTCTCCATAAACCAATCTCCTCACTAGGCTATTTCTTAGAAACTGCATAGAGAGTCTCAGTGCTTAATACAGACATGTAGACTAGAATAGATAAAAACAATTAGTAACAATTTTCCTAATAAAAGTGAAGAAAAATTAGTAATTATGGCTACAGTAATTAGCCCTAATATACACTTATACCTGAATGTCTTAGTCACCTTTAAAAAACATGCTATTATTTCTTGTGAAGAGTGTTTTTCCCTGAGTTCTGAATTGCCATTTATTCCTGTTAACATAAAACTATGCAAATGTTTTGCTAAACATTTCTATTACTTACAACGGCTGGGTGGGCTGATGTCTGTGACAGTCAAAGTAGGATTGTCTATGTCACTTCCCCTTCTTCTTACTCGACCGTCGTCACACTCTGGGGTGAAGATGCTGCTTCCACTGCTAGTGCTTAAGGAGTGATCAGTAGGGCTGAAACTCACAGGAGACCGGAAGCTGGTGCCCTGGGTCCTTCTAGCTCTTGGAAAAGTCTTACGACCTACAACGTGAAAAGAGAATTAACTTACTCCTTCTATTAATGTACCACACTTTCAGGATATTTAAACATCCATAATGTAGAATAAGAATCAGCCTTGAAATATAGGCTGAAAACCCTGAAATAACAATGGTTACGTGTGCCCTGCTGAGGAAAAATGCACAAACACTCATGTGCACAAGAAAGCCACAGAAAAAATCCTTCACTTTCACAGAAAAAAACAATTTCATTTCCAATAATGACTTTAAAATAAGCATAAAAAGCAAACTGGAGAGTTATAGGTAGCAGAGAGATACTGTCGATCCTGGTAGGCTCTTTTAGTTTGTTCTGTCAAGTTGACGCAAGCTAGAGTCATCTGGGAACAGGAAATCTCAATCGAGAAACTACCTCCATCTTATGGGCCTGTAAGCAAGTCAGTGGGGCACTTTCTTAATGATATGAGTGGGAGGGCCTAGCTTACCATGGGTGGTACCACCACGGGCACATGATCCTGGGCTGTATAAGAAAGCATGCTGAGTAAGCCATGAGAGCAAGCCAGTAAGCAGAATTTTCCCATGGACTCCGCTTCAGTTCCTACCCTGACTTCACTTCATCATTGGCTGTAGCCTGCTAAGTGAAATAAATCCTTTTGTGACCAAGTTGGTTTTGGTCATGGTGTTTACCACAGTAGCAGAGAGTAAACTAAGACATTGGCACATCTACGTTTATTCATAAGAGCAAAGATATCCATCAAAAGGTAAATGGAAAAGGAAAATGTAATGCACATACTGTGGCTGTTTGAATAAAAATGCCCCAGTAGACTCATATATCTGAAAGCTTGGGCCCCAGTTGATGTCCTTTGAGGTTTCAAAAGCCCACAACAGGCTCAGCTTTTCTGTCTGCTGCCTACAGATATGTAGGCCCTCAAACACTGCTCCTTCCCCTTGCCTGCTTGCCTGTCTACTGCCATGCTCTCCACCACAATCATGTACTAAATCTCTGAAACTGTAAGTAAATCCCAGTCAAATGCTTTCTTCTATAAGCTGCTTTGGTCATGGTGTCTCTTCATAGCAATTGAACGGTAACTAAGACACACAAACAGTGAATTTTTTTTTTCTGCTGTAAAGAAAAATGATATTTGTAAGAAAATGGATGGATCTAAAACTTTATTAAGTAAGGTAACCCAGACTCAGAAAGACAAAAAACTCATAGTCTCTCTCACAGGCAGATTCTTAAATGATACGGGATGTCCTTCTGTATATATGTTGCTTTTATTGGTTGATGAATAAAGCTGTTTGGGCCAATGGCTTAGCAGAGTAACGCCAGGTGGGAATCAGAACAGAGATATAGAGAGAGAGTAGGCAGAGTCAAAGAGATGCCACGTAGCTGCCGAAGGAGATGGATGCCAGAACCTTACCAGTAGGCCATAGCCTTATGGTGATACAGATTAATAGAAATGGGTTAACTTAAGATGTAAGAGTTATTAGACTGAGCTAATAGGCCAAACAGTGTTGCAATTAATAGAGTTTCTGTGTGATTATTCGGTGGCTGGGAACAAAAAAACAGTCTACACTTAACTGTTAATGTTTATATGCATGCATATATGTGGGTATGAACATAGTTACAGATTATGAACTAAACAGGAGATGACAAGAGGAAAGGATGTTGAAAAAGTGGGGAAAAACAGAAAGGAAGGGGAGGAGGGTAGAGGGGAAAAGCAACAAAAATAAATTTTGTTTGAAAAATGCTATAATGAAACCTAATACTCTATATTTTGTATGCTAATTTTAAAGAGTTATAACATTTTTAAATTTATATATACACATATGTATGTAAACCAGCCTCAGTGAAATATTTTCCTTTAGAAGAGTTGTCATGACCATGAAGTCTATTCACAACAATAGAACAAGACCAGTTTGGTATACATGTGCATATGCGTGTGGAGACGCAAGGTCAACAATGGGCATCTTCTTCAAACACTCTCCACCTCTATTATCTTGTTTATGTATGTATGAATTTACTTATTTAAGACCAGGGCATAAGCATGTAATTTATTTATCTGTTTGTTTTATTTAAGACAAGGTATAATTATGTGATTCTGTAATTCTGGCTGGCCTGGAACCCACTATGTAGACCAGAGTTGTCTCAAACTCAAAGATCCACCTGATTCTGCCTCCCAAGTGCTGGGATTAAAGGCGTGGACAACATGCCCAGCTGCCATCTTTACTTTCTGGAGTATTACTTTTGGACCTCTCATTGAACCTGATGTTCACTGAATCAGCAAGACAAGCCAACCACCAAGCTTCAGGAATCCTTTGCTCCACATCCTTTCCTCCAAGCTCAGTAAGAGACATGCACTGCTGTGCCAGCCTTTCTTGTGCTTGAGTAGCATATACTTTAGTGACTAATACACCTTCTCTGACCCAATTTGTTTTCTTTTCCTTTTCTCTCTGAGACAGTGAGTGGTGTAGGAGTTCTGTTTGTGTGCTGCTTTCATAGGATAATGAATAAAAAAAAAAAACTGCCTTGCCGTAGTTGATAGGGTGGAACTTATAGGTAGGCAAAGAAGACAGAAATGAATTCTGGGAGAAAGGAGCAGAGAGAGAGCCGCCATGGAACCACCAGGTCAGACATGCTGAATCTTTCCCAGTAAGCCACGACCTTGTGGTGATATTACAGATTAATAGAAATGGGTTAAATCAAGATGTCAGAGTTAGCCAATAAGAGACTAGAGATAATGGGTCAGGCAGTGACTTACATGAATACAGTTTCTGTGTGATTATTTCAGGTGTAAGGTAGCTGGGCTGTCGGAACAGAACAAAGGAACCCCTCCTCATGCAAAAAGACAGGGTTTCTCTTGGAGCCTATCCTGGAACTAGCTCTTATAGATCAGGCTGGCTTTGAACTCACAGAGATCCACCTGCCTCTGCCTCCCAAGTGCTGATTCAAGGCATGTGCCATCACCACCCAGCCCAATTTACTTTCTTAAAGGGACAAGGAAATATGAATTGTTACCCTTAGGGACTAAATTTCTGATTTATACCATTTCCAATTATCCCTCTGTAATTAAACGTTTTAAATATCACAAGATGGCATAAAACTACTATATTATTTTGCTTTACTTATAACCTGCTATTCTCAAAAAATGTTTTTTGGAGGGTTGACAGAGGACAAATTTGGGGCTGTGGGCAAGTACTTTACCACTAACCTGCAGCCCCAGCAAAAAAGGTTTCTTGGGTTTGTTTGTTTGTTTGAAACCTGGTCTCTCTATGTACCTGGCTGTCCTGAGACTCACTATGTAGGTCTTGAACTCACAGAAATCTGCCTGATATTGCCTCCTGAGTACTGAGACTAAAGGCAAAGGTTTTTATTTTATTTTTCCTGGCAAAGGTTTTTATTTATTTATTTTTAACCAGAAATTTAAGTGACTCAAGAACAAATTATTTGGTCATCATAAATATGAGGCTTTTTAAATATGTGGTCATTTTTAAAATACTGGCTAATGTCAATCTGTTTTTATAGTCTCATTGTTCGAAACTTACCATCATTATACTCTTGATGATGATATGAAACATGATACCTTCTTGGATATGTTCCTCCTTTTCCAAACTTCTCAAATATAGGGTTATCATAGTCTGTTAAGACATAAGAATGTTATCATTAAAAAGGAAAGTATTTTTAATAGTGAAAAGCATATTTATCATTTTTAATTTTTTTCAAAAATTTTTTCCCTCCCAGCTAAAACGTGACATAAACATTCAAGCACGTAGAATTTGTAGTCTAACCTGAAAACTCCTGATGATTATCCGGGTAACTCTGTGCTCTAGGCATCCGTGACTTTGGATAGTTTTCTCTATAGATAGAAAATGTAAGATTAAATTAAAAGAAGGTATGTAATAAAATGTTTAAAAATTTTTAACCAAAATCTGTATTTGTATGTGTGTTAATATTGTGTGTGTGGGGGGGTGGGTGTGTAAAGGAGCTCACATAAGCACTAACATAAAGTTTTAAAAAGAGAAACTTCTTTGAAACACTCATTTAGTACACACAGACAAAAAGTCAAGCTTTTAAAAATCAGCTACTACTTTTGAGGTAAGAATGGTACATTTGAAACCACGGAGATTTGAAGCACCTGCATTTCAATTTAATGCTGAAAGATTTTTTTCTAAAATTGTTTATGAATCTATATGAGACATATAATTTTAACTTAACAAACATCAATGACAAATTTTCAGGATGGAATACTACAAAATTTCTTTCTTTTCTTTGGAGGTGGGGTGGGTACGAGTAAACAGAGTAGATTCCCCAAGGCAAGCACTGAGAGACAAGCTTCATAGGTATGTGTAGAGGAAATTATAGGTGAATTTCCAAACGTGTATCTGGTGTCATAAAGAAGCCTGGAGGAAATAACAAGTGAAGCATCTCATACTAACTGTGCTACACAAGACTGCAAAGAGCAATGTCTTCTGAGAACAAAAGAGGGCGCCCTCACAAATGCACATCATGCATACAAGGAACAAATTAAAAAAAAAATTTTTTTTAAAGAAACTGCCAAAACCAAACATGAGAAACTTTGCAACAGTTTCAAGAGCTGTCTTAAAATAAACATAGTCTAAGTTTGCACTTGCTACAAACAAGATTTTGAAAACCATAAATAGAAAAAAAAATAATAAGACAATAAAGTTATTGAATCTCATGAGGTTATAGGATTTATTCACTCCAGGAGCTGTGGCGCACACCTTTAATCCCTGCACTCAGGAGACAGAGGTAAGTGAATCTCTGTGAGTTCAAGGCCAGCCTGGTCTACAGAGTAAGTTCTAGGACAGACTCCAAAGCTATAGAGAAACCCTGCCTCGGACCAAAAAGATTTATTCACAATATAGAAAACTTTACTTAATGTCAGTGTAGACAATTATCAATAAGCTATATTTTTCAGAATGTAGAATAAAGGGATTATTGATAACTCTATATATCAACATGAACTAAAAGGCAGACCAATAATCATAATTACCCATCCAAAGGACTATCGAGTGATGGACAGCTTCCTGAGCCAGAATTTTCAGGGCTGCTTAAAGACAATGGATCCAGCATCTAGGAAAATAAAGAGTTCCACCATGATTCTGCTTGATAATAACCAAAAGTTACTTTAAAAAAAAAACAAAACTGCTTGTGACATAACATAAACTTCATGCGTTTAAAATATATGATTCAATGGCTTCCAGCATATCCAGAAATATACACAACTTTCCCCACAATTTCAGAATCCTTTTAGGACCTTCCAAAGAAACTCTGTAACAAGCAGCAGTTACTTTGCAGAATTACTCATTTATAAACATTCTGAATAAACAAGCTGTGAGTACAAAATTTTTTAAGGCAAAATACAGTTTTTCTATAGTCACGTAATTGAAGCTGAAGTAATTTTGCTTATTGAAAACTGGACAATGGCCCTGTTCAATTGAGATGAACCATACAGTGACTGCTACATTAGATTTAAAATGCTGCAGTATGTGGGTACCAGTGCAGGGTAAGGGCCTAACAGCAACTCCACAAAAACATCTGATTACTACAAACCTAAAGTGTTCTTAAAATGGAATAAACAGTTCACAAACCTCAGCTTCATAAAGTATTTATAATTTCACTCCATCTTTAAAGTGCTCACTAAGCAGGCAGTGGTGGTGCATGCACACCTCTAGCCCTCTACAGGCAGGTGGATCTCAGGAGTTCAAGCCAGTCTGATATACAGAGTGAGTTCCAGGGCAGCCAGAGCTACACTGAGAAATCCTATCTCGAAAGTTCAAAGAAGTAAAAATAAATAAACAAAATAAAATGTTCATTTTAAAAATCTGAATGATAGTTAATCTAAGATTACAAACCAAATGTGTCATGGATGATCAAAATAAGAAAATCAGATTATGGGGCTGGAGAGATGGCTCTGACATTGAGCCCACTGGCTGCTCTTCCAGAGGTCTGAGTTCAATTCCCAGCAACCACAAGGTGGCTCACAGCCATCTATAATGAGATCTGGTGCCCTCTTCTGGCCTACAAGCATTCATGCAGGCAGAACACCGTACATATAATAAATAAATAAAACCTTAAAAAAAAGAAAGAAAATCAAATTGTTTCAGTAATTTTACATACTAATACAAAAAGGCATATGTAAATTAATGAGAAGCTTCTAATATTTTTTCACTTACGATAGAGGGTTACAGAAAATGTACACACATACACACACCACACCCTAGGTATCTGCCAAATCACACTGGTCCTGATCAGTGCATCTTCACATATAGTGAAAAGCAGCATCTATCTGGCTTACTTGGTCCATGCTCTCTGGAATGAACTCTCCTTCACTGTTGATGCTAGTGAATGACCCATTCCGGGCGATCTCATGTAGTTCATCTGGAATGTATCCTGGGGGAGGGGAACTTCTATCTCTATTAGTGGTACCTCAAAAAGAAAAATTGTAAGTTTTATTACTGTCAGCAAGCAAACTAATTTTTGTTTCAATTTAATAGGTTATATTTCTAACCACATAAAAATAAATTAGCAAGAAAATCTAGTGCTTATAGAAACTTAATCAGAATATTCGGGCTTAGAGCTTTTATAGCCTCTCTAAACTCTAAATTAACATTCTACAACCTCACTCGAATATTCTAATTTATACTAAAGTTTTTCAGACTGATGACAACCATATCATGAACTGATAACAAACAAGAGAAACTTATATTAATGCCACTACTTCTGAATTTCCAAAGATAATTTGTATCTGCTGGTCTCTGATATAATTTGTTGCTGATATCATGGTATAGTAAAGGAATAAGTGCTCTGTATTCAGGCATGGCTTAAAGTCTAGGGCAAGTTACCATCTTAGTGTCTTTGGCAACTGGTTTGTTTTACTATCAAAGTACACAGTACTACATCACTTCTTGGTAAGAATGCTATGATGGTAAATTCATTCACCACAAACATATGTTGTGCACATTCGGTTCCATGATATTCTTTCTGGTCACACTCTTTTAATCTTTAGAAACCTGAAGTGAGATTGCTTCCTAGTCATTTGGGTCCTATTTTATATTTAGTATCCTATATCTTATTTTTTATTACTTAAAACTATGTTCTTGTGGCAAGCTATATTCCTTTCATATTTAAATGTCTTCATGATTTCCCAGGTGTGCTGGCAAACACCTTTAATGCCAGCACCCAGGAGGCAGAGACAGGCAGATCTCTTAAGTACAAAGCCAACCTTATCTACATAGAGTTCCAGATGAACCAGCCTATACAATAAGACTCTGCCCCATCCCTCTCCTCCAAAAACTTCATACTTTAAGAAAAAATGGAGGAGATCCTGACATTCATTTAGATGGTTCGTTTAACTATTCGCAACTCTTATGACACAATAATCTGCCTATTTTACCTGGCTCATAGGAAATGATACTTTATTAACATGGTTTTCTGCTCTCTTTGCAGGTTTTTTAAAAGTAAATAGATACATCAGTGGTGTAAGCATTTAAATTCTATTTAAGTTTAAAGGAAAAGAAGCATATATAAAGGGGTCCTTTATTAAGTAGGGAGAAGGAGCAAGAGAACACCTATTAAACGTGCAGAGACCTCATCTGCTGTCTGAAAAGAAGTGTGGGCTGAGTTCAGGGTTCATGTCGGCTTTGTAATAGCTATGGTTACAGTTATAACTGCATCCCTGATATTTCTACTCTTTCTGAATATTCCCTTTTTTAAAAAAAAAATAAAAGAACAATATACTCAACTACTAACTGAGATGGAAGGCAGCTGTAAAAGTTTCTCCATCCGATTACCTGACAACACATATTCTTAACATTGATTGTAATGGGCATATTAATACACTCATAGAAATTCTGCACAATTTTCAGTTTTTGTCTTATCCTGGCACCAAGTCAAACAACAAAAATACTTATTAGTAGGTTAATAACGGAGAATTCAAAAATTGTATTTTAACTAGTGCATTTAAGCTTTTTGTGTCTAACAACTGAAACAAAGTGGCTGATTTCACTTCTACAAAGAAAAACTATATAGTTAATAGCAACTGTGCCTCCAGTTTGAGAAGCAAAGCCTACTTTACAAGCATTCTGTTTGTAGCTTTAATCTACTGCTTCAAAGCAAGGGAAAAGGCACTGGCTTCATAGTGAGAGTGCCAGAATTTGAACTCAGTTCAAATAATCTTTCACTTTTTTTAAGTAATCTCAAGTACATCTGCATAAGGATAAGCCCTGTCTATTTATGTATCATCTCTGTAGGTCATATCTCTAGTTCTCTGAAACAGACTCACGTGAGACAAGACACTTAAAAAGAGAATGATCATAAAGCAGCTTATTCTAGAAAATAAAAGAACATAAAAAACTCCTCTACTTTCTCACATGCTAATTTAATCTTTTCATTCATTGTTAACACCCTTCTTCTATTGAAGTCATTTCTAGATTTTCACCCAAATGTTTTCCTTTGCCCTGCTTGCTTGCTTTCTCTTTACTTACCTGTATCCCCTCTTTTACTTTCCTTTTCAAATCTATGCCTTCAATAAAGAGTTCATGCTACCTGGAGTGACTACACTCTATTCCCTATCTGTTAAAAACAGCTGTTCTTTAAGCAACAAACACTTTGATCTTGTCTATTTTTTTTAATTTTTAATGATAATTTAAGAATTTATCTTGTTAGCCAGGCGGTGGTGGCACATGTCTTTAATCCCTGCACTCGAGGTAGAGGCAGGTGGATCTCTGTAAGTTCAAGGCCAGCTTGGTGTACAAGAGCTAGTTCCAGGACAGGCTCCAAAGCTACAGAGAAACCCGGTCACAAAAAAAAGAAAAAAACAAAAAACAAAACAACAACAAAAAAAATTATTTTATTGCCTTTATTTATATGTACATGTGAGTCAACATGTATTCATGTGCATGCAAGTGCCAGCAGAGAACAGAAGATGGTGTTTTATCCCCTAGACCAAGAGACACAGATGGTAGTGAGCCACCTGACACTAGTGCTGAGAATCAAGCATCAAACTTTGGTTCTTTCAAAGAACAAAAATCACTTTTAACCACTGAGTCATCTCTTCAGCTCCTTGTAAATGTCTTTTTTTTTTTTTTTTTTTTTTTTTATGGCAACAAGCATGGAGGGTTTAAAAGACCTCTGCCTACCCAGGCTCAATAACGCCATCTCACAAGATAGCACACAGGATCCTTATTTCTTTATATCAATAAGCTTAAGTATAAGGAATTCATTATTCATGATAAATAAAACTAGATACAATAAAAAATAACACAATCTAGTTATTCCTAGCCATGTTTATATTGATAGATAGCATACTCTGACAATACCTAAAACCTTAGAGAACTTAGAAATCAGAGTCCAGTCATAATGTCTTAGTTATTGCCTTTCTTTACTCATATCATTAAAACCTCTTCAAAATTTTACTTGAATTCCTGAATATTAAAATACTCTGTATAAACAAAAATTTTTAATTGGATATAGCTAGTCCTACAATATGTAAAATTAATTTCTCAGGAACAACAGTTAAGACAAAGTAGTTCAAGCATGTGATTGCAGAGAGCACAGAGACAAGGTGCTACTTATCAGAAATATATTTCATGTTACAATACATTAAAAGATGAGAAGAATTTGAGAAATCACTCAATTTCCTTATTCAGACCCTGGCTTTCTCACCTACTACAGATAGCCGCTTTTTCCTCTCTGCACCAAGTTGTGTATTATTCAAATCTTCTGATGATGGTGATGGTTCTAAATTAGTAGCCTAGAAGAGAAAAGAGCAATTAATGCTATTCTTCCCATTTGAGGCTTTCAACTGAATCCTCCTCTCACTATAACACAGCCTAGCTATTCTCCACTCTTGTTGGGACTTTTCAAATCTACTCTTACAAATTTTAATTTACCAGAAGAGTGGCACAAGCCTAACTGGAAGGCGAGAACAAGAAGATCTCTTGCACCCAGGTACAGGAAGGGACGGAGGGAGAAGAACAGGTTGAAGGGAGGAGAGGATGAAGAAGACAAGATATTTCAGGGCCAGTAAGATGGCTTAGCAGGTAAGCGTGCTTGCAGTTCAAACCCTGGAACCAACATGTGGGAAGAAGAGAACTGATCTTCTTCATACATGTGCCTGTGGCAATGTGCACACTTCACCTCATCCACACAAAATAAATGTAAAAGGTAAAAATAAAAAATGGACATTTCAATTCTAACATAATTTTTTGCAAGTTGCCAGTTTCTATTCATTTCACATGTATAATATATTCTTATTTGTAACTCTGACTGTATAGTTTTGGGGGAACAAGGATATTAAGTTACAGTAATGAAAAGTATGTAAGTTCAATCTTGCAAACTAAACTTATAAATTAAATAGTTTATAAAACTTAACTTTATAAATTAGATTATATTAAATGATTACAAGTCTTAAAATCTTCAGTGAGAAATACAACCCCAATTCATACCTGTGTATTTCCATTCATTACAAGTAATATCTTGAGGCTCTTCATGTGAATACTCCGATCCAGCAGCTCCACGGCTTTGTCTAAGTCATCTTGGGTAGTTAACGGAATTACCAGCTGAACAAAAAGATAGAGGAATCATGCAAACATCACATCAGGTCAAGCTCTTCCATGAGCAGCTCCATTACTGGGGAACTGCAAATCTCAAAACACCTTGTACTCTATCACTACAATGACAGTCTAAGGAGTATACACATCTCTGTCCCCTATTCCAACACCACTGAAAGTCTCAGAAAGAACGTAAAGAGTCAAAATATGTTTCTTATTAATCCTTACATTCTGCTAGTAAATATAACTAAAAATTAATTTTCTGTGATATTGTATAACTGCTAAATTTAAAGTACAGTAAGTATATTCATGCTGAGAACAGTGAAAGGTAAAAACACACAAATTATATAAAATAAGGTACTCTTTTCACCTGCACAAATAAAATTCTTAGTTCTTTTTCGATAGTAACCACAGATTTATACTCTGTCTGATGTGTTTGCAATGTAACAAACCTTGAGTATCTGTGACAGCTGCCATGGGAAGTATCATCAGCTACATATCTGCAATCTACAATTCACCTGTATTCATCTCTGGTCCTGGTGACTGACCACTACACTCCAGAACAAGCAAGCCAAATGAGCGATCATCTCAGGAAACCCTCAAAGTGACGTCTACTTTCATTAGGACTCACTCATGGCTAAGATGTTATAAAAGACAGAAGGACCCAAGAGGTCTATGAAAAAAAGTAGGATTCACACAATTTACAAAAATCAGAATCTTTCATTTTTTTAAGTAAAAAATTTTGTGCAGCTTAAGGAAACTGTCAATGATATAAAAGTATGTATCATTTCAGTGGAAGAGGAACACTGTAAATAAAAGGACATATGCCACACTTACTAATCATCTCTAAAGAGCAGAGCATGTGAGACATATTTAAATGTAAAGTCTACTTAGCTGAGAGTCCTCTGCAGTATAAATTCATGAAGATGGGATCCCTTCCAGCAGAATACAGCAAAGAGCAGGCCCCTGGCAAATGCTGTTCAGTACGTATCATAGGGTGAGCACCAGAGATGTGCCCAAACCCAGGAACTACTATGGTGTGTAATTATACTCTATAGAGTATTTTACGAAAACAGTGTCTTTTTTTTTAAGATTGACAGAAGTTTAAGGTCATCCTAAGAAATACAGTGAGTGCCAGGTCAGGCAAAATTACATGGTAAGATTCTGTCTCAAAATTATTATTTTTTTTAAAAAGGAAAAGCTGCCAAGTGCAAATATAAACCAAGACTAATTTGAACTCTGTTTACATCTGTCTACTCTCTACTTAAAAGTTTATTCCCAATTTCTATTTGCAGCTAGTTTTGTGCTAGTACACATCAACTTAACTCCTCTTGCCTATTGCTGACAAAACACCCTGGGAGAGAGAGGGAAAGGAAGAAGAGGTGGACAAAGGGGTTGGAAGGTAGGAAGTCTTTGTTTCCCTGAGAATCATACTAGGAGATAATGACTCAAGGTCAAGTTATTTATATGGGAAAAGATCTAGATAGGTAATTTGGAAAAAGGGTGTGTGTGAAAACTGCATTATCCAGAGAGCTGCCCTTCAGGACAGCTGATAATCATCTTCCCTCTACATCCTTCACCCCGTGCTCACATCTAGAAAACCCCAAGAACCCTAGGCTGGCTGTCGAAAACCTGGCCAGCGTGAACCTATGATATAGTACCCAGAAGACTGGGTAAGACAAATGCTTATGGGTAATAAAACCACAAATGAACTGAAAAGTACAATTTCAAGATATTGCTATAGAACAATACTCGTTACTCTGTTCAGAGATCCTATTTAAGACACAGATTTGTACTTATGAAAGCATGTTCTTCTTGGGACTCCTACCCAGGTCCTACTGTGGCTGTGTCTGTAAGCTGGTGCAGGCAGAAGGGGCTGACACAGGTTGGCTGGTGTTGCTGTCGGCCCTGGAGCTCCCAAAGCAATAAACTGATATTCAGCACAGAAAGTACTCTATGTTGTGAATAAGTAATCAGACTGTGCTACTGTGGTGAGGAATTCTGTGCCTTTTATGTTTAAAAGAGTA
This sequence comes from Microtus obscurus, assembly GCA_963919715.1. Classification (NCBI taxonomy): domain Eukaryota; kingdom Metazoa; phylum Chordata; class Mammalia; order Rodentia; family Cricetidae; genus Microtus; species Microtus obscurus. The sequence goes on from CAWTZC010000330.1 coordinate 11,201,368, forward strand.
TTTTCTTCAAATACTCTATTAAATACATATGAAGAAAGTGAAAAAAAAAGTATTTTCCTTTCGGAGCTATTCTGAAATACTTTATTTGCACAGGCTTCATGTATTTTGTCTGCTGAAATGTTAGGGTGACCTCTCTCGTCTCTCCATCTCCACTGGTACACCTGCTGTTCACACTGTTCTCAAGCTGCTCCATCTTCCCCTCAAACTCTTTGTAGGGTTGACTTTAAATATTAAATCTTGGTATAAATATTATCTCAGCTAGTTTTTCCTTAATAGTGTAAAGAGGATACTCACAGACCTTTTTTGTTTGGGGTTTTTTGAGACAGGGTCTCTATGTAGACCTGACTGTTCTGAAACTTACCATGCCTACCTGCCTCTGCCTCCAACTTGCCCCTGCTACCAAGTACTGGGATTAAAGCAGGCACCGCCACTCCCATCTTTGACTTCTCTTTTATTCATTGTCACAAGAGTTTATGTATTTCCTTAAAAAAATTTTCAACTCATCTACTGTCTGCTTCTTCTACAAATCTGTAATGCCTACCCCATAAAAGGCTGCAACTCACAAATCATAACATTAGGCCAATAAAAAGCATTTTCCAAAGATTAAAAAAATTAACTAAAAATTTTAAGATCCCACACAGAGTAAGAAAGTCCAGTTACTATCTAATACAGTTCTAATCTCAAGATTAAAAGGGTTTCCCAAAAACATAGTGAGCCTCAAGACCATATGTACTGACCCCAAACATAAATAGCATAGGAAAGGGGCATGAAGAAATGCCTTAGTGATTAAGAGCACCAGTTGTTCTTCCAAAGGACCCAGGTTCCATGCCCAGCATCCACAAATGTCTGTAACTCCAGCTCCAGGAATCTGGTACCCTCACACTGACACACATGCAGACAAAACATCCATGCACAGAAAAATAAATAAAAATATTTAAATATATATAGGAATAAAAAAACATCCTAAACACCATCCAATGATCCTAAGTTTTAATGAAGTTGACTCCCAAAGCTCTATAGGCCCAAGGAAAGTAAATTCACTGCGTACATAGAGTAAAAGGAAAAAAACTAAAGCAGAAAATGGCGAGGTGCTGCCTATCCTGCTACTGTATATTCTTACTCAACTATCTTCACACAAACATGTCACATCAGTCATCTAGTGGACCACTCTTTTCCTAGTCACCAAATGAAAGTACAGGCTCTTACATGAACTGTCCAAAATAAAGACTACTAAAGTGAAATGGCACACATTTACCTCATTGTTGGTATAGTGTAGATCCATAGACTGCCCAAAGGCAACTTTAGACTTAGACCTCAGATCTTCTAGTTTAACTGGTCTGGTAACCTGCAGGATTCTATAGGAAAATAATTTTAAAATATTTTATTTTCTTTGTAATAAACAATATACTTAACAGTTGTTTCATTATATGAAAAAATTAAGGGCTAGAAAGATGGCTCAGCAGTTAAGAGCACTGGCTCTTCCATAGGACCCAAGTTTAATCCCCAGCACCCACATGACACCTTACAAGTGTGTGTAACTCCAGGGGATCTGACACCTTTGCAAAGATATACACGCAGAGAAAACACCAGTGCACATAAAAAACACATAAGTTTAAAAAAAAAAAGATGAGAGGTGGTGGCACACACCTTTAATTCCAACACTCAGAGGCAGAGGCAGGCAGATCCCTGTGAGTTTCAGGTCTACCTGGTCTACAGAGCAAGTTCCAGGACAGTCAGGGCTACACAGAGAAACCCAATCTCAAAAAATCAAACAATGAAAAAAAAAGTGAAAATTATAACACACTTTTAATAAAATACAAAAAATTATTTCAATATAAAATTTAAAACAGAACCACTAAAATTTGTTCTACGCTAATTTATAATTTTTAAAAGATTCTCAAAGTTTAATTCATAATCACATATTAAAAACCAGTGTAAAGCATCCACTTAGTAAAGTGAATTTAATTAACTATGTGACATATTTGTAACAGAATGCAGTGAAATTGATAAGAATAGTAAGTTATCCATTCTGTGGAGATCAAATTTGATTTCTGGATCCTTATTAATTCAACATTTTAGCACATTTACTATCTAAGCAACTCTAAGACTCTAAAGGACTAAAGTGAAATAAAATTATGATATTTGCTTCTTCTATTCCTGAGGCGTGGCCGGCACAGAGAACATGCACTAAGTCTAGAGAGAACCATGTTAGATTAGCTTCTCAGGGGAGAAGCCACTTCCATGCTCACTTTTTATAGTATTAGGGCATATCACATACAAAATCCAGAGCTGAGCAAACAGAAAAGCTAGCAAAGACCCAGAAAATAATGTCAAACAGGGAATACATTACTAGACAATAGGTTTTAGTTTGTTTGTTCATTTGGTGTGGTTTGGTTTTTGGTTTCTCAAGACAGGATGTCTCTGTGTTCTGGAACAGCTCTGGCTGTTCTGGAACTTGCTTTGTAGAGCAGGGTGGCCTCGAACTCACAGAGATCCACCTGCCTCTGCCTCCTGAGTGCTGGGATTAAAGGCATGCACCACCACCTCACAGCTTAGATAATAGTTTTACAGTTTGTCAAGTATACTTTTTTCCCCCAGTATCTCTGGTGAATTATATTCACATCTTCGAGTTATATGACTTATGAGCCATTTTAAATTCCTTAAGACTAACAAGCCTTCATTAACATCATGAGTCACTAATAACAACAACAAAAAATTGAACCTCCAATTAGATCTTTTTGTCAGTTATTTCGCCCTGAGGTACAAATACTAGTTGGACAGCAGGCATAGAAGGCTAGGCTTACATTCATGCTAAATAAATAGTCTGCAGTTACCATTCCAACTCACTGTACAACATTATTAACAAAACACATGTCATGGCATTGAAATCTCTTGAGACCACTCAAAAATTGAACTAAGTAAAAATAAAAGTAAAGAATAAAATTTTAAAGTGTGTAGTATGAGACAATTTTATTTACTTCCCGATATTGCAAAGCAAGCACATTCAGTATTTCCAATGGTCAGCAGGCACCTGACATATTCTATTTCTCTTCAGTCTAGGTGAGTGTCACACATTACCAAAAACTATTCCATTCTTAATTTTAAAATCACAAAACTTCATTCAAATCTAAAAAGAATCTTTAATAGCTTAGTTGGAACACATGTTTTATTATATGATTTAATTGATGTGTAACATTTCCTTACTTACCTTTTTTCTCCTCTATGTTCAAATTTGACTCGGACATCATTCTATAATAAAATGAAGATATTAGTTATTAGCCTACTCATTGGACACAGAGCACAAGAGAGGGGGTTTCATTTTCAAAGTATAATTCTAATCACCTGATGTCTGTCAAAAAGCTGAGGTGAGACTACACTGTCAGATCTGACAACAAGGAAAGCACCAATGTACTCGAATGACCTGAACCCAAGGACATACAGAGCTATACTATAGATCTTCTTCATCTGTATGTTTCAAGGCTTCTCAACATATGCTTGTTGTTTGGCTTGGTTTATCCTTATTAAATTCAGAACTTTCTCCTTTTTTCTTATAGGAAGTACTTTAAAGCTTCTTTTCTGAATGTTCAAATTGTCAGTCTCTTTTTTTCTCATATTTCGGTAATCAATCCCATAAGTTAAATGGCTTCTAAGTAACAAACATGGATATACAACATGGATACAACACACACAGAGGTAGAATTCATGTCCCAAGCAAAGTAGGGCAGGATAGTGTGAGATTTCACTGTGCTACTTCAAATGGCATGAAATTTAAAACTTATGATCTGCTTATCTATACAATATCATACCTGTTATTTTCTGACCTAAGCAAACCATGAGTAACTGAAACTATGGGAAGTAAAAATAGACATAAGAGGAACTCTAAAATTCTACTTTCCATGCTTTCTACCTCATTCTAATCTTGTTTATAGAAATCAAAATCATCACATTTCTAAGTATCCAGAAGAGACTTCTGGGAAAATAAATTGTTTATCGTGAATGCTTGAAGAACAGGTGAAATAAAAACTTATGCAATTATCATATAGCTTTTAAAACATGTATTCATTTTTTTGTTATTTCAATATTCTACCTATACACAGCATTTACACTGTATCACATTAAATGTTGTAAATAAGACAAAATTAAAAAAGCAAACATACCAGATAATTTATTAAACACAACATTTGATTCAAAGTATAAAAGAAGTCTTTACAAGATCATGCTATGAAATGAAAGTTATGAAACAACAAAATATACTTATTAAAATATTACTGATCTTGGGACTAGAAAGATGGTGCAGTGGTTACTACACACTGGTCTTGCAGAAGACACAAGCTCAACTCCTAACACTCATGTCAGACAGCTCACAACCACCTCTGACTTCAGCACTAGCGGGTTCCAGTACTGCTGATCTCTACAGGCACCTACAATTTCATCCACACACCCACACAGACACACAAATACATGTAATTTAAAAATAATAAAAATGAAATGTTTTAGGTATTATTGAAATAGATACCTGTTTTTTTGGTGATGAAGGTTTTGTTTTTCTGGTTTCCTGTAAAGATAATGCTGGCCGACTAGCCTTATGAAGGACAGCCAAATCTTGCATGATTGAATTCAAAGCTTGCTGATCATCTAGGTATTTTTTAAAAGAACAAATACACAAAACTGTAATTTCAACATATATTCATCATAGACAAGAAGCAGAATTTATAATGTAATTGAGTTTAAGATGAATTAGCTGGACTAGAGAGATGGCTCAGCAGTTAAGAGGGCTTGCTACTCTTCCAGAATATTCAAGTTTAGTTCCCAGTACTCACACTGAGCAGCTCACAACCACCTGTGACTCTAGAATCCTGTACACTCTTCTGGCCCTTACGGCCACCTCCAAGCATGTGGAATATATAGATTATATAAATTTGTTGCTGCTGTTGCTGTTGGAGACAGAGTCTCTCTATGTAGCCCTGGCCGTCCTGGAACTCACTATGTATATCAGGCTGGCTTTGAATTCACAGGGATCAACCTGCCAAATGTTGTGTTATAAGTAAATACAAAATACCACCTCTGAGAACAGCTAATATCAATCTGTGTAAGACTCAAGTTCAACATAAACTAAGTATCCACACATGAGACATTTATTTTTGTTTTAAATATTTTACTTGTTATTTTATATTATTTCTATTACTTTTAATTGAGTGTATGCATGTGTTTGTGTGTGGATAAGTATATATGAGTGCAGGTGCCCATGGAGGCCAGAGGTAGAGGTGTTAATCCCCTAAAGCTGCGCTCTTCGCTGCTGAGCTCTCTCCAAGCCCTGTATACATGAGACATTTGTAGGGAAAGTAAATGCCATTCTAATTCATTTACTGATTTAACACCTTGCATCAAAACAGCTCAACTGGAACAAATTCTTTTCTATGACTCCCAAACGAAACATCAGGCATCAGAAACCTGACTAAAAGTGAGTAAAAATATAAACTTTATGTAAACATCTTCCTTTAACATTTATATATTAAAAACACAGACTTCACCTTAGAGATGTGTTCCTAGATGTGATACTTAGAACTATCAGAAAAGCTCTCTCTGGACACTGCCTACTAATGCTCTGAAGGGTTCTCTCAAACTTCTCCCAAAGACTACAAATATAAAAGTATTTATCAGGCTGGAGAGATGGCTCAGTAGTTCAGAGCACTACTTCCAGAGGACCCGGGCTCAATTCCCAGCATCCACATGACAGCTCACAACTGTCTGTAACTCTAGTTCCTGGGTTTCTGACACCTTCACTCAGACATATATGCAGACAAAATACCAATGCACATAAAACAAACGCATAAATTATGAAAACAAACAAACAAATAAATTGAAATATTTCTCAACAAAGACCAATAACAATGTGGAGCTGAAGAGATGGCTCAGCAGTTAAGAGAACCAGCTCTTCCTGCAGAGGAGTGGGGTTCCATCCCAGCACCCACACAGTAGCTCACAACTGTAACTCCAGACAATCCCATAACCTCTATTATCCACTGTAGGCACCAGGCACAAAAAATTTTTATTTAAAATAAAAAATATAAAATAAATTCATTTCTTAGAAAACAGAGGCCAGCCAGGAAGTGGTGGTGCCTTTAATCCCAGCACTGAGAAAGCAGAGGTAGGTGGATCTCTGTGAGTTCAAGGTCAACCAGGTCTATAGAGCAAGTTCTAGGACAGCCAGGGCTGTTGCGTAGAGAAACCCTGTCTCAAACACACACACACACACACAAACACACACACACACACACACACAAAAAAGTTAGGATCCTTAATCCCACACTGGAATGAGCATCTAGTACTTAAATGTACCTATCTTGTTCTGATTATTTTGATTAAAAAAATCTTTAGCACTTGAATTTAGGCATTTTTATATACTCAGTAATACAGTGGCCAAATAAATACCTACGAAATCTCTTTTCATGCCCACATATATTTATTTCCATGTTAAGAAAACAAATACTTTTTATTATATATAAAAAAAGAGAAAAAAAGAAAAAAGAAAAGATCGCCAGGCAGTGGTGGCGCACGCCTTTAATCCCAGCACTCGGGAGGCAGAGGCAGGCAGATCTCTGCGAGTTTGAGACCAGCCTGGTCTACAGAGCTAGTTCCAGGACAGGCTCCAAAGCCACAGAGAAACCCTGTCTCGAAAAAAAAAAGGGGGGGGGATCATTTAACAAAATTCAGGTCTTAAGAAGGTCCTGCTAAGGAGGTGGAAACTGGAGATTCTGACAAGACAGATGAGAGCTAACACAATTCCACAAACTACCAAACATAGTGTGCACACACTAACCAGAAAGGGACTGTCTTAACAACTCTAGTTAGGAATGCCTGTGATAGCCATGGGATGCTAGGCAGAAGAGACAGGTAACAGGTGCCAGAAGGGTCATGCATTGATCCAACAGGGAGTGAAAATATCTTGAGGATCACAGACTAAGCACAAGCACAAAAAAGAAGCAGATGTTTGACACCTGCACTCAATTGAGCATAAAAACAGAAAAGGGTTGGGAATTAATTTCAAATAACTTTTATTAGGAATGTGTATAGGAATGCCAGGCATGGGGGCACACACCTTTAATCCCAGCACTCAAGAGGCAGAGGCAAGGAAGATCCTTGAGTTTGAGGGCAGCCTGGTATAGAAAGTGAATCCCAAGGACAGCCGGAGCAATACAGAGAAGCCCTATGTCTAAATAATAACAAACAAACAAACAAATACTGAATTTTGAATTGATAGATTGTATACATATTCATTATATATTAATATTCTCAAAAAATTCAAGTATCTGTGATTCCCATTTTGTGTGTGTGTGTGATTTCTTTATTTTGAGACAGGGTTTCATTATGCAGCCTAGAACTTCTTTACGTAGTCCAGAATGGCCTTGAACTCAGAGATCCCCCCCCCCCCCCCGCCCGCTCCCACGCTTCTCAGTGCTGGAACTAACTACATGCTCCAAGACATCCATCCAGCTTGTGATGGTCACTTTTAAACAGTCATGACTGTCTGTGAATACTCCAGTATGCATTTTTTGTTTGTTTGAAATAATAATTATACCATTTCCCCATTCCTTTTATGTATCTTTAGGCAATGACTGTTCTTTGTCTTATAACTAGAGTGTATATTGTTTCAGAAGGGTTATAAAGACCAACTTAATATATAAGTCGCAATGCAAATGAAAGAAACAAGAGTGAGATGCAAACAGGAGTCAGTAAAAGTGTGCCCGATTTGGAGCTACCAGAGACCTACTTAGAGTGGAGAACCTGGACTATCAGGGGACACTGAGTTCAAGGCTACAAAGAAGAGGAAGAAGAATTTTAAAAGTGATAATGTGAAGCTTTCGTAAACGAACACACCTAACCCAACCTTACACAGAGTGAGAGTATGCTGAGCCCTCAAAAACTAGACTTTCTAAATGTCTTTTTAACCTCTACAATCTGTGTGTGTGTGTGTGTGTGTGTGTGTGTGTGATACTTCTCCCTAAGCCTTAAAATCCATTAAGTAAAATGCTAGCTAAATCTCCTATATCACAGGTATCAATCTACTATATCATAAATTTCTAAATAAATTTATAAGATAAATATGTTCTCCCTCATCCTATTCTTTAGTTATAAGTATTTTAAATGCTTTTAACTTAAACTTACCCATTATGACGACCAGCTTAATAATTTGGAAATTAGGAAAATGGTTCTCCCATCAACATTATTTATTGCCTGAAAAGGAAAGAAGATGAAGACATTAATTAATAACAACCAGAAGAGGTAACCACAAAAAGAAAAATAACAGTATAACTGACACTAATGAAGGATATGTATGTGTACATAGAAATAATTTCTGAGTTTTTCAGAATACCTAACATTAGGACCTGATTGTGTAAGTACCCTTCCCCAACACACTAAACTTCCAGGATCCAAAAAAAGCAGGTGATCAGCAACAAGGATATTGTTTGTATAAACAGCTCAGATACAATGAGCCCTTATCATAACCCTCCTCAAATCTCAGCTCCCAGGTGGCATTTTGTAATCAGGCCTTTCTAACGACATGCGGTCTTCCTGCCACATAAATTCTTTTCTATGAAAACAGCAACAGAAAAATAATATATTGTTTTAAGGAAAATTGCATAAAGAATAATTATAACTGTTGCTTGGCATAAATTTTATAGCAATATAATTTGTATAACTGTAAGGAGAGAGGAAAGATACAATAATATATGCAAGTAGGTTGGTATCAAATCAACAACAGTTTGAGTTCTAAAGATAAACCACCAAAAAGCAAATCTAAAATAGAGCAAAAGAGACAAAAACTTAAAACAGCACACTGCAAAACATATACAAAAAGAAGGGAGAAAATGAGAAGAAAATGTGACCCACAAAAACACAGAAACAGCAGATATACCTTATATAAATTATATAAAATATAAATAGAATAAAAACAAGTTAAAAGTAAACAGATTAAAAACAAACTCTAACTTGTCAACAGACAAATTTTAAAACCAAAGGCAGGCCAGCTTGGGCTACACAGTGGAAAAAAAATCCAATAAAAGACTAGCAAACATAACGTAGTACATAAAAGAAGGGTTAAATAAATAAATTAATTAATTAAAAAAAGAAAAAAATAAAATAAAAGAAGGGTTACAGGGGCTATAGATGGCTCGGTGGTTAAGAGCATTTTCTGCTTTTGCGAAGGACCCAGGTTCATTTCCCAGCACTCATGTGGTGGCTCACAACCATCCTTAACTCCAGATCCAGAGGATCTGACACCTTCTTCTGATATCCCTGGTGGCCAGGGAGGTATACTGTGCACAAACATACTTACTTACATACATACATATATGCTGGAAAAACTCATATACATAAATCTTTCCTAAAAATTTTAAGAGATTATATAGCATAACTAGATGAGATATATCCAATAAAAACAAGGTAGGTTCAACACACAAGAATCAATACAACAAACTGCACCAATGGAATGAAGGATAAAATCCACGGCAGCACCTCAGCACCAGCAGGTCATAAAATTCAACCCCCTTTAGCACAATGAGAATACCCAACATCAGCTGTTTCACTATCTTTGTTCTAGTTGTTTTTACTTGCTTCCAGTCCGTTCTATTTGTATACATTAACAAATGATATTGTGGAAAAGAAATTAATTCTACTGTCAGTAACATAAAAAGAAAAGTGTGCAGAAATATACTTAAATTTAAAGCTTGTATAGTAAAAACTAAAAAACACTGTTGTGTGAAATTACATTTAAAGTCTGGAGTGATAACACACGCATCTAATCCTAGCACTGGAAGGCAGAAGCAGGTGAGATCTCTGAGTTCAAGGCCAGCTTGGTCTATACAGTAAATTCCAGGACAATCAGGGGCTACACAATGAGAACCTGTCTCAAACACACACACACACACACACACCCCTATAAATTAGATGCACTCTCTTTCAAAATTCTAATGGTCTTTTTTCAAAAATGGAACAGCTAATCTTCAAATTCATATGGCACTCCAAGTGGGGCAAAAGAATTAAACAATTTATTACAAAAGAAAAGGGGACTTACACTTGCTATCTTTAAAACTTGTTACTATAATCAAAATAGTTGTAGAGCTGGCACAGGTCAGTGGAGTAGGACTGAGTCCAGAAGTAAACCAACACCCAGGGTCAACTAAGTTTTCACAAAGACATCATAGCAATTCAATGTACAAGCTAATTTAATATAATCTTATAAGTGAGTATATGTATTTCTTTACAGCCTTAGGTTAGGCAACTTTCTTAAGTATCTTATGATACCAAAATCACAAATCATTAATATCAAATCATAATGATAAGTAATACTAGAAAAATAAATTGTACTTCCACCAAAATTTTTTAAAGTTTCGCAAAAAAAGACATGAAAATAATAAAAAATAACCCCAAGAACAGGAGAAAATAAACTATTTTATTATATATTAATATGTATTTATTTAATATATAATATTAATAAATTTATTTATATAAATTTATATCTGATAAAAGTCTACTTTTTATATATAATATACATTATATAAAAATCATTATAACTCAACAATAAGATAATCCAATTAAAGGATGGACAAAAGATTTCAATAGAGATTTTTTCCAAAGAGGATACACAAGGGCAGAAACACTTAGATAATGTTGAGTATCATGAGTTCATTAGGAAAATGGAGACCAACTGCAAAGTGCCAGACCGCTTCACTTCAGTAGGACAGACATGGGCAAAAAGACAACGTGAGTGGTGGTGGAAATATGCACAGTAGGAAATCACCATTTCCACTTTTACACATACATACAATACTTGAAAACAGAAGCACACAAAGTCTGTTCACTTGGCTAGGGAGACAGCTCAGTCAATAATGCACTTGTCACGAGCATAAGGACCTGAGTTCAATTCCAAGTCACATACAAAGTTAGTCACAGAGTCTGCTGGCTGGCCAACCTAGCTTAATCTAAGAGCCCCAGGTCCAAGTGAGAAATTGTCTCAGAAGACAGAAATTGGGGGTGGTGTGAACAGAAAAGAAAACCAAAGTGGACAGCTCCTGAGGAAGAACATCCAAGGTTGAATCTGCTCTCTACACACGTGTGCATGAACACATATACTCACATTAACAAATAGAGACATCATTTTTTAAAGTATCACATGGGACCTGGGGAGATGCCCAGTTCACAAAGTTGCCACACAAGCATGAAGAACCTGAATTCAGAAGTGCAGCACCCACACGAAACAACAAAAAGCTAGGCATGACAGCAGTGGTTCCCAACCTGTGAGTCACAACCCCTTTGGGAGCCGAACAACCTGCATATTAGATATCTTGCATATCAAATACTTGCATTACAATTAATACAGTAGTATAATTACAGTTATGCAGCAACAACGGAATAATTTTATTGTTGAGGGTCACTACAACATGAGGAACATACTATAAAGGGACCTTGACAGGATGTCCTATAACTATATAATCATATATTCTCTAACTTTTGACTATGTTCTCTTACAGCAAAGATTGATATAAAAATAAAACCAACATAAAAAGTACAACTACTACTCTTATCACCACCATAATTAGCATTGTATATTATATAATCACCCACTTTAAAAAGAAGGATATTTAGCTTCTAGTTACCTGCCACCTGCACTGTCTCCTCCTGCACCACTCAGGACAGGCTACAAACTTCGGGGAGTAAACAAGCTCCTTTTCTGTAGTGTGCGTGGTCACACACAGTTTCTGGAAGGCAGTGGAGATTACTGCTAGGCAGAGCATGAACTCTATGGAGAAAGTGAGCTGTAGAAATTCATTGCTACTCCACCAAGAAGTCCCAGGAGAGTAGATAACCTGAACACTGAGCTAAAATTTTACAAGAGCTCAGGCCTGGGTGGAGTAAACCTCAGTGTGTTTCTTTTATAATGCTTCAGTGTTACTGGACTGAAATCCCTGCTTCCTGTTTCTTTTATTCCCCACTTCTTCCAAGTACATACTCCAAACACTGAAATTTTCAAGTAGAATTCTAAAGTAGAATTCAGAAGTGGGTTTAGGGTTTTCTGCATCATTTCTGCAACTGATTTTTAAAATTCTTCTTTTGTAACCCTACTGGATGCCTTCTGGTTTTTGTTTTGTTAAACTAAATTAACACAGCTTGAATGAACTGTCCTGGTTACACACAACGCAACCAATGTGACCTTAAGTTTATAGAGGAATTTAACTACAGTGCTGGCCTGGCCTGGTGCCACAACCCTTCAGAGGCAGGCAGATCTCTATGAGCTTGAACCACCCTGGTCTCATTGCAAGTTCCAGACCTGCCACGACTATAAACTGAGACCCTGTCTGGGGGGGGAGGGGGCAGGGGGGGACCCAAAAACAAACACGTGTGTGTGGGGGGGGGGTCACCACAATAGTATGAGCACGTAGAGCAACTTATTACTCTGGTGGAGAAAGAAGGCACTCAAGTTCTGGGCTAGCATTTTGATGGCAGACAGCACACTACCATCCAACCAGACTGCTGATGACTTTGTGAGGAGGCTGGATATTTGACTGCTGTCCACTATACTGCAGGTCTTGGGAGAGCACCAGTGCTTTGGGGCCTAGCATTCAATAAAGGTGGAATGAAATAAGAAGATGCAAGTATAATTCATTAGTGCAATTCATAACAACAGTAGCATAAAGATTTTAATATCAAACAATTTTTGCATCTGGAGATGTACTATCCTTAAATGTGGCGTCACTGCAAAGATTCCAGTGGTCACAGAAATAACTACTGATGTGGGAGTGTCATATATGAATCTGTTGATTTCATTGGTTAAAATAAAGAAACTGCTTGGCCGGCCCTAATAGGTTAGAACAGAGGTGGGTGGAGTAAACAGAATAGTATGCTGACAGGAAGAGGAAGTGAGCTAAGAGAAGCACGCAGCTCCGCTCAGAGACAGCAGCCTCCTGTCTAGCGGGCAGACAGGATGGCCCAGCTCTCTGAGGCACGCACGCGATGAAGCTCCAACTCAAGATGGATGTAGGCTAGAATCTTCCCGGTAAGCGCACCTTGGGGTGCAACACACTTTATAAGAAATGGGCTAGTCCAGGTGCGAGAGTTAACCAAGAAGAAGCTAGAAATAATGGGCCAAGCAGTCTTTAAATGAATATAGTTTGTGTGTTGTTATTTCGGGCATTAAGCTAGCCAGGCGATTGGGGTGTTGGGGACGCAAACACCGACGCTCCAATTTCAACAAACTACTGTTTCAATAAACCTGGGGTGTCAGCTGCCACTGACCTAGAGTGGAACTTCAGGTAAAACTTAATTTGTTGTGCATAATTAGCCAGTGTGTCAGCCTGCTGAATGTGGCTACTGACGTTTTCATGGAAACGCTAAAGTCTAATTTCATCAGCCACAAGTTTGAGTGATTTGCAACCTATGTTTAGATTATGACCCATCTATTTAGACACTAGCAAAAGTTATCTGCTGTTCATTGTTTAAAATGTACTAATTACTTTTATCGATTGACCTTTCTTGAAATCAAATTGCTCTGAGTTATGTCTTTAAGAGTACTATTGTGCCAGAACCTTACCAATACATATGAAATTTAGAAATATAGGCACCAAAATACTCAGCATACCAAGTCTTATGATGATTATTTAAAGACTTTATATGCTCATTCTGTGCTGTTATGAGAAACTTCCATTTTGAAAATCTACTTTGTTGCTGGGCGGTGGTGGCACACGCCTTTAATCCCAGCACTCGGGAGGCAGAGGCAGGTGGATCTCTGTGAGTTCGAGGCCAGCCTGGTCTACAAGAGCTAGTTCCAGGAAAGGAACCAAAAGCTACGGAAAAACCCTGTCTCGAAAATCAAAAAAAAAAAATCTATTTTGTTACATAGAAGCACACATCTTCAATAATGTCTCCAAACAAAAAGCCTATATAGTTCTGGGCATGGTAGTGCATGTCTTTAATCTCAGCACTTAAGAGGCAGACGTAGGCAGATCTCTATAAGTTTGAGACCAATCTAGTCTACAAAGAAAGTTCCAGAAGAGCAAGGTCTACATGGTGAGACCCTGTCTCATGGTGGAGAAAAAGCTTATAGTATGTTTACACTCAGACTATTAAATATTTTTATTAACTGTCGTAGTGGTGGTTTGAATGATAATGCCCCCTATATGCCCATAGGGAGTGGCACTATTATGAAGTGTGGCCTTATATGAATATGTGTAGCCTTGCTGAAGGAAGTGTGTCACTGGGAGTAGGTCCTGAGGTTTCAGAAGCTCAAGTCAAGCCCAATGTCACTCTCTCTTCCTGCTGCCTACTGATCCAGATATAGAACTCTCAGCTACCTATCCAGCACCACAGCAACCTGCATGCTGCCATGTTTCCCACCATAAGGATAATAGACTAAACCCCTGAACTGTATACCAGCCCCAATTAAATGTTTTCCTTTGTAAGACTTATTGTAGTCATGGTGTCTCTTCACAGCAATAGAAACCCTAAAACAGCTATCTTTATCTTGTGCAGATTGTGTTGAATATGCTCTTCAATTTAGTAAACATTTTTAAAGGTAGAAATGAATAGTAGCTAATTAAATTATTTTATATTTTAAGATTAAAATATAATTACATCATTCCCTCTTCCCTTTCCTCTGTCCAAGTCTTCCCATGTAACATCCCTCCCCTTTTGTGATTCATGGCCTTTTAAAATAGTTGAGTGTACATGTGCATGTGTGTGTGCATGCATGCGTGTGTGTTCATATTCCTATATACAACCTGCTCAGTCTGTATATATTATTTGTATGACTGTTTTGTATTGGATAACTACTGGGAGTGAGACTGAACCAAGAATTTCTCAGAAACCCAGATGAAAGGACAAAGGGAATGTTAGTTCCGAATCCTTGTAGAAGACTAGACTTGGCCAGACCAGTCTGGGTATAAGAACAAATATTTAGAATGCTGTTAGGGAATGTGCTGGTTTAGCAGAGTAGAGAATTAGGTTCTCCTCCAAGATCTATGATTTCACTAGCCCTGAGTAGCTGGTTAGGTTTCCAGTACTAGACATGAGTTTCTATTTGTTGAGTTGCTCTTAAATCCAATTAGAGAGCTGTTGGTTACTACCAACGTATGTGTGTCACTACTGCATCCTTAGGGTTGTCATATCATGCTGGCTGTTGTCACAGTTCATAGACACTGGTAGCTAAATTGTTGGGGATCTTTGGGGGGGGTGTGTTTGGTTGGTTGGTTTGGTTTTTCAAGATAGGGATTCTCTGTGTAGCCCTGGCTGTCCTGGAACTCACTTGGTAGACCAGACTGGCCTTAAACTCAGAGATCAGCCTGGCCTCTGTCTCCTGAGTGCTGACATCAAAGGTGTGTACCACCACCATCTGGCAATAATTCTTAATCAAAACATTTGAAACTCTTGTAAACTTTTCCATACTATTAGAAGTTCTTTTCCAACTTCTTGTTTGAAGTATAATTTTCCACTTCTTTTCCCAACCTCTCAAAAAACAAAGAAGGAAGGAGGGAAGGAGAGAGGGAGGAAGGAAGGAAGGAAGGAAGGAAGGAAGGAAGGAAGGAAGGAAGGAAGGAAGGAAGGAAGACAGGGAAAGGGATTCTGCAAATGAAATGAGCAGATATCTACTATCTATGTAACTTAGTAAAAGGGTAGTTGATTGCTGTGAAAACTCCTTCAGCCAATAGCCTTTAAGATACCAGCCCATTTGGGCGTGGTCTCTTGTACTTAGATGTAGATATAAACTTTGCATGGTATCTCTCTCAGCTGCTGGATTCAGTTCCTGTTCCCTACTTGTGCAGAGGACTGTGATCTGTGAGTCTACCCCTAAATAAAGAACCCTTTATTATACTCAATTCTGAGCTAGTGTGAGATTACTTTATAGTGTACATCTATATCTGGTGCCCATGTGAATCCCAACTCCACACCTACCAGGACCAGCACAAAAGGTCCACGGCTAGGTCTCCCATCCCAGCCCACCTGGCTTGATTTCATCGACTAAGTGGTTTTTTGTCAAAACCCTGCCACAGTGGAACTACCACGCAGTGATCTGGCAATTTCCTGGGCTCACATAAGCTCCCCACTGCTTTCCCTGCTATGTGGCAACTTGTGCAGCTTCTGGTTTGTGTTCCCCAATCATGAGCGCTAGGTTCCTTGATATTCTGGCCACCAAAAAACTCTATGTACAGAATCGATTTAATTGCCCTTAATTTGTCAAGCAAAGGATACAGTATTTAAGCAGACACCAACTCAGAACCTAAAAGTTGTGTCTCTCAACAATGCGGCAGCAACTGCAACACATGCTGGTCAATAAAGATTATTACACCTACAACAATTTACTGAAATCTCATAACAAAGGTAGCTTTATTTGATTAATAAATAAACAAACTTGAAAGGTATATAATGACAAACAATATCACCATCCAGAAATTTAATAACCTTTTTGCATTCTGCAAGGCTTATGTGGTTATTCTAATACATCCATTTATCTGATATTGGGACTTAGCTTTGTTTTTCATATTATATCCTTAAGAAAATGGTTTGATAACAGAGCTGAGAATCAGACACTTTTAGAAATGATACAGTCCTTACAAACTAATGATGAACAACTAGCTGGCAGGATTAATACCATCGATTATCAAAAGTTACCTGAAAAAAATTAATACCATTGAAAAGGATAACATTAATTTGACAGACAAAATTCAATCTATGTCAAAAGGTACTGAAAAGTTATTTAAAAGATTTGACAATAAAAATAGTTAAAAAGTTATAAGTTAGCAGATAAGTATCTCTCCAGGAAGGCCATATGCACACCATCTAAATAATATCCAAGAATGAGAAGTTACCCTTAATGAAAAATTTCATACCATTGAATGACGAGAGGTTATGTGAGTCGATGAAATCACTGTAAATATTCACAGATCAAGAGATTTAGGCTTTACAAAAGACAGTGGTATAAAGATTTGAAACGATTGAGAAAATTAATGGAACTCATGAGCAGAGAGAAAAAATACAAGGACAGGATTTAACATCTCCAGTACTTGTCAGAATCAGAGATGACTTAACAAGAGTTTTAACTATGTAATCGCCATTAACAAACTATCAAACACTAAATAACCAAAATAATACAAAAACAGTAGATGGAAACGTATAGGTATGAACGATATAAAAGAAACTAAGCGAGGGGCTGGAGAGATGGCTCAGTGGTTAAGAGCATTGCCTGCTCTTCCGAAGGTCCTGAGTTCAATTCCCAGCAACCACATGGTGGCTCACAACCATCTGTAAAGAGGTCTGGCGTCCTCTTCTGGCCTTCAGGCATACACACAGAAAGAATATTGTATACATAATTAATAAATATTAAAAAAAAAGAAACTAAGTGAACAGTAGTATCTTTTATTTATTTGTTTGTTTGTTTCTGTTGGTTTGTCAAGACAGGGTTGCTCTGTAGCTTTGGAGCCTGCCCTGGAACTAGCTCTTGTAGAACAGACTGGCTTGAAACTCACGGAGATCTGCCTGCCTCTGCCTCCCAAGTCCTGGGATTAAAGGTGAGCAACACCACCGCCTGGCTCAGGCAGTAGTATCTTATGGCTTACATTCACCATTTGTTGGGAGATGTGTGCTTTAAGCAATAAGGATACACCACACGATTGGCTTCAATTAATTTCAGTGGTCCTAAGATTGGCTGCAACTAAAATGAAAATGCTACTAGTGAGAAGAGGCAAAAAATTTCAGACAACAGAGAAAAAAAAAAGGATCTGAGGCTTTCCCACGATCAAAATCTTGGCAAGGGCCTTTATGCTGACCCACAGGTTCAAGCTCTTTATGATGAACACATCTTGAACCTATGCCACAGAGCAGCCTTAAATGCTTAGGACAGGATTCAAGAACCAGCAAAAATAACTGAATCATATATTAAGGTTAAACAGAGCGAAAGAGAACTCTTTAGTGCCTTTTTACAAAGATTAACTAAGGCTGCACAGATAAGAATAAAAAACCTAGAAGCTAGACAAGTACATATTAAATCACTGGCTTTTGAAAATGCCAATGTAAAATGCAAGAAGATACTTATATGAGAAGACAATAATAATTATTTAGGAGAGATTAAGAGCAAGTATCCCAAAAACAATAGAATTAACCATATAAAGAGAACTACTTGAATCTTACCCCATACTGTATGTGGCACACCAATTAACTGGAACCAATACATTCTATACTGATGCAAATAAATCAGAAAAGGCAGGCTGCAAATCATTAGATTTAAGGGAGGGGAAAAACCCCTTCTAATTCTGTCTAAAAGCAGAATTATATGCTATTTTCACGGTACTAAGGAATCTTAAAGAACCTCTCAATACAGTTACTGGTTCACAATATGCAGAAAGAGTTGTTTTGCATATTGAAACCACTGAATTTATACCAGATTATACAGATTTGACTTCATTATTCATTCAGGTTCAAAATATAATCATAAATAGATTTTGTCGATATATATAACACACATCCAATACAAGTATGCCAGTTACTCTAGCACAAGGTAATGCAGAAATTTATTGATTATTGATTGGAAAGGTGCTGAAGGCTTCATAATTTTAAAAAATCATGTCATTGCAAATCACTTACCAATCAAGTTATGAAGACATTGCTATCTCATGCTATCAGACCCACAACTCTAATGAGTCATACAGGCACTCCTTGTTGTTGAATTTTTAAAAATTATTACCTAAGCTGGTGATCCCTTGATTTAGTAGGCTGTAAAAGAATTCTAAGTTTTTAAAAATAAAATAAAACTGTGTAATACTGGTTAAAAACTTTAGTGCATACATCTGCAAGTAATTTCAAAATATTTTCCTATTAAAATCATATAACATTTAAAGGGGAAATTTAACTGTTTCAAATTTTTTATTTATTTTGTCTACAAATGTGTGTGCCTATGTGAGCCCAATGTATACTACAGGTCACAGAGAGTACAACTTTCAGAAGTTGGTTCTTTTCTTCCACTATATGAGTACTAGGGACGGAACTCAGGTTGTTGGGTTTGGTGGCAGGCTTCTTTACCTACTGAGCCTATATTTTGTCATTCCTTCGTTAAGTTTTAATAATGCAATAGCCATAC
Organism: Microtus obscurus; assembly: GCA_963919715.1. Classification (NCBI taxonomy): domain Eukaryota; kingdom Metazoa; phylum Chordata; class Mammalia; order Rodentia; family Cricetidae; genus Microtus; species Microtus obscurus. Next base: position 11,220,491 of record CAWTZC010000330.1, read on the forward strand.
TTCATCTGTGGGGTCTGTCTATCTGTCTGTCTTTCATATTATATTTTGTTTTTTTGAGACAGAGTATCATTCTGTATTTCAAACTAGCCTCAAAGTGACAATCCTTCAGCCTCCCAGGCAGCAGAAATACAGGCATGCATCACCATGCTTGGCCCATATTTTAATCTATAACACTCTTTTCCAGTCATCTACATTTCCTCTCTGAATGGGTCATGGTCCCTTCAAAAGTAAAGAGAGAAAGTATGGTAGTAAAAAGCTTAGGAGGTAGGTCCACGCTGTCTGAGTTTGACAGTAAATCTGTTACTCAACAAGTATACAACCATATGTAAATGACGTAATATTTCTTTGCTTTAGTTTCCACACTTGTAAATATGGAGACTGTGGCATGATACCATAACCAAATTGCACTGGAAATGAAATGAGTATATGTTTCTTTGTGGCTTGTGTTTTGTTTTAATTTTCTCCCAGTACTGGTGATCCAACCCAGGTTCTTGTGCATAGGTAAGAACTACTTGTGAGTTACAATCCTAGGACAACAAGTAAATATCTGTAAAGTACTTAACTGAAGGTTTACTATATAGTAATAATTATGTTAATAATTGTTAAGCAAAACCAACTTGAGATACTGCTATGGCTTGAATATATCTTTGAAAAACCATGTTGTTGAGCTTTTCCCAATAAAACAGTATTAAAACATAGATCCTAAGAGGTGATTATGCCAAGAGGGCTTGGCCTTCCTGCATAGACTACTGCTGATAATAAAAGGGCTAGAGGCTATAACTTTGATCTGTTGCTCTAGCCACCATAAAACGTGTTCTACCATGTTATAAGAAAACAAAATAATCCTCTCACCAGCCATAATCTCTTGATTCTGGATTTCAGCCTGTAAGAAATAAATCTTAGATCTTTGTAACTTCCACAGTCTATGGCCAATCAGTTTAGAGAAGCACAAAACCAGCTTATCTGGAAGTACATATTTACAAGTTCTTCCTACTTCTGTTCTTAAGTCATAGTGGCAATGCTATAGAATGTATGTGTCTACCAATCTTGTTTTCTATATTTTATAAGACAGCCTTTTAAAAAAACTTTATCACTTTATATGTATAGATGGTGTGTCTGCATGTATGTCTGTGAACCATGTACATGTATATGTGCAGTGTCCAAGGAAGCTAGAGAGGCCAGAAGGAAGCTTTAGATCTTCTGAAACTGGAGATAATAGATGTTTTGAGCTACCAGAATTGAGCCTGGTTCTGTAGAAGAGCCGACAGTGCCTTTAACCACCAAGCCATCTCTCCTGCCCCACTATAAAACAGTCTTAAGGAAAATAAAAGTAGCTTTTAAATCAGCACTCTAATATATTTAGGCCTTTGTCAAAACTCCCAAGTCACTCTGGACAAATGTACAGAGCATAAACACCCTAACTGTTGTCTTTGGGTGTTGTTATGAGGTATTAAATAAAGGAATAATTTCATAAATGGTTTACCAAACATATTACTCAATGTTCACTGACAGTAATTACAATAGTGGCTCTCATAATGAAAATGGGACAAAACTGTATCTTCTTCGTGAATGTTGTAAGAATTAAAGAAAATATTATATATAAAATATTTTAAATACCAGATCATAATACATACATCAGAAACTCAGTTATTAAGTTCAGCTTTGAATCTAATCTTGTTCAGAATCTACTCATATATATTACTGTATTGCCTTTAGTTCATTTATTTGTTCTAGAAACACATGTCTTTGGTAGAACATCATAATTCCCTCAATACTCTCCCATATTGAAAAATGACAAAATAAGGTCAGGTCTGGTGGCACATACCTTTAATCCCAGCATTTGGGAGGCAGAGGTGGGTGATCTCTGAATTCAAGGCCAGCCTGATGTATGAGCAAGTTCCAGGATAGCCAGGGATACACTGAGAAACCTTGTCTTTAAAAAACAAAAAAACTAATAAAAATTTTTAAAACTAAATTACAAAATTTACTATCTTTTTAAAATTCTAAAAAGAATATCTTGTTAAAGTTCTAAAATCAGGACAGTATTAACTGGATTCAAAAGTGCTTGCCACCAAGCCTAAGTACCTGACTTCAATCTCTGAAATCTATCTGATGGAAGGAGAGAACCAATCCCACGAGCTACTCTCTGATCTACACATAAAAGTACACACTGATAAAGGCCACAGAGTGCACACACAAACATATATGCATACACACACAATAAAGTAAATTTTTAAATTCTAAAATATTTCCAAAGCATAAAAGTAATATTTACAGAACCAGTTAAAAAAAAAGTGTACCTTAATACTGGCCTTAAAACAATACCTGGGCCTACCATGAAAATGTGTTTAATGTTAAGAATACTCTTACTTTAATGGTAGTTTAATACTTTCTGCTGTTTATTTTTGAAATCTACCTATCTTTTATGTTTTGTGCACCATATGCAGGCCTGGTGCCCAGAGAGCAAATGTCACTGGATCCTCTGGCACTGGGGTTTCAGACGATTGTGAGCTACCACATAGGTGCTGGGAATCAAACCCAGGTCCTTTATAAGAACAAAGTGCTCTTAACTACTCCAGCCCTCTTTTTGCTACTTATTATATAATTGAAAAGTCCCAAATAATACCAAATGCTGAACTGTTCCATCAAAACTCAGAGGACAGATCCGGGAGGGTAGTAGCTCCTTTGTCTAGGTGGCCTGCCTGCAGCAAGCAAGGTCGGCCCTTTGTTCGCGAGACACCCAAGCAGCAGGGAGACCAGATTCGGGTACCAGGAGAGACATCGCTGGGGTGAGTGAGTTTCTGACCGCGGCAGCAGCCCGGGACAGGGAACTCAGACGTTCCTCACCCCTCCTATACTTCCTGGTCAGCCTGCAGGGGCTATACTGCTCGATATCTCCTCTCTCTTCCTATCCCACCCAGCTTGCATCCACGGCCCTCCCCCACTCCGTCTGACTCCCTCCCCTCTTTGAACCACACAACATCTCCCAGCTCAGCCTGTTTGGGCGCTGGGACAGGGTCCGAATTGGGAGGGCATCCAGGAGGGTAGTAGCTCCTTTGTCTAGGTGGCCTGCCTGCAGCAAGCAAGGCAGGCTCTTTGTTTGCGAGCCACCCAAGCAGCAAGGAGATCCAATCCGGGCACCAGGAGAGACATTGGGCTTGCATCCACAACCCACCCAGAGTGGTGCTGAGGAGTTCCATCTGGACGATCGTCCATGTTTGGGTACTGAGGAGTTCAAGCTCAGCTGGACGGTCCCTGCTTCTACACTGAAGAGATACACCCAGAGACTCAGTCACAGCAAAGACTGGACCAAGACACCAGGCCTCTCTTGGCTTCATTTGAAGCAAGAGATGGGAAGGCGCCAATGCAAGAATTCCTCCAACAACCTGAAAGGCAACATGACATCACCAGAACCCAGGGATTCCGAAATAAGAATTGTACACCCTACTCCAGAAGAATTAGAAGAAATCGACTCAAAAGTGAATCATTTGAAAATAATAGAAGACCTTAAACAGGAGGTGAAAAACTGCCATAAACAATTAGAGATTACAAACAAAAAGGTAGAGGAAATGAATAAATCGCTCAAAGATACCCATGAAAACCAAGAGAAACAAGAAAAAGCAATCAAACAGGTAAGGGAAGTGGTTCAAGACCTGAAGAATGAAATGGAAGTAATGAAGAAAACACAAATTGAGGGAAGGTTGGAGATGGAAAATCTGGGTAAACGAACGGGAACTACAGAGACAAGTACTGCCAACAGATTACAAGAGATAGAAGAAAGAATGTCAGACACTGAAGATACCATAGAGAAAATTAACACACTGATCAAAGAAAACAGCAAAACCAACAAATTCTCATCACAAAACATTCAGGAAATATGGGACACAATAAAAAGACCAAACCTAAGAATAATTGGGATAGAAGAAGGAGAAGAAGTACAGCTCAATGGTTCAGAAAATATATTTAATAAAATTATAGAAGAAAACTTTCCCAGCCTAAAGAAAGATATTCCTTTGAAGATTCAAGAAGCATACAGAACACCGAATAGACTGGACCAAAAAAAAAACATCTCCTCGCCATATAATAATCAGAACACAAAACATACAGAATAAAGAAAGAATATTAAGAGCTGCAAAGGAAAAAGGTCAAGTTACTTATAAAGGTAAACCTATCAGACTTATACCTGACTACTCTATGGAAACCATGAAAGCCAGAAGGTCCTGGATAGATGTACTGCAGAAGCTAAGAGAACATGGATGCAAGCCCAGACTACTATACCCAGCCAAGCTTTCATTCACTATAAATGGAGAAAACAAAATTTTCCAGGATAAAAACAAATTTAAACAATACATAGCCACAAATCCAGCCTTACAGAAAGTAATAGAAGGAAAACCACAAACCAAGGAGTCCAACAATGACCACAATAACTCAAACATCTAGACACCCTTCACCAGCGCAACTAAAAGAAGGCAAACACACAAACTCTATGACTAAAAAAGTGACCGGAGTTAACAACCACTGGTCATTAATATCCCTTAATGTCAATGGACTCAACTCACCTATAAAATGGCACAGGCTAAGAGATTGGATACGCAAACAGGATCCAACATTCTGCTGCTTACAAGAAACACACCTCAGCCACAAAGACAGGCACCTACTTAGAGTAAAGGGATGGGAAAAGGTTTATCAAGCAAATGGACCTAAGAAACAAGCAGGTGTGGCCATACTAATTTCTAACAAAGTTGACTTCAAACTTAAATCAATCAGAAGAGATGGAGAGGGACATTTTATACTCATAACAGGAACAATTGATCAGGATGAAGTCTCAATCCAGAATATCTATGCCCCTAATATAAAAGCACCCACGTACGTAAAAGAAACATTACTAAAACTCAAGGCTGCCATCAAACCGCACACACTAATAATAGGAGATTTCAACACTCCTCTTTCACCAATGGACAGGTCAATCAGACAGAAACCTAACAGAGAAACAAGAGAATTAATGGAGGTATTGAATCAAATGGACTTAACAGACATCTATAGAACATTCCACCCAAATAGGAAAGAATATACCTTCTTCTCTGCAGCTCATGGAACCTTCTCGAAAATTGACCACATCCTCGGTAACAAAGCAAACTTCCACAGTTACAAAAAAATATCCATAACCACCTGTGTCTTATCAGATCACCATGGACTAAAGTTAGAATTCAACAACAATGCTACCCCCAAAAAGCCTACAAACTCATGGAAACTGAACAGTCAACTATTGACCCACACCTGGATCAAAGAAGAAATAAAGGAAGAAATTAAAGTCTTCCTTGAATTCAATGAAAATAAAGAAACAACGTACTCAAACTTATGGGACACTATGAAAGCAGTCCTAAGGGGAAAGTTCATAGCCCTTAGTGCCCACTTAAAGAAAACAGAGAAAGCATACATTGGAGACTTAACAGCCCACCTGAAAGCTCTAGAAAAAAAAAGAAGCAGACTCACCTAGGAGGAGTAGAAGACTGGAAATAGTCAAACTGAGGGCTGAAATCAACAAAATAGAAACACAGAAAACAATCCAAAGAATCAATGAAACAAAAAGCTGGTTCCTGGGAAAAAAATAAACAAAATTGACAAACCCCTATCCAAACTAATCAAACAGCAAAGAGAGAATATGCAAATTAATAAGATCAGAAATGAAAAGGGGGACATAACCACAGACATAGAGGAAATTCAGAGAATCATTAGATCTTACTACAAAAGCCTGTATGCCACAAAACTGGAAAATGTAAAAGAAATGGACACTTTTTTAGATAAATACCATATACCAAAGTTAAATCAGAACCAGGTGAACAATCTAAATAGACCTGTCAGTCGCGAAGAATTAGAAGCTGTTATCAAAAACCTCCCTACCAAAAAAAGCCCAGGACCAGACAGTTTCAATGCGGAATTCTACCAGAATTTCCAAGAAGACCAAATACCTATACTCCTTAATGTATTTCACAATATAGAAACAGAAGAGTCATTGTCAAATTCCTTTTATGAAGCTACAGTCACTCTGATACCAAAACCACACAAAGACTCAACCAAGAAAGAGAATTACAGGCCAATCTCACTCATGAACATCGACGCAAAAATCCTCAACAAAATACTGGCAAACCGTATCCGAGAACACAATAGAAAAATTATCCATTATGATCAAGTAGGCTTCATCCCAGAGATGCAAGGCTGGTTCAACATACGAAAACCTATCAATGTAATCCATCATATAAATAAACTGAAAGAAAAAAACCATATGATCATTTCATTAGATGCTGAAAAAGCTTTTGACAAAATTCAACATCACTTTATGATAAGTCTTGGAGAGATTAGGGATACAAGGGTCATACCTAAATATAATAAAAGCTATTTACAGCAAACTGACAGCTAACATCAATCTAAACGGAGAGAAACTCAAAGCCATCCCACTTAAATCAGGAACACGACAAGGCTGTCCACTCTCTCCATACCTCTTCAATATAGTGCTTGAAGTTTTAGCAATAGCAATAAGACAACATAAGGGGATCAAGGGGATTCGAATTGGCAAGGAAGAAGTTAAACTTTCGTTATTTGCAGATGATATGATAGTGTACATAAGCGACCCCAAAAACTCCACCAAAGAACTCCTACAGCTGATAAACACCTTTAGTAATGTGGCCGGATACAAGATCAACTCCAAAAAAATCAGTCGCCCTCCTATACACAAAGGATATGGAAGCAGAGAAGCATCACCTTTCACAATAGCCACAAACAGCATAAAATATCTCGGGGTAACTCTAACCAAAGAAGTGAAGGATCTATTTGACAAGAACTTTAAGGCATTGAAGAAAGAAATTGAAGAGGATACCAGAAAATGGAAGGATCTCCCTTGCTCTTGGATTGGGAGGATCAACATAGTAAAAATGGCAATCCTACCAAAGGCAATTTATAGATTCAATGCAATCCCCATCAAGATCCCATCAAAATTCTTCACTGATCTTGAAAGGACAATAATCAACTTTATATGGAATAACAAAAAACCCAGGATAGCCAAAACAATCTTATACAATAAAGGAACTTCTGGAGGCATTACCATCCCTGACTTTAAACTCTACTATAGAGCTACAGTAATGAAAACAGTGTGGTATTGGCATAAAAATAGAGAAGTCGACCAATGGAATCGCATAGAAGACCCGGATTTTAACCCACAAACCTATGAACACCTCATTTTCGATAAAGGTGCTAAAAGTATACAATGGAAGAAAGAAAGCATCTTCAACAAATGGTGTTGGCACAACTGGATGTCAACCTGTAGAAGAATGAAAATAGACCCATATCTATCACCATGCACAAAACTCAAGTCCAAATGGATCAAAGACCTCAATATCAATCTGAACACACTGAACCTGATAGAAGAGAAAGTGGGAAGTACCCTACAACAGATGGGCACAGGCGATCGCTTCCTAAGTATAACCCCAGCAGCACAGTCATTAAGGGCAAGATTGAATAAATGGGACCTACTAAAACTGAGAAGCTTCTGTAAAGCAAAAGACACTGTCACTAAGACAAAAAGGCAACCCACTGACTGGGAGAAGATCTTCACCAACCCCGCAACAGACAAAGGTCTGATCTCCAAAATATATAAAGAACTCAAGAAACTAGACTTTAAAATGCTAATTAACCCAATTAAAAAATGGGGCACTGATCTGAAGAGAGAATTCTCAACAGAAGAAGTTCAAATGGCCAAAAGGCACTTAAGGTCATGCTCAGCCTCCTTAGCGATCAGGGAAAGCAAATCAAAACAACATTGAGATATCATCTTACACCTGTCAGAATGGCTAAAATCAAAAACACCAATGATAGCCTTTGCTGGAGAGGCTGTGGAGAAAGGGGTACCCTCATCCATTGCTGGTGGGAATGCAAACTTGTACAACCACTTTGGAAAGCAGTGTGGCGGTTTCTCAGGAAATTTGGGATCAACCTACCCATGGACCCAGCAATGCCACTCTTGGGAATATACCCACGAGATGCCCGATCATATGACAAGGACATTTGTTCAACTATGTTCATAGCAGCATTATTTGTAATAGCCAGAACCTGGAAACAACCTAGATGCCCTGCAATGGAAGAATGGATGAAGAAAGTGTGGAATATATACACATTAGAATACTACTCAGCGGTAAAAAACAATGACTTCGCGAATTTTGCATGCAAATGGATGGAAATAGAAAACACTATCCTGAGTGAGGTAACCCAGACCCAAAAGGATGAACATGGGATGTACTCACTCATAATTGGCTTCTAGAGATAAATAAAGGTCAGTGAGTCTATAATTTGATATCCTAAAGAAACTAAATAAGAAGGTGAACCCAAAGAAAAACATATAGCTATCCTCCTGGTTATGGGAAGTAGACTAGATTGCCGGGCAAAAAATTGGGATCTTGGGGGTGTGGTGGGAGGAGGGGTAAGGGGAGAAGGGGAGAGAAATGTGAGAAGGGGAGGGTGGGGGGAACTTGGGGAAACAGGATGATTGGGATAAAGGAAGGTTGGTTAGGGGAGCAGAGAAGCACACATCTTAATTAAGGGAGCCATCTTAGGGTTGGCAAGAGACTTGGATCTAGAGGGGCTCCCAGGTGCCCAGGGCGATGTCCCCAGTTAGTTCCTGGGGCAGCTGAGGATAGGGAACCTGTAATGACCCTATCCTATAGCCATACTGATGAATATCTTGCATATCACCATAGAAACTTCATCTGGCGATGGATAGAGATAGAGACAGAGACCCACACTGGAGCACTGGACTGAGCTCCCAATGTCCCAATGAGGAGCAGAAGGAGGGAGAATATGAGCAAAGAAGTCAGGACCACAAGGGGTGCACCCACCCGTGGAGACAGTGGGGCTGATCCTTTGGGAGCTCACCAAGGCCAGCTGGACTGTGACTGAAAAAGCATGGGATAAAACCGGACTCTCTGAATTTGGCGGACAATGAGGGCTGCTGAGAAGCCAAGGACCATGGCACCGGGTTTTGATCCTACTTCATTTTCTGGCTTCGTGGGAGCCTACCCAGTTTGGATGTTCACCTTCCTAGACCAGGATTGAGGGGGGAGGACTTTGGACTTTCCACAGGGCAGGGAACCCGGACTGCTCTTCAGGCTGGAGAGGGAGGGGGAGGAGTGGGAGGAGGGGAGGAGGAGAGGGAGGAGTGGGAGGGAAATGGGAGGCGGGGAGGAGGCAGAAATTTCTTTTTTTTCCAATAAAAAAAAAAACTCAGAGGACACATTACCAAAACTTCAACCTCCAACAAAAACCCTATGACAAACCAATAACATGCTTCCTGCTTTTCTCCCGAAAGAAAACTGCTAGAGTCTACTTCCTGGGTCTACTTTTGTATTCCAAGTGCCTATCTCCCTTTTCTCTTTCATAATCCTTACTCCTAAACACATAGCAATTATTAAAGAAATGTTTCCCTGAATATGAGAAAACAAACAATGTTTGTCTAAGTCAAGTTTATGAAAACTGAATGAAATTTATGCCCCGGCAATGCTGAAGTATGCATGAACAGCCTACATATGGTGGTTCTGTTGAACTTGTCCATATTAGGTTTCATGGTCTACGTTGGTGAGGATGACTGACCAGGTCTCTTCCTCAAGAGAGCACAAGATGGCTGGAGAGATGTCTCAATGGTTAAGAGTGCTGCCTTCTCTTCCAAAGGTACTGAGTTCAATTCCCAGCAACCACATGATGGCTCACAACCATTTGTAATGAGATCTGGTGCCCTCCTAAGGAAGAGCCAGTCATCCTCATCCAATTTAGACCATGAAATCCAATATGGACCCCCCAAGTCAAGCTTATATCTTATTTCAATTAACATGATGGTCTCCAGTCAGTCAATTTACTGCAAATAAAGTCAATTTTCATTATGGATGAATAAATAAAACTCTGTTGTGTATATACTGCCCCCCTACAAAAAAAGAAAATGTTTTCAATTAACTTTATTGCCATTCTGAGCACTTTTGAATCCCATTTTGGGGCCTAGGGTATGATCTTTCAATATGGAATTTATTTTTATTGGCCAAACTGAGGTTTTTGTCTATTTACATCTTGTTTCCATTAGGTGAGGTTGATATTTAAGTACTTCATTTCTAAAATACCAATACTACTGACATCATATTTATATATATTTAAATGCTTACTTTTTTGCTATGAGCTTTTAGAATATAGTTGCTGTGGATTATGCTCAATGCTAATAAAAACTGGTTGGCTGATAGCAGGGCAAGAAGAGATTAGGAGAGTCAACCTGAAACATAGAGAATGATGAGAAGAAGAAGGAAAATCAGGGGAGTCAAAAGAGATGCAAGCCAGCTACCCAGGAAGCAAGACATGCTAGAGGACAAGTAAAGCCACAAGCCACATGGCAACACATAGATTAATAAAAGTGAGCTAATTTAAGAGTAAGAGTCAGCTAGTAACAAGCCTGAGCTATTGGCTGAGAAGTTATAATTCATATTCAACCTCTAAGTCAGTTATTTGGGACAGAGTGATTGGGACAGGAAAACTATGCTTGCATATGATGTTTTATAATAAAGATTCCCATGGTACTTTGCAAATATTTCATTGTATCACATTCATTTTAACATACACAGGGAAATCATACACTTCAGTTTGTGAGTGGTTTTTCCAGTTTACTTTTGTTAATAGAGATAATTCATGCCATGGCATATGGGGGTCAGATATCTATAAATGATATGTCTGTATCTGATCATATCTATAAATGACAGTAGGAAGGAATTACCACCTGGAAACACCAAGCAATATGTTAAGCACTTCATACACCATCACTCTATACTAACCACTTTCAATGACAACATATGCGATCTCTCTAGCCCATGTCTCCATGTGTTCTTGTAGCTAGATTGCAATATCCTCAAATATATTAACTTTATATTGCATTCTTATCTCCACTCATCTCCTCTCCATCTATCTTTCCAAAACGTGCCCTATTTCTTTCTTGCCATAACTACTGTAATTACTACTAGTAATAAAAGCTACTAATTACCATAGCTTGCATTATACTTGTAGGGTAAAAAGTCCATGTGCAATTCGGAAAACCCACCAATCCCTGAGCTCAAAAAAAAAAAAAAAATCAATCCCTGAGTAAAAAATCCCACCAACCCCACCTTGGAAATTTCCACCCTGGAAAGTTTTGCTGGCCAAGAGACCCTATATAAAGCCTGCCTCACACACGGATCTCTGTTGCTTCTCACCCAAGCAGAGGCAGCCACCCTCTTGTGTCTTTCTTAATAAATCTCTTGCGTGAGGTTTGCTGTGCAGTGTGACTTTGTGGTATTCCTTAGTTCCTAACTGCCAGGACACTGCTCCCCTCGGAGCTGTAACACTTCCCTTGAGGAAACCTTTCCCCTCAGAGCTATAACACTTATAATGCTGACTCTGCTAAATGCTTTTCACCATAATCCCATAAAGTAGATAAGGAAACAGGTGTGGGAAGATGAAGCAATTGGCTTTATCAGATTGGCATGGGCATAGTCTGCAGACACCCATAACTGCAACATCCTCCTTTGTGGAGTTTCTCCCTGCTCCCTTAACTGTTATTGAAGTTGTACTAGGTCAACTTGATTAATTCAAACCACATTTCCCAGAATCTTATTCCAGGTTACAGTTGCCCAAAAGGGCAAATTACTCTCAAAAACATAATTAGACAAAGAAGAATGCTGACACCAGACTCCACCATATCTCTGGTCTCCCTGCTCCACATGTAGCTGTTCTTCCAAGTACAGGTCTATCTCAGAGAAAATGAAGAGGCTGTGCAGAAATGTCATACTGCAGACTTTCCACCAGCTCCACCCTGTGGCCACACAGGTTCACCTATCATCTGCACTGAAGCACCACTTAGACAAACTGGTAAGTAGCTTTTCTCAAATCTGCAGAGTGGGGCCTGAGTCTCTCCACAACCATATCTGCTTTGAATCTCTTCTTCCACATACCACAGTAGCTATATGTCCTTGATAAAGCTCTCACATGGTGCAAGCACCAATTCTTCTCCTAAGCTACTGAAATGTCTGAAATTTTTCTTTCTGAGGTACTTGGTCCTACAATCAAATCACTTCTGCAATACTCATTTTTGCTTCCCAAGAAGCCACTTCTCCTTACTTGCTCCTTTTATTAAAAAGGAGCAGAACTTAGTGGTGAGAATACTAGTTAATACATCTACAGATTAGCAAACATCAATAAAAGCATGACCAAAAATAAAAACAAGTTTTACTTATGGGCACTTTTGCATTCTGGTTAAGATGGAAAGACAGAAAAAGAATACAAAAAATATAAGAAAAAAATGTTTGTAGATTATTACCTCAAAAATTACTTTTTATGTAGTAATGTTGGACTTACCAAAGTATCTCTCTAAAATTTCAAATTTCTAGTGTACCTAAAAGATTGCATATAATTTTCTGATACTTTTTTTTTCTTAAAACATCCCTAACTTTTGGCTATTTCCACAAATGTATTTCACGCGTTTGGTTTCTCCAGAATAAAATTAGAGTAATTCATTTCTGTGTGATTTTTCTGTGACCCAATACTTCTCAATTGCCTTGCAGATGACTATGACTTCTGGCTTACTCTTTCAAGAATCCACTGAGAGCCTAAAATTCTGCACTACCAGGTATAGGAAGGCATCTAGGTATAAAATGCTTTCAAAAAAATTTCAAGCCGGGTGGTGGTGGCGCACGCCTTTAATCCCAGCACTCGGGAGGCAGAGGCAGGCGGATCTCTGTGAGTTCGAGACCAGCCTGGTCTACAGAGCTAGTTCCAGGACAGGCTCCAAAGCCACAGAGAAACCCTGTCTCGAAAAAAACCAAAAATAAAAAAAAAAATTTCATTCAGATCAATTAATTACATTTTAAAAAGCTTATTTATTCTGTTTCTAAGTGCTGTCTTGAAATAAATCTACCCTCATATTACTGTTGTGTTCAACAAAATTAAGTTTCTTCTACCTCCTCTACTTCTATTAAAGTGTGGTTCTCAGAATCATACACTAGACAGGCCTTTTATACAAAAATGCCCAGACAAATGCACTTTTATAAATCCGGAAGTCAGGGCTGGGGACATAGCTCTATGATAAAATACTAACACAGCAAGGCACTGAGTCTGATCCCCTGTGTTGAAAGCATTCTGCCACAGTTCTAACAAACAGCCAATTTAAGACTGCATTCAGATTTCCTACCTACAGTTGTATAGTAGTTTTCTGAGGAAATGAAACATTTCATCTCTCAGGGAAGCTACAGAAGGTAAACAACTCAAAATAGCTTCAGGAAGTACCAGAAACTGACTCCATTCACTAGGTTCCTCCCCTCTGAGTAAGCAACAACAACTGATGAAGAATCACTCTCAGCCAAAGAAGACTTTGAGACCAGACCAGGAGCCTGGAGAAAGGTTAGACCTACTGAGTCACATATAAAGGACACTCTCTAACCTGGCAAGCTGTCTGTAGGCTGTGCAGTGTGCTCCAGCTTTTGTGAGGTGTTGCACATGCTTGAGTGGCTCAGGTGATGCAGCTATCTTTGAGTCATTTCTTCTCCTTTAAGTAACCCTTCACTCCTACTCCTGTAAGTAACCCTAACAAATAAAACTAAACTGTAGATGGAAGTTTCTGTCCTACCCTCAGTCATTCAGTCTTAAATGTTAACTATAAACTATTTGGCCTATTAGCTCAGGCTTATTATTAACTAGCTCTTACAACTTAAATTAAGTAAATTAGGTTAATTAATTCTTGCCTATGTTTAGTCATGTGGCTTGGTACCTTTTTTCAGTAAAGTATTCTCATCTTGCTTCCTCTGCATCTGGCTAGTGACTGCATCTCTGCCTTTCCTCTTCCCAGAATTCTTAGTCTGGCTGCCCCACCTCTACTTTCTGCCTGTCTACTGTCCAATCAGTGTTTTATTAAACCAATACAAGTGACAAATCTTTATAGTGTACAAGAGAATTATCCCACAGCACTCAATGGTTCATCAAGTTTGACTTCAGCGTTATTCATACTTTGTTTCTGTCATGGGTTCCTTATCTTTGGTGAGTAGACATGTGTGTTGTGTCTCCCCACGAAGTCACCCAACACAACACCTGCCTAGCCTCTAACTATAAGATAATAGAGAACATTTTGGAGTTTTGTTGTTGTTGTTTTATTTTGTTTTAATCTAATAAGAAAGTGAGATTAATGTCACGTGTTTCAATCTAAACAGAAATCAATTAATATAATTTATATCAAAGCTTCTTAAACCTTTTCCACTCACATCCATTTTTCACCAGAGAACTTTAAACAACCAGGTATACAAAATAGATACATAAATTAAACATTTACTGATAACTAATAACTAAAATAAAGAATTTTATTTCAAATGAATTTTTAAACTATTTTAATTATCATTTTATATATGACACAGTATTGTGTAGGCATGCACATACCATGGCATGGTTGTGGAGCCCATTCTCTCCTACTTGTACAAGGGTTCCAGGAATCAAACATGGATCATCAGGCTCACACAGAGCAAAACACCTTTACTTGATGAACCATCTTGCCTTCCAGATTTTTATTTTAAAATAATTCTTCAGAAGAAATGTAATTTTAACATTCAATATAGATGAAGGCAAATATACATTTGGTAAAAACAAAAGGCTTCACTTGCTGATTTTTACATTTTATATTTATAAAATGCTTTTTTAAATAGATTATTTCAAGCAGCTGGATGAAAAGTATCTCCAAAATTTTTCAGAGTTGACTAATATTTAATTTTGTGATTATCAATGTTCAGAGTGCCACTTCATATAAACATGTAGTACAAAATAGCAGTAGTACATTTAGGGCCCTTTCAGTAATTGCTAGAAATAATGCTTTAATGTCAAACCAAAATTCATTCAACAATTTTTTAAAAAATGAAATTCAAATCAGTAAATGAAACAATGTGTGTGACTGATCATTCCTCGGGAGCCATCTACTTTCTTTTCCAAGGCAGGATCTCTCATGGGTTTGGAACTTGTCAAGCTGTCTAGGCTAGCTGGCCAAGAACCTCAGAGGTTGACTTGTCTGTATCTCCCCAGGACTTCCCAGTGCCACCACACCCGACCTTGAACACAGATTCTGGGGACTGACTCGGGTCTTCATGCTTGTACAAGTATTTAGTCTACTGACAGAGCTATCTCCCCAGTCCTCAAACAGCATTTAAGAACGAAGCATTCTAACCATCTAAAACTATATTAATTTGTTATTTATCCTGAGGAAAGGCAGCTAAAAAAAAAAAGTACTCTTTGTTTTCCATAACTGAATCATGCTTCTATAAGAATAAATTTGTATGTACAGTTAAAAACACCACAATTCTTAATATGAAATTATCTAGACTCTAAAACTAGGCAGTGTTCCCTAGTATTGCATGGTGTGACAGCACACGTTATATGTTCAGAAACAAGGTTGTAATGCGCTCTCTCCAAATTCGATAAGGAGAGTAGCACTGTCAGAAACACTTTGGGTGTGTTACACAATAGATTTTGAATTTATTTTATTACTAAGTTCAGGTACCTTTTACTGTTGCCAAAAATGAAATTAAGTCTGTATTATCTTTCACCCTGCACAAAAATTAATTTCAATCAACCAAAGACTTTAATGTAAGACCTGAAGATTTGAAACTGCTATAGAAAAACATTTCAAAACATATAACTACATGTAAGGGCTTTCTGGAAAGAACTCTAATAGCACAGGAAGTAAACCCAAAGAGCCGTCAAATGCAGTTTACAAGACATTAAAAAGTGTCTGCAAAGCAAAGCAAACAATCAAACACCAGAAAATCCATATCATCCATCCAATAAATGGGCTAATTAAATTAATAGATAGCTCTCAAAAGAAGAAATACAAACAACCAATAAATATTTGAAAGTGTTTAACATCCTTGGCCAAATACAAATTAAAACTACTTTGAGAATCCATTTCATCCTAGTCAAAAAAACT
This sequence comes from Microtus obscurus, assembly GCA_963919715.1. Classification (NCBI taxonomy): domain Eukaryota; kingdom Metazoa; phylum Chordata; class Mammalia; order Rodentia; family Cricetidae; genus Microtus; species Microtus obscurus. The sequence goes on from CAWTZC010000330.1 coordinate 11,236,500, forward strand.
ACAACTGCAAAAAGAGACGATAGGAACTGATAACCAGTGATGGCAAGGATATGTAGGCTGAGAGGAATCCTTACATACTGCCAACAGGAATGTAAATGTGTGGTCACTATGGAAATTAATACGAGGTTTCCCAAAAAACTAAAAATAGCACTACCAAATAACTGAGCTACATAACTCCTAGGCATATACCTGAAAGATTCTGTGTTAGTCACTTTTCTGTTGCTGGAATAAACACCATGACCAAGGCATACAGAAGAAAGAAGTTATTAGGGCTTATGGGTTCAGAGGTGGGAATGCATGGCAGAAGCAGCAGGCATGGCAACCAAAAGGAGAAACTGAGAGCTCACATCGTCAACCATCAGCGCAAAACAGAGGGAACAAAATAGAAGTGGGATGAAGCCTTAAACTCTCAAAGCCCACATCCAGTCACATACTTCCTCCAGCAAAACATGCACCCAAACAGCACTACCAACCAACATTAACTGTTGGAATTTCTCATTCAAATCACCATATTCCCTTCCCTGGCCCCAACAGTCTCGTAGCTATATCCTAAGGCAAAACGCATTTCGTACAACTTTAAAAATCCCTATAGTCTTTCAGTCTTGAGATCCCTACTGTTGGTTCTTGATTACTTCTGGAATTGACAAAAGCCCAGGCAGCTAGGGCATACCTGTGAGGAAAGGAATTTTCTTGATTGGATCATTTGAGGTAGGATGATCCACTTTAAATAAGACCACACTTTCTGTTAACAACCCATATAAAAGGATATGGGAAAAGGAAGCTTTTGTTTTTGCCTGCTTGTCCTTGCTCTGCCTGGCAAATGCATTCTTCATGTTCTGAGGCATTCCTTTGCTAGTGTAGAACCTACATCTCTCAGATTCCACCAGACTCAAGACCAGCAACTCCCTAGGAATTCCTGAGGAATCTAGCACCAGATCAAGACTGCGGAGACACACAATCTCCTGGACTAGACTCTTGGCCTTTCCAGAAGACCACCATTT